>CM053574.1:12981876-13226915 GCA_028646485.1 Cryptoprocta ferox | reverse complement strand
TGGCTCAGTCGGTTGAGCGTCCGACTTCAGCTCAGGTCATGATCTCACAGCTCGTGAGTTCGAGCCCCGCGTCGGGCTCTGTGCTGACAGCTCAGAGCCTGGAGCCTGCTTCAGATTCTGTCTCTCCCTCTTCTCTCTGCCCCTCTCCCACTTGTGCTCTGTCTCTCTCTGTCTCTCAAAAATAAATAAATGTAAAAAATTAAAAAAAAAACCACATCTTTAAAAAAAAAAAAAAAAGAAAAAAAAGAAAGAAATAACTCAAATGAGGGGAGCCTGGGTGGCTCAGTCGTCTGAGCATCTGACTCTTGGTTTCAGCTCAGGTCATGGTCCCAGGGTTGTGGGATCAAGCCTCCATGCAGAGGACGGAGCCTGCTCGAGAGTCTCTCTCTCTCTCTCTCTCTCTCTCTCTCTGACCCTTTCCCCCACTCATGTGCTCTCTAAAATTATACATTTAAAAAATTTAAAAAGATAACTTGAATGAGAAAATCAATTTGTAGAATAGTATAATACCATTCACATGGCTTAAAAATGCTTATAATCTTCAGAACAAAATACTGAAAAAGCTTACTAAAATCAAAAGTGAAAGATATTGGGCTAAAAGCCACAGTACTCATTTCTGAAGAATAATTTAAGACACTCTCACTTTCTGTATTAAATTATTTCTCCTAACAGTGACTTTCTATCAGTCTTGTATTCCAAGAACACAAAGATAAAAAGGAGAGCTAGCTAGATAAAATAATACTCCCACATGCAGACACTAAAAACTGGACAAATGTGTAGGGATGAGACAAGGGGAGAGGGTCCTTTGGAGGGAAAGTGCTCCCAGGCCAGAGGGAGAGTGCTTTTAATGTAGGAAAATCAGGAGGCTGGCTCCTCCAACAGGCAGGACCAAGAACATAACACAAATACACAACCTTCAGTGGACTGAGAGGGGCCACTGCTGTGACTTTCCCATTTGTTATTAGCAAGTGTCTAAGCAGCTTAAAAGTCCATTCCCTGTGTTACTTACTAAAGCTAATCTCAAGCTCTACACAGTGGTAAACTCAAACCCCTCAGCTCATCCTCACAACCCACCTTCTACCTGGGCCATCAGTTGTGCTGAAGGGCTGCTAGGCTACAGCTTCAGTGTGGGCTCACTGTGAGGGAGCCCATGTCTCACACAGTTCTCATGAGGATTGCCCACAGCAACAAACCCCAATGCTATTCAGCAGCTTCATCTCTTCTCCCAGCCTGTTGCTAGACTCCTCCATGGCAGAAACTTTTTTCCCCATTCACCTCCATATTCAGTGTGGAGCAAAACAATATGGGTTCGGTACCTGCTATTGAGTTAAACCTACATTTCTGTACATTACCCTCATGAAATGTACAATTCCTACGGTTTGCCCTATAGATCAAAATGAAGCAAACAAATACTTTCATTAAAAACTCTGCATTTGGACTTTCTGAAAGGCAATTATATTGAGATGGAGTCTTACAGACTGAGGCTGAGACAGGAACAGGAATCTGGGGAGATGGTCCAGGCATGAGTATAGACAGCAGGGGCCAAGCCACTGAGCAGGGAAGGTCTCAGGCAGAGGAAGGGAGCCACACTGAGTCCTGTGCTACAAAGCTTGTTCAAAAGGAGAATTAAGTCTTACTACTCACTGACTGAGGCTGGGATCTTAACCCTTAGTGGTCTGAAAACCTAAGATACTCCAAAAATATAGGCACTTTCTCTCTCATACACCATTAAAAAGGCACTAGGTTTACCTGCCTGGCCAGGAGCTCCATGGGCCCTCAAAGACCTAAACTAAAAGGATACTAGGGAGACCCTCCCTGCAGCAGTACAGTGACCAGGGCAGTACACAACACCCCAAAACTTAATCGTGACATAAAAAAAAGACAGGAATCTGATTTTTATTTTTATTTTGATTTTTAAATGTTTATTTTTGAGAGAGAGAGAGAGAGAGAGTGAGAGCGTGTGCGCACGCAAGTGGGCAAAGGGCATAAAGAGAAAGGGAGACACAGAATCTGAAACAGGCTCCAGGCTCTGAGCTGTCAGCACAAAGCCTGACATGGGCCTCAAACAGATCATGACCAAGGCCGAAGTCAGACACTCAACTGACTGAGCCACCCAGGTGCCCCAGGAACCTGATTTTTAAATGGTAGCAAGTTAAATAGCCAAGAAATACACAAATTCTACCTGAAGTCTGACCCCTCACTGAAGGGAAGACCTGGCATTTGCTGTGGCTGTTTTCTGAGTTACTGTGACATGATGGAATGAGGCTGTCTGACCCCAGGAGAAAATGGTATGGCCTAGAGGGGGCTTGGTGCATATCTGAGGTGTGTGCATTTGATTTTATGTATGGTCAGGTGCTCTTTAAGCTGGGAGCAATTTTCTGGATTTATCTAGTGAAGGAGTTGGCAAACATTTTCTAATGTTTCATATTTTCAGTTCTGCAGGTCTTTCTGTTTCTGTCCTGATTACTCAGTTTGGCAGTTTTAACAGTACATCTTCAAATGGATATAGCTCTGTCCCAATTCAAACTTTATTTACCAAAACAGATCACCAGCCTGTGGGCCATAGCTTCCCAATCCCTAACCTGGCACTTTCCTGGACAAAATTGCACATAACCACATACAATATATGTATCATGCTCCAACTGTGTCCTAATATATCAATAGCATTTGAAACAAGTCTGCTTTTCCAAAACAAGCATTATCACAGAACTGACTGCAGAGAAAAACAGGTTTCCAAAAAGGACTTGAACATGTAAATTCAATCTGAGCCCAGGACTCAAGGTTAACCCTTTTGACAAGTCAAAAGAAATTCAGTTTCGAAAAGTGCTGAGTGCAGAGCACTCACTGGAGGGTCAGTCTGTCTCAGTATATGGGTCAATTTTATTCCATCCTAAAAGCCCTATACTCTCCCAAAATAAATAGGTCCCTCGTATAAGGAAATTATGTGCTATATACTCGATTACTGCAGTGGATGAAACTTTAACCCAGTTATAGAAACAAGCCGTTCCTCAGCACTTATGCCTGAGCATTAGACCAAAGCTCTAAGGAAGAGCACAGGGGGTTGTAAAGGACCTTGATGGGCACAGGTGGGGTGAGCCCTTCTTGAAATAGGGTTGTCTGGGAGGCCCGTGTGGCTCAGTGGCAAGATGGCTCACCAAGAGTGAGCAACCAACTCTTGATTCGGCTCCGGTCATGATCTCAACAGTTCGTGGGTTCCAGCCCCGAGTCAGGCTCTATGCTGATAGCACAAGAGCCTACTTGGGATTTTCTCTCTCACGCTAGCTCTCTGCAACTCCCATGCTCACGTGCGCACTCTCCCTCCCTCTCAAAATAAAGAAATAAACTTAAAAAATAAAAATAAAAGGAAAGAGAAATAGGGATGTTTGAGCTGGGATACAAAGTGTGACTTGAGGGGTGCCTGGGTGGCTCAGTTGGTTAAGCACCCGACTCTTGATCTTGGCTCATGTCATGATCTCACAGTTCCTGAGTTTAAGCCCCACATTTGGCTTTGCACTGACAGCTCAGAGCCTGCTTGGGATTCTCCCCCTCCTCTCTCTCTCTGCCCCTCACTCATTCTTTCTCTCTCTCTCTCTCTCTCTCTATGAATAAACTCAACGATAACAACAACAACAAAAACAAAGGTGTGACGTGGGGTGCCTGGGTGGCTCAGTCAGTTGAGCGTCCGGCTTTGGCTCAGGTCATGATCTCGCGGTTCTGTGGGTTCAAGCCTAGCGTCAGGCTCTGTGCTGACAGCTCAGAGCCTGGAACCTGTCTTCGGATTCTGTGTCTCCCTCTCTCTCTGACCCTCCCCCCTGCTCACGATGTCTCTCTCTCTCTCTCCCAAAAAAAAAATTGAAAATAATAAAAAAATTTTTTTAATTAAAAAAGAAAAAAAAGGTGTGACCTGAGCACACTCGGGCTGGTTTACTGGAGACTTGGGGGTCCCTGGGGTTGTCCTGCAGTAGGAAGGGAGCTGCAGGGCCTAACTTCTCCAGGTAAGCAGGACTTACTTTCACCCTTGGGGGCTGGGAAGAAAGGGGTAATCTGTGCCAGAGAAACTCGAGAGGGGAGTGGGGAACACTCAACAGGATGATGCAGGTCCATTCCACAGTGTGCCGAACTGTCCCACTCTAGGGAAGGTCCTGAGCAGACAGGCAGCAGTCATAAACCTGCACCCTGTGTTCTGTCCCACCAAATGGCTAGAGATCTCTGAACAACTGCAATCCTCACTTGATGCATTCTGCCTGTGGCTGCAGCTCCATAGTCTACCCCAGCATGGCGACAACAAGAGAGCCCCAGGGACCTCCTGGGATCTCTCAGGGGCTCAGCCTCCATCTGGGCACTGCCTTGGTCCTTCAATTCTTCCGACCTTTATGTGAACACTGGACCTGACTAATGGGCATATCACTTAATCCCCAACCTGGTGGTGCCCTGTCAATCCCACAATGGGGCTGCCTGGACCTGGGGTCTCAATGCAGGTTTTCCGATTTCTGCTTCATGTTAAGACAAGCCAACACAGCTCACCATGTGGACAACCACTTTATTAAAACGAGACATGTAACCAACAAATTCTTCTATCTCATTAAAGGGGCTCACTCACTCTTTCAAAGGCTTCTCACAAGGTAGACAATCTCACTGTCAGCCTCCAATGGCCATGGCGCCTGGGCTCTGGTTTCTGGGAAGCTGAGACAGTGAGAAGAAAGGGAAAGGGACAAGGAACATATAGCACCCAAGACTTGGGATTTGACCCCACTCAATGCACACCCTATTGGTAGAAGGAGGACATGGGAAACTGGGGCATTGACAAGACAGCTCCCCACATCCCAAGGCTTCAGTGAACCAGACTAGTTGCACACCAAGCAACCGTGCACCACAAATATACATATATGTGCACCCATACTCATGCATACTCACACGTGCCCACACACACATGCACTCACATATGTGCACAGTTTTCCTCCCCTCCTTCCACTTCCAAATCTTTCCAAAGAAAGACCTCAGAAAAGGTCTTTCTTTCTCTGTTTAATTCTGAGCAAAAGATCAGCAGTTCTTATGCATGATCAGTATTCATTCAACTCCTGATCCACCTGTCCCTAAAAGGAAAACCCTAAAGTATGAAAATGAGATTAGACACGGGGGCCAGAATCATCAACTTCTAAAACACATGAACAAACCCACAGCCCTGCAGGACCTCAGGTTCATTCCCAAGCACCTCAGCCACTTCAGCCCACACTTTCCCAAGCCCTGTCCAAGATGAACAATTTCATACCTGGCTGGAGCAGCAGAGTTTTCAAATCACTAGCACTGAAACCATGCTCATTTCTACTACTTTGTGCACCCAGTAATTTAAGCTTCCTGAGAAGGCAAAGAACCAACTGCTGCTAACAGTTGTTTATCTGAGTAGTGGCTAAACCTAGAAGAGAATTTCTGTAGCACAAGGAGCCTGGTCAGTTACTAACCACCCCATCTTCTAGTTCACAGCCTGTGTGGCCCAGCAGGATGTGGATGCTGTCAGGCTCCTAACAAATACTGCTACTGCACCAGACAGCGACCTCTCCAAGGGACCAGTGACCCAGGGGGTGCCTCCTCTGTAGAGGGCAGGAGAAGAGTAGCTCAAGGTCCCCACCTTAATGGGAGCATAAACCCAGTAAGGGCTGTGAGATGCATGTGCTCATCACCATTTTATTACAAGTCTACATCAGAAAAGGAGTTCACCCTGTTGGTCCAAAAGAGGAGGGGGAAGAATCTAGAAATGCTTCATTTGAGCTGGGCCCCAAGGGCATAATCTGGATTTGTAGAGATAGAGGAGGGAGGAAAAAATGCTAGAAAAGATGAAGTGACAAATACATACATGTGAAAATCCATCTCCAAGAAAAGTAAATGAAACCAAATAAAAAAAGGAGATCTAAACTTTAAACAACCATTTTTTAAATGAAATGAGATCGTGTAGAAGGAAAAAGCATCCCTGTTGGAGAGACCACTTATATTCAGTGTGAAAGGCTCACAGTGCTGACGGGGCCTCCATGGACTTCCCCGGGCACTAAGTGCTCTCCTGGACTCCAGGGACTGAGGGTGGGGTGGAGATCAGGACCAGCTATCAGCCTGTGAGAGTGAGAAGGGCTGGAAACTGTAATTGGGTCCTAAAGGATGGGGGTTGGCGGAGGGTGGCGAAACACTGAGAGCTGTGAAATGGCACAGAGTACACTCCAAAGACACACACATAACTTAAATAAATTGCCTCCAGTCACTCCATCAAACAAATCAACCTGAGCACCGGCACTCTCTTCAGAGGACTTCTCTGTTCCCAGTCTCTACAAGAGCTCCCCACCTAACCCTTCCAGGAAAAGACACCATTTGTAAATGCAGCGCTCAACATGGACTAGGAGTCAAAAGGGAGGGTTAAGTTCAGGAGCATCTCAGCCTCCTAGGGCACTTCAAACATCTCAGGCATGCCCACACACCACACTCCATCTGAAATGCTAATGACCCATCAAATATAAGCCTGTTACCACCAACAGGGTGGGGGGAGTCATCCAAGTTAAGTCAGACCACGAAGTCCATCCTATCTGGTCACCTTCAGTCCTTGGTTCAAGAACCACCAAGAGAAACAGGTTTTAAGATTGAAAAGAATAGAAAGAATCAGCACATTTACAAATAAGCACACATTTACAATCCTGATTGTTTGTTTTTAAAGATTTTATCTTTAAGTAATCTCTACACCCAATATGGATCTCGAACTCACAACCCTGAGATCAAGAGTCGTGTGCTCACTGACTGAGCCAGCCAAGCGCCCCTAAAATATGATTGTTTTTTTAAAGTGGAGGACTTGTAAATGAGGTCTCTGAATTAATGCTTTTTTGGGATATACTTAACAAAGGTAACCTGAAGAGGAGAAACTAACATACTTATGTGGTGACCATCAACATTTTAAAGACAAAACCTTAATGGTCTTCAGATTCTGAAACAAATCACAAGACAGCACAGTAAAGAACACAGCACCAGTAGTATCTAACTCCAGCATTGTGTGTGGGAACAAAGCAGGTTTGGGGACAAGTCGTCTCCAGAAAAGAGACAGTCACGAGGCCAGCCTGCTGACAGTTCACTGGGCTGTTCAAACTCACCCCGGATGTACAGGGCCAGGCCTGGGACATCAGGTCCCCAGACCTCAACCTCCCTTCCTGGAGTCATGGGAGAATGGGGGGGTGGTGGGTGGGGGGCGGGTACTGGAGAAAGCACAGATCCTATCCTGGGAAGATAATGTAGGGAATATATTTTTATCTTCTCTCAGACACCGCTCATCTCCTGCAAACTTCTGAAAATAAGGAACAACATGGACCACCCAGATTCCCACTCAACTCTGTCTGCACTCCGGCCCCATGCCTTGGCTTCTGAGTACCCTCTCCCAAAGACATAAGATGAAAGCCCATCTTCATCTCCAAGTCATAGCACACAGTAGGACAAAGTGCACCTATACTTATCACAAGTTAAGAGTGGGGGAAGACCGGTAACAAGTATCTTTAAAACTATCAGTAGCTACCTGCCCCCCCGCCCCCGCTCGCACTGGAGATAATGACTTGGCTTTTGTGTCTGCTCTCTCAAAAGTGAGCACCCAACACCACCTACCTGGAAGTGGCCCGACATGAGCATCTGAGCTGCCAGCAGCCGGGGCCACTGGGCCAAAACCCAACCCTGCAGCCAGAGAGAAACAGATGCTGTTGGAGAAGCACGTAACACAGAAACAAAAGTACTGCCTGTGAAGGGGAATCTGAGCAATATTAAATGTCCATAGGGAAATAGCAACCAGGAGTCCCCCGGTATGGGATGTCACTCTGAGGGCGAGCTGGCTACATTGGCCTCCCCCGGGAAAGGAACAGCTCTCTGTTCCTTCACAGCTGCCTCCTGGGCCATGTATCTCCATGGCCTACAAAGGGTTACACCTGCCATTTCCATGCCATCTGCAATGTGCCCATCGAGGGTCACATCACAAAATGGGAAGTCTTAACCCTTCCAGTGCCAACTCCCTCAGGGCCTGGCCAAGACATAGCTCTAACCACCATGTCCACTGAGGCCCATGGCTGGAAATGGCAGAGAAGTTTTGCACAGACAATTGCAGGAAGAGCCAGAAAAGCCACCTCCATTCCTAGGAGGCAACGGGCGTAGAAAGTAGGGGAACCAAGGGTGCTTCTTTTGTCATTTTCATCAGGGCGTCCAGCAATGTGGTAAACCCTGGGGGCTCTTCCTGGGCTTCCTTTGTCAAGCTCCTCCCTGCACATATTCTGCAGTGTCAGAGCACACTGGCAGCTGCCCCAGGAGGATCAGAGCCAGCAGGGAAACTTACTTCTATAATGTAAGTTTCTGGTCTCAATAAAACCCATGGGCCTAAGAAACAGTTCCTACCAGCAAAAAGTTCTCTTGGCACTTTCTGCACAGCTGTAAGAGCTGAATCAGAAATCCCACATCTAGCTTCTACCCTGTAAGTGGCAATCTTCCCCTTGAGCAGGGAGCTGTTCAGATACCTACAACAATCTCTGGGAAACAGCAGAACTGGACTTGAACATACCATATTAGTGGCCCTTTTGTAAAAGATACTATTCAAGGTAAAGGCAAGACCCTCACCACATCCTTGAGGTTCGGTCAGCCTCTCTGACCTCATCTGCCATCTGTGCCCCACCAACCCTGGACCCCATTCTCTTAGGTCACACTGACAGTCTGGCTGATCCTCTGACAGTTAGCTCACTCCCACCCCAGGGCCTTTGCACTTCCTGCTTTCTCTGCCTAGAAGTCTCCTCCTTCCAGGTCTCTGAACTACCCTCTTTTTTACATCTCAGCTGAGAAACCAAATGCCATTATCTCCCTTTCATACATCCTCGGTGGATCTCTAATTTCCAACTTCATCACCACTTAACATTCTACTTATTTGCCTATGTGCCCTCCTAACCCCATCTCCCATAGGAAAAAGAAACACCTCTTTGTTCAGTGCTACCATCCTAGGGCCCAGGACAGAATAAGGGCTCAATACATAGGTGTTTAACACACGAGAAAAAGTATTTTCAGAATTCCCAGCTATCACTCTCCCTTCCTAGTTAAAGAAACCAAAACGTCTTCATGCCAATAAAAAAGATAAGGATCAAAAACAAAACCCCTTAAACAAAAATTAAATCAAAATAGGTCAAAGACCTATTAAAACCTAAACCTATAAAACTTTAGAAAAAAGCTGAAGGGCAAATTATGACCTTGGATTCAGCAACAGATTATTAAATGTGACACTAAAAGCACAAAGAAAAAAAAATTGGACTGCATCAAAATTAAAATCTAATTGCAAAGGACACTACCAAGAGAGTGAGGGATGACTGGCTGGCTCAGTCAGTAGAGCAGGTGACTCTCAATCTTAGGGCTACAAGTTCAAGCCCCATGTTTGGTGCAGAAATTACTTAAAATAAAATCTTAGAGTGGCCCCTGGGTGGCTCAGTCGGTTAAGGGTCTGACTTTGGCTTAGGTCATGATCTCTCAGTTCCCAAGTTCGAGCCCTACGTCATGCTCTGTGCTAAGAGCTGAGAGCCTGGAGTCTGCTTCAGACTCTGCGTCTCCCTCTGTCTGCCTCTCTCCTGCTCGCATGCTGTCCCTCTCAAAAATAAACATTAAACAAATTTTTAATAAAAAAATAAAATCTTAAAAAAAAGTGAAAAGAAAAACACCCACGAAATAGAAAATATTTGCAAATTATTTATCTAATAAGGGTGTAGTGTCCAGAATATATGAAGAACTCTTATAATTAAACAAATCCAATTCAAAAATAGGCAAAGGACTTAAACAGACATATCTCCAAAGATACAAATGGCTAATAAACACATGAAAAGATGTTCAACATCATTTGTCATTAGGTAAATGCAAATCAAAATCACAATGAGATACTACCTCAAACCCACTAGGATGGCTATAACAAACAGAGAGAAAGAAAGAAAAGAAAGGAAAGAAAGGAAAGAAAGAAAAAGAAAAGAAAAAAGAAAGAAGAGAAAAAAAAAAGAGAAGAGAACAAGTGTTGTCAAGGATGTGGAGAAACTGGAACCCTCATACATGGCTGACAAGAACATAAAATGGCACAGTGGCATGGTTAACAGTCTGGCAGTCTCCCAAAAAGTTAAATACAGCATTACCATATGACCCAGCAATTCTACTGCTATGTACACAAGCTAAGAGATATGAAAACATATTCACACAAAAACTTATACACAAATGTTAAAAGCAGCACTATTTACAATAGCCAACAAGCAGAAACAACCCAAATGCCAAATGTCCATCAACAGATGAACAAAATGTGATATATCCATACAATGAAGCATTATTCACTAATAAAATGGAATGAAGTTCTGATTCATGTCAGAATGTGGATGAACAGTAAAAATACTATGTTGAGTGACAGAAGACAGGTAAAAAAAAAAAAAAAAAGCCACAGAGTATACGATTCTATTTATATGAAATGCCTACAACAGGCAAATCCATGGAGACAGAAAGTAGACTACTGGTTGCTAGGGCCCTGAAGGACACAGAGATGGAAGAGTGTGGGTAGTGACTGCTAATGGGTACAGGCTTCTTTTGGGGATAAAAACATTCTGTTATTTGACAGAGATGATGATTGTACAATATTGTGGATGTATTAAATATGCCAATAAACTACACACTTTAAAATGGTTAAAGTGGGAGAGTTTTAGGTTCTGTGAGTCAACCATCCAGTTCTCACAGAGACTGAGGCCACAAAAAGCCCACCATACAGGTGGGAACTAAGAACCGCCTCCAAGCAAAGGAGAGCTGATGCCCGGAAGTGTGGCCAAGTGGTACACACAAGTACCAATTTAGCAATACGGAGCCAAGGCAGAAAGAGGGCAAGGCCTCAGACAGCTGGGGTCACACAAACTACCACCACAGAATATAATTTAAGTCAGGCTCATTATAGGCTCTGTAGTGCCCAAAACCAAAACACACCCTACAGTTTTACATTAACACACTACTGGGAATGTGCCACCCACCTCAGTCTCACAGGTATTTTGCTCACTCATCTATCCAAATACCGGCTTAGTTTCTACCAAGAACAGAGGCTGACTGGGCCCCCGGGACACCCCCGGGTGGGGGGAGGTTTCCAATCTGATAGGCTCCTCCCTGGAAACCCTGAGAAGATATGCAAGAAGGCAGGTGCAAGGGCAGTGGACATCAGGCTGAGAGACATAGAGCGAGTTCCCATCACTCTGAGAGTTGCAGTGATCCCTAGATCGCACACAGGATCAAACCATCTACTTTATCCACTGGCTATAGCTGCTATGGACTGATAACACCAACGAGGAGGTGAGACTAGTCTCTAATCAAGAATATATTATATCAGAAAACAAAGTATGGGATATCACAGAGTCCGAGTACTTAAGTGAAGAAGCACATGAAGTGGTAAGGTGAACTCCAAGCACTGGGCAGGGAAGCCAGGGGCTCAGAGATAGGAAGGTGCCATCAACATCATAGTACATCAGGTAGAAACCAGAATGCCTGGTTCACTTCAGTTTCCTCACCTGTGAAATGTGAATAGCACTTACTTTATCACTAATGCTCTGATGGCTTCACAAAGGGTAGCTGTATTATTATTACTGAAAAGAAGACGGCTGTAATTGGAGGTTGTTCCACCTGACAGGCCACCAGCCACAGCCTCTTATACTAATTCCAGAATCTCTGCTGAAAGTATTGTGCTTAAATTTAAACTAACCACAGCGGCCACCACCCTCACTTTTGTAAACAGAGGACTCCCCTGCCCTGGGTGATGTATGTCATAAAGCTCCCTGAGGGAATATGCCTGGGTCAAGCCCATTTTTCAAATTTTTGATTATGGAAAATTGCCAAAGTAGCAATGCCCTCAGAAGCAGCACAGGGCACATGCACCACCCAGGCTGCAGGTTTTCCATACACTGCTCCTTTCCCCCACACCCTACTAGCTCCTGTGAAGCAAATCTTACACAACAATTTATGAATGCACTGGTCAGTATTTATCTCTACAGGACAAACTACTACAATTCCATGATCTGACCTCTAACAATTTAACAAGCATTTCTTAGTCTTTCTCAGAGTCACACTTGGTTGAAATCTACAGGTCCTCCTGAAACTGTTCCTTTCAACCATTTATTTGTTTCCCCACAGTCAGGTTTGCTGGTGGCATCCCTGTGATATAATGCAACATGCCCCTGTAAACTAGATTTTGAGGCCAAAACAAGCACACCTCCTTCCAGGAGCACATGTACCCTTCTTGGATGAAGGCGGCCACTGAGGATCACTGTCTGGACTCACCATTTCATTAGGTGTCTGAAAATTTATAAACTAATTCCATCACTTCATTTTAATTAGCCAGAATATGTCAATAGCTGCACTGTCCACTAGCCACATGTGGCTATTTAAACAGACTAAAATTTAAAAACATTAAAATTTGACTTCTTCAAACTATTCCAGGTACATTGGACAGTAAGGATACAGAGAATTCCAGGAAGTTCTGTAGGGTAGCACTTATCTTATTCTCACCCACTATTTTGTTCGAGAGTTCAGTCCATAGAAAAGAGACAGGATAAATGCTTGCTTCTCTCCCTTTATTTACCAGTTTTCAAAATGAATTGGTTCCCTAACACCCTCCAAAGGGGACCAGCAAGATTCTTCCTTTCCTTTGAATACCAACATAAATGAATCTGTTGATTTTTAACAAATCTGACACTCCAAATTGGGAATCTGTTCTTATTCGTGCTCCCCTGTCCCACCCTTGGTAGTCTTACACATTCAGGACATTCCCAATGCAGATTAGAATTAAAACATTTTAACTTAAGTGCCTTCATTTTATACTTGCATTTTTCTTTGGTGCTGAAAATTCTGGTTCTTAAAGACATTAATTATTACTTCTTTGTTTTCTCCTACAATACAGTTGTCCCCACTTATCCACAGGTTTGCTTTCCACGGGTTTCAGTCCTGCAGTCAATCATGGTCCAGGAACAGATGATCCTCTGACATATCATCCTAAGGTTAATAGTAGCCTAATGCTATGTCACAATGCCTACGTCATTCACCTCACTTCATCTCATCACATAGGCATTTTATCGTCTCACATCATTACAAGGGTGAGTACATACTAAGATATTTTGAGAGACCAAATTCGCACAACTTTTATTATAGCATAGCTATAACTGTTCAATTATTATTTGTTATCATTGTTAATCTCTTACTGTGCTTAACTTATAAACTTTATCACAGGTCTACATGTATAGGGAAAATCCTAGTATATATAGAGTTTGATACTATCTGCAGTTTCAGGCAGCCCACGGTGGTCTTGCAAAGTGTCCTGGAGGGTAAGGGTGCACTACTGAATGAAACAGTATGAGTATTGGTATTATTAATCTAAAACCAAAAAATAATTCCTAAAGATAGTTAATGATTTTTTTTTTAAGTTTTTGCCCTTATGGCATATCTCACTAAAACATTTATAGTCTAACTACTATGTTTAAACTTGAGCGAAGGAAACCCTGAGACATTAGTTAAGTCACCAACTTGAATCACAACTGACATACACCTAGATTCATATTCATTTCCTTTTGCTTTTTAGGGGTTGGTTCTCTCCCCCCGCCTCACAACTTGCCATACTTTTGTTTCATAATTATGTAAAATACCCATCTGGTGCTACACAGAAAAGAAAACCAGAGACATCTCCTGGTAACCCTGTCCTCTCTCATCCCTCCTCCTAGAAATAACCATATTGTTCATTTATGGTTTATATTTCCATATTTAAAAATAAAATATAAGCAAATACACATACATCCACGTCCCCCCACCTTTCCTTGGAGAGTTAAGTGCACTGTATACATCTCTTTATCCTCCACCTTGCTTTTTCCATTCTCATTTCACCCTAGAAATCATGTCACCATAACATAAGGACATCCCTCCTTCCTTTGCTCAGGGGCTTGACGCCACCCCCACCAGGAGATCCACCCCCGTAAGTCTCCAGCCCCAAATGACAAACATCTAAGTCATTTCCAGCTTTGTTACTTCAGAATGTTATAATGAACATCCTTGTCACAATTCTTATGTTTGACAGTGTATCTTTGTGATACATTTTTCTAGAAGTGGAATTCCTGAAGCAAAGGGTAAGCAAATCTCTCTCTGAGGAGCTATGAACCTCCAAAAGCAATATATGGCAGTGCTTGATTCCCATCAATAGACTGGTATCCATCTCTGGGGACAAAAGGTCAGAAATGTTGTCTTAAAACTCCAATGAGCATTATTCTTAGTATCAGAAAGACCTGAGCAACTTCTATACCTTTGGTAAAGGCCATCTGCACTCACCTTTTCTGCGAACTGTTGTTCTCTAAGTCACACCCATTTTTTAATCCTTAACACCCAACATAAGGCGAAGTCATTCAGCACATGAGTGACCTGTACCTGCTGAATAAACAGGATCCCTGACAGGCAAAATTTGAGGGGCAGATGCCATATCCATTAGCCCAAGCAGGCAGTCTGACCCAAGGTGTGCACACCTACAACTGTGTCCAGGGTGGGGCACTGTCTAGGGGCTGTGCGCGTGTTGCAGGCTAACCAGGAGCCAGCCCTCCTCCTATCCTGCTCCTCTTCTATGCTGAGTCCTGGGTGGCAGGAATAGGGAGACCCTAGCTCACCACAGGCCACGGTTCAACCAAAAGTGGGTGCTGGGCTGGTGTTAACAGAGAAAACACATAATCAATTTGTTGAGGTGACTTACATCCTACAACAAAGAGTATACAAGCTGACATATTTATAAATCCTTAAAAAATAATTACTCAAGGGTATTTTTTTTTTTTTTTTTTTTTTGCCCATTTGACATTAGCTATCACATGCCATGACTATTCACAAACTGTTCTTTCCCATCAAGCCCCTTCATGTTATGGCTATATCTTCCCTCCTAGACAGAGAAGGAGGTAGTTTTTGTTTTTTGGTTTCTTTTTTTCTTTCTTTCTCTCTCTCCCCGCCTTCTTTTCCTTTCTTTCTTTCTTTCTTTCATCATTCATTCATTCAGCAAGTACTTACTGCTCTGACCATGCACTTTTCAACTATTTTTTAAATGTTTTATTTTTGAGACAGAGACAGACAGAGAGAGAATATGAGCGAGGGAGGGGCAGAGAGAGAGGGAGACAGAAGATCAGAAGTGGGCTTTGAGCTGACAGCAGTGAGCTGAATGTGGGGCTCAAACTCACAAACCCTGAGAATATGACCTAAGCCAAAGTCGGATGCTGAACCAACTCAGGCACCCAGGCACCCCTGACCATGTACTTTTGAGTTAACAAAGAATTAGGCAGAGGCAAGAGCACCTAGCCTAGGACCTCAGAGAACCCTAAGCCAGCCTACTGCCTTCAGACAATGACCAGGACTGCAGGACAAGGGCAATCACTCACCCCACTGGGCTGGGCTTCAGGTGAGACCTTTTCCAGATGTAAAGTTCCATGATTTTTAAATGCTAATGTCTAAAGATAGCCTGATGACAGTCAAGTGCCAGGCCCACCCTCTATGGATGCCCCACTATGCCACCAACACCAGGCAAGAAGCCATTAGGACTAGGTATCAAGCATCATCAACACTGGTGATTGTCAACTAGCTTTAGGAAACCAGCATAGACTTTAGGTCACTTTTTGTCTCCAGAGAGCTCTGAGGGCCTCAGGTGGGGGGGGGGGGGACAGGGGGGCGTAAAATGGTACAGCTGCCATGACAACAGTCTGGCAGGTCCTCAAAATGTTCAACAGTTATCACATGACCCAGAAATTCCACTCCTAGGTATATACCCAAAGGAACCAAAAACATATCCACACAAATTGTGTTCACAAACGTTCATAGCAGCACTATTCACAATTGCCAAAAGGTGGAAACCGCCCAAATTTATCCCGGATGAATAAGTGGTCCATCCATGCGATGGAATTATTACTCAGCCATAAAAGTGTATGAAGCACTGAATCACGCTACAATGTAGATGAACCTCAAAAACATTACGCTGAGAGAAACCAGATACACAATGTTATACAGTCTATGACTCTGTTGATATGAAATGTCCAGAACAGGCAAAAGCATAAAAACAGAAAGCAGATTAGTGGGAGAGGGAGGATAAGTAATGACAGCTAATGAGGATTGAGCTTCTTTTGGGGGTAATAAGTGTTCTGGAACTAGATAAAGATGATGGTTGCACGACTCTTGAATATACCAAATAAACTAACACTGAATTATAAACTGTAAATGGGTGAATGTTATGGTAAGCAAATTATCTCCCAATTGTTTAAAAAAAAAAATTAAAGCACTGCTAACTGCTAAACCTTTTGTTAGAACATTCTGGAAATGTTTTCCTGCTAACAGGAATACTTGACCCCTTTTTTTTTTTTTTTTTTTTTTTTTTTTTTTGCTATATGCAGACAAGAGCTGAAACTTCACAAAACCAGCCCACTCTTGTCATGAAGCAGGCAAATCAAGGCAGCCGGTTCTCACCCCATGAAGCTAAGGTGCTGTTAGAGGGACATGCACCCCTCAGCATGTCCCCTGCTGGCTGGCCTGTAAAAGGAAGCAGCTGACCAACCCAGAAGGTCCTCCAAGATGCCTTAGAGTTCTAAGACAACTTTCAGTGCTACCTTCTTCTCTAGGTAGGCAGTTCTGGGCCAAAACATGGCTGGCCAGACTGATGGTAACAAGATAAAAATCCCATCCAGGTCTCAGGCTCTGTCCTACTGGGTCCTGACAACACTTCAGAGTCCTAAGGAGGGGGTGAGGCCAATTCAGTTTCCTCATGGGTGAGTTGGGGTAAGGGCAACCAGTTCCAAGCACCAGTGCAGGGCCCTGCACCACCAATAGTGGTGAGGGAAAAATTCTATTCATTTTGGTCAGTGTTGGGAAATCACAAAAATGCTCAGAGGGCAAAGGCCACCTGGCTAGGATCATCCTCTGTTCCTGATCTTCCCAGGAAGGTTTATCCTATTTAGGCCTGGGCTTTTCAACTGAGTGAACCCTGAGATAGGAGGGGTGAGCAAACAGCCTCTCTGGAAGCAACAGGCAGGGCCTGGGTGATTCCATGGTGAGAGCCCAGTACACAATTTTGGAGGGACTGGACTCTATTTCCTCTAGGAGGTAGCTGTAAAGCTTCTGAAACGGTGCTCAGTTTCAAATGTCCAAGGAGCCGAATGAGGCTCGCTGGACAAGTCAGAGCCTTCATTCCACAGACACCAGACCCCAAGCACTCACCTGGCTTCTGGGCAGGGGATGCTGGTCCTACCAGCTGGCCATGGTGGCAGCTACGTCAAAAGGCAACTTGTGTCAACGTGCTGACCAACCTAAAATAAAGGACAGAAAAAGAAACAGTGAGTTTCCAAGGAAAGTTTCTGGAATGTATGGATAATTTTCAATGTCTCCGACCCCTGGAATTACATAGTAAAATTTTAGATTTCAACCAGAGCTCTGCCTCTGCTACCTTCCATAGGAGGGCAGGCTGAGGAAATAAATTTCAATCACTCTCTGACTTATGACCTGATGCAGTGCTAACCAATAAACCCTACCATCCCAGACATTGACTTCAGCAATATGGACGAAGATATGAGGTGGTAATATGCAGCCCACACATCAACATTCTGAACACACAGAAAATGGTTCAACATTTCAGTTATGAGAGTAAAACATTAATAGCAGAAACAGTAATACCTAGAATTTAATAGCTGCTTAGTGGCAAGTTCTAGTTATTATGCTAAAACTCCATATCTATTTGAATCCCCAGGACAACCCTGGGGTTACCCAATCATCCCCATTTTCAGATAAGCCATCTAATGTGTCTAATATTCAGGAATTTGCCCGGGGTCACCCAGGTCTCCCTCTACAGACATCTTTGCTCCCCAGTCTACACACCAGGGAAACCACTCACCATTCCAGACAGTGCAGGGTTTGCCCTCAAGAAGCTGAGGGTGCAATGTGCCTGGGGCCCAGGCAGACTTTATCTCCATAGGGCAACTCGAAGTTTTACCCCAGGGATCATCTCCACAGGGATTACAAAACTGCCCAGGGAGGGAGGAGGTACCTGTTTTACAGACAGGAAAATTAAGGATCAAGAATGTTCAGAACTCCCCCAAGGTCACAGAGACAGTGTGGCCCCAGACATGCAGGGCTCCTTTATGACATCAGACATGCAGGGCTCCAGGCGCAGAGGCTAAACCTAGAGAACCAGCCAAATCCCAGACTCCTAGGCAGTGCTATCAGTTGTAGCTTGCCAAATATTGTCAGCATCACCTCTGTTGTCATTCTTTGCGCCCACATGACTACCAGGAGGCCTGGCTCTGATATGAAACCTTTATTTTTAAACTGGGTTCACAACAATTCACAGTTCATGAATAGCGAGAAACACTCCCAGAGGAGAACTTGCAAAATAAGCAAATATCAATGAACTCTATGCAAAGACCTTTGGGCACCAAGGAGCATATGGCATCCTCCTCAGTGAGGCCCAAGGCCAGATACAGCCACCACCAGAGCTAGTTCCTGCGGAGGGGAGCACTTTCTGCCACTCCTTTTTGGCTCCATTCAGGCCAGAAAACACAGTGGACACCATTAATCCTAGTTCTTTCATATCTCTTGAGCCATGGCCTCACTCTGCCATGGAGGGGGAAGCCCAGAAGCAGAGGCTTTCTGAGCAACTACCCTCTTCAGAAACGAAGTCAATATACACAAGTCAGCAGTATTTCCACACACAGACTTTAAAAAATCCATTTATAATAGCATAAATATGAAATACTTAAGGATAAATTTAATTTTTAAAAAGATGTTCGGGGTGCCTGGGTGGCTTATTGGTTGACTCCAACTTCGGCTCCAGTCATGATCTCACGGTGAGTTCAAGCCCTGCGTCAGGCTCTCTGCTGACAGCTTAGAGTCTGGAACCTGCTTCAGATTCTGATTTCCCTCCCTCTCTGCCCCTCCCCTGCTCATGCCCTCCCCTCCCTCTCTCTCAAAATAAACATTTTTAAAAATTTACAAAAAATGTTCAAGACCTATCAAGTGGAACCACAATAACACGTCATTGAGAGAAATAAAAGAAAACATAAAGGGAGATACGCCTTGTCCATGCATCAGAAGGTATCAGTTCTCCCCCAAACTGATCCACAGATTCAATGCAGACCCAATCAAAAACTCCCAGCATGTTCTTTTGTTGGAGAGGAAACACTCTAAAATTTATATGGAAATGCAAATGAACTAGAATAGTGAAAACTGAAAAGGGCGAACAAAGTTGGAGGACCTATCCTACCTGATTTCAAGACTTACCATAAAACTACAATAACCAAAACAGTGTGATAAAGACTGACAAGAGATGGAAGAATAGAATACACCCATGCATCTGTGTACAACTGATTTTTGACAAAGATCCAGTATCCTACTCTGCAAGACCACAAGACACACTGGACAAAATTTTCCTGGAAGGTTAACCCTGCAAGGAAGAAGGCCTTCTTAATGTGTTATCACAACATACAAAGTGTGTGGTTGGAATGCAATGTGCAAGAAATTTTGAGGTAAACTCAGACTTTCACACTCAAGCATGGCTTTTCCCCATCTCAGCTCATGGCAAATCCAGTCTTTCAGCTGCTCAGATTAAAATCTTGAGCTACCCTCTTGATAAGACTACCCCACCATCCAGTCCATAAGAAAATCCTGTTGGTTCTGCCATTACACACATTTGGAGTCCAAGAGCTTCTCACACCTCCGGTGGACACTGTGTTCGGTGTTTGCTCAGAGTGAAGCCCTATTGTCTCCTGGCCCAAGGCATGCTTCCTGCTATCCTACCCTAGCCATGCTGGCTTCCCGGCCATGCCTCCAACACACCGGGCACCCTCCCTCCCTTTTTATGTTTTAAATAAAATCCCACTTTATCCTTTTAACAATCACTTCTCCAACTGGCATCCCAAATTGAAAATGATCTTTGAAAACATAACTACCATATAATAATCCCTAAATGTCAACAAAAATCCAGTTCATATTCAGCTTCACACAATTTTTCAGAAATGTCTGTACACGGCCTGTTCTAACAGTAGCTGCTAGAATTTTTATACTATACCTGCTCCCTCAGACTCGATCACTGTAACACCCAGATGGCACACCCTTCCATGCTCCCCCCTCCGCCATGTTACTGCTCAAAATGTCTCCTTTGCAGATGTCCACCCTGTTCCTTCTCTCCAACAGGCCTGACCTCTCTGCATGTTCCATATTACGCAGCTACTGTATGGACTTTCTCACCCAATAAGAACATATTTGCCACAAGTAAAGGGGGTGTCTTGTCTGCCTGAGGTAATTGTATTTGGAGCACCTAAAACAGTGTCAGACACACACCAGTGCTTGATAAATATTTATGGAATGAATGGGATGATTTACCATTAAAGAAGGAACCTATCTGAGAAGCCCACACAGCAGCAGCCCCTCCATACAATTAGTGCAAAATCACAAAGGAGCAGAAACCAAGCAGAGATCACTTAGCACCATCAGAACTAGGGACATTTCTCTAAAATAAACTGTAGTTGCTTTTTACTGATATATCATCTGGACTGTTTTGCCATCTACCCTCACTGGCTAGATTTAGAGAGCTTTTACTGTTTTTATTTCCAACCCATACATTTAAAATAGTATCAAGTAACCCTTAAGTACACAATTACCAGCTCATAAGAGACTCTTCCACTCCCTTGATAAATCATTATGGCTTGGCTTTGACCCCACACCTGGGTACTATAGGAGCGCGCACATGCGCGCGCGCGCGCGCGCACACACACACACACACACACACACACACCTCAACCCTGCGACCCACCCAAACAATGATTTCCCAGTCTAAAGGGCAACAGAAGTCCTTTGTTGCCATTTCATCCTCTCTAGCTCAGGCAAGTGAGGTTGGTTCCCTTTAAACTTGAGGGGAGAAGCAGTGGGCAAAACCCAGCAACTATCTGGGGAACTCCAGTTTTGAGGATACACTTGGGTTGCAGCACCCATGGCCAGCACAGGGATTAGTCTCTGGGGCCGTAGGCATCTGACCAGGAAGCCTAAGCTCTCCAAGGGACCCCTGGAGGGCCCCATCATCCTTTCTGAGGCCCAGCTCTATAGAAGCTGCACACCTCTGGTCTCCTACCACCATCTGCACTCACCAAACAGTTGTGCTGTCTAAAAATTCTTCAACTGTGTCTATAACCAAATATTTACCACCCTGGCTCTAATCCAGTACTGGAAACATGACATTAGTCCAAAAAAACTCCAAGACGAAGCCCAACAATACCCTTCACATTCTCCCACCTCTAAGTCCACTAAATCTACTAGCTCCATAAAAACTGAGTGCCCCTGAAGAAAAGAATTACCTAGATCCTTTCTGGCAAAGGTCTTAGCGACCGCACCACCAAATTGTCAAGGAGGGGCTCCCTGGCCAGCCCTATCAGAAAGGGAGAAACTGAGGCATAGCAATAGTAAAACATCTCAAGGAAGCCCAGAGGTCACACTGTTCCATGTGCTGGCTGGCTGGAGAATGATTAACTTGGGCCAAAGATTCCATTTTCTAATCCGGGGTCGGCAAACTTGCCTAAATTGTCCTGGTGAACGGGATGCCTGGAACACAGCCACACCCACCAGAATATGCGCTGTGTACAGCTGCTCCCACCTATAAGGCAGAACGGAGTAATAGCAACAGTGACAGTATAGCCCCCAGAGGCTGAAAACATGAACTGGTCCTTGAAAGCAGAAGGAAACGGCAACCCTGGCAGGCTGTGCTGAGTATCAAAGGGTTAGAGGTGACCCAGACACAGTGGCACAACCATGACAAAAAGTCAGGGCAGAGGCGCACCAAGGAGATGCTCCAGCTCTGTCAGCCCCAGAGCACAAAGCAGTATCTACTCTCTCCAAAGCATGGGGCCTCATTAACCCTATGTCCCCATGGAGTAGGGGGTGGAGCATGACTTGGCATACTAGAGAGGCAAAGAAACAGCCCCATGAGGGCCAAGGAGCCAACAGTAAGGCCAGCTACACAGGCTCATCCTTGGCAACCAGAACTGGCCTGTCTCCACTGTCAAGGGGAGAAGGCACCCACTGGGGTAACAGCCAGTATGTACCCTCCAGGCCCCTGATCTATCCCTGCCCGCCTTCCCTTGGCCATGGTAACCATGGCCTCACTGAGGATTATGGATCATCCAACTCCTCATGCTGTGCCAGTGCAGCCCTTCCTAAAACCCCCAAACCCTCCCAATGCTTATAACATCTTACCATGACCTTCGAGGCCCTGCCTGCTTTAGGCCAAAGGGACTCTATGAAGTCATCTGGCATGCACGTATATACGTGTACACACACCACATTCTTGGCTCTGACCACACTGGCCTGGTCTCAATTCTTCATACATCTTCCTTCCACGGAGCACTGGGAAAGCCCTTCCCTCCTCCCACTCATCCTTCAAAACTCAAGCATCTGTTACTCAAGCATGCTCTCTCTAATCAGTCCCTCCCCATTCCCCTTTCTATTACTGAGGACTACAGCCCCACTAATTGGCACAGCTGATCTGGACATTAGACATACAGCATCCCATTAGGTTTGTCTTCCCCACTCTTGGGAAAGGGCTCTCATTCACCTCTTTATTCAATGCCTAATTAAGCACGGAGGAGAAAATGGCATCCTCCATGAATTATACTCAACCACTAGGTTTCCATGAACCGGAGGCAAAAACATAGCAATATAAATATAAACCCTACCCTTAATTAGAATACGAAGTCAATACCAGGAAGAAGCAACATGAAGTTAGGCAAGGCCACAGCACCACCACAGACCCTGGGGTGAGCCCAGAGCTTCCCAAAGGGGAAGCTCTCCCCACCTCCCTTACACTATTGTTTGGAGAAAGGCAAAGAGCTAGAGAAAGACACTCAGAGGTTCCAGAGGCCTCTATAGCCCTTTATCTGGAAAGGCCTCCTCTGTCACTGCTCAGAAGTATGAGCTGCCGTAGTATCTATGGACCCACCCCTTGTACTCCCCTTCTCCTTTCCTTAGCCTATCCTAAAACACCCAGCACAGTCCTTCCAACAGATCTCCTTCCTCTCCAAGGCTTGGCTTCAACATACCCCTTTATCTTGGGCATTCCAGGAATCCCTCCCTTTCACACCACCAAACCATCCTGAATGTTAGAGCACTTCCTCCTGATGAATCATGACTAACTGCAGGAGCCCACCTGACCCCTTGGGCAGACCATGCTGAGGACCAAGTGACAGACCCTGGCAATAGGCAGGCCTCTCAGAAGCAACTAGTTCTCACTTTGACTAGTGTGATTAATGTTGTTCCCCAAAATATTTCAACTCTTATCTAGAATTTTCACCCTCAACCCCCAGCAGCTGCCCTGCCAAGTCCACAGAGAAGTTCAAAACTTTAGGGGTGCCTGGGTGGCTCAGTCAGGTAAGCGTCTGATTTCACCTCAGGGCATGATCTCATGGTTTGTGAGTTCGAGCCGCACATTGGGCTCTCTGCTGTTAGTGCAGAGTCTGCTTCAAATCATCTGTCCCCTCTCCTCTGCCCCTCTTCTACTTGCGCGTGCATGTGTGTGCACGCACGTGCGCTCTTTCTAAAAAATAAACATTAAAAGGTTCAAAATTTTAGATAAAACCCTGTATTTTAAACATTCAGGAATCAGGGGCACCTGGCTGGCTCCGTCGAAGAGCAGGCAACTCTTCATCTTGGGGCCCTGAGTCTGAGCCCCAAGTTGAGTGCAGAGATGACATAAATAAAAAATAAAAATAAAAAGCTCAGGAATCAGATGTCTCCATCTATCTAGGCTCAGGAATCAAATGTCTCCATCTATCTAAATATGTCTGAAACTTTGGGAAGTGTCTGAAGTGTTAGTGTTTATCCCTGAGGATGCCTGAAAGGACATCTTGAAGAAAATGTCACAAGAACAAAAGAGGGAATAACCTCTCTGTTAATAATGAGGACCTAAGAATTGGTGTCTCCCACCCTGTGTACAAGCACCAATATGTGCTATATTAAGGAAATTCTGACAAATAGCCATAGGAAAACAAATAATACCTTCGATCTCTAAGCCAAGCACTGAAGAAGCAAAGACCTCAGATTGTTTCTGGACTCTGTTCTCCTAAGTCTCCTGCAGACTCCAAGAGTCCTGTGTCACCCCACACAGCTGGAGAAAGTGCATCCAGGCCCCATCCCAACAGGGACCAAAGAATACCTACAGAATCTCTGCTCCAACACTCCCAAGATGATGTTACAATGAGCATTCTAGAACCACAGTCTTTTTTTTTTTTTTTTTTTTAACCTCATAATATCCAGCACAAGCTAGGCCATTAAAATGTGAGTGCCTTTGTTCCTTTCTCCCCTAAGCTAACTCTTGGGAGGATAAAACACATGCTCACAAAGACATAGGATATTTCTGAATTCAGAAAGGTTCCATTTTTCCTTACTGTACTAAAATACAGGTAACATAAAATTTACCATCTTAACCATTAAGTGTACAGTTGAGTAGTGTTAAGTCCATTCACACTGTTGTGCAATTATCACCAGCATCACCACCCATCTCCAGAACTCTGTCACCTTGCAAAACTGAATCTCTGTCCCCAATTAAACACTAACTCCCCATTACCCCCACCCCAGCCCCTAGCACCCACCATGCTACTCTTCTAGCTCCATGAATTTGACTACTCTAGTGACCTCATAAATGGAATCATACAGTATTTGTCTTTTGTGTCTGGCTTATTTCACTCAGCACAATGTCTCTTAAGGTAAAACCACACAGATCATTTTAGCCCTTTGGGGCTAACATGTATACAGAACAAAGCCCAAGGGTCTGGTATACCTATGGCCAAAAATGACTCTAAAATTTTTTTTTTTTGAGAGACAGAGACAGCGCAAGCAGGAGAGGGTCAGAGAGAGAGGGAGACACAGAATCCAAAGACAGGCTCCAGGCTCTGAGCTAGCCGTCAGCACAGAGCCCAACACGGGGCTCGAACCCATGAACCGTGAGATCATGACCTGAGCCGAAGTCAGACACTTAACCGACTGAGCCACCCAGGAGCCCCCAAAAATGACTCTAGAACCCTTCTTCCCAGACCAGCCATGTCCCTGACATCCTCTACTATCAACCAATCCTTCCTTCTACTCGCCAAACTACACAAAATGGCACTGGAAAAACTTCGAATGGTAAGATGAGAGCAGCAGTAAACTATGCCTAGATGGACTTTAAGTATGCCTAGGTCACCCCAGTTCTGACTTCCCAATGCACCCCATCTCCCTGGAATATACTTCTCCCAGCCCCATCTCTCATAGCTATGAACCAAGGGAATCAAGAAATGCCTGGTGAGTGAATGGTAAAAATGACTAACTCATCTTGGATAGAAATACTCCTTAAAATGGAAGCCAGAAGACACCACAGCCCAACTCAAACCAACGTATTCCCTGGAGCACCTGGGCTGGATGTGGGAACACTTACGCAGGCCCAGCAGGGGTGCAAGCCCTGAGCTCCTGACACAACAAACTCTACACAAGGGAGACCCATGCATCTAGCCCAAATAGCTTAACCGCCAATCACCATCACCAAAAAGGAAAACACTGTACCACACTCAAGTTCTGACCACCAAGCTCCCCTATCTTGTGGGGCAGAGCCAGGCCCAGGGGATTCACCACACTGGCTGAGTCCATGGATGCTGCCTAGAAAAAATGACTGAGTGGCTCAGTCAGTTGAGCATCAGACTTTGACTCAGGTCACAATCTCTACGTTGTGAGTCTGAGCCCCACATCAGGCCTGCTGCTATCAGTGCAAAGCCTGCTGCAGATCCTCTGCCCCCTCTGTCCCTTCCCCGCTTGTACACTCTCAAAAACAAACATTAAAAACAACAACAGTAATATCAAGTGACTCCAACATGAGGTATCCAACTCACAAAGAGGGAGGGCATTTCATTGCCTATCATTTCAGATAGGAATGCCCAGAGCATCCCAATTATCTCTTGGTCAACTGCTCCAGAATCAATTAAAACTAAGAGCAAAAAATTATTGTCTGGGGTTCCCCACCTAGTACCTCTGCCTACAGCAAGCAGTCTCCTTTGCAACACATATGTCCCTGTGTGACCTGTGACTGTAAAACATGCAAAGAATCCTTCTGAGATGAGAGAGTGGTCCTGAGTCTCCAGGATCAGTCAAGACAGAAAAATCTGGGAGTAAGAATCACAAAAAGCCCCACCAGCAGAAGACATCACCTCCATCTACGAGTTGGCCAACAGAAAGTTCTAACGGCAGCCAGCCTTGTTCCCAAGAATGTACCATCCAGGCTGCCTCCATGTCTTACACCAGCATCTCAATCAGCTGTATTAGGTTTATAGCACCCATGGCTGCTGGGTTGTGTTTATTTTCATGTCAAGAAATAAAACATCCAGCTATTCTATTATTTTCTATTTGTTTTGAGAGAGACAGACAGACAGAGACAGACAGGGAAAGAGAATATGAGGGAGGGGCAGAGAGAGAGAATCCCAAGCAGACTGTAAGCACAGACACAGGGCTCAATCTCATGAACCCAGAAATCATGAACCCGGAGATCATGACCTGAGCTGAAATCAAGAATCAGACGCTTAACCAAATGAGCCACCCAGGTGTCCCCCGGCTATTCTATTCTAATAGTAAGTTTTCTTGAGTTTGGTTTTGATTTTTTATGCTTACTTTTGAGAGAGAGACAGAGAGACAGGGAGACTCTGTGAGTGGGGGAGGGGCAGAAAGAGAAGGAGACACAGAATCCAAAGCAGGCTCTAGGCTCTCAGCTGTTAGCACAGAGCCTGACATAGGGCTTGAACCCACAAACCAAACCATGAGATCATGACCTGAGCCGAAGTAGGACATTTAACAGACTGAGCCACCCAAGCGCCCCTCTTAAGTTTGTTTTTAAAGAAGCAACACCTTACTTATCACAAAGACAAACTCCTGGAAGGTTAAGAATCCTTTCACCAATGGACGGAGTTATTTTCCTAACTAAAATAAATAACACTAAATAAATAAATTACACTAAAGCATCATAGGCCCTAGCTACTAATACCGGGGCACCTGAGTGCCTCAGTCAGTTGAGTGTCAGACACTGGCTCAGGTCACAATCTCACGGTTCATGAATCTGAGCCCTGCATCAGGCTCACTGCTATCAGTGCAGGGAGTACCATGTGCTCCCTTATCCAGGTCTGGGTGGCCTGGAGCCTACATGAGCCAAGCTAGCAGGAGCAAAGCCACCAGCTAAGCACCTTCTCCAAGCTGTGAAGACAGCCCCTAAATCAACAGCCCACTCACTCTCTCATTTGGTGATAACACAGGCACCAACCCTGATCTACATATTCACAAGCAGCACAAGACCAGCAAATTATACGAAGTCTCTCTGAGGAGCAGCAAAAAAGCTGTCTCTCCTGAGCTGAGTTTACATCCCCAACAAACCATCTTCCAATAAGCAGTCCTGGTGAATAAGCCGCTACACTAGTACACCTGAAACTAATGTAACACTATGTGCCAACCTTGCTCAAACTTAAAGGGGGGTGGGGGGTGGGAAGGGCAGCCGGATTGGCACAATCTCCTAATCTTCTGCAAGTACTCCCCAGAAGTTTAAGAACCGTGTCTTACTTTTCAGAATATTGTTCTTTGGAAGTAAGAAGGGAAAACTTTTGTTTTTCAAGAGCAGCGTTCTAAAGACGGTTCCACTGTACACAAATGAAGACCTGAGTCTAGAAGAAAAGAACTTCACAATCCTAAAATCTAAACAAAATCGACCCACAGTAGTCATATAACTTATTCTTGAAAGGTCCAAGACAAGATGAACTATTTTGGTCAGTTACCAGCAGTTGGTAGGATAGCAGAAATCTCACCAAAGAAATATAAGTGGGGGAGGATCTCCAGTTTTCACCTCTAAACCCCACCCCACTTCCAGCCACCTTCTCACTGCTGAGGAATGTGCCCACCAGCCATTCTACTACATCTGGATGTATTTGGAATCTCAGGTGGCCTTTGCCACCTTGATTCCCAAGAAGGGTACCATTTTCCAGGCTGACAATGGGAGACAAGGAAGGAGTGATTCAGGTCTATTTAAGCTAGTAGTTTCCATAACACTAAAGGGTCTACCGAGATCCAAATCCAGAGGGGCTAGTGAGTACCCAGGCAGGTGGCAGGGTTAGTGTTATCCACCCACAAACCTTCCACATCCCCCAAGCCTAAATTCAGACAGGAGAGTAGACTTGATAGAATTCTAGAAATCCAGTCTGACACTAGGTCTTCAAATACAAAACAAACTACAACCATCTGACCAACCAAGCTTCCCTAAGTGGCAGAATTCAGTTTCTTTGACCATCAAGGCTCAGGTCAAATAGTCAATACCATCTGGTAACTTCTCAGAAGTGGCTGGAACTGTCCACCAACCACACCATGGCACTGATAGCCCCGACTGAAGCCACACAGGAGTCCTGAGGTCTTGCCACAAAGTCCAGGCCAAAGAGCTGGTCCTTGGCCCCGGATGCTTCTTCACTGCTGCACACTCTGACGATGTACCACAGCAATCACAAAAATCACAAGACTAAAACGCTCCAAAGTGAGAAGGGCTAAACTATAATGATGGCAACATCTATCAGTAAAGAGTGGCTTACACAACACGCACCAATTAAGAACAAATTGGGGGGCACCTGGGTGGCTCAGTCGGTGAAATGTCCAGCTTCGGCTCAGGTCATGATCTCACAGTTCATGGGTTTGAGCCCCACATTGGGCTCCATGCCGATAGCTAAGAGCCTGGAACCTGCTTCAGATTCTGTGTCTCCCTCTCTCTCTCTACCCCTCCCCACTTGCTCTGTCTCCCTCTCTCAAAAATAAAACATACAAAAAATTGGGAAAGGATGTCAACAGATGCTATACCTTCCTGACAATGTATCCAACAAAAGTATGATCAGAGGATGTCAGAAACAAAGGGAATCCCCAGGAAAGGTATTCACAGAACCATCAACTGTCCTCACCATCCCCAGCCCTATGGGTAAACTGAGGCCAAGATGAAGGTGAGATGGGCTATACCTGGCTTCTCTCAGTCATCAGAGCTCACCAGTGGGCTGCATGGACACTTCCTATCACTTATCCTCACAGAAGGGTTGCAAGGAGGAGGAAGAGGAGGGACGGGGTGGACACAGGGCCCTGCTTGCTAGTTCTCCTGACATGATTAGCATCTAGGGTGGGTGGCTCAGTCGGTTGAGCATCCGAGTTCGGCTCAGGTCATGATCTCACAGTTCGTGGGTTTGAGCCCCGCGTCAGCCTGCTTCCGATTCTGTGTCCCCCTCTTTCTGACCCTCCTTCTGCTCACAATCTGTCTCTGTCTCTCAAAAATAAATAAATGTTTAAAAAAAATTTTTTTTTAAATGACTAGCATCTAAAGGAAGAACAGGAAGGAAACTGCACTGAAGACTAGACACCTGGAGGACCCTGCTCCAAGAGGAGCAAAGCAACCAAGGCCAAACTGCTCTCACAGAAGCTTTAAGAATAGTTAAGGGCCTACCTCCCAGGGTGCAACAGTGAGGAGACCAGAGTCTTACAATTTGCTTGCTGCTTCTGCCTCCAGAGTATTCCTTGCTGGTAAGAGGTTTTAGTACTAAAACTCTGAGGTATTAAGAGTTACAATGCAAATGTCACATAAACCTCTGCCTTAAAAGGCATAAAGAAATCTGCAAACACCACACAGGCTCAAAGTGTCCCCTCACTGGGACTTCACCTGCACCTGAGACTGACCCTAGAGTAAGCTGGATGCTTCCATAAAAGGCACAACTCTGCCACACAAAGTCCATGTCCAACATGCACTGGTGTGTCTTTCTTCCATTTGCACATGCCAGGGTAACAGCACATGTCAGGCTCTATTCCAGCAAGCTGGGCCAGCAGACACGAACATATGCATATATACGACCACGCTACACACACATATGTATAAGCACACACGCACATATGCACACACACCCAGGATCAGCACATGTGCATACAAAGGACTAATACATTTAGGCCACCGCACTGGGCCAACAGACTTTGTCCTCCAGAAAAAGGCACGGTTTTAAACCATCAATTGTTGAAAACACAGCCCACATATCACAAAGAAATACTGTCCTAAGTGGGGCCAGGTCCAAAGTGACCTACAACATCCACCTCACTCCAGTGTCTCTGAAGCACAGTCATGCCAAGACAATCCAATCCCCAAGTAAGACATTCCCTGGGAAGTCACCCAGGGTCCAAAGCCACAAGCGTCCCTGTAAAGGATATTGCAAGGTCAGTATAGGTGCAAAGGGGCAGGTTCACAAGGGTGGTGGTGTTCACTTAACTAAGTCTTTACTGTGCCAGCCTTGTGGCGGACCCTCTGCCTCCACCAAGGCCCACCCTACTGCCCTGCTCTGCCTCCAGCTGCTTCACACAGACCCAGGTTCTATCTAACCATTCAGCTCCAAGATCCAGTCTGAGACCCAGGCCCTGTACATCTGTCCCCAAGACCACAGTGACTCTACTGTCCCCATGGTCCAGGCCTCCTCCTGAGGTTTAGGCAGGTGAGGGCCTAACTCTTCATTGAGAAAGTGACCATTAGGCACACAGATTCAAAGTGCTACAGAAAAGCCCACTGACAACAACTTCTGGGACATGGAGAGAATCACCTTTAACACACTGACAAGAGATTTTGTTACTAGAGGAGAAAAGAAAAGTATAACAGTGGCTAACAATTATTAAATTCTTTTCTTGATGTCAGGCAGGGTTCCAGCACTTTACATGCCTGATTTCATTTAATCCTCATAACAACAGAATGGGGTACTGCCAATGTTACTCACACTTTACACAGGGTATTGCCATTACTACTCCTCCTTCACACGAGGTACTACCACTGATGTCCACACTTGACAGGTGAGAAAACTGAGGCTAAAAGAGAAGTCAGGGTGATTGGTCAGGTTCAGAGGGCTAAGAAGTCAAAGATCCAAACCCAAGTCAGCCATCTCTAAGGCCCAGGCTCATATTTGAATCACTGTACCATAAGGAAGTCTGACTTTGAAACCATCCTGGGGCTGGATCCTTCCCAAGGCTCTGGGAAAACTTCCTAGAGCAAAGATCGGCATACCCACAATTCCTCCTCTAAGAGCACACTAACTTAACCCTTTACTGAACTGCTGGAAACCTCACGGAGGAGTGAGCCTCAACTGTGCAAACTGTATCCTGTGGACCATGCAACAAATTCACTGACTCACGCACATCCTCCCTTTTTGTAAAAGGCACAAAAGCCCTAAGAGGTTGACAAAGCACATTATTTCTGAGCCTCTACCTGCCAAGGTACAAGCCAAAGGAAGGGGCTTAAAGGAATTAATAAACACTGCCATCCTGAGTCACAAACCAGGACCAAATTCCATCTTCATTTCCAGTAAAATGTACATACACACCAACCACACTCTGGGAACAAACCAGGGTCCCTCAGCAAGAAACATGTGTGCAGATTCCTCTCCTTCTTTCTATAAGAACAGCACAGGGCTCACAAGTGTGAGGCAGTAAACAGAACAAACACAGACTAGTGGGAAGAAGATTGGTCCCATGGCCACTGACACAGTGAGTGTCAGGACAGCAGTGGACACAGGGCTCAGGGACAACCCAGGCCCTACAGAGAGGACTTCCCAGGGTGGGCAGGGGCCAGGACACATGCCAGCCTTCCCAGCTCTGTGCATGGGGCACCAGGCTGCTGCTCTCACTTAACTCACCTGATTCCCCACTCCCATCCTCAACCCCCAAATCAGGACCCCGACAGTATCTTATTCATCAGGTGCCACTCTGGAACCCAAGTCATTTTTTTTCCAAGTGCCAAATCTCCAAGGCCCCTTTCCTTCCTGCAACCACAAGTCCCCCTACCCCTCTCATTATTAGTGTCGTCACTCTGTGGGACACCCACCTGTCTTCTCTCCTGGACTCTGCCAAAAGCGCCATGATTTGAAAACATTTCAGCAATGCGTGAAACAAGGAAACTTTCTCAAACGGGAAGCAGCAGCTGTTGGAACTATTCATGTGAATGTTTCAGAGAAGCATCCCAATTGCTCTGGGTCTTTCTGGAAAAGTGTCCAAGACCTCAAGTTGGAAATCCTCAGAATCTAGAAAATGCAGGTTACCAACCAGCTCCTAGGCCACTGGAATCACATCAGGCTGCTTCTTGTTCCCTCTAATTGCTACAATTTCTCAGGTTATAGGCTGTGTCCTTTTAATTTCCATCCATCTGTCACTACTTCACTCTTGGGAGCAGAGCAGAACAAACTTTTCCTACATGTACAAGATGGCCCCTCATATTTTATTCTTTCACCTATTAATTGACTGCACTTTCTTCTAACACAAAGCATATCAGTTGAGGAAGAGGAGACATAAGAACAGATCAAGTTCTACACCTTCCTCCACAATGGAGATGGCCACAAACCTACCAGATTCACAGACATGCTCCTTGAGGGTTCTAGAGGTCACACAGGGCTTTCGTGCTTCAACCCACTGTATCCTCCCATCCCAGCCATGTAAAACAAAGAAGAGCCATCCAGCGCCATGCACCAAGCTAACACCCAGCTTCTCCCAGGCAGTGGCTACTACCACGGATCACCTTCTCCAGGACCCAGCTCACCTCACCTTTGCTCAAACTCAGCATCCTTAAAACCAAAGACCCTCAATCTTGGGCCCCATGTCACTTTCCAGTCCTCACGCTGCTGCTACCCACTCAGACATGCTCCTACCCACTTCCCTCTCTCTCAGGGTTCCCTACCCTATCTCGTTTCTGTGGCCTTAAGACCCTGGAGGGCAGAAAAGGGCTATCACCAGACCCCAGGAGTATAGCACAGACTGAGCAGGGAAAGGACCCCAGTTGTTAAATGGACAGATGACTTGTTCTCAGCCCCTGGTATCCAGCTAATCCCCATCCAATCTCCTTGCAGTGTCTCTGGCACCTGTCCCTGCTTTTTATTCCCCACCAGGCAAATTCAAGGCCCTATTAGCTCATGCCTGCTTTTCTCAACCTCCCTTTTTCCTGACTTCTCTGCTCAATTCAAGTGAACATTCTCCTCCTCACAAATCTTTGAGGGCTCTCCATGATTTTCAGATGAAGTATAAACAGTCTTCCATTTAGGTCATCAACAATAATTGGAACAACCTGCATTTTTTTTTTTAAACCTTACTTCCCACTTTAATTTTCCATAAACCCTGAGGTCCAGGAGAGTTATCTGCCAACTCCATCCTTGATGCTCCAGTACAAGGGAACGCTCCTTGTAAATGGTCTAGTCCAACAACACCAACCTTCTCCACAAGAGGTGTAGACCTCTTGAGACCAAGAAAACTATCCCTTCTCATAACAGTGTGCTGAAGGACGGAGGGAGATAAATCAGATGCTCTTTTTCACATCACGGCATATAACAACAATTATATTTGCACAGCGCACTGGAATAAAATAAGGGCTACTTACAGCCTGGGGCTAGGGCCACCTGGCTGCAAGGACATGTCTGCATCCCTGTCACCCATCCCAGTCAGCCTGCTAAGAAGCTCTTCTTAGATAATCCCACAGTCAGCAACACATCTCCTGCTCTGTTTATTCCACTATGTGATGATGAGAAGCCTGTACTTCATTTTACTCCATGGGGCACCTTCCAGAGCAGCTTAGGCTCTCAAATGTTGATGGTTAACTTTTAAAGTAACTTTTTTAAAAAGACCAACAGTGGCTCATAGACTCAGAAGGCTGGTTAAGCAGATCAAAGTTACCCTAATTTTTCTAAGCAATTTAAGTTTTCTTTTTCCCTTAAGCAATAAACCAAGGCAACAGAGTAGACAAGCTCTCCCTCCATCTTAACCTTCACAAAAGATAGGTGCATGTCTGAAATGCTCACCCAATGCTAAGTCCCTTCCCCAGGTGGTGACCTGTCTGCTTTCACTGTCTTTTTTGGCAAGATCACCTGATCTTACCTCTAAAAAAATAAAACAAAACAAAACAAAACCCATACCCCTGAGGGGGTGAGTGTGTGCCCACTGGCACCAGGAGTAGAAAAGGCCTATCAGATCGTGACTCACTGGGCCTCCTGGAATCTCTCGTGGCCCCCACCCCCAATCTTCTCTCTTCCAAACAAAACATGTTCAACCTCTCTAACCAATTCTGTGATACAGTTTAAAGACCACTCCAGCACCAGGTTGTGCTGTTCTAAAATCATCTAGCACCCTTAGCTGGGTATTAAGGACCCCCCCACCCTGGAATAGCACAGCCAACCACTGGAGCCTAGTTCAAGCATGGTTGTTTTGATCTTGAAATGGTCATCCACCTATCACCTGAAGAATTTCTGCAAGTAAGTGCCATTACTTTTTTGTTGTTGGTATTTTTAAATAGACCAGGAGAGGCAGTTTTATCCTCCTAAAATTGAAAGCCTTCATACACAATTCCAGAACAGGAAGCACTGCTACAGTTTTTTTGGTTTGGTTTGGTTTTTTAAAGGCAGCCCTAAGACTCCAAAAGCAGCCCTGAGTTCTTCCTCCCTATGTCCTGTTCCATCCTCACACTGTAGACACACACCATGATGACCTCAGGGCTCAAAAAAAGACAAGGCCCTTTCCTTTGGGGATTAAGTAGTGCACGTGCATTGATGGGCACCAGGTGATGTGTGGACTTGAATTACTATATTATACACCTGAAGCCAATGTAACACTGTATTGTTAACTATAATTAAAATAAAAACTTAAAAAAAAATGAGGCCATGAGGAAGAAAACCTGCCAAAGGACCTCCTGATTAGGGAGGAGGAACCAAGAACAAAACTGAGCAAACTATAAAGAAATAAGGATGACATGGGGTGCCTGGCTGACTTGGTCGGTACAGCGTGCAACTCTTGATCTCAGGGTTGTAAGTTTGAGCCCCATGTTGGGTGTAGAGATTACTTAAAAATAAAATCTTTCAAAAAGAAAAAAAAAAAGAAATAAGGATGACAGAAATCAGATCAAGGAAACTGCGGTAGAAAACAGAGAACTACATTTTCCTCCATTTTGCAAATAAAACCAGGGGCAGGTCACTCCCCTCAGGCCTCAGTTTCCAGTTTCTAACATCAAGAACTGCCCTACCCATCTTGAAGTCTATGCTTTATTCAGTAAAACGAAAATGGCACACAGAAGCAAGGGAATCCTAAAATTGTCTGGGGCCCAAGGACCAAACATAGTTACATTTCTATTGCTCTGCCTGACAAATATAAATTGACTATAAGGCTGCAATTATATTTCCATCCAGACTTACTATGTAAAATCTTCACTTAAGAAACCTTCAAAAGCGGACCAGACACAGCTCCTACTACTGACAGCTGAGGTTCCTGCCTCCTCCCCAGACCTCAGCAGAGACAAAAACCTCAATAGAAACTAAAGTTTGGGAAGGGGAAGCAAGAGACAGATGACCCACATACAAACTGTTGAGAATGTCAATCAAACAAAAATGTTAAGGAAAACACTAATCAAACCCAGGAAATCTCCCAGGGTTCCAGTGCATATTAGAGAATCCCAAGGAGGGCATAGATTCAGAATCCCCTGAAAAAAACCACTGCCATTGAAGGGGTGGATATGAGCACCATACGTGCACAGAAATAACACATGAGACAAAAAATATTAAGTTTAGGCATTCTGTCTAGGATACACAAGTCCTGGGGCACCTGGGTGGCTTAGTTGGTTAAGCCTCCAACTCGTGATTTTAGCTCCGGTCACAATCTCACAGTTCGTAAATTCAAGCCCCCAGTAGGGCTCTGTACTGACAGTGTAGAGCCTGCTTGGGATTCTCTCTCTCTCTCTCTCTCTCTCTCTCTCTCTCTCTCTCTCTCTCTCCCCTCCTCCCCTTCCCTCTCCCCCTCCCTCAAAATAAATGAACTTAAAAAAAAAAAAAAGGATACATAAGTCCTGATAATATCACTGGTCCAGAGTAACTTGACCAATTCAATTAATGCCTTCAAGATTTCAGTTTGCTACACTGCTACTTTCCCCAAACCATTGAGCAATCGGGAAAAATAAGTTTCCTCTGTGGATGCAAATAAGGTTGTAGTGGCAAAGTTTTCAGAACTTGCTGAGTAAGCTTGTCTTAAACAGACAAGAAAACTAAAACTCTCTCTTATCAATGCCACAAAAATCCACCGCCTACAAACTCAAGTGAAGAGAATACTGGCCTGAAACCTGCTAACCTCCAAGGTCATGCTGAACTGCTGCCTCTAAAGTAAGAATGAGTACAGTTTAAACAGCCACTGACTCAAAGGCTAACTGCACAGAACAACTGGGATTAGGGTAAATGTTATGCTGGGATTATATGCAGGTTTAAGGCCCCAGGGTTTCTTTTCTTTTTTTTCCACTTCCCTTCCAAATAATTTGACCACCTTTTTAAGGTGAGAGAGCTAGCTCCATACAATAAGCTCTGAAGACCACTAAATTGTGGTGGAATTTTGATATAAACAAAATCCAGCTCCTTAATCTGAGTGTTTCATTGTATGTGATAATTTGAGATGTGAGACCTTATAGAGATCATGTAGTTGTCATCTGAGGGGAGGATTTTGTCTCAGAGGTGAATGGAAGAGCAGGAACTGGGCTACCTCTTACTCATGAACGTTTCCCAGTTGATCCCAGAGATCAAAGATATGTTCCCTGTCTACAGATGGAAAAGCTAAGCCCAGCCAGGTAGCCAGGCAACCCGCCCAAAGTTGAAAACCAGTAGACTATACTCAGTGATGAAACCAGATCGGTCCAATCCCCAAGCCAGCTTGAGAACTGTGAAGTCTGGAAGAAGGCTATGATTCAGGTCTGGCCTCTCCTATTTGCCACTGCATGTGCCAGCAAGGAGCCCTACTTCCCATCCCTGACCAGAATCCACTCAGGAACAAAGGAATAAAGAAGTGCAAGAGCCCAGTCTTGGTTCTTAAAGGCAAGACCCCCCCATGACAGTTATGCCTGGCAAACATTTCCCATCTCACAGATACAGGGCCTGTTCCTGAAAATCAGAACATGGGATTTAGCAAAAGCCAGGAAAGTACTATCTCCTTTACCCTGGTGGGCCTCCACCAACCCAGCTATTCTGTATCTCTAGGGAGACGCTGAAGCTAGTGGAAAAAACATGCAAAATCTGAAATCAGAAAGGCTGATGCCCACTTCCCGTTGTAGAATAATCAGCAAGGTGACCTTTAGAAAGCATCACCCTTGGGGCGCCTGGGTGGCTCAGTCGGTTAAGCACCCAACTTCAGCGCAGATCACAATCTATGGTTCGTAAGTTCAAGCCCAGCATCGGGCTCTGCGCTGACAGCTCAGAGCCTGGAACCTGCTTCGGATTGTCTTCCTCCCTCTCTGCTCCTCCCCCACCCATACTCAGTCTCTGTCTCTCAAAAATAAATAAACCTTAAAAATAAAAATAAAGAAAGCGTCACCCTCTATAGGGGACTTCACCTTCTTCCATCTGGAATATGGAGACAGGTTATGGCTCCAAGGGGCACAGAGCAGAGTGTGACAGGCTCTGTCACTGAAAGTTGTGGAGGTGGAAAGCAGCACCTGTATGCTCTGCATCGTCCATTCTATTTATTAACACTCACTAAACTATACACGTACCAGGCCTTGTGCTAAGCCACCTGCATTTCTTATCTCATTCACAACTCAGTTGTTCAATATAGACATTACCCTCCTTTTTAGAAGGGGAAATAGGGGAACCTGGGTGGCCCACTCAGTTGGTTAAGCATCCACCTCTTGATTTCAGCTCAGGTCATGATCTCAGTTTCAGGACTTCAAGCCCCACATCAGGCTCTGAGCACTGACCACTGACCTCTAAGAGCCTGTTTGGGATTCTCCCTCTCCTTGCTCTCTGACCCTCCCCTGCTCATGCTCTCTCTCAAAATAAGCAAATAAATAAAAACTTAAAAGAAAGGAAAGAAAGAAAGAAAGAGGAAACAGGTTCAGCAAGGTCACATCACTAGCAACTGGCAAGTGAAGCTTACACCCGACCTGTTTGAGGCAAAGCCAGGGCTGGTCCATGACACTACTGCAGGGACCTGCTGCCTAATAGGCACACTGAGAAGTCTCACTTCTCACCCAGAAAACATCAGGCTGCCCTGAATGAGGAGGTGGTTGGCCACTATAGCATGGCAGTATTTTTTAAAGTATGCTCAAAGGCTGGGGTGCCTGGATAGCTCAGTCGGTTAAACGTCTGACTTCAGCTCAGGTCATGATCTCACAGTTCGTGAGTTCAAGCCCCACATCAGACCTTGTGCTGACAGCTCAGAGTCTGGAGCCTGCTTCAGAGTCTGTGTCTATCTTGCTCACTGCCCCTCCCCCCCTTTCCCCTTCAAAAATAAATTTAAAAAATAATAATTAAATAAAAAAGTATGCTCAAAGGCATCACCGCATTTAGGCTGAATTAAGTTTGAAGATTCAAATCAGAAGATCTGACCAGCACAGCAGGTCAGGTGATGCCTGGTCTGGAGACAAAGATACAGGAGGAAAGACCAAAAGATTCTTCAACCTTGGGGTGCCGGGTGGCTCAGCTGGTTAAGTGTCTGACTTCAGCTCAGGTCATGAGCTCACAGTTTGTGGGTCTCAGCCCTGCATCGGGCTCTCTGCTGTCAGCATGGAGCCCACTTTGGATCCTCTGTCTCCCTCCCTTTCTCCCCCTCCCCTGCTCTCTCTCTCAAAAATAAACATTAAAAAAAAAAAAAAAAAGATTCAGCAGCTCTTCCTGCCCACGGTCCTGTCCCTGTGCTTTAATCACCTTTTTGCACCCCCCCCAAAAAAAATTATCCAACCTTCAACAAGCAGAGGCTTTCTCACTACCACTACCCTCTCCCTAACCACTGCCACTGCCCCCCATCCCCACCTGCAACTTTTAAGGCCAAGCAGCCTCAAAGACCTACCATCTTAAACCTTCCCCAAAACTCCTGAGAGCCCACTTTCAGATACTGTCCATATCCTATCAGCACATTCTATCTCAGAAGCTGGAGGTCTCTATGATTCTCAGACAGATATTGCCTTCAGTCCTTTCATATAAGGAACCAGGAAACAAGGCGGCAAGGGCCCTGACAAACTTGCCTGGGAAATAGTTACCTTTCTGAAGATCAAGAGAAAGTGGGTGCAGTGCACTGAGAAGCTCCAAGGGCCCTTTTCCCAACCCCTAGAGGGTTCCAGAGGATTCCCAATCACTTCCTAAAGCTACCTGCAGGTATTCAATTAGAGTAAGTTCCTTTGTCTTCTAAAAGAATAACCTACATTTTCATCAGACAAAAAGAGGTCAAATACAGCCTAGAAAATGAGAGGAGGGGCAATAAGCCCATGGTGTAACACTCCTCTTGATTAAAAAGTCCTGGATCACGTTTACCAGGATCTACAAGTATGCAGGATCTATCCCCAGCTGGTACTTTTGTTTCTAAGAACACAGCCTCACTACTTCTACTTTGCTGCCGCCACTTCAGGTCCCCTGTCTTTTATCTCAACTTTCTTAACAAGTGGCCTTCCTAATTCAAGCAAAGATGCTAGTACATCATTACCCAAAAGAACTGCAACCTGAACCCACACTGTCTAACTCACCTTCTAAAACAGCTCACATAATTCAAGAGCATCCATTCTAACAATCGACCACACTAAGCAGGCAGCACAGTTCTGTGAGCCTCAAACTATGACATTGCCAACTTGTTCTTCTGGTTTTGCCACACTTCCAACCCAACAACTGTTACAAGGAAATCCCAGAGATGCTCTACTACCCCAAGACGACTGCTCATAAAGACCTCACCTAGTCACCTGTTTCATAATCTTTCTAGTTTTCTACAACGAGCATAAATTAACTCAATTATCAGGGGGGGAAAGTCTAGGGAAAACAGCCTTGCTCATTCCATGTAATGGCACACATATATCACAAGTCCAAGCAAGTAGTTCTCCAGATAAGCATTTGAGTTGCCCATGCTTTTACAGGTGAGCACACCAACAGTCCTTAATTGAACTCCGTTACATTTTGGTTTCTGTTGAGAACTGACATGTACAAGACTCTGAGGGTTATTCTTAATTTTCCCCCATGAGAACAAACATCAGAAAATGCCAACATTTGGGGCACCTGGCTGCTCAGTTGATAGAACATGTTGCTCTTGCCCTCAGGGTTGTTGAGTTCAAGCCCCAGGTTGTGGGTAGAGGTTACTTAAATAAAATAGAAGTGCCTGGGTGGCTCAGTCAGTTAAGCGTCTGACTCTTGATTTTTAGCTCGGGTCATGATCTCACATCATGGTTGTGGGGTCAAGTCCTGCGTTGGGCTCTGCGCTAACAGCGAGAAGCCTGCTTGGGATTCTCATTCTCTCTCTCTCTCTGTCCCTCCCCTCTTCATATGCTTGAGCTCTCGAGAGTGTACTCTCTCTCGCTCTCTAAATAAACTAAGAAATAAACTAATAAATAAATGAAGATTCTTTTAACGTTTACTTATTTGAGAGAGCGTGTGCATGAGCGGGGGAAGGGCAGAGAGAGAAGGGAGACACAAAAACAGTAGCAGGCTTCAGACTCTGAGCTGTCAGCATAGAGTCAGACATGGGGCTCGAACCCATAAACTGCAAGATCATGACCTGAGCCAGAGTCAGACACTTAACCAACTGGGCCACTCAGGTGCCCCTAATAAAACAGATATCTCTTTTTTAAAAAAGAAAATGCTAGCATTTCAGAATGGCTTTGCTGCTTTCCCACCCATGTCCTTCAGAAGCATCCTTCAGTGGTCTGCTGTCTAAGGCCCAAGGAGGTCCTAGCTGTGAACCTCATCACACTAGTCCCTCCCTTATCCTCTCTGAAAGGGGTCCCACTACTCTCAAGGTAAATCCCAGACCCTCTTATGTCTCCGTGTCTCTCTCTACTCCAACTACCCCAATCTTCCTTCAGTCTCACTCTATGAGAAACACCATTATTTTTCTCTAGACCTACTTAGCTTCTACTCATCCTCCAATCCCAGTTGGAGAAAGGCCTCCTTGAGTCTCGTTCACCAGGTCACAGTGTCCTTTCTCCTTGGCCTTCATAAATTTCCCCACGTTGATGAGATTAATTATGATTTCTCTCTCATTAATCTCATGGTAAACTCCACTGAGCAGGGATTCCTAGCACAGTGCCCGAGGCACAGCGTGCACTCCAATATTTACTGAATAAATCAATCCAGAAATCATTCCTTGCAATGCCAGAAATTCACAAAAATAAATGATGCAAAACAAGTGAGAGCTACTGAAGAATTGAAAATTGGAGCTTTTAAAATGTGTCTCATTACTCAAATTAAAAAAATATTTATTGGGGTGCCTGGCTGGTTCAGTCAGTTGAGCACATAACTCTTGATCTCAGGGTCACGAGTTTGAGCCCTGTACTGGGCATAGAGATTACTCAAGAATAATGATTAAAAAAACATTTAATGTTTCTCATTTTTAAAATAATCACAAAGTACAGAGATACCAAAAAGTTTAAGGAGAAAAAACCCACTCCTAACTCTAATCCAGAGATTTTGTTGTTGACATTCTGATACAAATCCTTCCAGGATTTTTTCTACCAAGAGTAGTATTATTTCTTTCCTTACTACCAAAATATATGACTGTAGGATGTGCCAAATGATACTGCATTAATAGAGATGACTTGACATTAAAAAAAAAAAAAAATGATGTCATCTGAGTGGAAATTACAATGCATCCAAATCGGTAATACAGGACCTATCCCAATTTCTACATCACATCCAAGATAAAAGGCAATCCTCTGTAAAAACCAGTTTCTGAATTGTAGGGTAGGAGTAAGGGCTGAAAAATGAAGAATGGGGGACTACATGAGGAAAGGATCTTGCAAATTGCTCTCAAAATCTCCATTCTAAACTTATTTCTTCTAGAAAAGGACCAACTTTTCTGAGTTGGAAGCTAAAGAAGCAAATGCAAAGGGGCAACTCTGTGGCTTGGCTCCTTCAAAGCTAGCTGGGAACCCTGCTGAGGACAATGCAGGGCTACCATGGTGTCCCCAAGTCACAGGTCATCCCCCAACTCCCAGCAGAAGTGGACTGGAGCCTGAACAAGTAAATGACTTCTTGTTATAAGAGTGCCCAGGAAATGCTCAAACAGTGGATTGTAAACAGGAGCATTCCTGGACTCTGGTGCCCAAAACATCAGGCTCAATCAAGCCCAGCTCTGCCCCTCCACCATTCAGCAGCCTTGGACAAGCAGCCTGGCCTCCAGGAGCCTCAGTTTCTTCACCCATAATGTATGGATTATATCCTCCACTCCACCGAAGTGTTATGGGCATGGAAGATGTCTGTGCACAACAGGCATTCAAATCTGGGGATTGGTATGGTGTATCAACCCTCCTCCACAGCTTGCTGTCAGGTGTAACATGCTACTAATCTTAGCATCCTGATCTGGTGTCAGCAAACATTATTCCACCTAATCTAACTTAAAAAGAAAATTTGTAACGACTACCAGAAAGAAAAAGAACATCAAAGGACAATCAGTACAAGTCTGAGGCAATTACACAGAAGGCTGTCTATCCTTCAGTTTCTGTGCTGCCACAGCCAGAAGGTGTCACTGTGCGAAATGGACACACAGAACCAGTGACTTAACAAGCGCTGTGTACTCAAGAAAACTGAAAGAAGTAAAAGGGGGAGGAAGAGAGAAAAAATTAAAGGCTCAAGTGACTCACCCGGACTTTGATCTAAAGAATCCAAAGCTCTCAAGATAAGGATGAACTACACAGCTAAAGACGCTGGATCATATACACAAAATTATACAGCCCCTGCAAAGTTCCCAAGGCAGGGCAGAAACGCGCACCCAAGGTTGACATTCAGTTCCTAAGGGAGGGATCCCCATTCATTTCTGGGTCCCAGTGTGTGCACACACACCAGTGTCAATCACGCTCCAGGCTGGGGCCCTGCCCATAAGCCTTTCCTTGTTGAAGTGATCAATTCCGATTCTTGGCAATAATCCCTTTAAAAGGCCAGCTGCTGCTGTCTAGTCACCGATGCCGACCCATTCCAGGTGGGAAAAAAAGAAATCAATACAGCCACCGCCTAAATAGGGAGGCAAATTTAAAGTGTAGGGCCCTATGACGGGCTCGAGCCAGGAGGGGAAGGAAGGGTTCCCCGGTTCCTGGGGGTCAGGCAGTAAGGGCGCGAGCGGGGAGAGGGACGGCCCTGCAGGCGTGGGCGCGCGGGGACTCTTATTCTGACACGGGATCCTCCGCCGCCGCCGCCGCCGCCGCGGGGTTCAGCACAGCGGCCAGGCCCGCCCGGGACCCCCGCCTCCCCGCCTGGGACCCCCCGCCCCGCGCGCCCACGTGCCGTCCGCCCGCCGCCCCCTCCCCCGCCCGTCCCAGCAGCTCGGAAGCGACCCCTGGAGGCCCAGCCCCTCCTCCAACCCCGGAGGAAGCGCAGAAGGAAGGGGGGCGACGCCGAGACTTTCCGGGACCCCCACCCGGCCCGGCCCCCACGTGCCTGGGCGGCGTCGGAGCGCGGAACTTTCCAGGGTAGCGCTAGAAAGACGCTCCCAGAATACAGGGAGTAGATAAAACTCACTTGCTCGCTCTCACTTTTCTACGCTCACGCGGGGTCCCTCAGAGCCCACTGACCCCCTACCCTGCCCGACCCTCACCGCCTCCGCCGCTTCAGGCTCCACCTCACGACCCCAGCCCCGACCCCAGCCCCCGGCCCCTGCTCCCCGCCAAGTTTGGTCCAGAACTTACCGGGCCCCGGGCCGGCCGGGCCCTAGGGCAGAGCGCAGGTTCGTGGGGCCGTGGGGCCGGGGTCGCCTGCGGGTCCGGGCGGCCGAGGGGCCGGGGGCGCCGGGCCGCGCGCGCTTGCTCCGCCTGTGGGGCCGCCCGGGCCCGCGGCGCTCGCTCCGCCGGTCCGCCCGCCCGCCCGCGCCGCCGGCCAGATAATGCGCCCCTCGGCCGCACACATGGAGCCCGGCGCCGGCGTCACCGCCCGGGACATGCGCACCAGGTCAGCGCGCCCGGCCCGCGGCCCCCAAAACACCGGGGAGCTCTTAAAGGCGACGCCGCCCGCCCGCGCCCGCCTGGGCGGGGACAGACGGTCGGTGGGCGTGGCCTTATTGTGGGGGCGGGGCGATGCTGCGGGGAGGGCGGGGCAAGGCAGGCCGGCACCGCCCCGGAAACACAGCCTCTCCCCGATTGCTCTCCACGCGCCGCCCGACTCTGCCAGTCGGTTTCCCACGCGGGCTCCGGCGTCTTCCGCAGGGCCGAGGGGTCGTCGCCAGCTCACCGGCAGCAGAGCCGGGCGGACCGCGCCCAGGGCTGACTCACAACGCGCTCATTGCTGACCTCGCTCCGGCTGAGCTACATGACCTGGAGCAACTCAGCTGCTTCAGAAAACGGAGGTTAGAGTGCCACCCCCGCGGGGGTCGTCAGCTAAACCTTCACTTCTACGAAGTGAGGAGAGTTCTATTAAGTAAGCTCCAGACCCACCCACTTCAAGACACTTGAGGATGACTGCCCTCCCTCTCCAGTTACCTCCCAATTTGCACCACCCCGTACCCCGTGCCTCTGGGAGAAGGTGAATCCCCCACATACACCAAGACAGCAAGTCTGCACCTTTCCTTTCTCAGTGACATAGAGGAAACACGGGAAACACAATCTAACCTGAGAGAGGATGAGAGGCTTTGGATATATTAAACTATATAAAGGCAAACACAACTTCAACAGAAAAACAAAATATCTATAACACAAGAAGGCTCCCAATAGCAAGACTATGTTTTGAAGAATCAACAGAAAAAACCCTTTTCATGTTCTTTATCCAGAGTTAAAACAATTCATAAGACAGCTAGACTCCTGAATAGTGGCTTTTGTTTTATAACACATCTTAATACATATTCATACTACTGAAACAAGTTTTACCAAATATACTTTCACTACCTGCAACGTATTCTGATATTAACTATTCTATTTCATTTTTTAAGCGATTCAATGTAATTTCAACCCACCATTGGTCTTGCCTCCAAACCTGAAAAAACAATGTAGAACAAGTTTACAAATAAAATTGTTTTCTGCTATATGCTCCCCACAATAAGAAGTTCAAAAAAGCCCATTTTAATTGTGTTGAGTTCCACTCATTATAGGCAACTTTTTGTCCTTGATTCCACCTCCACCCCACTTCCCAAATCTTCCAATTGCTTAATGCAACATCTGGCACAACCTCCCCTGTGCCCAAAGGCAAGCATTCCTCAAACTAAAAATGATACAAAATACAAACTATTGACCCCCAAACGCCTTCCCTGACCCAGTTTGGTCAGCAATTTGTTTTGCTACAAAGAATTTCAATTGTTTTCAAATTCAAAAACCAAACAAAAATAGTCTTATTCTCAAACAGGTGACTTGGTATAGGAATGCAGGAAGCTTCCTGATCCCACGTGCAAGGATAGGTTAACAGCAAATATCCAGAATTTTCACTGTAATTCGGCAGCTGCATAGCTTGAGAACTGCTTTACTCTAGGACCATTAGTCAGATGATGTATATTAAAGCAATACAAGCAAAATATTACCTCACTGCTCCTCACCTGGGTCTTGATTAATGCCAACTTAATTAACTACAGACACAGCAAAGTGTGGTCAGGTGGGAGACCCAAGACTTGAGATAGATGTAGAGATTCCAGTGTCTGAGCTAGCAAGCCCTGTGTGAGTCACCAAGGTGACAACCACCCTGTTTTAAAGAGAGAGGCATCAGCTGCAACATATTAATGACACACCCCTGTGGACTAAGGTGTGCACTAGTGACAGGTGGGCTGCTCCAGAGGGCAGTGCCAACATCTCCAGCTGGGAAAGCCGGGGTGGGGGTAGGGTGAAGTAGTTAAAGGGTTTAGGGTGAAGTAGTTAAAGGGTTTATTTTTGTGATAGAAAGAGAGGGGCCAGGTGTGTAGATGGAAAAAGCGACAGTAAACCCAGACCTGTTTAGGGTCCCCAAAGCTCAGGCAAATGCTAAGGCTGTTCAGACTAAAGACCTTGCTACCTCAGTGCCTAGTGCCGGACTAAACAGCAAATAGTTCAGCTGGGTGATTATGAAATATGATGCAATCACCTTTAGATTCCATTCTAAAGCTGAAGAAACTAATTAAAAGACAAATAGGGCTAGAACCATGTTTTTCTCAGTTTCCCCTATGCCCTAAAAACAAGGCAGTCAATTAATACTGACAGATACCAGTTAATATACTACTTTAGAAACACTTATGTTCTAAAATTAAAAAATAAAAATAAAAAACTTCTGTTATTTAGTTAAACAAAATTTTCTTCCAAATTCGTTTTATATTTAATATCCTTCAAAGATCAGGCGGGGGGCCTGGGTGGCTCAGTCGGTTAAGCATCCGACTTTGGCTCAGGTCATGATCTCTCGATTCGTGGGTCTGAGCCCCGCGTCAGGCTCTGTGCTGACAGCTAGCTCAGAGCCTGGAGCCTGTCTTCAGATTCTGTGTCTCCCTTTCTCCCTGACCCTCCCCTGCTCATGCTCTCTCTCTCTCTCTCAAAAAGAAATAAAACATTAAAAAAAAAAATCAGATCCTTGCTAATAATAGCCAGGCTTCCTTCTACCCTAACCACTGCAAAAATATTCTAATTATCTTTCTAATGTACTGTTAGATAAACTACTAAATAACCATCTGAGCCTGTTCCTGCACAACAGAGAGACTGAAGAAAAGAAATTTGTGCCAAATTCCATATTCATGTCCTCTTTCATGGCAGAAAATTGGTCAAAGGTGCCACAGTAGAATGAAATTGAAAAGGAGTAGCATCACATACTAAATGTTTAAGGTATTGTATTTTTTTTGTTTTTGTTTTTAATCGGGAGATTTCTTTAAAGTTTCTGGTGGAGGGGTGCCTGTAGGTTAAGCGTCAGACTCTTGATTTCGACTCAGGTCATGAGCTCACTGTTCATGAGTTCCAGCCCTGTCGGGCTCTGCACTAATAATGCAGAGCCTGCTTGGGATTCTCTCTCTCCCTCTCTCTCTCTCTCTGCGCCCCCCCCCCAATAAATAAACATTAAAAAAAAAGTTTCTGGTGGACAAAATTCAAGATGTCTTATGTGATAGACACTGATGGAGAAAAACTGTCCAAGAGACCACTCACCCTCAAAGGTTTTGCAAGCTGAGGAAACTGCAAGCATTATCTCCAGAAGTTCACAGGCTGACAGCACAGAAAGAAGATTTCAATGCAGAAAATGCATTCATAGGAAAGAGAGGAATCATAGAGGAAGGGGCTGCTCCCTGCCTGGGGAGGAGTCTGGGAAATCTGTGGATGTGACATTTGAGCCAGTTCTTAACAGATTAACATCCCAGGCATCCAGAAGAGCAGAGGCAGAGACCAGAACTGGCCACACCTGGAGTGTGGGGCTCTGGAGAGAGAAAGGGCTGAAAAGAGATGGATTCATTACCCTTAAACTTTCTAGATGGCTGTCTCAAAACACGGAATGAATTGTCATCTACTTACTTAAATTTGCAGGCTAAGCAGACCTAGTTCTGTAGACTTTAACCAATTTTGGATTACTGCTATCAGTGACCCTAGGCTCCCATTTGTTTTCTGAGAAGTTCTCTAAAAAATAAACAGGTTGTTCATTCAAAAGTGTACCAAATCTTTTTTAAAGTATTTTATGAAAAGACCAATGACTGCTTTCCACCCTTTTCATTTTTATAACTCTAAAGTCTAAAACTGTTTTCACTGAGGCTAGGGACAATCATAACCACAATCTTTCAGGATTGTTTTAAAGTTTCTTATTTTACCCTAAATTCACATTCACTTGGTGAGATTAGAATGCAATTAGTTGTGAAAGGCAAGGAAAAGATTCATTTCTATGTTAATTTTATTTCCTTCGTACTTTGATAGTTTGGGTACTTTTTTCAAGGGCCAGAAAATAGTTAAAGGGACTATTACAGTGATGCTTTATGAAAAATAAGACACTCCCAGTGCATTATAACTGCTACAAAAGGGACGCCTGGATGGCTCAGTCATTAAGTGTCCGACTTCGGCTCAGGTCATGATCTCACAGTCCGGTCCAAGGGTTCAAGCCCCACATCCGGCTCTGTGCTAACAGCTCAGAGCCTGGAGCCTGCTTTGGATTTTGTGTCTCCCTCTCTCTCTGCCACTCCCCTGCCTGCACTTTCTCGAAAATAAATAAGCATTAAAAAAAAAAATTTAATAACGGCTACAACAAATGTCATTTTTTTTTACTTTTATTTTTATTTATTTTGAGAGAGAGTGCGTGCACAAGCACAAGTGGGGGAGGGGCAGAGAGAGAGAATTCCAAGTAGGCTCGCTCAGTCAGAGCAGAGGCCCGCGAGGCAGAGCCTGACCGGGGCTCAAACTCATGAACAGTGAGATCAAGGCCTGAGCTGAAATCAAGCATCTTGAAATCAAGAATCAGATGCTTAACTGACTGAGTCACCCAGGTGCCCCACAAATGTCATTTTTTAAATCACAGCATTCTTACACTAGATTAGGAGTTTATGGGAGACATATCTGCACCTGTTTGCCTCATCCCTGTCATATGTATGCTGAAAATCTCTCCGAAACACAGCTCTCTAGAGACAGACCACTTTGTCAGCATGTGTTTGTTTTGTTTTGAATGTCGTTTCTAACCACAACTCCGTATACTTAGTGGCTGGGCAACATGGAGTTCAGGCTCCATCCGCACTTAGTCTCTGTGTGGCCCTGAGGAAGTCCCACTACTACAGAGTTCTGCCTACAAATGCTCCCCTGAAGGGTTAAAAACAAACTGCTAGATGTATTACTGTGAACCCGGAAGTATATCTCCCACTCTGTCTTCATCTGCATGTGTCACCAGTTGGCAAGGATTATCTCTTTTGTGTCTATATGTGGCTTACAAAAAAATTACCTACCTATTTTAGCAATTTTAAGTCTTTGAAAAGTTAGTAAGTGAACTCTGTTTTCTATGAATTAAAGAATTAAAAGGAAAAAAATCTGGAACACCTGGGTGGCTCAGTAGGTTAAGCATCTGACTTTGGCTCAGGTCGTGATTTCACAGTTTGTGGGTTCGAGTCCCGTGTCGGGCTCTGTGCTGACGGCTCAGAGCCTGGAGCCTGCTTCAGATTCTGTGTCTCCCTCTCTCTCTCTGCCTCTCCGCTGCTCACACTCTGTCTCTCTCTCAAAAATAAACATTAAAAAAAATTTTTTAAGGAAAAAATCAAAAAGCTACCAGAAAAAGGAAAAAAAAGTTTATGTCAGTCTTAGGTCTTAGAGATCAACCTATTCAAACCTATTTAGCAAAGAAAGAGTGTTAGTCATATCACTGGTCTGTTAATAAACATCCATGATTTAGACATGAGAAAAATGTATTTTTAAAACTTGGTATCCAATTCACACCCCATTCTCTGGTTATTAAATAGCAGATCTTCCAACCTGACATAGGATGGAGGTAAAACACTTTTCCAAAAGTTTTCCTGACAGGATGGGTATACCCACCCCCCACCCCCACTTTCATCCCCTGGTGCCTAGCATGAATGTTAAAAATATAGGGGATGGGTCTTTCTGGTTTTCCCCTTCACAGCTTGATAACAAAACACCCATGCCTTCTTGCATGCTGACTTGACATGGCCTACACTTTACCAACTCCTCGTTTAACAGAAGAATGAGATGTTTATTTCAAATTTAAGTCAAAAGTCAACCTTCAATAGAGATAAATAGAGAGATTAAATATAAAGCTTGGAAGTTTCAGGGTGCCTGGGTGGTTCAGTTGGTTAAGCATCCAACTCTTTTTTTTTTTTTTAATGTTTATTTATTCTTGATAGAGTGAGAGAGAGAGGGAGACACAGAATCTAAGGCAGGCTCCAGGTTCTGAGCTGTCAGCACAGAGCCTGATGCAGGGCTCAAACTCAGACTGCGAGATCATAACCTGAGCCAAAGTCAGACACTTAACCAACTGAGCCACCCAAGTACTCCAAGCATCGGATTCTTGATTTCAGCTGAGGTCATGATCTCACAGTTCAGTTCATGAGATGGAGCCCCACATCCCCACATGGGGCTCTGAGCTGACAACATGAAGCCTGCTTGAGATCCTCTCTCTCCCTCTCTCTCTGTCCCTCCCCCACTGGCACACATGGGCACACGTGCCCTCCCTCTCCCTCTCTCTCAAAATAAATAAATAAACTTAAAAAAAAAAAAAAAACTCGAAGGGCGCCTGGGTGGCTCAGTCAGTTGAGCATCTGACTTCAGCTCAGGTCATGATCTTGTGGTTCCTGAGTTCGAGCCCCACAGCAGGCTCTGTGCTGAGAGCTCAGAGCCTGGAGCCTGCTTCAGATTCTGTGTCTCCTTCTCCCTCTCCCTATCCCTCATTCACACTGTCTCTCTCAAAAATAAACAAATATTTAAAAATGTTTTTAAATAAGTAAATCAAGAGCTTGAAAGTTTCATAAGTATAAAACCTAAACCTTGAAAATGCCATGGAAGTTAAAAATTTGTTTTGCTGTGTTAAGAATTTTAGACCAGCTTAAATGATAACAATTCTCAAAAAATAATAATAATTCAGAAGCACCCTCCAAATCTGTACTCTTGAAGCTCTTTAGGAGATTAAACTTCATGAAGACTACATAACAGTACAAAGAGAGTCCAGATGGTCTGATTTCACTGGACATCATTGATTTCTGATTGAAAATGCTTAAGAGTTCAATTTAAATATGATCTTAATCTGATTTCAATTTTGAATCCTATGGCACATTTTATAAAACTCTCTACACCTTTAAAGGTAATTTTGGACTTTTCTTGCCAGAGGTGCTCAGTTCAAACTCTGACTTTCCGATGTTCATAACCTCCTCAGGTCAAGAGAACTCACCAGGTTGTTTTTTACCTCCAGGTCCCTGCCCATACCCATGTTGTTCCTTTCCCCAGAATGCCTAGCCACGTAACAATTAGCTCACCCTTTACCCACCCTCCAGTTTGAGCCTATTACCCAGTTATCCCATCCATGCTTCAGGAGGCACTGAAAAAGTCTACATAATAAGTACACGAAGGCAATACACAACAGCATAAAGCCGCAGTGAACTGAGAATCACTGGCAAAAATCAACCAGTCTGGGAACCTCTAGATCGCCGGTCCTCAGCTACACCGAGCTTGTGGCCCCAACATGGACTAATTTACTGATAGGCAGTATTAACTGCCATAGTATTAACTATCCAAACTTGAGTGCCAACCCTAAAAGGGCCAGTCAGCTTTGATATGATTCCATAACAACTGCCTTTATTGGGCAGCTACAACAATCTGGCCACCTGCTTCGTGCTTACCATCCCTACCCCACAAATGAGGAAACTGAGACTCAAAGAACTTAGGCCGCTTGGAGTTAAACCACTTTCCTGAGGTCCCAGAGCCAGCAAGTGTCAGAATCTGGACACAAACCCAAGTCTGGCTCTAAAGATTCTACTGCACAGAGGGTACTTTTACAAAGTAATAAAGACAAATAATAGTAACCCATTCTTCGAGAGCACACTCTTGCAGAAGGACCTTGCTAATGTCTGCTTCCTTGAGTTCTATATACATCTCCAGAGCAGCCCTCTATGGGCAAGCTCCTGCAGGGAACACTGTGATAATGCAACAGAAAACCATCCTGTTGGCTACCCTACCAGATAGTCCTAAATTTGTAGGTACATTAGCTGAGCCCCCAAAACTGCCAAGTGCAAGTCCACTGGTGGCTCCAAGCTCTAACAAAGCAGCTTACCAAGAAAAAAGTGAAAATTTGAACGTGTTTTCTATGCTCAAATTGGGGCCCAAGAACTCTGCTGGAGGGCAAGGGAACAGGAAGTGAGGAGGGAGCAAGCACCCACTTCCCAAGGGCAGCAAGGCCCAGAGGTGGGAGCCTGGTCACGTGCAGTTGTATTACTTGTCCACGCCCACTTCCGGCCAGAGCCTGCCTCTTCACCTCTAAGTCAGTACTTTGAAGGAAAGGAAAAGACTACCAGAAACTCTCCTTAAAATCTCTCTCTCCGCTTGATGCATGTGTCCTGAATGAATTTCCATCCTTGCTCTCTGGCTCTACCCCCCACAAATACACTTACTTAAGAAAAGCACCTGTCACATAATTGACCTCTGTGGATTAACATCAAATCTGGCCACAACATAGGAAAGTCAAAATAGTGCTTCTTCAACCCCAGTATAAGAGTATAAACCTAGAGCAGAAGGAACTGTGCACCAACCATCTACTAATGCACAACAAAGTAGTCTATCTATTTGAAACCTCACTACTTTTTCCTATACCATAAATAACAGCCAAGCACTCTGCTTATCTGAATTTTAAGATTTCAAACAAGGTGAAAGGGCTTTTAGAGTTGTTTATCTCTGTGCATAATATGCACTGCCATGAAGAAATGCCACAGGATTCCAAAAGCACACTGCCAGTGAGTTCAAGAAAAGCGAAGCTGAAATGCTCCTGGCAGTGACCATCCCAGATTCTCTTTTTTCTTGAAGATTAGTCACAGTCATCCTGGATCAACTAGTCCCAACAGCCAACAATCAACCAGGAAAATGCCATAATTTCTGCCTCCTTTAAGAGGGAGGAAACAGAAGCAAAGAGCTCAGTGAGGAAATTAGAGGAGTAGTGAGGTTTCACTTCTAAACCTCCAAGAAACTCCACCCCAAGCTCCCAACAACCAGGGATATTCCCAGAGAAGCTCTGCAATAGTCTTTCATCCAATTGCTTTCTTCTCTGTGACTGGGATATAAGTTCCTTGAGGGCTGACTTCATCTATCCTGCTCACTATTAGGCTGCCAGCACCCAGCATGGTAAACCTGGCACAACGTAGGCACACAAACATTTACTGCTGGATTATTTAATGGCATAGGAAGTTACATGAGCCAGAATATTTAACACTATTTTTCAATCTAATTTAAGTTGCGTTAAAAAAAAAAAAAAAGCCCTACCTTATGGTCACACAAGGAAAACCTAGTTTAGTTGAGTGCTCAAACTGTCCCTTATAGGCCAGTTTGAAGGGATAAATTATTATTCTAGCAATGCACCACTATAAACAAAGGCAGCAGCCAGGCTACAGAGAGGAGAAAACCAAAATTAATACTAGAAATTAAAAATAACACCTTCCATGCATTTGGATGGGACGACTTCATATAGTAGTTATTTCCCAATTCCAGAAGAAGTCAGTCTCTTTCTTATCATTAAGATCCTACAGGGATATTAATGCCCCCGGTGCTGTCTCCAACAGGAAGGAAACCCTGACTTCCCTAGCTATTTCAGTTATATTAATCAACAGTTTATCATCCAGAGTTAGAAGCTGGGCAGTGTTGGGACCCACATGTCTTTTAGAGCTCCCCACCAACAGACAACCATGTTACATTACATCTAATAAATATACCAAATCAATATCATTTCTAACTATCCAAGCGTTTTTACTGCTGTAAGGATCTTTCAATTAAAAAAAAAAAAAGTTTAAAAAACTTCCTGTTAGATAAAAGAGACTTGGTGGTGACGCCACCATCCACCAGAGTGAAGCCTGTGGCACACAAAAGACACGCAACAATTTCAAAAGGGATAGTGAGCCCTTTAAAGTTATTTATCTTATTTTTTATATCTTAAAAATAATAAACCTTTGTACCTTTTTCTTTAATGGAATAACTGTCCTTAAAATAATTAAGAGGGGGCACCTGTGTGGCTCAGTCAGTTAAGTGTCAGACTTCGGCTCAGGTCATATCTCATGGTTCGTGAGTTTTAGCCCCACATTGGGCTCTCTGCTATCAGCAGTGAGGAGCCTGCTTTGAATGATCCATACCCCTCTCTCTCTGCCTCTTCCCCCCTTGCACTCTCTCTCACAAAAATTAATAAAACATTTTTTTAAATTTTTTTAAAAGAAATTTAAGATTGGTAGATTCTTTGCCTCAATAGTAAGGGTGGGGGGAGAGTGAAGAAAAAAGGGAAAGAGGGAGACGGACTAATTTCAAAGGCAGGTGGGGAATCCTTCAAACCTGGGAGTAGCCCAGTGGAAGCCTAGCTCAGATTTTCACCCATTATTTCACCCATATTTGTGTGCCATCTGTCCCCACATGGGGGGGGGGGGGCATGATTTCAGGGCTTTCAGTAATTGCTAATAAAGAATCCTCTCAAAAAAGAAAAGTATCCTGCCCACCCCTGCCCCTACCTCTACCCCCACCCCCACCGGCTGAGTTACCACCTTCCACAGCTCTCTAGATCCTGGGAGCTCAAGGTGAACTCTGATCTCCTCATGGGCACTAAGCCACACACTGGCCCTCTCAATGTATCATTATTATGGGACATCACATGCCTTTGTACATCACTTTCCCAGTCTTTTGTCCCCAAATCTGATCCATTACCCTAAAAGAACATTCTTCTTTCAAGGTTCTAATGTGTAAGAGATCACTCACCAGGTAACTGCTGTATATTGCTCACTCAAGCAGTCACAAAATATATGATTCTTTAGGTTTATAGTTTACCTATTTTTTTCGTCCCACAACTCTTCAAGTTCATTATAATCTTCTATGTTGCCGACAGTCTAATTACAGTACATCTCCCTACTTGCCCTCGACTTACAAATTACCCCATTTTACAGAAGCAGAAGGCAAGGCCAAATGCCTTCTACACAGCAAATGCCTGCTAAACAGCAAGTCCATCTCATTGCTGCCATCTGAACACAGAAAAATGCTACAAGACCCAGGGTGGTAGTGGGTTTTGCAAGAGACATACCACATTTCTTTCTCTACGGGCATATTTAGCCTTGGCAGAATGTCAAGTGCTTCCTGGTCTGGAAGTCCAGACCAGAACCCTAATCTCCTGAGCACAAGAGCCAACCTTTATTGCACACCAACCATGTGCTAGGCACTTTGGTGACTGCCTCCCCTTCATTCATTCATACATATGTCTAGGAAGCACTTCCCATCTGTAGACACCTTAACACACGTTCATAGAGATGTGACCCTCAAATATTTAGTAATGTACTGATTTTGCATTATAACTTGTGCAAGGCCACACAACTAGGAGGGACAGACCAAAACCTGAATCGGGTCCTTCTTACTTCAAAGCTCCCCCTTCTCTTTCCAACACCCCATCTTGTGGGTTTCGTTTAAAATAAATATGTGCCAGCTCTCCTCTGCCCTGTCTCAGGAAACCCTAACCCCCAAGCTCCCCACCATCCTTACCCTTCCCCTCAGGACAGTGCCTACAACTGACCAGGAAGAGGCAGTAAGAGAGCAACCACGTCTGCAGCACCTTCCTGCCTGGACTTGACTACCCCAGGAGCAGAGGGCCCAGGAAACTCTCCAAGCGCTTCTCCACAGAAGAAAATAGCTCGAGTTGAAACTTGTGTCCACATGGTCCCCCGACAGATTTAGAACTCAAATTATAGCCTCGGCAGGAATCTTCACAAAGGACTCAAATTAAGCAAGACCCAGATGGAAACGAACAGGAGAAAGACAGCTTTAAGTCACACTGTAAAGTGAACTGCAGTTCTAGCAGAGTCAGAGAGAAGAACTTGTTGAAACGCTAAACCAAACAGTTCAGCCTACATTTCAGAACTCCACTTCAAGAATGTTCTCCCCCATGTTTTTAGCCTGAGACTTGGGCATGGACACGAAGTGGTTACAAGTTACTCAGGTTTCAAACTGAGTTCATTCCTGTCCTTTGGACCATCTCTCAATGCCAGCATTCATCTACTTGGGCTCCAGAGAGCTCTGCGTTTGGCAAAGCAGATAAAATTAGCTACTGGAGTGAATTTGGAATCCAGGGTGGGCCATTAAAAAAAGTACACATGAGATTTGTAAAAGCCATGTAAAAACTTCCTTTGGGCCAGGCTGAAGTTACCTAAAACTTAGAGAAATACTGTCCAATTCCCTGTCTTTTGCCTCCCTTCCACCCTTCCTGGATCTAAGGTGACCCATTTCCTGATTCTTGCCCTGCCTTTCAAACCAGAGCAGCCCACAAACCAGGGATCCTCTGGAGATCAAGGGGTGAATCAGAGGGCCCAAGGAGAGAGAAAACACAGCAGGAAGACCTGAAGGACTGTTTTTGCTTCTCCTTTTGGGGGTGGGGGCAGAGGAGGGGGGAGTTATACTATGCAGAGGGAGGATTGAGGGATGGGACCGGAAGTGGGTCGGTCTCACAGCCTGACAGTGTGATAATGGAGGATAATGGGAGGACAGTGCTCCAGCCCTGTCCCTCCACACCAGCCTGACAACACTGTGGTGGCCCATGGCTCACAAATAGAGCAAACCAAGGTGGTCATGTGACGAGCAGCTCCTGCTCCCCCTCAAATCTAGCAGGTCTCAGAAGGGCAAGAGAAAACACTTTTTTTTTTACTCTGTCTCCCAAATTCCTTTCCAGCCACAAAATTCTCCAGGTCCCTGGAAGCTGAGGTAAAAGTTCAAAGAACTCCTCCTCCAATCTGGCAAGAAACAAGACTGAAGAAGGGGCACATTTCTGGTCTCTCCTTCCAGAAAGGAGGAAGAGGGTGCCACAAACAGAAACAGGGGACCCTTGGAGTTGGGGGGGGGGGATCCAAGGGAAATGAAGGAAGAGTTTCTCCCTTAGAGAATCAGTAGGGAAGCCTCAGGAAAGAGGGAAATGTCCTCTGGCAAGTGGGAGGGGAAGGCCTCAGAACGCCGGGGGGCACCCACTCAGAGAAATGAAAAAAATCCACGGTGTTTCCCAGCAGCAGAGGTGATCTTGGAAGAGTGGAGGCACACTGAATGGACATGAGGACCTTCTAGGAAGGGGGATATCCGGGGCAGAACCTCTGGAGGAGCCAGGGACCCCTCAGAAAATCGTGGCTTCCATAGATTACTAGAGAACCGAAAAGAACACATTTTGGAAAAGTGGGGACCTTTTCCTCAGACAGCTAAGGCTCCAGTCAGATGAAGGGGCATCTCAAGGTAGTGGGGGGGACCCCTCAGGAAACAGGAGGCACTCACCAAAACGGAGGGGGCCGCATCTAGAGTGGGGACAGTTCAGAAAAGTGGGAACCACCTCCAAGAAGGATTGTGACAGAAGCAGCAGCACCCTCAGATCAGTGGGGGGGGACACTTGGAAAAGGGAGGTCACCCACAGAAGTGGGGACGAGAGCAGGGAGAGCGTTTCAGAAAGGCAGGGAGGAAGGGGACCCTAGAGAGTGGGAGGCACCTTAGAAAAGCAAGGGCAAAAGGGAAACACGTCAGAGACGAGGGACAACAGCTCAGAGAAGCAGGGGCTTCCTCACAGAACATGGGGGGGAGGCGGGGGAGTCCCTGGAAAGGCGGGGAGATCTGCGTCCCCCCGAGAAGTGGGGGTTTTCCTAGAATCAAATTGTCTCTTGAGGGAAGCAAGGGTCCCCAGGGAATCAGGGGGCCCCTCAGAGACAGAACATCGCGTCGTCTCCTCAGAAAAGTTGGAGAGGGGGTGTCTCAGGGAGGCGGGGCCCTCAGAGAAGGGGCGAGGGTCCCTCGGTGAAGCTGGCGGGTCCTCAAAGACACGGGGGAAGGAGGGCTCCCCCGCAGAGGCAGGGGGTCCCTCAGAAAAGTGGAACGTCCATCTGGGAAGAGGGGCTCCCCTCAGAAAAGTGGGGGTTCCTCAGAGGAGTTGCCATCTCTCGGAAGGGTGGAGTATCTTAGAAGGGGGTCCCTCAGAAAACGGGGAATCCTTCAGAGAAGGGGGTGTCCCCTCAGAGAGGCGGGGTTCCCCTCAGACAAGGGGGTCCGCGCACTGGAGGCGGTCACCTCAGAGAAGCGGAAGCCCCAGAGAAGCCCGGGGCACCGGAAGCCCGGGACCCGCCACCAGCGGCGCCGGCCCCTCACTCACCGAAGTTGCTCGGCGCCTCCGCGGGTGGCTGCTGGGCCCCGGGCGGCCTCGGGAGGCGGGGTCCGGTCCGGTCCGCTCAAGTCCCGCGGCGACGGCTCCTTCAGGTGGCGCCCGCGGCGGCGGCGGCGGCAACAGGACGACGGACGGCCGACCGACCGACCGACTGCGCGGGCGGCGCGGAGCGCGCTCGGGTGACGGGGGTGCGCGTGCGCGCGCCGGGGCGCTGACCCCGGGCGGGAGGAGCCGCCGCGCCGCGCTCGGAGTCGCCGCTCGGTCTCGCCGCTCCTTCTCACACTGAAATTGCCCGCTTCGCAGCCCGGCTTCCCCGGTTGCTAGGCAGATTTCGCCTCGCACACTTCCGGGTTGAGGCGCGTCTCGTCGAGTGGCGGCGCCGCAGGCCAATGAGGTCCGGCCGAAGCTCCCGGGATCCGCGCCCCACCGAGGGCGTGGCCAGCCTCACGACGGACAGCGCCGGACAGCCAATGAGTGCGCGAGCCGGCTGGCCCTCGGGATCGCGCCGGCGGCCTGGGCGGGCCCGAGGGGGTGGGACGCCGTGACTGACAGGCAACCTGCCAATGGGAGAGTGGAGCGAGCCTTAGGACCAGTCACTGTGCTTCGGGGGCGGGGCTTCAGCTTGGGGGCGGGAACGCCAAGGGGGGCGGGGACTTGAGGACGCGTCAATTCTTGGCCGGCTCGCTCGGACCCCGGAGGGCGTTTCGGCTGGGCCGCCCGGCGGCCGACAACTGGCTGGGCAGGGGGTTCCCCGCAGTGCTCAGCAGGGGCGCCCCACCCACAATGCACCGGAGAGGGCCTGGGCAGGGCGGGTGTGGGGCGGTTACGCCGGGCGGTGGGCGGGGCCGCGTGAGGCGCGCTCGGAGGAGACTGGACAACCCGTGGCTCGGCCTTGTTCCCGAGGGGATTCATTCCCCCCCTCCGCTTTTTTCTGACAAGAGTTGTGGGTTCGACCTCTTCTGAGAAGAATCCTGGGGATTCTTGTCCTCGGCCCCCGTTCTGAGGAGAATCTTCAGAATTCGTTTGCTAGCCCCCATTCTGAGGAGAATCCAGGAATCTTGCCCCTGGCTCCTCTTGTCAAGACCATCTTCCTGCTCTGGCCCTCTTCTGAGAAAAGTTTTGGCGATTCTTGCCTTGCCCACTTCGCGAATCGCCAGGATGAGGATGAGTTTGTAGATTCGCGACCCCCAGCTCTGTTTTCTAAGAAAATGTGTGGAGGTTTGGGCCCTTGACCTTTTTATTGAGGGGAATTTGGGGGACTCGGCCCACTGCCTTTCTTGGAGAGTATTTGGGGAACATACTCTGCCTCTTTTCTGAGCACTAGGGGCCACCGGCCCTCTCCCTCATCTGAGGGGCAGTGGGGGCTACATACCCTGAGCCTCATATCAATAGATGACTTGGGAAATTCCTATCTTGTATGTCCACAACCACCCCCACCAGAGGAGAAAGTTGCTACTTCAAGCACCTCTTTCTCCAGAGACGAATTGCAGGAGATTTTTGCCCCCTCATCCCTTTCACTAAAGAAATGTCAGGCAGTTGTGCTCCCAGAGCTTTTTCTAAGCAGTGTCCTTGTTGCAGTAACAGTTCCCTTCTTCTGAAGAACTGTGACCATCAGACTCTTCTTTCCTAGAAAGTTTTGGGGAATTAAATACTTCCTTTTTGGAAAAGCTACCCATTTAGCCCTCTTTTCTCTCTCTCTCTCTCTCTCTCTCTCTCTCTTTGAGAATATTTTTCTGTGCTGCTCTCTACTCTTTCCCAAGGGTGAAATTTGTGGCCATTCCTGATTCTGTCCCCTGTTGAGCTCTTTAGGCCCAGTTTCCTTCTCCCCCACGTGGGGCCCTCCCAGGAAGCATTCCTACTTCCCACCCACCCCCAGACAGAATTTATCAGTCACTCAAACTGCAGACAGTGTTTGCACCTCTACTGTAGCTTGTACCATGGCTGGCCAGGCATCAGAGCCCTTTGCCTCTCTTCCCCCTGTTAATCTGAACTCGTTGGCTGATTTTCCCCTCAAAGAACCCATCTTTAGGGAACCTGGCTGGCTCAGTTGATAGAGCATGCCAATCTTGATCTCACGGTATTGAGTTCAAACCCCACGTTGGGTGCAGAGATTACTTAAAAATAAAATCTTTTAGGTGCGCTTGGGTGGCTCAGTCGGTTAAGCCTCTGGACTTCAGCTCAGGTTATGATCTTGAGGTCCTTGAGATCGAGTCCCACATCCGGCTCTGTGTTGAGCCTGGAGTCTGCTTCGGATTCTGTGTCTCCCGCTCTCTCTGACCCTCCCTGCTCATGCTCGCTCTCCCTCTCAAAAATAAATAAAGATTAAAAATAATTTTTAAAAACGAATAAAATCTTTTAAAAAGCCCAGCTTTGGGGCACCTGGCTGGCTCAGTTGGGGAAACATGCTACTCCCGACCTCGGGCATCATGAGTTTGAGCCCCACGGTGGGTGTGGAGATTACTTACTTATAAATAAATAAACAAATTAAAAAAAAAAAACAGCTTTGCTCTAGTAGACAACCAAACGACCATTGAATCAAAGGGGTGAAGAAGGCAGCAATGAGAAAGACCCACAACACTGTGAGGACTCAACATGGCAAACTTTGATCTCCCCCCACCTTGTACACAGAAATGTGCAAGTTACTGAGATACCTGAATTATAGGATGGAACTTGTGAGCCAAGATGAATGCAGTAAAGGGAAACAAGCCTGTCAGGCAAGATAGAATGTTATACTAAAGATATACCAAGAAGATGTAGGAAAGTGATTAAATGAGATAATGACGTGAAACTGTTTGTAAACTGTGAAGGAGTAGTGGGAAGGATTATTGTTATTGTTACAAGTGGACTGACATTCCTGAAAGAAAAGTAAAGGATAAATTCTGAGAGTCACAGGCATGGGAGGTTGGCAGACAGCCCTGTGGAGCCTGATTCCCTGACTGAGCTCAGCCTGGACCCAAGTGGCAAGGTTGACAGAGTCCTCGGCTAGGGAAGGAAGCCACTGGAAACAAGACAATGTGTTCCCAGATCCCCTTGTTCGCACCTCTGTTGTAACAGTTACCATATTCTGCAAGTGTCTGAGACATTCTGGGTGGGCAATAAACACTCAGAATTTGGTAGCTAGCAGAGCTGCAGTTGAACCCCCAGGAGCTGGGCCAGTTATGTTCCTTGGCCATATCAGAAATGGGAGCACCCGTCTCTAAAGGTCACACTGAGGAGTGTGAGCTCAAAATGCCTATACTGTATGGTGCTTGGTGCCCAGTAGGACTCAGAAGCTCTTCCTTTCATTCCAGTCACTAACCAGGTTTCTTTTTTTTTTTTAATTTATTTTTTTAATTTTTTTAATGTTTTATTTATTTTGAGAGAGAGAGAGACAACGTGAGCAGGGGAGGGTCAGTGCGAGAGGGAGACACAGAATCCAAAGACAGGCTCCAGGCTCTGAGACAGTTGTCAGCACAGAGCCTGACACGGGGCTTGAACCCACAAACTGTGAGATCATGACCTGAGCCAAAGTCAGACGCTCAACCCACTGAGCCACCCAGGCACCCCACTAACCAGGTTTCTTGATGAGAGCAGGGATCCAGCCTTATTCCTTTAAGTAACCCCTCAGTGTTATTATAATTACTGAATTGAACTGCGATCCAAGAGCAGCTCATTGTCCAACCCCTTCATTTTATGTATGAGAAATGGAGAGGCCTAGAAGGTAACTGTGACTTGTTCACATCCCATTTCTACTTTATGGCTGGATCCTAAACTTGCATCGCCTTAGTCTCACTTTGGGCCTATGTGTAGGAAAGGGGAGAAGAAGGGGGACCTATGGGTCCTTATGTCAAGCAGAGACGTGTCGACAACCAAAAACCTCCTGAGCTTTATTTCTCTGTGAAAAGTTTCTGGATACAGGTCTACTAAGAGCAAAGGGCAAGTGGGGGACCATAATCAGCGTCAAGGCCACCAAAATTAACTTTGTCAAAGGGAGGTTGCAAATGAAGTAAGGTTATTTCAGGGCTATCTTGTGTAATTTCCAGACGGATTCTTAGAAATATCTGGACCTAGGGGGTCTTGGGTGACTCAGACGGTTAAGCGTCATGATCCCGCAGTCTGTGAGTTCAAATCCCACATCCGGCTCTGTGCTGACAGCTCGGAGCTGGAGCCTGCTTTGGATTCTGTGTCTCCCTCTTTCTCTGCCCCTCCCCCACTCATCCTCTCTCTCTCTCTCTCTCTCTCTCTCTCTCTCTCTCTTTCTCTCCTCTCTGTCTCTCTCTCAAAAACAATAAATAAACATTAAAAAATTTTTTTAAATGGCAGGACCTATAATTATGTTTCACCTTTTTATTAGAAAAATGTACAGAATTTCTTTACTCTCTGGAAAAGACATTGCCTAGAGGCAGAGATGTTGGATTAAGGGATGTCCATGAAGTCTGGAATCCTAAACATAAAACAATAACCTCATTGGGCTGGAAAATTGTATCCTGGAAGGGTGCAAGGCAAATGGGCATTCATCAGAGGGAGTGAAATGCACCGCCCCCCAAAATGGATGACACAAGCACAGCTTCTGACATAAAAAAATGGAAAGAAGAGCATGTGACCCATACTAAGATGGCTTTCCTTTCCACAGTGGTAGCAGCGATTGCATCTCTCTGCCTTGGATTGCATCTCTCTGCATCAAGGCGTGTCCTTTCCTAGGTCTGGGAAATCATGTGGGCAAACTGGCTAAGTGACATTCACATCCAAATAGGGAAACAGGAAGTGAGCCAGGTGACTTCACAGGCAGCAAGGAAAGCAGGGCCTCAGTGGTAGTTAAAAAAATGAGGGCCTGGTGTGTGCCAGCCTACAGAGAACCCCTATTGGTGTTATGGTCTTGGACAAGGAAGAGTATCCACTAAAAATGAAGAACGACAGCTGGTTAATACCAGTGGGAAGGGTACTAAGCACAAATGTTAAAGTCCTTCAATGTCACTTGATGACAGTGGCAGTCCAGAGCAAAGTGCCCTTCCATTTTTGCCTTCTAAGATTGTGAGGCAGCAAAATTCATTTGGGTTTGCCAAGCACTTTGAGGTTCCCATATGTGAATTGCTAATCTACTGAAGCCTGCATCCTTTAGCAGATCCACTGGAATTGGCCTTGGCTTTCCCAGGGAAAAGATGGTCAAAAGTCAGCGTCTGGTTCTGGAGAGAAATAGATGCTACCAATTCAAGAGTTTGGCCTGTCACCCTCCTGGTTCCCCAAGAGAAAGTCAGGTAACACTTGAATTATCCAGGGGTGGAGAGTAGAGTATAATTTTATTGGTGTTGGTTGGCTAGAAAATCTGGAATCAAGTCCAGATGGAGCCCAGGAGCCCTTTCTGCTGGGCATTTTTAGTCTCTAGGTCAAAAGCCTGGACACTAGTAGCAAATCTTACCTGATTCTTATTGACATAATTAAATGGGATTAGTGATAACCCTTTGCTGAAGCAAAAGGTATTGTCTACACCTACATGCCTACAGCCTAAAGACTAGTAACTCAAAAGGATTACTTCCCCAAACAGGAAGGAAAGTATTTCTGAGCAGGAGCGAGTTCATTTTGGACATGTGCGTCCACTTTGCGTGCAGAGGGAGAAGCTGACTGCTGTGCTTGATGGGAAAGAGTTGCCTACTGCCACCAGTGGAGGATTCCCTTTGAGGTTCTGTGGGATCTGAAGGCCTTTAGCATCCCAGACAAGCACTTACATCTGAGCCTAAAACCCAGGACAGGGTTTTCATTCTGTTGCATTTCAGAGCCTTCTCTTAACCTTCTCTCTTCCTTGAGACAACAGCCCTGTGCCCTAGGACTGAAGTGACTCCCTGTCTGCTTCCGAGGGGCATGCATATCACACCTGTAGGCCTGGCCTAATGCTTTCATTCCCTTGTCATTCCTTCCTCCCTCTCAGGCTGGCATCTAATCCTGCCACTAAAATCCTTCTCTCAAATTACTGAGAACTCAAGGATTCACCTCTTCTTGGTCCCCATTTTCTCCAATCTCCAGCATCTAGAGGATACTCCCTACTCCTTGAAATGTCTTTCATGGCTTCTGGGGAACTTACCTCTTCTGGTCTCCTGATCAGTCTTCATCCAAATTTACCCAGAAATTCTGCCAGGCTGCTCATCTCTTGCTACGACTCTGTGCCCTCTGCGTTTCTTCAGAGAATGAATCCGTTCGAGCCATGGAAATCTTAGGAACTCCCAGATTTGTATTTCCAGTCAGCCTGAGTTCCCATCTAGGATCTCCTTCCTTTCTAGATGGGCTGTGACTCAAACCCAACAGCTGAACGGGTTTCAGACAAAATTTGATGTTTTTCTCTTTGATCCGTCTCCATTCATTTTTTTGTCCCCAAATAAAAGTTCTCATATATTTATTAATGAACCAACATACTAGTGCAGAAGCATAGAAACAAAGGGGAAAAACATTATTTTCCTAATAAAACATGTCCAACTGTCCAGAGAGAGTGGTGACCTTTTCAATATGATATGGTAAGATGTTAGTGAACTTGATACAGTATAAATATGCATGCCATCTCAGAATTGACTTATAGATTCAGTTTGGTTCTTTTTCAATGTCTCTTCTTAGAGTTATACCTGATTTTATTACTAATTTTCGTCGGAATCCATTGGGGAATGAGATGATTCTGCTTTTGTTTCTCAATCAGGAATCCCTTGATCCTAAAAGTCATGTAAAAAGACAGGGTGAGGCACAAAGTCAACTGCATGCTCTGTAATGGCAGAGAAAGGGAGGGGTAGCTCTATCTTTTAAACTAGTTGCCCTTTATCACTCTTTTAAACTAACATTGCTTTCCCAGTGTTCCGGGCTGAAAGCTTTTACATCTTTGGAGAGTTCTTTTTTTATTTTAAATTTATTTATTTATTTTGAGAGAGACAGAGAGACAGAGAGGGAGTGGGAGGGGGCAGAGAGAGAGAATCCCAAGCAGGCTCTGCACTGTCAGCTCACAAAGCATAAGCTCATGAACTGAGCCCGAAATCAAGAGTTGGGTGCTTAACTGACTGAGCCACCCAGGCGCCCTAATCTTTGGAGATTTCTTTAACATCACTCATCAAACTCAGAAGTTAGTTGCTCAATGTTACAATTTGTCCCCTTGCTTTTCTGTCTATTCTTTTGATTTCCATTGCTACCACCCATTCCCAAAATGCTCTTAATGACTCTCTCATAATCAATTACACACAGACTGTTAGACTAATTTCTCTTAAATTGTGAACCATGTCACACCCCTACTCAAAAAACTTCCATTTTTAAGGAGGCTTAATACTAGCCAGTATTGTATTGCTTTTGTGATTTCTAAGAAGAAAATGATTTTGAAACTCTCCATCGCCAAAGGTTGAATCTTGGCTTGGCATTCAAAGTCCTCTCTGTGGCCCTCCCTTCTACTCCAGTTTCTTCCTGGGATGTGTCATTCTGGAATGATGCCTCACAGCAGTACCACCTTATCCACACCTTTTCCATGGTTTCAGTTACTTGTGGACAAATGCTGGTCTAGACCCAGATGATCCTCCTTCTGAGGTATTGTCAGAAGGTCAACAGTAACCCAATGCTATGTCACAGTGCCTACATCCTTCACCTCACTTCATCTCATCATGTATGAATTTTATCATCTCACATCATCACAAGAAGGGTAAGTACAATACAATAAAATATTTTGGGAGAATGTGAAAGAGACACCGCATTCACTTAACTTTTATTATATTATTATAATTATTCTATTATTAGTTATTGTGCCTTACTGTACCTAATTTATAAATTAAACTTTATCATAGGTATATATATATAGTAAAAACTATAGTATATATAGGGTTCAGTACTATCCGTAGTTTCAGCCATCCATTGGGTGTCCTGGAATGTATCCCCCATGGGATACATTAATCAGCGCAAAATGTCCCACTCTGGATTCCGTGGGACATTAGAATGCCTCAAGATATTAATAGGGATTCTATGATTAATTTCTGTTAAATTATTTTTTCAACTAGAGGATTTTGCTAAACCTTTACCATTGATAATGGATGTTATTATGGTATATTGCAAACTTCCTTGACCATGTGATCTGTTTTCTTTTATTCTAAGAACACCCATTAACATCTTGGCGAGCTCACAGTCAGTAGAACGTTGTTCATGATTTGAAAAGGGCTGGTTCGGCATGCTGCCCTTGGCTAAGCCAGCTTCTGCCTCCCTAATTGCATCTCCCTCTCTTAGCAGTTGTATGGGGTCAAGGAATAGTGCCCCATTTTGGAGGGGATACAACTGAGGTTCAAGGTTTTTTATTCTGCCAGGGTCACAAATAAACAAAACCAGAACCTAGGTCTGAATTCCCATCCTGAAATCTTTGCAATTGCCTCCTCTCTCCCCAAAGTCCTATCAGGCACTTCAAACTACACCTGGGCATGGTCACAGTTCTTTGGGCTGCAGCATAGAGAGGCAGGAAGGCCCAGAGAGAAGAATGAAATCCCCGACTCCAGCCAAGCCTTTCCACTTGCTGGGGCCATGAGTGTGTTGGTGACTAACATTTTCTGTTTCTAATCCTTTAGTTTTTGTGCATTTTGTATTAATTCGCCACACAAAGTGAGGAGGATGGTTCTCCTTCCTTTCTTCTCTCCCTTTTCCCTCCTTCCTTTCCCTTCCCCTCTCTCCCTTTCTTCCTTTCTTCCTCTCCCTTTCTCTTTCTTTCTTTCTTTCTTTCTTTCTTTCTTTCTTTCTTGTTTATTTTTTTTTAGAGAGAGAGAGAGTGCACAACGGGGTAGAGGCAGAGTGACAGGGAGACACAGAATCCAAAGCACGCTCCAGGCTCGAAGGTGTCAGCACAGAGCCCGACGTGGGGCTTGAACCCACAAACCATGAGATTATGACCTGAGCCGAAGTCAGACGCTTAACGGACTAAGACATCCAGGCGTCCCTCTTTCTTTCTTATCTCTATTACATAATATATTTCCAGAGAATAGAACCACATTCCTCAATATACACATAATAAATACACATATGCAGTTAATATACACACAGTCAATTACCTGTAAACATTAAATGCCTGAGTCATCCACAATTTCTTAATGCCTCCTCATTCCTCCCCTCTGTGTCCCCTCTTCGTGTAGATAATCCCATGTTGGATATCCCAGAGAAGAAGTTAAGAAATCAGCTAGTGCACCTTCTACATTTCCCAAGTGAGGAGTGCCCAGAGAGGGTGCGACTTAGCTCGACAGCAAAGCGAGGGCCAAGCTCGTCTCTGGGCTGAGCCTGATGGAGTCTCAAAGACCAGAAATTCACCGCATCTTCGTGGTTGTTTGAACTCCAGGGGCAGAACAGGCAGCTTGGGGATCCAGGGTTTGTACTCCTGTCTTGGGTGGAATTTAGCAGTCCCCAAGGAGCTCTGAGCACTCAGGAATCATGCCCCAAAGGTCTCACGCGTGCCTTAGAGAGGGAAGTGTCCTTGTCACTGCAGAGCTGCTCCCGTCCTCCATGTTAAGGCCTTTGGGCCAGTCCGTGGGGAAGCAGCCATCAGGGCTCCCTGCTTTTGGCTTCCAGCCAGACTGGGCCAGGCTTGTCCTTCCTGTTGCTCAGCCTCTGACACATCTGATCACCAAGGCTCTGGGCTTCTTCATGAGAATTTTCTTCTGGATTGTTGCCGAAGCATAGACAAGAGAGCTGGGAGAAAGATTTTCCCCCAGACATATAAAATCTATAGAGACAGATCTGATCACCACGGATTCTCCTCTTTTTCCCCTGCAGACCTACACAGGGCTGGCAGTGGACAGATGGCAAGGTGAGCATTTCAAGGATGGCCTGGAATGAAAGGGGACACCTAGTGCCTCCACCTTATTTTGTTCTTTTGGTTCTAATCTTTCAAAAGTTCACTCATTTGTTCGAGGACAAAGGCACCAGGGAGGAGGCATCTTTCTCTCACCCTGAATTTCAGGTCTCCTGTCTCCTTGCCCACAGGCTGTGACATCAGGCTCTTTCATATCCCTCCAGGGGGGTTCCAGTCCCTATGCAGACATATGAGGCCTGCTTTGATTTTGTGCACACACAGAGGTACAGTCAGTTCATAGGCTCTGATCTCTTAAATTGAAAGCAAGTGGTCTGGTGGGTGATACTTCTCACCACAGACTCAAGTCACCAACCTCAATTAGTGATTCAGGACTGTTCTGGGGGGTTTGGTCCCAGCTTCTAGAATGTTCCTGGAAGTGAAGCACCTTGCTGTCCACCAGAGAAAGCCCTAGGAAGCCCTTCCAAAGCAGGGGAAGTTCCTAGGGTACTTGAGCAGGGGTATTTATTTCTACATGTCCTGGGTGGGAAAGCCTGAATCACAACTTTTGTCTAGATTTAGAGACTAACTTACCTTCTTACTTACTAGTATAGGAGTCCCTAGAACTGCTTGGTCTTAGAAACCTTCATTCCTGCTCCAGGTGATGCTGAGAGCCAAGAGCTTGGAGCCTAGGGAGAGATGGTGCTGTGGAAGGAGTTTCAGTATAAGGCCCAGGTTCCCCATTGGAGTTGTCACCCATGGCTACTCAGAGGCCTGTGATCACCTGTTTGAACGCTGTGGCGAGCAAGTCGAGTGGGAAGGGGCAGACTAACAGAGACGTGAACAAGGTAATTTCAACCTCTGATGATGATGATGAAAAGTAGTCAAGGGTATGACACAGTGACTGGGGGGGTGTCTGGGGAAGGCAGGAGTCATGGGCTTGCAAGCAGGTGGATTTGAGCAGAGATCTGGGAAGTGAGCATTCTGGGCAGAGGGGAATAGCAGAGGTCCTGAGGTGGCACCAAGTACGGGACAGAGAGCGGTTGGCAAGCCGGTGGGCAGGGATGAAGTGGGAGAGGCTGGGAAGAGGTGAGCTTTTATTCTGATGGGAAGGAAGAACCATCCTGGAAAACACCATGAGCTCTGTTTCCCACAAAGATTCAGACTTTGTGATCTTCCGGCTGTCTGATTTCATGCCTATACTTCCTTTATTCAAATATATTATTGAGCCTCCAGGGTGGCCAGACCTAACAAATGAAAACATATGACGCCCCGTTAGATTTGAATTTCAGATCAATGATGGACAGTCCGTTAGTGTAAATCTATCTGAGAAGGTCAGAAATATTCCATGTGCCAGGCCACCGCTAGGAGTCAGTCCGGGTCTGAGTAGTCCATGTCACATGACCTCATAGCCTGATACCTTTGGAGGAACTGGTCAGATATAAAGGTTAGAATCTGGTGTGCCTTGGGGTGCCTGGGTGGCTCAGTCAGTTAAGCCTCCGACTTTGGCTCAGGTCATGATCTCGCGGTTCATGAGTTCGAGCCCCGTGTCAGGCTCTGCGTGGACAGCACGGAACCTGGAGCCTGTTTTGGATTCTGTGTCTCCCTCTCTCTCTCTGCTCTCCTTCCCTTGCTCGTGCTCTGTCTCTCTCTCTCTCTCTCTCAAAAATAAATAAACATTTAAAAAAAATCTGGTGTGGCTTGGGAGAGAGAGAGATGAACCAGCCTCAAAAATCCACGTTTGGCATGCCTGAGTGGCTCAGTCGGTTAAGCGTCAGACTTCGGCTCAGGTCATGATCTCACGGTTGATGGGTTCGAGCCCTACATCAGGCTCTGTGCTGAATGCTTGCTCAGAGCTTGGAGCCTGCTTCAGATTCTGTGTCTTCTTCTCTTTCTGACCCTCCCTGCTCATTCTCTGTCTCACTCTAGCTCTCAAAAAATAAATAAACGTATAAAAAATTTTTTAAAAAATCCACGTTGGTCCCAAACTGTGAACTTGAACTGGTGATGCTTCTGGGTACCCCAACTCTTATTAGACATAATATTCATTGAAATGTCTCTGGTGTTCCTTGCATCACAAACACATATCATGTTGTCTCATTTCTCAGATGGACCTAGGTTCTGGTCTTTTTCATGAGAGTTAAGAGATAGGAAGGGAGCGTGTACAGCACTCACCCACTGTCCCCACTGGCTGTGATCACCAAGGTAAGGTGTGAGCGTGAAGGCTGGAAGAATCGAGAGAGAGATGATGTGGTCATGGGCTGCTCTTCCCATCATAGGGACTGAGGCGACACTGCTGTGGGGTCTGTCTGTGTGCAAAACCCACCTGACTCTGCAGCCTGCAGTTAAGGCATGTGGGTGGCCCTAGAACCAGGCCAACCGCAAATGTGACCTGTGACTGTTTCAGGACACAGTCGGGGAGGGTAAATAATCCCTGGAAAATAATCTCCTTAAGGTTTTGGGTTTGAGGAGAACTAGATGCTGAGAGAGAAACAGATCCTGTGAATGAGGGATTTGGGTGTGGCCCAGCTTGGACTTCCTTCTGTTGGCACCAGAAGGCAGAGGAATGTTCTAGAAGCAGGAAGAACTTCTTCAAGAGATGAATTCCCTTTCCTTTGGGAGGGGGCAGCTCAGGAAACAGAGTGGTAGCTGCTGGGCAGGATGTTAGGAGCACTTGGATAAGGGACTTGGCTCTGAGGCATCTGGTCTGGTTGATTTGTGGTGATGTCAGGAATGCCCTGACCCCCATCACCTGCTGTTGGAGTCCACGTTATACAAGGAGGCGGGGGTCAGTGACCCCATCTTTGTTATTGTCACTGTCTGACCCACACCTCTGTGCACATTTAGCCTGTCTGCCCCACACCCACCCCCAGTTTGTTTCTGGGATATAGGCCTGAGTGTGGTTGTGGGGAGAAGGACCTGAGGGGACCCAGGGATTTGATCTTTCTTCTGGAAATGGGGGCTTGGCCACTTTCTCCATCCATCAACGTCCTCCTGGATATGGCCTGGCATCAGCTGCACTTGAGGTGCTCTGTGTTGGAACCCCTGCTCTTCAGAATGCCACGGGAGGGCTGGCAGCTCCCATGCCCACCCAGTATCCTCTTCTGAGTAGCCAGACATGAGGGCTGGCCCGTGCCCTCCCCAAGACAGTCTTGGTGTCTATGTAGCAGAAGTTGAAACGTCGTACAGCTCTGACTGGCTGGTTGAGGGAGGTTTCCCCTCTGTCCTGTCACTGTGCACCCCACCTGTGCCCTGGTTTCCCATCCTACCGTGTGCTGCTCTCCTCTCTCAACTGGGACAAGGCTCACTCCTACTTGAGGACCATTGTCAGACTCCTGGTAGAATGTCCACTCCCTGAGAGCAGGGACTTGGCCTCATACGGCTCCTGCTGTGGCCCCAGCACCCAGCAGCCAGTAGATACCAAATAAATGTTTGGCAAGTAAATGAGGGAATGGTGTAGCCCTAACACCTGGAGAACCCTGGGGGTCAGCATCTCCGATCCCACAGGATACAGGAGAGGAACCGAGAGACCCTGTGGGGAAGGCTATTTATTCCACATCCCTATAAACGAGGACAAGGCCAGGCCACACTAGGGACTGGTAACCTCCAGCCCATCCTTCCCAGCTGGGAGCCCGACTCCAGTCGGCTCTACCAGGTGGGAACGCTGCTCAGGCCGCCATGCCCCCTGGTGGCAGAGGATGGAGCAGGCCGAGCTGCCCACAGCAACTGGTGACACATGCAGATGAAGACAGAGTGGGAGATACACTTCCGGTTCAAAGTGATAGTTCTGAGCAGTTTGTACTTAACCCTTTAGGGGAGCATCTGTGAGCAGAACTCTACAGTAGCGGAACTTCTGCGGGACCACACACTCACTCAGGCTAGAGTGTGCCCGATTCCAATGGATGCAGAAGGAGCCTGGATTCCATGTTGCACAGACACTAAATACACGGATTTGTGGTTAGAAAGGACACTCAGAGCAAAACAAACACACGCTGGCGAAGTGGCCCGTCTCTAGAGAGCTGTGTTTCAGAGAGCTTTTCAGCGTATATATGACAGGGATGGGGCAGACGGTGCTGATCTCTCACAAACTCCTAATCTAGTGTAAGAATGTTGTGATTTAAAAAGTGACATTTGTCATAGCAGCTGTAGTGCACTGAGAGTATTGTATTTCTCATAAAGCAACACTATAATTGTCTTTTGAACTCTTTTCTGGTCCTTGAAAAAAGTACCCAAAATATCAAAGTAGTAAGGAAATGAAATTAACATAGAAATGAATCTTTTTCTTCTTTTTCCCATCCAATTGCATTGTAATCTCACTTTGTGAGAATGACTAGGGTGAAATAAACTTTTAAACTCTTCGGCAATGCTCCTCGTCCCCTTCTCTGGCCCTCTGGGGCCCAGAAGGAGGGCTTGGAGGGGGTTGGGGATGAGGGAGTGGAGCTCCCTCGCCCCCTCCACCCCATCCCTTGACCTAGATGGAGTGGACACCCCACCCTCCTCTGACCGCAGTAGCACTTTGGCCTCTTGTGTCTAGTTGGCAACTTTGAGCTGACTGGGGTTTACCAGCATGGTTCAAATCAAGGAAGCCATCAGATGCTGGACAGACAGGACCATAGAGGCAGGACTGCCTTCCTCTCCTTGAATAGCTTTCTTTGTGGGGAAATGTAAACCTGACACACTCGACTAGGTGAAAGGGGGAAGCCAACACACAGTGTGAACATTTTCAATTCCCAGACCCCCCAGAGCCCATTGGCCTGGGGATGTGAAGTTCATACCCCCTTGCAGTCAGTAGGGTCCTGTTGGCATTTTTTCGGGGGGGGGGTGACCCAGGCACAGTGACAGAGCATGCTGACACCCACCGACAATGTACGCAGGTGTCCACAGTGGCGCCTGCCAGCACTGCCTGTGCTCTTCCTCCAGGGCTGTCCCGTGGACTTGCTGACATGTGCCGGGCCTCGGCTGGGACAGTCCTGGCTGATGCCGGGCTGCTGAGTGGAGCAGCCACAGGGAGAGTGCCCCTGGCATGGGCAAGCACAGAACATTCCAGGATCATTCAGGGAGGAGGTTGGACAATATCCAGGTGGGAGATGTGGCTGTGACTTGGGGAGGGGCAGTGAAGATGGCCAGAAATGGGTGGAGTGACAGGCAGATGTCTGAGGATTGGGGTGTGCGTGTGTAAAGGACACCTAATGACCCCCTACCCTGGCCACTAGTGCTCGGGCCAGCTGCCCTTGCCATCCGCTGGCCTCCGTGAGGGTCACTCCTGTCCTCCCCCTCATCCTGTGACTGCTTCCTGTGTTCGTCACCCACTTCCCAAGTGTGTCCTGCACACCCCGTACCGTGTCCATTTGTGCTGACCAGTTTTGCTGGAAAGAAACTGCTTGGTTTTACCTGAGAGGTTCCCCCCAAATCTCGGACTCCAGCAGCCATTCTTTGTTCATCAATGTCTGGCAGCTTGTGGGAAATTCTCCAGGAACTGCTGATTTATTCAGCCAGGGCATTGTTCTGCAGCTCCCAAATGAGCCTACTTCCTGTGAAACAGTGGCCATCTCAGGACTGGCTTACTAGTCACGTGTGATTCACTCCCAGCCGGTGGCCACATGTCTGCTGGTGGGTGGTTTTGTCACATGGTGGATTTGTGGCTGTGCTCTGTTGGGTGGGCTCAGGTTGTGATTCGTGCAGAAAGGCTGAGAGGTTCAAGATGGAAAAAACGATGTCCAAGCCAACGATAGGGCAGGCAGAGTCCACCCCAGTGATAAAGCCGTTTATGGCTGGGTTATTGGGGATGGAGCAGAGGGGGGCAGGCGTCCACTGTGCTGCAGTGGGGAGTTCTTCCTGCCAGGGCTGTGTGGAGTCACTGACACACCTAGTGGCCAGTGGTGCTGCCTTGGGACCATGGCCCAAAGGAAAGCTCACACATGCTCCTAGAAGTGAGCAATTGAGACCACCTTGGCGTAGGGATGAGACCAACAGGAGGCCCTTGACATAGTGTGGGTGGCAGCTAGGCACCATCCTTGCAGGTTAAAAACAAGACACAACCCAAGAAAATCAAAAACACATGTTCAAACAAAAATGGGTAGGGACACATCCACAACAGCAGCACCACTCACAATAGCCACCAGGAAGAAGCAACCTAAGTACCTATCAATGGATGAATGGATAAACAAACTGGTCCATCCATACAGTGGAATATTATTCAGCTTTAAGGAATGAAATTCTGGTTCATGCTACAATGTGGATGGACCCTGAAGACATGTTGAGTGAAAGAAGCCAGACATAAAAGGCCATGTGTATGATCCCATTTATAAGAAATGTCCAGAACAGGGAAATCCAGAGACAGAAAGCAGATTAGTGGTTGCCAGGGATTGGGGGAGGGGGAATGGGATTGAGAGTTAATGGGGACAGTGTTTCCTTTTGAGGGGATAAAAATGTCCTGGAACTAGACAGGTGTTGGTTGTAAAACACCTGTGAATGTATTTAGCACCATTGAATTGTACATATTAAATCGTTAATTTTATGTGACTTTCATGTTAAAAGAGAGAAGAAAAATTGAAAAACAAAAACCTACCCCAAACCCTGTGTTTTCTAAGAACACAGGAAATAGGACACTAGGTGAGCAAGCAAATGTGTCTGTGGTAAGAGCCAGGGAGGAACAGGCAGCACTGTGGCCCAAATGTTTGAAGTCTATGGGGTCCCCTCTCTTCCAGATGGGGTGTTCTGGAGGAACAGCTTCAGTAGAAAAGAAGAGTCAGGTTTCCACTAGGTTCTCCCATCCAGGGGATGGGGCTTTGCATCCTCACACCTGTACGTTAGCAGAACTCCGATGCTCACTCGTGGCCCTGCTAGCCTGGCCAAAGGGCGAGAGCCCATCTCTAGCGGCACACACAAGGGACAGATAACAAGACAAAGACAAAGCAAATGATGGCTCCTGAAAATTATTTTACTTTGAATATATAGGAGAAGAAATCCAACAACAGGAAGCTATGTTCTATGGTTACGTCTTTTAAACAATGTTTTGTATTTACAAAATTTTTTTTTCCTGATTAAAAGCACCAGCTGAAGTTACAGGCTGCTAAAACTGTAAGATATTATAAACCCATTAAAAGATATTATGCCAAACATACTTATTAAAAACCCTTAACAAAAAAAAGAGACAATGCAATCAACAAATGCAACTGACTGTACCAGGCAGCCCTTATCTGATTTCCTTGCCAGTGTTCCCAATAGGTGGGGTGGAGAGTTCTTACCCCAGGGAGAAGACCCTTGCTTCACCATGGGTGACTGCAAGGACCCAGCAGTGGGGAGGCAGCAGTGTGTGTCCCAGGGAACCCAGCTTCTCCTGGACCAGTCCCCCAGACCCTGAGGACCACAGGAGGAAGTGGAAGCAGCACACAGAAGTCTGGCCAGCTTTCAGTAATTTACCTGCCAACAGGAATCTTTCTGCTGCTCCCTTACACCGCTGTACACTGAAAAGCTTGGACTTTTCATTTATCTATTTTTTCTGAACACTTAGCTATGACTGTGTTAAGTTTCCCTGGGGGATCACTTGCTGCCTGTCTTAAATTCTTATGATTGACTAAGAAACTGTGAGGCACTCAATTTGGACTCACAAGAAGGTACTATGACGGCTTTATGTAACCAAAAGATGCTACAGCGAAGGGGAAGTTCAAAGCTTGCACGCGCATAAATGCATGTACACGCAGTCTGGCTTCCATAAAGCTAGAGTGGAATAGTAAAACAAGGAGTACTGAATTTTTAGCTGTAAACATAAAAACTTACCCTTAACTTTACATGAACATAGATAACAGGGTGGTCATTAAAAGTACTTTAACATCAGAACAGATGTTAAGTGTTGAGGTTCTTATTTCAACTGCTCTACATAAAAAATGCCCTAGAAGCAAAGAAAGGCTTAAATAAATACGAAGAGACAAACACGATGTACAGTGTGACTGAAGAAGTAATGAGGGTCTGGAGAGGTCAGACAGTGCGGGGTCCAGGCCAACAGGGGCAGCTCATGGTAAGAGGGGGGCTCTGTCCCTTGGGTGGAGGGGAGGGCCCAGGGGGTACCCTTGAGGGGGGAGGAAGACAGGACAGCTTGTGGCCACATGTCACACCCTCTTCTAAAGGCCTCATGGGCCCGGGGGATGGGGGGGTCAGCCAAAAAGGGGGGCCCTGAGCAGCACGGGACAGTGCTAGGCTCTCCTGAGTGACCCAGGATGCCACAGAGATGGTGGGTCCTTGTAGGACAAGTCCCGGCCAGCCCACGTCTCCAATCAGCAGTTCACTTTGCACGTCTGTCACTGGCTTCCCAACTGGGCAGCAGGGGCTTGATGCTGGCCTGGTAAGGGCAGTGGCCCAGTGCAGGGAGGTCTGCTGACAGCCCTGCTTGTGGCTAAGGCACATCCAGGCCTTAGGGCCTGAGCAGCTGACCTGAGTGATCCCAGTGTTCCTTCTGTCACACACTGAGGCTTCGAGAAGCAGCCCTCACAGTGCAAGGGTAACAAGATGCAAACTAACAAGCCACCCTGACTGCCCCCAATGCCACCATCACCACTGGGGTAGCTCCTCGACTATCCAAGAGGAGTACAGAACTGAGCATGTTTGTCTGCGCCTGGCTCAGGAAGAGATTTCAATGCCGTCCCAAGACCCAAGGCAGGTAGGTTGCCTCATCCACCCTCCTGAGAGCAGGGCGAGGGCCTGGGGAACTGCTGCCTGCTTGCCAGCTGAGCTCCAGGCGTCTGCAAATGTCCTCTACTGAGGACACCGCAGAGCTGCCAGGAGGAAAGGCCCTTCTTCCTTCAGGTACCCTGAGGTGGGCTGAGGAAGGTACCTCGCTTCTCCATGCTTCCTGCCCAGCAGTACAGATGCTGATGGGGGAAGGTAGCTGATGCACACATTAAAAGTCTCAGCCCCCAGCTCCAGCTCCACGAATCACCACACACACATACGCACACACATGCACACCCGTCTACAAGAATGTGCACCTCCACGGCTGAACACTGAATCCAGTCAAGGTACAGATGTTTGGAAGCTGAGTTCCTGGGTCCCCCAGGGTCCCTGATCAGAGGGCCTGGCTGTCAGATGGGGGTGGGGGGGAACACACTGGACAGAAAGGCAAGGTGGGGAAAGTGTCATGGTGGGATGTGCATTTTTGTCCCTGACACGTGCCATTACTTCTTCCCTCCAATTTTGGGGCAGAAACTGGCGTTTTGCCTCTGGGCTCTGGAAGTTGCTGTGAGCAGAGGAAACACTCCAGCCAGGCACGGAGGCCCAGGTGACGGAAGTCGTGGTAATGCACCAGTGGTACCACACACCCTGGCAACTGGCACCCCATTCCCCGGCCCAGACACGTTCCCTTGAAGGTGTGACTCAGACGTGGAAGCAGAACTGGCAATTCAAGTCCACTTCAAAAGATGGCTCTGGAAAGTTGGCTCCAATATCCCACCTGCAAGCCTCGGCACTGGGGGTCTTGTTACGTGGTGGGAATGGCTGGCCAGTTCTTCCTGGGAATCGGCACCGCACACTCCACAGGGACTTGGAAGCTCTGGAGATAGTCAGGAAATAAGCCTGGGGACACCCACTCCAGCACACCTCCAAGGAAAGCTCAAGTGCCATCTGGATGGAAGCAGGGGACACGCTGGGCCCCACAGAGTCCCCCGAGAAGCTGGGTGGCTCCCTTTGGGAGCTTCACAGGAGGCTGGCCAGGCTCGTATTGGGTCCATTCTGAGCTTGGAACTGCATGGGGGGTGGGCCGTCCGTCCACTGCAGAGAGAACACACAGGTGAGGAGCAGGGGCGTGACGGGTTGTGTGTCGGCCCTGGACTGCTGCCCTCTTTGGGCTGGCTGCCCAGCCAAGGCCCTCTGTCCTCCACACCTGAGTCAGCGGGGCCCCTGGGAAGCACCTTACAACACCCACTCAGGTGACTGGTGCTGTCTCCCCCATCTGAGGGGGCTCCTGAGGCTAGGCTAGGCTGAGTTAGGGATTATTGGAGACATGCAAAGAGATGGCAGCCAATCATGTACTTCCCTTCTCAGGGAACAAGCCCCCTGGTGGCTTAATGCCGGGTGAGTAGGACCCGAGGAGTCAACCAGCACCCCATTTTGCCTCCCCAAACCCAATGCCTATACCGTGATGAGGTTGTGTTCAGGGAGACTGCAGGCCTCAATGTGGTCCTGGAGCAGCTGCTGCGAGAAGTTCTGATGCATCTGGGCCGCTTCATGGGCGTCTATGGCATTCCCACAGGCCTTGTTCAGATCTTAAGGGTGGGACACACGCACAGGGTAGATTCATCTTGGCCTGCCACCACCCCCATGTCCTCCCCTTGGGTAGAGCCCTAAGTTCAAACCAGCAGGTTCCTGTGTCCCTGGCAGGTCACCTGCCCTGAGCCCTGTCTCAGGATCAGCAAAGTCCACCTGCTAACAACCTTCGCATATGCCCTTCTGAGTTCCTGAGTCACATTCTTGGAGGTGGGTGAGCAGTGTGGCCCATGCAGACAGACACAGGGGCAGTGAAAGCCCTTAGGGCTCCCTGTGGACACTGGCCCTCCCAGAGAATTCCCGGCCAACTCTTGGGCACACAGGAACTCACTAGAGCAGGGAACCCAACACCCACTTCTGAGGCAGGAGGACTGAATGGGCCCACGAAGCCCACTGCAGACAGGAGCAGCTCATCCTCTGCCTCCTCCCAAGGGCTCTGGGTGAGTCTCTGGACTTAATAGCATAATCTGTAAATAGGGGAGCAGCAGTAATAATGCTGATGGCTGCTGAGAGCCCACCGGGCACCCAGAGCACCGTGGCCAGTACTGTCTGACAGGGATGACTGAAGTAGCCATTCAAGGGGAAGGAAACCGAGTGAGGGGTAGGGCTTACAGCCCGATTCTTCACCCAGACTCCAAGAAATGGCCTTATGGAGACAGTGAACTGATCCTGTGTCGAGCCCAGTGCCCACTGCCCCCAAGTAGGATCTCCTGTGGAGCCTGAGTATATGCTGGAATTGGGGCTGTGGCCTGTAGAGGCCCAGTCTGAGCAGAAGCTAAACAGGGCCTACCTGGTATCTTCTAGGCTTGGGCTCTTCCCAGCAACCCTGATCTCTGGGAAGGGATGGCTGCTGCACTCACCTCTCAGCAGGGCTGATGACCACAGCTGCACTGACATGTCTGGGATCTTGCTAGCCAGCTGCATGGCAGGCACCACCATGTTGTTACTCTCCTGTTGATCAAGAGCAACCAGGGAAGGGAGGGGGGGCTGGGGCCAGCAGCAGGGACAGCCTAGGACCCACCTGCCACACTTAGCCCAGGCTGTGCCCTCTTCCTGCTGACTGGCAAGCAAACTCCTACTCCTACTTCAGGGTCCATCTCAAATGACCTTCTCTGAAGTACTCTTTTTTTTTTTCTTTCTTTTTTTTTTTTTTCCAGAGAGAGAAAGGGAAGGGCAGAGGAGCAGAGAGAGATAATCTCAAGCAGGCTCCATGCTCAGCACATAGTCCAATGCAGGGTTCAATCCCACAACCCCAGGATCACGACCTGAGTTACAATCAAGAGTTAGATGCGCAACTGAGCCACCCAGGCACCCGTATGAAGTACTCTTCAACACCTCAGGAAAAAATAAACTACCCTCACTCTTCAGCCCTGCATGTACTTCCTCACTGGGGCACTGGCAGCAGTCAGCTCTGGACCCAGATCAGGAGCCGACTAGAAATGCACATTCAGAGGTCCTAGGGCCTGGGAGGAGGAAGTAGTCTGCCCTGGTGGGAGTGATGAGGGCTGAATGGATAAAGGAAGGAGTAAGGGAGGTTTCTCTGCTACCTACAAGTCCACTCTTGTGGGAGGCTACCTGACACGCAGGGCTGCGGGACACAAGGGCATGTTAACTCTCCAACCCTGACTGAGTGGCTGCACAACGCCACCGCCCTCAATGCCCAGCATATGCTGAGAGTGGACAGGAGGCCATAAACACCCATCCCTGACCCCATGATGACTGACACCAGTGCTCTGACCCCACTCAGCCTAGGGACCATGAGCTCTGCTGGCCTGAATGCTGGATTCAAGGTGACACGGGAGAACTCCCTACCTAGCAGCTGCTGGCAGACACCTGCCAGTCAAGAACCCTACAACTCATCAACAGCAACTCCTGAAGCCTAGCTTCAGCACAGACCGGATCGGGTAAGACATGCCTCCTCACAGACACAGAAGCCCAATGACTTCACACTGCCCCACGGCTGGGACCTCAAAAATGAACTCCAAGTGGGTCTCAAAGCTTTTCAAAATTGAATGAAGTCCTTTCAAGACCTCAGAATGCACAACAGAACACAAAAAACTACTCTACTCCTTTAGGCCTGGGGTTGGGCCTCTGTTTGGAAGCTGCCAGAAAGACAGTACCCGTTGGCTCTTCTGGGCAGGCTCCCCCATGCCAGCTCGTGCCCCCCCCCCCGAATCTGGTATGAAAATATGTGATTCTGAGAGGTAGTCTGTGTGAGGCTGCTCACAAACTCATGAGGACTGTGGACACTCCAGGCTGGCAGGCCCAGGTAGAGTTGGCTGTGTCTGGATGTGTCTCCTTCAGACCTGGAACCACTTGAGCCCAGGCTTGGGTCTAAGGACCCTTGGGGGTCCCATGTCACTCCACACAGGCCCAGACACACAGGGAGCAGTGGAGGCTCCTAAATAAGTCCTGTAGGATGCCCCAAGATCACCCCAAACATGAACCAGAGCTGCAGATGAAAAGCTGCTTTGCTTACCCTGCCTCATTCAAGGTGGCTTCTGGAGACTTCTAGACAAATGAGAGCCAGTGAGGTCTGGTTCTAAGCCTGGGTCTGCAGTTTGGGGCTGTGTGACCTTAATCTCCCCATCTGGAAAATGGGGTCATCACATCCACCACACCAAGACATGAGGTAGGCAGCTCACACTCAGCAGTGCCTCGTGTTGAGCCCCTTGTTCCCCACGTGGCCCCTAAACACTCCGAAGCCACTGTTTTCAGTGCACTCAGAGGCTGAGGAATAGGGGACAGCATATTCAAGAAGGAGCAGAGCTGCGCTGCGAAGGGAGAACCCAAAGCTCATCCTCTTCCTTTGGAGGTGGTGACATCCCCAGTGTTCAGGCCATGGCCACCAGGACCTGAGGTGCAGGGCCACAGCAAATGCTTGTCATGTGATTGTGGGGACCGAGATGTGCCAAGGTTGTTAAAAATGCTCATTCTTAGGGAGCTCTAGGGTTTGATCAGAGGAAACCCTATGGGCCAAGTGTTAGCTAAAGAGAGGCTGGCTAAACTACGAAGCAGGTGCTGCTCCAAATTCTTGTGGCCATGAAGAAAACTTTCACCCAATGGTACAGAAAAAGACAAGATATCAAATTATGAAACAACCTAAAGAACAAAACCTATGTGTAAGCAGAGGGAGCTGGAAACAGCTGGAACACAGAAGACATGCAATCACTTCCTCCTTTGCTTCTCAGACTTTCTATGACGAACACGTCACGTTAGATAACATGAACAAATGGGATCTTAAAAAAAAATCAATCCCCGCATGAGGTCTACAGGTAAAGAGTAGGTGACGATGCACACTCCAGATACTCCATCTGACTCGGATGGAGTTGGCTGATCCCACTGGGGACCAGTCCCCAGGAGGCCATTCTAGGTAGGGTGAAAACACAGGGTGCCCTGAGGATGACACTGTGTGTGATGGGCAAAATGGAGCCTGAGGGATCTGGCTGAGGGACACACCTCTCCGCTCCCAGGTATTAACATACAGAAAGGGGAACATGCCCTCGGCCCCGCCAGCTCTGGACAGCCCTTAAGGCTCTAACCACTGCCTCTGCTTAACCACTCCCTGCATACAGCACTGGGCCCATCTGCCTCACAGACCCACTCTTCAGGGATCTAAAGCTCCCCCAGCCCTGCTTCCCATGATGCCAAGGTGCCCCTGCTTTCACGGAGCCTCATGGAGCAGTGGGGAGTGGGCAGGTGACTAAGATAAAATCAGGGAGGGGCACAGGATGCAAAGTGCTGTTGGGTGGTATTCTGCAAGCACTGTGCCAGCCAGCCCCCAGCCTCTTGGCACAGCCCCCGGTCACTCACTCTGTGGTTCCCCAACACATAGAAGATGTGGCCCAGAAGCACCAGGGAGCAGGCTGTGAGCCGGTTCAGGTCCTCTGCGTTTGACATCTTCAGAGTTTCTCGAAGAAATCGCCTATGCGAAAACAAATGCTAAAGCCCCACAGGGATGCCTTATCAGTAGGAAAAGGCAGCAGCAGCCCCAGGGCCCTGAGCAGAGCCCAACTTTCTTGGGCACACGCTGTCAGGGACAATGCAGGAGGGCATGGGGCAACCGGTCCTCTCCCAGTACTCACTTGGCCTCATTGTAGCGTCCCTGGAAGAAGGAGAAGAGCCCTCGCACATAGAAAGCTGCTGCTCGGAGGCAGTGTGAGCTGATAGGAGAGAGTGGGTCACAGTTTGGTGAGATTTTTATGAGTGCAGCAGGTTTACAAAGGGGAGTGGGTAGAGGAGGGGAGAGAGGTACAGATACACAGGGCAGTTGGGTACCCCAGCATTGACGCCACCCAAAGAGCAGAAAAAGTATAAGACAATAGGTCTAGTGGGTCCTCCTACCTGACAGGGAAGCTATGGTCTGGATTGATCCTCTCCAACAAACTGTACAGCTGTGGTGGAAACGTCAGTTAGAATCATCTCGAATAAACATGAGAAAATTCAGCCTCAAACATCCATTAAATTGACTAGGGCTGCTTGCATCTCCCCAACCCAAACTTTACCCCAAATCCCATGCCTGAGTAACCTGCCAGTAGAGGGGTCAGGACCCATGAGGACAGACGAGGGCACTATAGGAGACTGCACAGAGCTATCTACTTCCTTGCTCCCCCACCCGATGGGAAGCATGGCCTCTGTCTGGTGTGAAGGGCTGGGGTCCTCACACCCTCAGCCTGCCCTGTGTCAGAGGAAGGGACTGGGGCGTCAGGGCAGCTGCTTAGACTCAGCCTCTGTATGGTCAGGGGCTCTGCATGGAGGAGCGAGGTGGTGAGATCAGCCTACATGGCCTTTGTCAGTTGGGGGTGGGCTTTATCTGGAGGTGCAGGGATCCTGGGAGGCTCTGATAGGCAGCCATGTGACTGATGTTTTAGGTCCCCTCTGGCTGCCGAAGGAGGGGTATGGGACAAGGGTTGAAGTGGGCTGAAGCTGCTCCCAGTGTCCCTACAGCACTCCAAGAGGCAGACACTGAGAGGGCAAAGATCTTCCATGAGCCACCAACTGTGACACATGGAGGCCACTCCTGGCCCTATGATGACCCTGTCCATTGCTTCCTGACTGCAGGAGCAGGAAGTCTGGGCTTTCTCTGCTCCCTGCAGCCTAAAGCATCCAAACTAACCCAGAAGCTGGGAGGTCAGCCAAACTTTTTGTAGACAAGAGATAAAATGAAAACCATCAAGGTAGAAAAGTAACTAAATCTGAGATACTCTGGAGGCAGGATGCCAGGGCTGGGAGGGGAGGCAGTGACCCCCTAGGGCTGAGGGGGATTCCACGGCTGTGGGTCGCAGGGGGAACCTGGTGAGGGCACCTGTCCCGTGAGGACAAGCCCTGGGACCCCCTATCCCTTAGGAGGCTGGGTCATTAGGACAACCTAGGAGCACAGTGCAGAGGACTGCCTGCCTGAGCTGCTGCTCCTCAGAAGTAAGCCACGAGGCCTCATGACATTCCAGAACAGACAGCTGGGGATAGAAGAAACTGGATTTCTTCTGTGGGACTCAAAAAAGCTTGGCTCATTTTTAACAGAGAGAGGTGTTATTTAGCTAGGAAATGTTCCTGTCCTAGACCCAGCCTGCCCCAGCCATGCTTGCAACTCTGCGTGGGACACAAGTGTGCCACTTGCTGAAGAATGGAAACCCTGGGGCTGCTGAGATCTGCTGGTGCCCAGGACAACCCCAACCCCACCACCCTCGAATAAGAGCTAAAAAGATACCAAACATGAAGCATGTCACCTACTACCTCTTGATGTCTATTTCCTTCCCGTATATACACACTCGCCAGATTGGTCACAATGAAGGCCCACAGCTCCTGGTGGTTGGTGAGCTAGAATAGGACACATGGGCATTAGAGGGCCAGGCTGGGCACGGCCACATCACACCAGGGCCACTCAGTGGCACAGGAGCCACCTCAGTGCTCCACAGCAACTAATCTAAAATCACTTGATTCATTTCATTTCAGACATACCCCCCTTGCCTGCCTCCTAAACCCCAGGAGCATAAAGATGTTAGTTCTTTTCACTATCAAACTGTCATCTGCATTGTAAGAAATTCAGGAAACAAAGGAAAACCAGCCGCCCCTGACCCTGCCCTGAGAACACACTGCATTTTAATCCATTTTCTGCTTGTTTCTCAGGACTGAGACCTGGACAGCCCCTCCCTCCACACTACAGCCAGTGATGCCTGGGACTCCAGTGTGGGCTGACACAGCAGAAGCACTTGCTGGTCCTGGGGAGGACACTGCCAGGAGGGTAGCTGAGACTGTCAGAGACCAGAGATGCTGCCGATGGCTGGTAGTAGATGACTGTTGTCCCCAGCTCTTCTTGGGAAATAAAAATGGTCAAAAGAGAGATCAATCTGAGAGGCTCTAGTGTTACCCACATCCTGGTTCCCAGCGGGGCCGAGCGAGCACAGCTGTGCAAGAGGCTGAGGATGCCTAGGAAATGCAGATACCACCCCCCCCCCCCACAGGACCCCAGCACGTGCCAAGGAGGCCCAGAAGGTCTTCTGATGTGAGCAAAGACACTCTGGTTTGTTTGTTGGAGGACCACAGGAAGAGCACGTGCTTGGGGCCAGGGGGTTTGGGTGTGTATCCTGGCTGCACCACGTCCCACGTGGCCTGTAGAAGAACCACGCGGACTCCCTGAGGCACAAACTATCAAAGCAGCAGCAGCAGCAGCAGCCACTTGTGGGAAATAAGGCGGGGAGGGAGGGGTGGAGAGAACTTCACAGGGCCGTGGGATAACTGCAGGCAACAGAAGGTGGTGTGTGTGGGGGTCTGGGTACCACTGCAGCTGGCAGCATAAGCTGACCAGGGCCCAGAGGAGTGGGCATAGAAGGAAAGGCCCAGAAGGCCACGGGAATGGATACCACGTCTACTCTCTGGCATGCAGCCAGAGGCTCCTAACATTGCCAAGACAAGCAGTGGGGGTGGCGGCATCCACAGCCACACAGAGCATCTCAGAGGAGCAGCAATGCCGCTGAGCCCAACCCCAGGAGCAAAGAGATCTGTAGACTGACACAAGGGACAGAGCAGAGCTCCCCATCTGACAGGGCGCACGCAGCACCCTCAGCAACTTTACAGGAGTGACACACCCACCCCTACATCCGAACATCTCTGCTTGGGGCCTCCTCAGTCCCCCTGGGAGGAAGGTATTGCTAGCCTCCTTTTCCTGTGAGGACATCGAGGCCAAGGTAGGGATGTGCTTATCTGGTCCTGGAACAAGGCTGGGACCTGGCATTGGGCTATCAACTCCCGGACCTGGGGGTTGGTCGGGAGGGTGTCTCTCAAGGAGGATGAGGCACCAGCTTTCTCCCAGGGCCCAGTGGGACCCGTCAGAGGCAAGGACATCGCCCCAGCAGAGCTCCCTCGTGACTTGCAGCACCAAGTATCCTCTGTCCCTGGAGCAACCAGGCTGCTGTAGGCTGAGGGCAGACCCGGCTTTGTGTCCTAGGACTGCCATTGGGGTGGCTCCATGGAGCCCCTGAACCCTGGCAAGCGATTCTGCATTTTCAGCTGTGACAGGAGCCAACACCAACCTAGCAGGATATCAGGAAGGCTGGGAATCAGAAGGGAAAGAGGCTGCACAGGCCATGGTACCAATGGGCTCTGGGCTCTCCCTGGTGGCCGCCCTCCAGGTTAGCTGGGGAAGCCCCACCCCAGGCTAGCCAGAAGCCTCCTTGCCGATAGCTATCTCCTGTCATACTGTGTTGCCAGTGGCAGCCCTGAGCCGCCTGAGTAGCCCAGAACCTGCCATGGGAAGACCCGGTCCATCACTGTCATGGCCTGCATCAAGCTGAATGCTGGAGAGTGGCCCACTGAATGCGGTTTCATGCAGAGGCTGTCCGCATCACAGACCACGCCCGACTCCTCACTGAGAAGCACCGCCCGCCCCGTGGAGTGAGGGCCGGCACCTTACCCGCAGGGCTGTGGTGAACTGGGCTTCTGCATTGTCCATGCAATTGACAGAGACACAGTACAGGCCCTGAAAGAAAAAGGAATGGAGGCCCTGAAGCCACGCAGTCTCCCCTGGGCTGCACAACTAAACCCACAGGAGCCTGGTAAGTGACTACTGAGCCAGGTACATCTGAGCTTTACTCCAGCAAAGAGGCAGAAAGATGGCATGCTTAATTATTCCCTCCTCCCAGGACCTAAGTCAACTTAGACTTAAGATGCCGGTCAGAAGGAAGCCCACTGGAAATATTCTGGATCCTGCGCAGGGCAGCAGTTACAGGATCACTAACTGGAATGGGGTTGGGGGCAGGCAGTCCGGTGCACTCACCAGCAGCGTGTGCAGCTGTGCAGCGTGGTTGGAGAAGAGCCGGGGGGACTGCTGGCACAGCTGGCAGACCTGCGAGATCTGCCGGGAAAGAGCATGCTCAACGTCACACAGCCTGTAACATGGGACCTGGTGTCCCAGCAGCATTTTGGAGAACCTCAAAGCTGACATGTGTGCCTGCATCCTACTTTCTCTGTCTCGGGCACAAAGTCACAGCAAAGGTGTCTGTTGTGAAGGCCAAGTGCAGCCCTGACCTCCTCGAGAATGGTGACCCCTGTCAATCACCACCACCTCATCCTCCCTTTCTGCCATGTCTCAGCCATACAGCACCTTCACCTACTAAGGACCCCCGCCCCCTCTCAGGAAGGTGAGCATCAGAGATCATGGATCGGGTCAGGAGGAATGTTAGGATCACCGTCAGGGGACCCCAAATTCTCAGACCCTGTGTTCCTTGGGTATGCCTACTTTTAGAGAAAGGACTATTATTGATTTCTTCCTTTGCTTGTTTATTTTTGAGAGAGAGAGGGAGAGGGAGGGAGGGACGGAGGGAGGGAAGGGGCAGAGAGAGAGGGAGACAGAGAATCTGGAGCAAGCTCTAGACTCCATGCTGTCAGCAGAGGCCAATGCAGGGCTCAGACTCACAAACTGCAAGATCATGACCTGAGCCGACGTTGGACCCTTAACTAACTGAGCCACCCAGGCGCCCCTCTCTTTTTTTAGTAGGCTTCATGCCCAGTGTAGAGCCCAGTGTGTGGCTTGAACTCACGCCCCTGAGATCAAGACCTGAGCTCAGATCAAGAGTCTGACGTTCAACCAGCTGAGCCACCCAGGTGTCCCAGACCTTTGACTTCTGTATCATGATCTCTGATTAGTTGTGTCCACCAGGACACAATCTGTATAACTAACAGATTATAATGAAACAAGTCTGGATATTCTGCTGACACACACTGGGCAAATTTACGTTCTCCCATGTGACGACCTCTGAGACATGGCAAACTCCAACAGTTTTCCCACCCATGTGTGTGGCCTCTGGTGGCATTACCTCCTGCAGCGCAGTAGCCTTGTGTCCCGTGACAAGCCTGCACATGATGATGTGCTCAAGCAGGATCACTTGGAAGGAGGACAGGATAGGGCTGCAGTCAAGCACTGGGGGTGAGAAGTGGGGGTGAGCACTCAAGGTACAGCTAGAGAAGAGACCCCAGGAGAGTGACACGGAGCCTCCTGGGGACTTCGTACCCTCCCATCTTCCACCACACTGGCCCTTTGGCTACCCAGGTCTGAGCCCATCTGCTCTGCTGGGCACCAGCTCAGCACCAGCTCTGTCACCTCACTTGGTGCCCACTGCACCCTAGAGCAGGGGGGCTCATCTCCTTGTCCAGGTGGGGAGACAGGCTCATAGCCAGGTTTTAATGACCAGAGTGTTCTAAGAATAAGAGATCATAAGAGATTTTTCTTCCATCCTCAATTCCACTCTGACCCAGGGAAGTGTTCAAGAGCACTCTGGACACAATGGTTCTAGAAATGTTGAAGTAGCCCAGGAGACTGAAAGTGTGCCAAAGGACTCAGGCAGCAGCGAGGAGACCCAGCTATTGGGTTCCATGAGAGGCTCCCTCACCCTGGAACCAGACAGCGCCCACAGCCCTTTCCCAACTCATCTAGAGGGAAAGAACTGCCACCGTTGTGGGCTTTGATTCTACAGTCCTGAAGGCTCCTCCCATGGTGGCACTTAGGAGGGCACAGAAAGCAAATGAACAGATTAACAGGGGTGCTGAGCCAGCCACAGACACATGCAGTTCTCAGATCCTACTAGTCAAAGGACCCCTGGTCCCACCAGATGGATTAGTTGAGCATCCAGGCAGAATCCAGAACCTGTAGAGGACCTGCTATTGGTCAGTGAGATCGGAGTTCCAATCTCAGTCACAACACTGAGAACAGATAGCAAAAGCAACTGCTATCTCTTTCAACTGAGCACTGCTGTCCCAACAGTGTCTGATGGGGACCCGCTAACCTCACAGCCATTTTAAACAGTGGGGGGAATAGGACAGAGATGGTACAAGACCCCTCCTGGCCACAGAATAAGGATCAAGCCCAGGCTTGGCTTGCTCTGCCCCTCTCCCAGACTGCCCCCATCTTCCAACTGGGTTAACAAGACCCATGGGGCAGGGACTCATGGTGACTGCTCAGCACTGCTGTCATTCTGGATTCTTCAGGCCAGCGTAAGAGGTGGCACTCGGGCCACCCACCAGGGGGTGCTGCGGCTATGCGACCTGCTAATGGAACCCAGCCCCACTGAGAACACTCACTCTTGAGCTTCTCCAGCTGCATGAGAGCTTTGTCTGTGTACTTCTGTGCTTTCTCTAGGTAGCCGGCCTGCATGGAGTGCATCACGGTCACCTGACAACAAGACCAGACAGCGGTGGTCACTGTGACCCTCTCCTCACCCCCCAGCCACCCTGGCCCCAGGCCTTTAGAGACTCACCAGGTAGACAAGCACACACATGTGCTCCTTGGGCAGCCAGTGGAAGAGGTCGGCGGGGTTGCTAGGCAGGATCTCATCATCATGCAGCGTGGAGATGGTCTGGATGCACTGCTGCAGCTGCTTCAGGCACGGCTTCACACTCTTCACCTGGAGTGGGTGAGTGGCACCACACGCCTGAGTGCCTCTCCACTCCTGCCAAGTACCAGGCCCCTCAGGACATAAGGCCCCCACAGTGGCAGCTAGCCAGGTCCTGCCTGTCCAGCAACCTCTTAGCCCCCTCCTTCCAGGAGCCCCTGCTATGCTCACCACTTGCAGGAAGCCCACCCCCAGAATGATCACCCAGCTCTCAGGGAGCAGGGCAGGGCCAGGTAGGTCATCTGTGGAACTAAGGCTTGTACACCACCCGGTGCTGGGCCCAATACCAACTCCTGTGAGAAGCCTGTCCAAAGATCCTGCTCAAGCCACGTTTCTTCTTTCCTGTAGTAACCCCAGGAGAGGACAAGGCTGGGGCAGCTGGTTATCCTGGGGGGTGGGAAGTGGCTAACTGGGGGTCCTGCAGGTGCCATGGTTTGTATAGACTAGCCTCTCTGCACAGGGAAGCCCTGTCCCAAGGCCTCCACAGGCCATTTCCATAGCCATCTGCACTCCATGAGTGTCTGCTCTGTGTTCCTATGTGTTGAGTGTGGTGCTTGGCTCAATAGGCACAGGTGGGTGCAAGAGGGGGAACACAGGAAGCCCCTTACCAATGAGATACCTGCTTAGCACTTTCTGGGGCCTTCCTAGCCACTAGGCTCCCCCTGCGGCCTCCCAGCACACCAGAGAGGTCCTGCCTGTGGTTGGTTACTAGGACAGGGTGGGGTAAGATGGAGTAGCACCCCCAAAAGGCTGAGATGGTCACCCACGCACAGATGCAGCTGCTCCTCAAGCACATGAGGATTAGTCTACTCTTGGATACAGCTGATCTTGTCAGTCCCTACTCGAACAGCATAAAGCCATCATCAGCTGGGGGGCAGTGGATAGACACTGCTTGAGCACCCGTGCGTGCCAGGCACCATGCCAGAATCCTCGGTTTATTCTTTGATTTCCCCAAACTGCGACTGTCCACGCACTGAGTGGCCGTGTGCGCCGCAAGTACTCCTGCCATAATGCTGGGAACAGGAGACTCCCATTCTCAGAGTGTCCTCTGCCCACGGGGACAAAGCACTTGTGCCAGACCATGACAAGGTGTGGAGCAGAAGCTGAGCTCTCAATGACATGTGTGGCTAGTGACAGGATGCAACCACAGAGGTGACATCTTGGCAGAAGTCTACTCACAGCCTGCTCAGTCCCAATCAGTCCTCACATGGGAGGCATTACGTACCTGCCCAGCATCCAAATAGTGGGTCACCTGGAGCACTAGGAAGAAGACACGCAGAGACTCCTTCTGGATGGGGTTCCCTTGCCAGTTCTCAACTATCTGTCCACAGAGGGTCAGCAGCGGGTGGACTTCCTGCAACTTGCGCTCCATCAGCAGCAGCTGGGGAGGGAGACACAGGTGGTGGGAGCACCTCTTGGTGCTCAGGGATACCCCCTCCAGGGGACCACCAGCACCACACAGAGAGGGCACGAAACAAACCCAGGCTGCTCCTTCCTTAGAACAAATCCCACAACCTGGAACCTGAGTTTCACTTCTGAACCCAGCAGGGGTACCAGGGCCTCAGCCTTGTTGCAGCCTCCTGTGCATGAGGGTCTGGGCCCCCAAGGGGGCTGCACCATGGCAAATGAGCAGGGCCTGGCCTTATGTCCTCCACCCAGCCCCACTCCACCCAGCCTTGACTTACCATTCCTTTGCTGAGCAGGAACAATGCCCTGGAAAAGAGAGGCTGAGTCAGTCTGTGGGGCGCTGGCACCTCCTGGGATGACTGTGCCACCCCAATGTTCATGGGGACCTAATGTGCCACTTCTGGGGATAATTAAGTGGATGACAGCAGTCCCTGGTGGTCCCCAGTCCCCAGTGAGATGTGTTTTATTTACAACTGTTCTATTTTACCCCATTTGATCTTTTTTTTTTTTTTTACTATTTTTGGCTGGTTTACATGTTTGTGAGTCTCAAAAGCTCAGAAGGCATAAACAAGTGCTCAGAAAGCATGGAGGAGCAGAGCACGGAAGGCAAGTCTACCGTAACTTCCCCTGGCTAACAGAGTGGGTAGGGCTTCTGTGTTGCCCCAACAGTGGATGGCACTGGGCAGCGGGCAAGCATGCAGGCTCAGGCACCTGAACTCAGATCCACGCCTCTGCTTCCTCACCTGAACCCTTCAGAGTCTCCTGAGGGTCAAAGGCATAAACTCAGGAAGCCCCAGGCACATCAGCAGCCTCACCACCCTGTCTCCTCCCTCCGGGGGCAATGAGGCCAAGAGATTTCTATAATCACACTTAAACCTTTTTGTAACTTTCTAAATGTGTGTGTGCTGTTATCATAAGCATAAAAATTATAAAATGAGCATGTTAAAAAATTTATTATTTTGGGGGTGCCTGTGTGGCTCAGTTGGTTAGGCATCTGACCCTTGGTTTTGACTCAGGTCATAATCTCGTGGCTTCGTGTGTTCAAGTCCCACGTTGGGCTCTGTGCTGGCAGTGCAGAACCTGCTTGGGATTCTCTCTCTCCCTCTCTTGCTGCCCCTCCCCTACTCGTGCTGTCTCTGTCTCTCTCAAAATAAATAAATTAAAATTAAAAAAAATATTTATTATTTTTTAATGGTTTTGTTTTTAAGTAATTTCTCTATCCAATGTGGGGTTTGAACTCACAACCCCAAGATCAAGAGTTCCATGCTCTTCTCACTGAGCTAATGAGGTGCCCCAAGCATGTTAAAAAGTTTAGAGAACAGCCAAAATAACAGGGAAGGGGCCAGGCCAGCCAGGCCTCAAACTCAGCTCCAAGGTGGGGCAGGGGGTGCTGCTTTCAGGAATCCCTGTGGTCGTGCAGGGCCCACAGGCCCCCAGTTTGTTCAATATCAAAGTCTTTGTCCTGACAATCTTGGCAGAATCCCCATGTGCTCCACCTGATGCCCCATTAAGTAGGTGCCATTCTTCCCATTTTCTGGGTGAGGAGACTGAGGTGGGGCGGTCACAGTCACACAGCACAGCAGATGCCAATGCTCCAGGCCACCACGCCATTCCCTGTTGTTACCTTGTGGCAGGTAGACTGTAGGGTCTACACCCAGGCCACCCACCCAGGCCGCCTGTCCACAGTGGCACAGAAGCCTGTAAGGAGACACTCTAGAGTGAACATGTATAGTGTTCAGCTGTCCCCATGCCCTGTAGGGCCTGTCACCTCGAACCCAGTGATAGCAACAGCACAAGGGGGGCAGGGAAGACCAGGAGTCTGGGGCGAGAGTGTGTGACTGCCACCATCTCAGGGCTCCAAGACAGCCTGGGGGGGAACTGAGTGGCTCCTGTGGGCACTTTCAAGTCTAGAGCTCAAAGAATAGAGTTGGAAACAGTTGTTTCCCAACAACTCAGTGGGATAAGATCAGCCCTTGTAAAACGTAACTTTCCAGAACCCCCATGCATACAACTGAATAAGAGTACTGTTGTCTGGTGCCTGTCTATTGCAGAGGGCTCTTTTCTTTCAGAGGAAAAGAGACAGACTGGACGCCTTCATAGAGGGCACACAATGAAGCACCAGTGCCCTCTGACCCCTGATCCCAAGGCACCAGTTTCCAGACCTTTCTAAGCGGTTCTGTGGTAACATGAACCTACGTCCCCTCTTTTATACAAACGTCCGCTCACTCTGTCTCCTGTTGTACATCTAACAGCAGGGACACTGGGGCTGCCCATAGGCATTGCCAAGCACACCTTCTGGGAGCACTGCTCTTGCATCTGTGCCAGAAAGGGGCCAGCCCAGCACATCACACGAACACTTTTTATTTTAAAAGACACTACTTTCATGCAAGCACCAAGAATGCAGGTTGCTTTCCCCCGTCAGTCACCTTTCCCCTCCAACTTCGTAAATCAACAGGGCAGGAGAAGTCTGGTGCCGTTTTAATCTCCACGTTTTTTACTACACACCAAAGCGATCCCCCTTTCAAGCCAGAATGCCAATTCTCTTTGTTGTACAGGACAAGACAGCCAGCTGTTTCCAAGCAAGAGGGAGAGGGGTGTCGATTAGAGGGTGCCTACCGTGTGTACTCAGATCCCACAACTCGGGCATACTCAGCCCCCACGCCCAGGAGGTCGCAGGCTGACACCAGGTCCTTCTCAAGCGTGTGCAGTTGCTACAAAGGAAAGAGAGCAATGACGCTTATTTTACAGTACCTAGTACCTGACCTCAGTGTTCTGTTGGTGGCTTAAAACTGAACCTCCCCACACCCCAACAAAACTCAGTATCAGTTATGAGCTAAATCAATTAAATTATATCACATTAATGGTTTTGAGTACAGAACTCCACTTCACCTACAGTGTACCTCATTTAAGCTTAAGGGCTCACAGAGCCAACAGTTAATACTTACAGGAATAGACCCCCAAGACTCTGTGAGTGTGTCTGTGTGCTTTGCAGATTGCCTTTGGGGGGCAGTCACTAGGGCGGCAGCCAGAGGAGCCCCAAGTGAGGAGGGACTCCCTCAGGGATAAGTGGGTGCAGATGTTTCAAAAAGAGAGGCGTTAACAGGTTCACAGGAAGATACACTTGCAGGGTCTTGGTCAAAAGCTTGGGCTCCTGCATGCACGGGTGCCCATCAACTCAGGTGACTCACAGTCCGGCTGTACAGGCAGGTGATAGGGCTGTGTCATGAAGGGTAGATGAGAGCAGCCTGGTGGGCAGGGCGGTTCTGAGACAGGAGAGACTGGAATCCAGCCAATGAGGGGGAGGTATGGGCAGAGCTCAGAACAAAAGAGGTGTCCATCACAGTAGAGCCTCCCTGTCCCTTATCCTGACCACTAGCTGGCAGGCCCCCCCTACTGCAGCCAGGAAAGCCCAGCCTAGAAAGTCCCCCACCACTTGAGTGTCTCAGAGTACAGGGACCATCTATATCTGGGGAGATGAAGGGAGGATGGGCTGAGGACCCACCTGGAGCCCAGGCCTGACTCAGCCATTCATTGACCAATAGGCAGCCCCTTGCAATCTCAGCTCAGTCCTTACAAAACACAGTGGGCTACTGGCAAGAAATGCTCCCCAAACAAATTTATTTATTAAAAAAATTTTTAAGTTCATTTATTTTTGAAAAAGACAGAGACTGCATGGGTGGGGTAGGAACAGAGGGAGAGACAGAGAATCCCAAGCAGGCCCCATGCCGCCAGCACAGAGCCTGATGGGGGGCTCTAACTCATGAAACCATGAGATCACGACCTGAGCCGAAACCAAGAGCCAGATGCCTAACTGACTGAGCCGTCCAGGTGCCTCTCCCCAAATTTAAATGAACAAAGGTCAAATGAAGCACCAGGAGGGAGGGGAACATGAAGACAAGGCCCTGTGTCAGCCCGCAGGGGGATGGACACTCCCACTGTCAACCTGGGTGCTGACTGTTCAGCGGGGTACTGCCAAGGACAGAGGCTGGTTAGCAGGTAAAAGAAATGTCCCTGTGTCCCCACCCATGCAGTGCAGCAGCCTAAGGAGGGCCCGTGTGTCCTGGAGTTTGTTATTTGTACTTGGGGCGCACCTGCCCCAAGGTCACAGCCCCTGCTGGGCCCCCATGCTTCTTGGCTGGGTCCGTGGTACTCACAGCAAGCTGGAAGAGCAGGCGGCAGTGCCAGTATGGAGTCTGCTGTGAGATCTGGATCGCTTTCCGCAGCAGCGGCTTTGCTGTGTCTACGGAATTCTGAAAGGAAACAGTCAAGTTTGGGGAGGAAAAAACAAGGCGGCAAGCAAGCTGGATTCCTTATGCAGCAGCTGTGGCACCAGAAGGCCACTCCTGTTCATGCTCACCAAAGGATCTGTGGGTTGCCAACTTACTTTATTAAAAGAAGAAAAGATTTTATTGGACTCACTAGCTGGGAAGTTTTTGCATTGCTCTTAAAATAACTCCTCATTCAACTAAACTGAAAGTAGCTTTAGTACCAAATCCTGAACAGTCAAATTAGATGACAAATTACCATCTTTCCTATTCTGCAACCAGAGAGAGGGGCCAGGGATGTGAAGCATGTAGTCTCTGCTGCCCAGGGAGCCTCCCACGTGGCTGCTCAAAGTGAGGAAAGGTGATTTTCAGCTACGCCTGAGATCACAACCAGGTTAAGAAAGCATATGGACTTGTTAGGAACTAATCACCTTATACCTAGGAAAAAGGCTGCTTTCCAACAATCTTTGGTAGAAAGATTTTGCTGGCCTTCATTAGCAGGTGACGACTCATGGATGGTCTGTGCCAGGGCACAGGAGGTAGAGAAGTAATGGGAAGTATTAAAAGCCAGAAGAGAGTGCACTCCTAAGAGCCAGTTTGCCATTGTGCCTTTACTATAGGGAGAGTGACTTTGCTTTCAGAAACCTTCATGTGTTCTTACCTCTTGACAGTACAGCTCGGACAAAAGACTTGCTGCTTCAAATTTAACATCTTCAAACTGCTGGATCTAATAACATCCAGTTAAGGAAGGAGAGACACTGCAAAGTGGTCAGTTTACAAGGGCCACAACTTAGGGTTTACATTGCAGAGGTTGGTGGGAGAAAAACATCGTTGCCTGCTCTGAAACCTCAAGTTCACGTTCTCCTCCAGCAGTCCCTAGGTTTGGTGCCAGAAGGGTGCAGAGCTAGCTGACAGGACATACAGAGCACCATGGCACCCAGGGAGAGATGCTGGTCCATAGGGGTGGCCACATTAAAGAAGGGATTCTTCAGGTGGGGCAAAGCCTAAAACGTTGGGGTGCTTTATGCCGGGGGGGGGGGTGGATTCAAGTTTACAATATAATCTTTATTATTATTATTTTTTTCGAATGGAGCTTTCCTTAAACGGCACAATACCAAAAGGAAAAGGATACTTGCTGCGATATCAACCACTGAAAAGAAAAAGAGAAAAGGATTAATTCTCAGCCAAACACTTGGTGCCTGCTTACTGGCTCCACTTCAGGGTTTACACAGGTTGTCCTGTCACCAAAATCTGCAAGCGTTAAGGGGTAGGGTGGCCTGCTCGGCTTGAAAGGGTGGGAAAATGAGCACCCGCTCCTCCTTTGGACCCCAGTTTTTTGTCCCGCCAGCCTCCAGAGTCGGATTCAGAGCCCCCTCCCGCCACAGCAGAGATGCTGCAGAAGTACAGAGAGCCCTACTGTACCACTCACTGCAGTACACTGACAGCTGGCAGATTGTGACACAAGAAACCAGTTACACTTGAGAGTGGGTCTGCAGGTGTCAGTCCTTCCTGGAGCAGTGACATTCAAACAATGCTTATGGGAATCTGGGTGGCTTGGTCAGTTGAGTGTCTGACTCTTGATGTTGGCTCGGATCGTTATCTAGTGGTCATGAGATCGACCCCTCTTCCTCCCTCTCTGCCCCTCCTCTGCTTGTAAACATGCACATGCTCTCTCTCTCTCTCTAAACAAATGAATAAACATTAAAAAAACTTTCCACTTTATTTTTTTTTAATTTTTAATGTTTATTTTGAGAGAGAAAGAGAAAGAGAGGGCACGACCGGAGGAGGGACAGTGAGAGAGAGGGAGGCACAGAATCTAAAGTAGGCTCCAGGCTCTGAGCTGTTAGCACAGAGCCTGACATGGGACTCAAACTCATGAACCATGAGATCATGACCTAAGCCGAAGTCAGACACCTTACCGACTGAGCCACCCAGGCACCCCAAAAATCTTCCACTTTAAAAGATGTTTGGAAATGAGCAAAGCTAGCATCAGAATGGAAACGAGAGCTACAGAAAGGACTGGTGTGGGCAAACCTAGCCAGGGGATGGTGGGGACAGTTCTAAGACCTGAGCTCACTGTTCCTCTCTGCTGGCACACACACCAACCAACACAGAGTTCAGATGACATGCTCCCACTTGGAGACTGCTGTGCCCTGCAGCTCCACGTTCCAACGGGAGGCAGTGGTCAGCGCATGCATGGGCCAGGCCACCACATGAACTACACCAACCACACTCTGTCAGACCACCTAAGACCCAAGCATACACCTGACACTGTCCTTACCGACCCACTCATCCTACATTCACAAAGTCTTGGCAATTGCTGGCAGAAGGATCCAGTGCTGAATGGAAGATCCTGACTCACTATGCTCTGTCGGAGAACAGTGTGTGTGTGGATGACAACTGAGGTTGGGCCTTGAAGGGTGATGGTGTAGAAAGTGAGGGGGAGGTGTCCCCAGGCAAAGAGGACGTGGGAGGTGCCCCAGGCAGAGGAGAGCCCATGAAAAAGACAGAAGGCAGGAAGGTGAGGCTGGAAGGCCCAATGGATCTCCTACCATTAATGTGGTAGCCCTGCCAATGGATCAAAATGCCCCAATATCATTCCTGGAACGTATCTTAGTCAGAGCCATAAAACAGAAGGACCTGATCAGATCTGCGTTTTAAGAGCACCTAGAGGGGCGCCTGGGTGGCTCAGTTGGTTAAATGTCCAACTTCGGCTCAGGTCATGGTCTCATGGTTCGTGGGTTCGAGCCCCACGTCAGGCTCTTAGCTGTCAGCACAGAACCTGGAGCCTGTCTTCAGATTCTGTGTCTCCCTCTCTCTCTGACCCTCCCCTCCTCACACTGTCTCTCTCTCTCAAAAATAAATTAAAAAAAAACAACATTAAAAAGTTAAAAGAAAAAAAAAGAGCACCTGGAGGCAGCAAAGAGAATGCGAAGGGAGGAAGAGGGGTCCATGGGGGTGCTGGTCTTAGGAATAGAGATGCCTCTGGGGCTAGGGTGAATGGTGGCCAGGAAGTCCCAGAGTGGGGAAAGACTTGGAGCTGCCTCAGAGACCAGCTGCCTGCAAAACATAGGTGGGCCAGAAGGGGGCACTGTGGGAGCGGGTAAAAAGAATGGAGACCAAAAAAAAAAAAAGCCCCAGTACCACGGGGCTCCTGACTGACACATACGCACGTACACACATGTAGAGCCCAGGGAAAAGGCTTTCTGCAGCCAGCTTGGGTGTCCCCTTCCAAGGCCCCCCTACAGCAGGGACAGGAGGGGCTCAGGGTTCCCATGAGGGCTAGGCCAGTTTCAGCCAAGTGGGTGATGTCAATGGAGCTGATAAATACAGAAGTCAGAGTGTGCTTCCTACAGAACCACTCCTTCCCACAGGGAAGGTCAGTGTAGCAAGAGAGGCTCCTGAAGGCCACCAGTTGGAAGGAGACAGCAAACCAGTGGAGGAACCTGTGTGACTGGAGACATGGTTGGGCCGGGAGAGCTACAGGACTGCCCCTTGTCAGGGCAAGTCAGTCTTTTCCCAGGACTGTCAGTCAAACAACTGTCAACTAACAATGGCTTCACTTTCATATCTTTGTAACAGTTGCAACATAAATTCACCAGAAATATGTAGACTTCAGAAAATATACCTTACAATTAGAGTACAGAGAATACGTTACCTAAGGTTCCTACTTCATACAAAGTTGCTATGCCATCTAAACGTTTTATTGTGTACTGCTAAAAAATAGCTTATGTTTCCTTCCTCATGATGGAAAAGAAGCCAAGTGAGAGCCCCCTCACAACTGGGAAGACTGCAGGGCCTGGCAGGGATACAAACTAACCTATTAGAAATTCCTGGGGTCACCTTGGTGTTCTCAGGGAAAGTGAGGGACACCACAAGCCATGAGGGGTGAAATGGCTTGAATGAGCACATCTCTCAAGCCTGGAAGATTCCATCCGAGGCTGAGAGAGTGTCAAGTCTTCTTGTACTTCAAAATAAAGACAAATTTTTATTAATCAGGTTTTTAAACCACAAAAATGCATAGAAATAGTTATCAACTGCAACTCCTTTGGGATGGAAGTACAGCACTTAGAAACCAGCCTGCCTCTTCCTGCTGTGTGACCCTGACCATGAGAAACCCTGTCAGCATCGTCACTGGCAAGTTGGAAGTGGTCCCTACCTCAAGGGTTTGTTGAGGATCCAATAAGAAAGGGTCCCCAAAAAAACCACATGCAGAGCCTCGCATGTAGCAGGTGGCAACAATACTTCAGTGATTTCCAAGCAGGAACAGGAAGAATCAGGGGTTGGAGGGGAGGCAGGGGGACGAGTTGGTGGAACCGTGAAGGGATGGTTCCTAGACAGATTTCACATCCTGAATTCAGAGGAGAGACAGAGAGTGAGAGTGAAGAAAATAGAAATGAAAACAGGAGGAAGCACAGATCACTCTTCCATGAAAATGCTTAACGCCAAGCTCTCCAAATACAGCTCTACACAAGGTTTCGCTCCCAGCGATGGGGCATGGAATTTGGCAGGATGTGATGCTGAAGGATGAAAGATCTGCTCCAGCCGTGCCTGCTGATGAAAGGCCCAGAACGAAGTCCTTTCGGGCCTTAGAAAGGAAGGGAGTTAATCACTTGCTGAGAAGGTAAACCAGAGATTCTCAGGTTAAACCTGGAAGTGGGGAGCCTGGGTGGTTCAGTTGGTTAAACATGCTGACAGCATGGAGCCTGCTTGGTATTCTCTCTTTCTCTCTCTCTCTGCCCCTTCCCACTCATGCTTGCTCTCTCTCTCTCTCTCAAATTAAAAACAATGACAACAACAACAAAACAAACCTGAAAGTGGAATTAACAAGCATCTGGATAACACAGTTTGGAGCTGCTTTCTAAGTCAGGTAAGTGAAACCACCACTGAAAAGCAGCTCCACTCCAAACCCAAAGAGAAAGCAAACATGCCATGGACATGGATACCACAGTCAAAAGAAATCACTGTATAATGAACAACTACCTAGGTTATAGAAAACAATGAACAATTCATTCCAGAGAAGTAGTATTTATTCCTCTGTGGCATTCAAATCAGCCAAGTCTAAGGATGATGCTGCATCTTCTTGGCCAAGGAATAAAGAGAGAACATGATCAAAAGTTTAGTTAAATGGGTATAGATCTACATCTAAGAACAGACACACAGATTCTCCTGACTCCACAGATGATGTGCAAATGGCCAAAATGGGACTGTCTGCTGGAACAACAGTGTAATAATTAGGCCAGAGAAGACTGAAAATACACCCAAGAATAGGTGTTCAGCAAGAGGAAAGTCCAGGTGAAAATGAAATGACACGGAATACAGTATGAAAGAACCTGCAGAAGACAGCTTCACACATTCTCTAGCCAAGAGATTTCTCAAGAAAGAGACATCTCTTATAATTACGAAATGTTTACTCCAGGAGTCCCAGAGCTGCCCAGAATTCTGCTAACACACACACACACACATCACTGCCACAACCATAATGTAAAAGGGGAGACTCTCAGGTGAAGTGTCTAGCCAGGCACCATAAGAGCTACAGGAGTTGCTGAGCAGACCCAGTGACTGAAGACGCCAGCAGGTGCTCCAAGGGCCCATAGAGGCAGGAACCAATGAGAGACCAACAGCTGTGACCTCAAAGAAAGCTGCTGAGGGGTGCCTGGCAGGCTCACTTGGAAGAAAACATGACTCAATCTCCGGGTTGTGAGTTCAAGCCCTAAATTGGGTGTAGAGATTATTTAAAAATAAAATCTTGGGGGAAAAAAAAGCAAGCAAGCTGCTGAGCAAAGGGAGAAACGACCTCCATATCTTTGATGGAAACACTTAACAGAGGATTCTTTCAAAGCTGATGAATTGATGAAGCCGATGGGTAAGTATGTTGAACGTTCTCTACACAGGTTACAAGTGCAGCTGAGGCAGTTAGACACTGACAGGAAGCAAATAGCGGGTAAATAATCTAACCTTGTATTAAAAAAAAGTGATTACCAGGGAGGTTGGAGGTTTCTCAGAGAGAAAGCAAAAGATGTGAAGATAACAGGGAAGCCAAATAACAGTACTAATTTCAGGGGGGATTCTCTGTCTCCCTCTCTTTGCCCCTCCCCTGCTCTCTCTCTCAAAATAAATAAACATTTAAAAAAACGTTTTGCCTGAAACAGTCATAAGTTAGAGAAAACTAGTTCAGAAAAGAACAGCAAGAGGAATGATCAAGGAGAAAATAGTCACAAAATACTTAGGACTCATTTACATTTAAAAAAGGGGGGAGGGTTGGGGGCACCAGGCTGGCTCAGTTGGTGGAGCATGCAACTCTATTATCTCAGAGTGGAGTTCAAGCTCCATGTTAGGGGTAGAGTTTACTTTAAAAAAAATTTTTTTTTTATATTCTGTGTTGGCTCCCTGAAAAGAAACTGGAACTTCTTTGGCCATTTGTTCTTCAGCACTAGAAACAAACCACTTCTAAAAGAATGTATTACAATTCTTTATTGAGAAGAGTGTGGGAAAGGAACGAGTAAAAGTTGATAGCAGCCTGATTTGGGGAAAATCACATGACCAATAAAGAGCGAAGAAGACAAAGAAAGCATGCTTGTGTTGCAACACAATAGGAGATAACATACAACTGCAGAAGGAAAACAGCATGGAGAACAGCACTTTAACTGAAATTTGGACGAATTCCCAGCTGGGGATACACCCGACAGAAAGGAAGGGATTTCCAAGTATAATGTCAGTGTGAGCTGCAGAGGCGACCTTGTGGCTCTGTGGAAAACCACACAAGATTCAGGGTTCTGTAAAATCAAGGGAAGGTGCTTAAATCATGGGTCCATGGCTGCTTCCCCTGCACAGCAGTGGGTGGGCAAAATGTGACCATATACACAGCAACTATGAACCATTGCTAGCAAAAGAGTAAATGACCCTTAAGGCAAGGGAAGGGAGATGGCAGGATTTGTTGTTAATCCAGAGAAGAGACCTTTAGAACCTCAATTCACTGAAGGCACCGGGCCACCAGGCCTGAGCAGTCACAGTCTCCAGTACTCTCACACCCAAGGAAGTCTGGGGCTTCATTTGATCTCAGCCCCATCACTGCCTAGGAGAGACCTTACACTACTGGTCACAGCTCAGGCACTCCTCGGGATTGACCTGACATCCTGAGTTGTTCTCCAGGTTTGCTTTCCCCATCCCACTCAGGCCTTTGCTCAAATGTCACTCCTACAAATAGACTTCCCCGCTACCTCTGCCAAAAAAAGCTCCCCATCAACTCCATCTCTTCTCCCTGGACCATATTTTCCATGGTTCTTCTATCGTTGCCTAACCTTTTATTATATATTCAATGTTTGTTTCTTTTACTAAAACATAAGCTCACATTGACGGGGACTATTTTAGTCATCCATGATCCACAGCGCTTAGAATAGAGCTTGGCACCAATGTGAGCTGAATAAATACCTGCTGAATGAATTAAAAACAAACAAACAAACAAACAAATTAGGGGCATCTGGGTGGCTCAGTCAGTGAAGAGTCAGGCTCTTGGTTTTAGCTCAGGTCATGATCTCAGTTTGTGGGTTCAAGCTCCACATCGGGCTCTGCGCTGACAGTGTGGAGCCTGCTTGGGATTCTTTCTCTCCCCCTCTCTCTCTGCCCCACCCCTGCTTGTGCTGTCTCTTTCTCGAAATAAACAAACTTTAAAAAAAATAATAAAAGAAAAGAAAAAAAAAAAACTCCATAGAAACAATAATGACTTGGCACTGAAGTTGGTGAAGTTGCTGTGTAGCTTTGGGTAAATCACTTCATCTCTCTGGAACCATACTGCCTCACTCCTAAAACAAGGAAGGTGATCAAGGAAGGACTAATGTTCCCTTCCAACTCTCTACACTCTGCCAAACAAAGATTTGATATCTTCCCAAAGACAACTCAATACTAGCTACAGGTGGGCTCATATTTACCTCAGATCAGTAAGTTCTAAAAATTTAACTTGATTCTTAGGGTGCCTGGGTGGCTCGGTTAAGTGTCCGACTGCTGATGTCAGTTCAGGTCCTGATCTCACGGTTTGTGAGATTGAGCTCTGCACTGCACTCTGCACTGATGGTGCAGAGCCTGCTTGGGATTCTTTCTCTCTCCCTCTCTCTCTGCCCCTCCCCCACTCATGCTCGCTCTCTCTCTCAAAATAAATAAACTTAAAAAAAAATAAAGAGGCACCTGGGTGGCTCAGTCGGTTATGTTTCCGACTTCGGCTCAGGTCATGATCTCACAGTTCAAGGGTTGGAGCCCTGCGTCCGGCTCTGTGCTGGGAGCCTGGAGCCTGCTTCGGATTCTGTGTCTCCCTGTCTCTCTGCCCCTCCCCTGCTTGCACTCTGTCTCTCTCTCTCTCTCTCAAAAATAAAAAGTAAACATTAAAAAATTAAAAATAAATAAATAAAAACTTAAGTTGACTCTTTTCAAGAAATCTCGAAGTAGAATAAAGCTGGGTAAATGGCAAATGGAGGCCTGGTCTGCCAGGAGCACAGTGTTCCTGTGATAAGAAACAACGCCAAGGCCAGAAGGGGGACAATGACGGCCACTCTCCCACCACTCTCCCACATTCGTTGAAGCACCAAGATCCCACAAGTCAAGATGGGGGAATGGGGTCTTTCTTCTGAAGGGGAGAAACTAAACGAACGGCTGGAGGAAGAGAAGTCACCATGGCTACAGAAAAAGCAGAAGCTTAGACATCCGCGCACCCCACTCCACCAACTGATCCTGGAATGTAGGCCCCCCTGAATTCTGCCTCCTTACAGGACCTTAACCTCTTCCCTCTGAGCCTCTGCCTCCCATCTACGACTCCCTGCATCAGTGACAGGGGCATAATACCCCCCAGACACTTCTATCAGACTTCCGGGTCTAGGATGCCTCCTTAGGTTTCCCGAGAGACCAAACTTCAGGTTCCCAAGGGATGCCTGAACTGTCACCTTGACCCTCCCCTATCCTGACTCACTACGGAAAGGAGCGGTCATGCTGGTGCTCCCGGGGCTGAGCCCTGGGGAGCTGGAAGCTGCAGGACCCACTGGCCGATCTGGTGGCGTTCCCATAGGCGCCAACAGATGATATCCTCCTGAAATCCTGAAGAATCTGGGAACCCTATTGCTCCTGATGAGACAACTCTCGAGTACCCTGGGGTCCTGGGGCCCTGCGTGTCACCAAAGACGTTAAGTAAGGTACAGAGAAAGGCCCTCGGGTGCCCTGAGAGGCTGGCGGCTTCGGGGTCCTGCTGCTCGTCCTGAAGTCGCGCCCCAGGTCCCCGAAAACAGGCCAGGCGGCCCCTGCCCGCCGGGGTTGCCGTCCGTCTGCCCAGGCCCCGAAAAGAGCCCGCGCCTCCTCCCTCGCGGCCGGGTCCGCGCTCACCGCCTTCTCCAGGTGGCTGCGCGCCTGCTCGCTGTTCTTGGTGTGGTGGTAGAGCACGGAACCGAGCTGCAAGTGCGTGCGGGCCTCGATGCGCTGAGGCGGCTTGAAGGGGAACACGGCCTGCAGGCAGTGCACACACAGGCGGATCTTGGGCGGGCTGGAAGTGCGGAAGTGCTCGGCGAAGCCCAGAAGCGCCAGGTACCACGACTCGGCCGCCTCCGCCTGCGCTGCCTGGGCCGCCGCAGCCTGAGCCGCCGCTGCTGCTTGAGCCGCCATTTTGGCCTCCACAACAACAAGCCGCCGCTACAGAGAGGCGGAAGCAGGCACGCGGGGAGGGGCGGGGCACGTCTCACGTCTCTCGCGAGAATTGCCACATAAAGTATTCTGGAACATGTAGTTTGTCTTTGGAGTGGCTGCAGCTCCGGGAAAGGGTGAGAAAAGGCGATGCCCTTTGGTCCGCGGGACTGAGACCAGAAATTTCCAATAGGCTGAGGTTTACTTTCCTTGGGGAAAGGCTCCAGGTATCCACGGAGTGGCGGAGCTTGATTTGCCGACACAGACTACATCTCCCGTCAGGCCATGCGAATTATAACATGCCTTCTCAAGTGGAACCGGAGCATTGTGGGATTGGATAAGTCTCAAGATGGACAACCGGGATGTTGCAGGTAACAGCCCCCGCCTCCTCGCAAGCGCCCGCCTGGGTCCTCGGGGCTACGCGTCGCGGTTTAGTCGTCCCGTTGGGTTTACCCCGACCTATTACCCCGACCCTTAGCCTCAGCCCCCACGGCGTTCCAAAGCGGCGGCTTCTGCATCCTCCTCGTCTCCCGAGACCCCAGACCCAGTTGCTGCTCCCGCCGCTTGGTTTGTTGAGGGCGCCGGGATTCCGTAAAGGCCGCCACTGGGTCGGCCCTGTGCGCCCTTTCCGAAACAATCGCCTTCAGAGCAGCTCAGAGCTCTGCTCCCCGAAACAGCGGCAACCTTGGGCTGTCCTGCGCCCCTTTCTTCGAGCAGCCGCTGTCTGGCCTGTGTCCGCTTTCTGGAAAAGCTGCTTTTCCGAACTGCTCTAGGACTCTCTGTACACACTTTCCTGGGTCTTTCTTCCCCCGACTTTAACACAAGGCTTGCCTTTTCCTCTCCCAGCCTAGCCGCGCCCCCCGCCCCCATCCCCGACTTGGATGCATTCACCCATTCAGCAAATACTGTGTGCCAGGCAGTATGCTAGGAGCTGGGGTTGCAGTGGTAACCAAAAAGGACCCTGCCTTACTGAAGATTACTTTCTACTGGGGCGTCAGAGAGTGCACCAAGAGAAAATATTTACAGAGAAGTTATAATGATGTGAGAGAATGGAGGTGGAGGCTGCTTGATACTGGGTAGTCAAGGAAGGTATTTTTAAGCAGAAGACATTTCAGATTAAAGGGTGCCAACTATGGGAATGTCTGGAGGGAAGCTTGTCATTTTGAAGAATATCAAAGAATGAAGTGGCAGTGAGGAAGGGCGTCATTTCTAACACAGCCCTGAAAGTCAGCTTTCAGAATTAGGATTTTATTCCGAGTCCCATGGGAAGCCTTTGAGGTGGCTTGTCCATCTCTGCACTTAACATCTGAAGACACCATTATCTTTTACTTGGAGCCTGCACACCTCCTCGTTGGTCTCTTGCTGCTACCATGTACTCTCTCCAAGTAGTAGCGAGAATGACCTTAAAAATACTGTTTGTCAGCGTAATACTCCCTTGTCACTTCCCAAAGCCCTTTAAGTAAAACCTAGATTCCTATATTGCCCTCTCACCCCCATGGAACAGTCCTGGAACAGTCGACTCTGGCCACACTGGGCCCTTGATGGTGCTTGCATATACCAGGCTTCTTTTTGCCTTAGGTTTTTGCAGCTGCTCCTTTTTCTGCCTAGATAGTTTCCCATGTGGCTTTTCAAGAGGCTGGCTCTTTATCTTTCTGGTTTTAGCTTAAATGTCTTCTTTGCTAACAGTTATGTTCTGGCTGCTCTACCTGTATAGGTTGCTCTTCTATTATTCTCCCCCCCCCCCTTTTTTTTTTGTTTCTAGCAGAGAGCTTCTATTATGATTTTGCGGGTACTTCTTTGTTGTAAGTCTATTGTCTTTTTACCCCAAGGTGAGATCCACATGGGCAGAGACCTCTTCCCTAGTTGAGCAGAGCACCTGGTACATAACTCAGTAAACATTTATGAAATAAATGAAGAAATGGACGCTTAAATGTCTGTTGATGCAGGCAGCAGCAACTGGGCTGTTCCGGTAGCAGCTACCATGTTTGTGGAGCGATGATGATTTCTGATATGCTTCTGTCTCCTCAGGGAAAGCTAACCGGTGGTTTGGGGTTGCACCTCCCAAGTCCGGAAAGATGAACATGAACATACTTCATCAGGAAGAGCTCATTGCTCAGAAGAAACGTGAAATTGAAGCCAAAATGGAGCAGAAAGCCAAGCAGAATCAGGTGGTCATCAGCCCTCAGCCCCCACATCCTGGCGAGTAAGTGCCCCTGTGTGGCTGGATTGGGGTCTTAGAGGGCCCCTGGCAGAAGTTTTTGTGTTCAGGATCAGACGGGGTATACCTGCACCTGGCCACAGCCTGATGATGCAAGGAGTGACACAGATGCTCTTTCAGGAGGCGCAGGTGGCAAGAGAAAAATGAGGGGTGTGTGGGAGCGCAGAGGATGGCCTGCCTGTATTCACCAGTTATTTACTGCCGAGCAGCTGTGGGCTTGGGGCCAGGGATGTAGCACAGAGCAAAAACCCAGACTCCATCTCTATCCTTATGGGACTCATGGTCTACTAACAAAGGGAGTGCCAGTTCTACCCCCGGAGCTGCCAGTGGCTAACATGAGGCAGTGTGTTCCCTGGTGCAGCAGCCAGTGTAGGGGCCCAGCAGAGGCTCTTCTGTGTTCTCAGAGCCAGCCCATTGAGGAAGTAGGGAAAGGCCTGTCCGCCAGAAGGCAGGAAGGGAAGAGAACCCTTGTGTGTCAGGTGGCTCAAGCTGTTGCACCAAAGGAGTTGTTTCAGAGCCAAGCAGGAGGTAGATCAGACTGGGTTTCCTCCTCCCTTCCCTGAGAAATGTTGAGGGCACCCAAGAGTTTTGAGCAATGGTGATGTGATCAGGGTGACAAGATCCAAGAATTTCAGGTTGGAGATTGATAATCAGAGAGGCGGGCCCCTTCCTCTGAGGTCTGAAGCATGGAACATATTAAACCCTTTACAAAGCTGGCCTAGCTCCCACCTTTTTTAAGCATTTGTGGCATCTCCCTGAGGGCAGAACTTAGACTTTATTCTCTTTTTTTAAGTTTATTTATATATTTTGAGAGAGCATGTGTGTGCATGAGTGGGGAGGGGCAGAGAGGGAGAGAGAGAATCCCAAGCAGGCTCCACACTGTCAGCACAGAGCCCAACATCGGGCTTGACCTCACAAACTGTGAGACCATTATCTGAGCTGAAATGAAGAGTTAGACGCTTAACCAACTGAGCCACCCTTGCACCCTTAGACGTTATTCTTACGGGAACCCAGAACCTGGGATCTCTGAGGCACTCATGAATGTGGGCACTAGATATGGAGTGATCTATAAGTCAGTGGGCTTATGGGCTCTTGCCCTAGTGTTATGGAAGGACTTGTACCAGGATGGGAAAGACCTGTAGGAATGCTTTCAAGAGATCCTGTAAGCAGCTGGATCCCAACACCAGGATCAGGCAGCCGAAGGGGAGCATCCCGTGGTTGGGTGCATAATACTGGTAGCTTTGGAAATAAGGTTAATTTCTTCATTGTAAAAGCATAGAACAAGTTTTAGAATTTCTCACTGAAGGGGCGCCTGGGTGGCTCAGTCGATTTAGCATCCAACCCTTGATTTTGGCTCAGATCGTGATCTCACGTTTTGTGAGTTTGAGCCCCACGTGAGACTCCACACTGACAGTACAGAGCCTGCTTGGGATTCTCTGTCTCCCTCTCTCTCTGCCCCTCCCCTGCTTTCTCTATATATCGAACGCGCTCTCTCTCTCTCTCTCAAATAAATAAAGCATTTAAAAAACAATAGAATTTCTCGCTGGAGAAATAAATATTCAAGTTGCCTCAAAACATCCACCTTGCTATAGTCCTCTCCCATGTCTTTGCTTTGTTTCACAAAGTTGTGATCAATTTCATTTGCCACTCTCCCCTCAACTTTTTAAAAGAAAAGCTTTTCCCTTTATTACAACTATTTACAACCATAGTTTTTAAGATTTATTCTTGAGATGTAATTAGCATGCCATAAAATTGATCTTTGAAACTGTACAATTTAGTGATATTCATAGCATCATGCAGTCATCACTGTTCTCTAGTTTAGGAACATTTGTATCATCCCAAAAGGAAACACAGTACCCATTTGTAGTTACTCTTAATTTCCCCAGCTCTTAATTTACTGTCTTTGTCGATTAAGCTATTCTAGTCATTTCATATAACATTTGGCCTTTTGTGTTGTCTTCTTTCACTGGACATAACGCTTTCAAGGTTCATCACTTTTTAGTATGCGTCAGGACTTCATTGCTTTTTATGGCCAAATAATATTCTGTTGTGTGGATGGATCATGTTTTGTTTATCTGTTCTTCGGAAGCCAGCATTTTTAATGGCATACTATCCCTTACCATCTGTTAATGGGTGGTTTTCAAGTGGGATTCATTTGCTGTCTCGCTGATGCCCTAAGGTGTTTTCTTGTCTTTCATTGTCCCCACCTTCTTTCTGTCCCTCTTGAGGGAGATACAGCATGAGGACAAGGGCCACCAGAGGCCCTGCTTGTTTAATGCCAAAGCTAGTTATCTGCAGATCCTTCTTTGTAGTAGAAAAACAAAAACAAAAACAAAACAAAGTTATATGGTATAGATATTCTGGAAAATAAAGGAGAGGAAAACAAGGCAAAACCAAAATCAGTCCTAACCCTGCAACCCAGAGACCGTGCTATTTGCATTTTGATGGATTTTTCTAATAATTTTTAATTCAAAAAGCATGTGTTTTTAAATTCAAATACATCTATTTTTAAATTCAAATATTTTTTGATATAAATAGGGCCATACTGTAGTTGTTTTATATCCTTTTTTTTTTGTTTTTTTTTTTTATTTAATGTACTTTGTTGCTTTGTCTCTAAAGTTTTAACTCTTCAGGGCTCCTTCATCTGCAGCCCTGTGGAAGTCTTGTAATTTATTTAACCAGTGCTCTTTCTGACGAGGTTGTTTGTATTTTTAGTTCATTGTAACAGATTTTTAGAATAATTTGAAGGAAAAAGGCTAGATCTATGGGCTCCCTGAGCCTTTACCGATTATTGGATGTGTCTGTATGATGGAGTGATGTGTGGCCTTGAGAGCAGTATATACAAGGACTTTCTGAAATTTGGGCAAGATGGTATGTTACGATAGAAAATGGAAGAAGTAGGATGTAGACTATGATCATAGCCTTATTTCCTTCTGTTTCAAAGAAATATACCAAAAATTAGCAGTGACTGTTTTGAGAGGAAAACATTTGAGTTTTTCCGTTTGCTTTCTATCTCTATATATTTCGGGGTTTTTTTGTAGTCAACATTGTCATCATCATTATCATTTTTTTTATGTTTTATTTATTTTTGAGAGCGAGAGCACACGTATGGAGAGGCAGAGAGAGAGGGACAGAGAATCCAAAGCAGGTTCAGCTCTAGCAACAGTGAGCCTGATGTGGGGCTTGAACTCATGAGGTATGAGATCCTGACCTGATGCTCAACAGACTGAGCCACCAGGTGCCCCTATTTCTATATGTTTCTGATTGCTCCATAATGAACATCTATTGCTTTTATGATCAGGAAAAATGAATTTGAATTAAAAACTAATTTTAATGTTTATTTTTTGAGGGAGAGAGAGACAGAGCATGAGTGGTGGAAGGGCAGAGAGAGAGAGGGAGACACAGAATCTGAAGTAGGCTTCGGGCTCTAAGCCATCAGCACAAAACTGGACAAGGGGCTGGAACTCACGGACTGCAAGATCATGACCTGAGCTAAAGTCAAATGCTTAACCAACTGAGCCACCCAGGCACCCCAAGATTTAAATTAAACATTTGGGTCCCTGGGTTTACTTTAGTGCTGACTTGTCGAAAATAGATGTTTAAATATACTTTTTGCAAACAGAAAAAAGAGTCTAAAAATAGTAAGAATATAAAATTCCTCTTTAGTCCTTCCACCAAGAGCTTGCTTTGGGTGTTGTGCTATGCACCTATTACACCCATAGAGGCGCTGGCTGGCCTAGGCCCAGAACTGTGGTCACACATGGACACAGACACACAGGCCCTGCCTTGGAAATCTCGTCTGGCAAGAGCCCAGCTAATTAATTAACAAGTACGACAGGTGCTGTGCAGGAGGAGCGGGTGCTTTTAAGCTGTTTTGTTAGAGATACCGTTTGAACCTGGAGGGTCAATATTGCAGGTAGAGATAACATCAATATAGGTAGTATTGCCTTGGTCAGAACAAGATTATTCCATCTTACAATGAAGGCTGCTCTTTACTCTCAGTAGTTCCCAGACATCTTTGGGGGCGGGTTTTGGGTCCCACTAGGTGAGAATGCTGGGGGGGATGTGAGGCTGAGATGGGCAAGGCAGGCCCCTGCCTTTTCTCCTGTGGCTCACTTTCTTTGTCTTCTGTCTTGGGTCTAGAATTGGGAATGCACACAACTCTTCTGTTTCCAACAAGTTTGCTAATGATGGCAGCTTCTTGCAGCAGTTTCTGAAGTTGCAGAAGGCTCAGACTAGCACAGGTGAGTGCAGTCACCCCCATCCTGTGTCTCCCTCTGCTGGGGCTCACTTTGCCACCTCTCTCCCCTTGGGGGTCCCTGGGTGTCTCAGAAACGACAGGTCCCGCCTCAGAGTTCTTCCTCTCATCCCACATTCATTGAGAACCCTCATTCTGCTCATCCCTACAGTAAATGCCCAGGGGGAGAGCATAGACCCAGCCTTCAAGGTGCTTGCCCCATAGGACCCAGGTTTCAGTCCGGGGTGGGGGAAGGGGCCTGACTAAACATGACCCAGGTGTTGGGGAATGTCACTGAAAAGATGTGCCCGCCAGTGGACCTGTGAGCTGGACCCTGGCACTCCAGAGGTTCCTCAGTCTCTCCCATGTACTTGAAATATGGGTCTGCCTTGTCTTCCCCACTCCCAGAGGCTACTCTAAGCACATAGCCTTGAGATAGGGATGTGGTATTGAGAACACCTGCATGGTATATGTGACTGAACCCATTTAAGGCCTTTTTTATAAACTTTTAAGATTTTGGTGAGTGGGTGCGGGGATCCATTCATTTTGCTGCCACCCAAGATAAGCCTCATATGTAAGTTCCTTTTGCTTATTACAATTGCTGTCTACCAACCTGGAGTGGCCTGCCTCTTTCTTTGGTCTCTCCTTGCTCTCTGAGTTCAAGGACCAATTTCAGATTATACCAGGGAAGCTCCCTGGAGGTTTACAAACCAACACCAGGGCTGTGGGACCACAGCATGGTTTAGAGCAGCAGTTCAGATGTGAGGGATGGGACCCTTATCCACAGGTGAGGGGGCCACCTGCCCCACAGGAGCCCCATGGGGCATGCGAGGTATGAGAATCCCATGCTGTAGGGAGCCCATCCCTGTCTGTGGTTGTGCAGTTTACTGATCAGCTTACTTTAAGTGTAAGAACACTGCTGACCGAACAGCTGACTGTCACTCTTTGTCAGCTTTTCTAGGAGACAGCGGAGAAGGTTAGCCTAAAGCTAAATTCACCCACAGAGAGGGAGGAAAGACTGTATCAGTCCTTCACCGCAGGCCCTTGGGCCAGGAACTGTGTTTAAAAAGCCCTGAATAGGCTGTCTCCAGCTTGCCGCTGACAATCAGAGGGAATGGTTATAAGCCAGGTGTGGGGATTCATGTCTTATCCAGAAGAGCTGGCATAGCCCTGACCTTTGGGTGCAAGTGTTGGGGAGTCTTCTGCCAGAGCTGCTGCCTGCAGAGCCCAGCCTATCTTCTCCAGGCTGGGTGACCATGACAAGTCATTCCTCTCTGAGCCTTAGTTCCTCTTCTGTAAAATGAGGATGGCGTCCTCTCTGAGCTCCCACCCCCTGCCAGTCGCCATGCTGGAAGCCAGGGACTCAGCCCCACTTAATGAACTTGTGACATATGATTAGGTGGGAAGACAGGGAATTGTGCACCACAGACTTTGAGCATGAGTATCTTTCTTTCCATCCCAAGATGCCCCACCCAGCACGCCCAGTGCCCCCACTCGAGTACTCCCCCGCACTGGCAAGAGGCCGCCTCTCATCAGCAGCCCACCAGGCCAGGTGAAGAACTATGTGCATGCCAAGCAGCTACCTGTTGCCAGCCGCCCAAGCGTCTTCCAGTCTCCTGATGAGGATGAGGAGGAAGACTATGAGCAGTGGCTGGAGATCAAAGGTGAGGTGCGGGGGCTGCCACCTTCCTTTCGGCACTGCTCCTCCAGCTCTGTGGGTGGGACCCACAGCCAGCGAAGAAAGTATGGCTGGGGGTGGGGGGCCTCCAGGCTGAGCTGAGGGCCAGAGAGGGACCCTCCATGGTTTGGGGGGTGAAGAAAGGGTGTGGGGAGGAGTGAGAGGGAAGTGTGGAGGGGCTCTAGACTGTGGACTTTGTCTTGGGAGCCATGGGAACCATCCTCCACTTGTGTGGGCTGGTCTCCAACCAGGGTGGGAGCATTCTCCAAGGAGCATTTGCTTGTGTCTGTCCTTGTCCAGCATGAGAGGAGAAGTTTCCATGGCTCCCCTGCCTGGGTGCACACTTTCTGAGCCCTCTTAGAACCACAGGTGCCTCTTCCATTGTGGGTTATTGTGCCCATTGGCTCTGGCCAGAGGTACAGGCCCACATGTTGGAGGGCACGCCCTCCTGCCCAGGGGAAGGATGATCATTTTTCTTGGAAAGCCAGTCCAGGCCTGGCCCTCTTGTGTAGGAGGGTGGAGGTTGGTGGTGGCAGAACTACTGTGTCTGACTCCATCCACGTTCAGAATAAGGCCTCAGTGCCACCTGAGCCATGAGGAGGCCTGCACCACCTCTGCCCCAGACTGGCTGACAGGACAGATTGAAGTAACCATATAGTTATGCTGTGACAGTCTTTAGACTTGTTACTCTGGATGAGGGTGCTGGCTTCCAGCCATGCATCTGAGCAGATCAGTGACCAACCTTGCACCGTAGAGTATCTGTCAGGATGGAGCCAGGGAGGGTGCTTTTCCTGAGGCATCCTGGCGGCTCTGACAGTGCTCTGCTGGGAAGTGCTGCTTCACAAGGGGCAGTGTCTCAAGGTCCTTGAGGCCTTTTATGGCCTGTTGTTGATGCAGCCCTAGAAAAGCACCTATGTTTGTAAATGGCAAGCAGGTCATTGCCAGGCACTCAGGAAGAGGCTAAGGCTAGGGGGAAAGGTGGGTACAGAATGTCCCTGTGACCTCTTAAGGATCTTCCTCAAGCCACAGGTCCCTGATCCCTGGCCCCCAGCTTCCTGGCAGCTGAAGCAACAAGGGGAATAAGATTGGCTGCAGGCTCAGTGTCTAGCCCTGTTGCTGAGAGCAGTGAACATTCATAGGCACTGGCAGTGAGAAATTTCTCCTCGGAGTTCTCATAAAAGGGATGTGAGTGTAAATGGGCTGACAGATGCCTCAGGAACAGGCCAGCAATAAGATACAAAAGCAAGTTTCATGTGGATCAAAGGCGGGGAGGCTAATACAAATATTAAGAAATATTTTTAATACCTCTGTTCACTGAAAAGGCCCTGAGGTAATGATTAAGCCTGTTGCAGTCAGCGTCCCTGGCACCCAGATGGTGGTCTGGAAACACACTTTCTCCCTCTTGGAAATCAAGACTTCTTGGAGAAATGACTGGCTCTAGGTCTGGTCAGGAAGTGTATGAGCTGATCCTGGAGCACTCTGTCCCAGCAGATAGCGAGGAGGCCGTCAGAGACTCCTGGGGTCAGGCCCAAAGGCCTCGAGAGCCAGCCTGAAGAGGCTCTACCAGCCACAGAGGGGACAATTGAGCTTCTGTGATGACATTAATTGCAATGGATTGAAACCCACCTGATACATTTAAGTCACTGGATTGAAACTCACTCGATGTGTTTAAGTCAGAGTTTGTAACAATACTCTAAAAAGGAACTTGTCATCTTTGAACGGTGACAAGAAACCAATTTGTTAAACTGAATGCTGGTAAATAAAAGAATTAAGCATTTCAGAAAAAAGGGGGAGACTGGCTATGTTTTCTGATGTCTCCCTCCCAGCTGGGGATCGGCTTGGTCTCTGGGAGGTTCACACCCTTCTCTCCCACCCAGTGTGTCTCACAAAGATTGTTTAGACCGACATCCCCCTCGTCACAGTGCTTTGTGCTTGGACCAGGACACCCGACAACCTCCCGCATTTCACCCTCTTCTCCCCCACCCCTCTGTCGTTGTGGTCCATAGAGAGAGTGTGCCTGTTGACTGTGAGGTGTGTGAGTTGAACCCCAGTACTGACAGCCTCCTTAAAGTTTCACCCCCAGAGGGAGCCGAGACTCGGAAAGTGATAGAGAAATTGGCCCGCTTTGTGGCAGAAGGAGGCCCCGAGTTAGAAAAAGTAGCTATGGAGAACTACAAGGATAACCCGGCATTTTCGTAAGTATTTCTGGGAGGGGAAAGCCACCACTACTTAATGTTCTTGTCACACAGTAATGTGCGTTCTTGTAAAACCCTGCTGGTTACTAAGGCTGGTCGGGGCTGGGTGCTTGCTCGTGTGGGCCAGATGCTGTTTCGAGTTTCTGAGTGCTTTCTAACTCATGCCAGAGGTTGCAAGGGCTCCAGTGTGGTGCAGACACTTAGTCCTGGGCCCCATCAAGGTGTCTCTGCTCACCATCTTGCTTTGCACAACATTCTTCAGAAGCTACTTGGGTTACCCCATCCCCACTGCTCATCTTCGTCTCTGTTTTGTAAAACTTCTTTCCAGGTTTTTGCATGATAAGAATAGCAGGGAATTCCTCTACTACAGAAAGAAGGTGGCGGAGATAAGAAAGGAAGCACAGAAGTTGCAGGCAGCCTTTCAGAAAGGTAAGTGGGTGGAGGGGGTGGGAGGTTCTGGGGAGGTGTGTGGACAAAGTACGCCCCATGTGAAATTGGGGTTCCTGGAGGCTGCTGTGCATGGGTTGGTGCCTCTGGTCCAGGTCTGTGCCCTCTCACACGGCCAGAACATTGCCTTCCCCACCAATGGTCTGAGATGGGGAAGAGTCTGAGGGCCAAGGTCAAGGTCATTGTTATGTTTTGGAGTTCAGCTCTATGCTTATAAAGAGTGTAGGAGGGAGGAGTGCTTACTTGTTGGTTCTTGGTCATTTAAATAAGTGTTAATGAGCTCTTGCCTGTCTGGCACTGAGGACCTAGAGACAAATGTAGTGCCTGACACTTGGGGAGGGGGGCAGTGAGCTCCTGGTGGAATGAGTGTCAGGGGAGGGGGAGATGCTAGCTGGTCTCCAGCTGTCATGAAGTGAAAGCCCAGTCAGATTATGGTGAGTGGCAGGGGCATTGATGTTCAGGCCAAACACAGGCCACAGACATCAGTATGTTTTAGTCACCTAAAGCTCTCTGCCCTGACCTCCCCAGGAGAGGAGGGCCAGGCCCACTCCCCTGTGTGACCTGGATGGGCAACCCCTGGAAGAAAGACTGAGGTGGGGCTCCCATATCCCCTCTGGCTTGGATCCAGACCTTCGCTCACATTCGGTTCTGTGATCTATGGGGCGGGAAGGGGCAGGGTGTGGGGTGGGATGTTGTAATATTAACTCTGGTATTTGGTCTTGGTGTAGTAATCTGATTCCCATTTGCCTGTTTTTCTTTGCATTGTTCCTAAAATAAACCCCTCTTGTTGCCCATGGGGTTCTTAGCAGAAATTAGGCTGTTGGGTGTGGTGAGTTGAGCTCAGTACTGACAGCCTGCTTAAAGTTTCACCCCCAGAGGATGAAGAGGCCAAGAACCTTGCAGAAAAGTTGGCCAGGTTCATAGCGGACGGGGGTCCAGAAGTGGAAACCATTGCTCTCCAGAACAACCGTGAGAACCAGGCATTCAGGTAAGGAGGGTACTAAACAGGGAGGTGACCCCCCCATACACCTTGATCACAGCATCCTCCCCTCCCTTCTCCCCCACAATGGGCTCAACGTGCCAGAGTCCCATGGTCAGAAGGTGGTAGGGTCAGGTCCAGGAGCTCTGACCCCTGAACCCAGCTCTGCCACCCCATGGTCAACTACCTGTCAGAGCTCAAATCATCTCTGAGGTAGGCATGCGGGGCCTTTGGGGTCTTTTATTTTCCACATGCTTTATGGAGAAAGTCCCTAGTGCTTGCCAGGCTCCCTTTGTAACAGAGATGGCAGCCCTAGGCTAGGAGTAGGCCAGGCTCTTGGGCTCACAGAACTGTTGTTGACTTTGTACTTTAGTAGGATCAGATCTTTACAGTGAAGGAATGGCAGGAAAGTGGGAATGTGGTACCTTAGGCTCTGTGAAGTGGGAACCCTCAGCCTATATGCAGGTTCCATGGAAGGCGTGGGACAAGCAGCCTGCCTTCCCTGCTGTCTCCAGCTACGCAGCCACATCCCCTCCCCTCAGGCTGGGTCTGTGTGGACCTGTTCATTCTTTGAGTGGGTTCTACACCTCTTCCTTTCTAGGGGAAGTTTCTCCGGGGGCAGGTTGTTAGAGTCGGGGTCGGGCAGACTGCTGCTGTGTAGGGACTAGCAAGGGCTTAAGAGGTGGATGCTGAATTCGGTGTAGGGGTGATGCACCTGTGAGGATGTTTTTGGCCGTAAATAACACAAGTTCCAACTCAGAAAGTGATGAGATGTGATGGCATATGTAACAAAGTCCAGGAGCAACGGCCTGGGCTAGTTGATTCAGTGGCTCTAGAAGCCACTGGGGATTCAGGACAAAGGAAGCAGGAGTGAAGCAGCAGAGATGCAGGAACTGTGCCATAGTGATTGGAGTGCAGAGTGAGCGTCTGTGTGCAGTGCAGGTGGGCCTTGGAGCCAAGCAGGGCCAGGTCCCAGAGGGCTCAGGTGTTCACTGAGCACTTTTGGAAGGTCTGCATAGAGAGTGATGGGGTAATCTGTGCCTCCAAGGTCACTGGCACAGTTGTGGAGGGTGCTTAGACCTGCCAGGTCAAAGCAGACAGGCAGAGGAGGAACATCGGGAAGTGGGGCTGATAGAGCCTTGAGGGCTAGTGGAGGGGAGGGCTAAGGCTCAGTGACTTGGTGGACGAGAGCAGGGAGTGGGCTGCTGGGGAGTTCAGGTATCCCGGCATGTGGTTCCTGGGCAGCCAGGAGCCCTTGTCGGGGCCATGTGGTGTTTGCGTCTGGAGTTCGATAGGCGTCTGCCTAGCCTAAAGACCCACCTGAGATCTCCTGACATTATCATGATATTGGCTACTCAAACCAGCATTGATTTAATAGTCAACTTAAAGCCTCTGTACCTTTTTTTTGTTTTTAACCTCATTTCCCTAAGGAGGTTTATTTAAGAAAGACTTAGTTTACCATCACTCATCGTAAGTAGAGCTGACCATGAGAACCTATGGCAGGCAAAGTGAGCAAGGTTGTGGATTTCTGTCAAGGCTGCAAGCCTAGTCTGTTCTCCTTGGTCAGAGGGGTCCAGGGCCCGGCAGCACTGGCCAAACCTTTCCCCTTGGGTCAGAACTGACAGATGCTCTTGGCGCAGGCAGCTCTGGTTCCTCTGGGGCTTCATTGGTGGATGCCAGACTCGTTGGGTTTTACTGTGATGGAGGCCAGAGGAAAGAAGGGGACGCCAGGGCAAGGGCAAAACCTAAAAGGCCCAGTGGGGAAGTAGCTGAAGGTGAGCAGTGTGATCTGTTTAATATTCACATGGAGTCAAGTGTTAGGCATCTTCTTACACTGCCAAATCTAATAGGAGCAGCTCATTTATTTTCCTGTCCTGGCCCTTCCCTACCCTCCTGAGTTCTCTTGTGGGCCAGGCACACACCAGCAGCTCTGTGTTATGGGAAATAAATCTGTAACAACTGTTCATATATAAAGAAGCTGGAAACACTCATTCCTTTGACTCAGCCACTTGTGAGATGCCACCCCCAGAAATAATGTTAAGTACATTCTCATCCATAGTCTTAAAAAATGAGTAACAAATTGAATGTCCAGCTTCCGTGGGCTAAATTCTTAATAACTGCATCTCCCCAGTGGAATCGCGGCCATCAGAAGGCACGTGGGTGAAGGTTGTAGCATCGAGCACAGCATCCACCACAAGACATGTGCCACTCTAACCTGTCACCCAGGTGAGCCACGTTGTTCTTTTCAAAGCCCTGTTGCTGGCCTCTTCCAAGGGAGGAAATAGGCAAGGAGACCAGTGGGAGGATGTGCCTTCACCACCACTCCATGTCATTTTAACAGGAAAACCTTATGTGTCAAGTTAAAAAATCTTTTAAATCAGAACATAAAAATTAGAGAGGCAACTGGGTGGCTGAGTTGGTTAAGCGTCTGACTTTGGCTCAGGTCATGATCTCACGGTTCGTGGGTTCGAGCCCCACATCGGGCTCTGTGTGGATAGCTCAGAGCCTGGAGCTTGCTTGCTTCAGATTCTGTGTCTCCCTCTCTCTCTGCCCCTCCCCAATTTGTGGTCTATAAACCTTAAATATATACATATGTATGTATATGTATATATGTACATATTTATATATATATGTGTGTATATATATATATATATAGAATAGAATTACAGCACCGTTCAAATAAATCTACACTGCAAAAAAAGACTGGAATGAAGATACCAGTGTGTTAAATTTGGTTAACCTTGGGGCAGGTTCACTTCTACCCAAGGGAATCTTTGCTGTATAATCCCCTGTGCTCTTGACTGGAGCCCAGGTCATATGGCAGCTGTTAACCCTACCACCACCACAGACAGACCCACAAGGAGCTCTCAGATGCTGCCTCTGGGGGCAATTTGGAGGAGACTCCGTGAAAACCAGCAGCTGAGGCCAGGATAGGGCCTGTGAGCCTAGAGAAAACCTACCCTGTCAGGAGCTTCCTGCCTGCCCCAGTAGGCAAATCCCACAGGTCAGCTTTTCTTAGAGGAACCAAATAGCTTTAAATCCATATCAGAGCCTTTCTTTAGAGTACCTTTAGGTTTACAGCAAAATTGAAGGCACGGAGATTTCTCATATGCCCCTGCCGCTGCATATACACAGCCTCCCCTCTTATCAACATTCCCCACCAGAGTAGTATAGTTATTTATTTATTTATTTATTTTTATTATATTATTTATTTTGAGAGAGAAAGAGAGCATACATGTGGGAAAGGGACAGAGAGGGAGAAAGAGAATCCCATGCAGGCTCTGTGCTGTCTGTGCTGAGTCCGATGCAGGGCTCAATCTCACAAGCCTTGAGACCATGACCTCAGCTGAAATCAAGTCAGATGCTCCACCAACTGAGTCACCCAGGCGCCCCTGGAGTAGTATTTATTACAATGGACAAGCGTGTGTGTTGATATAATCACACAAAGTCCATAGTCTCCATTAGGGTTCACTCTTGGTGTTGTACATTCTGTGAGTTTAAACAAATGTACAATGACTTGTATCTGTTGAAATGGTGTCATACAGGGTATTCTCATTGCACTGACATCACCCATGTTCTGCCTATTTATCCCCTCTTCCTCCGTAACTCCTGGCAACCACTGATCTTTTTACTGACTCCATAGTTTGTCCTTCAAAATGTTATATAATTGGAGTTACATAGTATGTAGTCTTTTCAGATAGCCTTCCTGGACTTAGTAACATGCATTTAAGATTTAGTCCTCTATTTCTTTGTAGTGCTTGACAGTTCATTTCTCTTTAGCACGGAGTGATATTCCACTGTCTGGATGGACCACAGTTTGTTTACCCATTCAGCTACTGCAGGACATCTTGGTTGCTTCCAAATTTTGGCAGTTGTGAAGAAAGCTACTGTAAACATCTGTGTGCAGGTTTTTGGGTGGACATAAATTTTCAACTCTTGGGTAAATACCAAGAAACGTGATTGCTGGACTGTATGGTATGTTTAGTTTTGTGAGAAACTGCCAAACTGTCTTCCATAGTGGCTGTATCATTTGCATTTTTCTCAGCAATTAGTGAGAGTTCCTGTTGTTCCACATGCTTGCCAACATTTGATGTTCTCCGTGTTTTGGATTTGGGCCATTCTAATAATGTGTAGTGGTATCTGAGTGTTGTTTTAATTTGCATTTCCCTGATGACCTGGGATGCAGAACATCTTTTAATATGCTTATTTGCTCTCTATATCTTCTTTGGTGAGGTGTCTGTTAAAATTATTGGCCTGTTTTTTAATTGGGTTATTTGTTTTCTTATTGTTTTTTTTTTTAATGTTTATTTATTTTTGAGAGAGAGCGCAGCGCACACACAAGTACACACATAAGCAGGGGAGGGGCAAAGAGAGAGGGGAAGACTCAGAATCGGAATCAGGCACCAGGCTCTGGGCTTTCAGTGCAGAGCCCGATGCGGGACTCGAACTTACAAACAGATCATGATCTGAGCCGAAGTCAGATGCTTAACCAACTGAGGCACCCAGGTGCCCCAGTTTTCTTATTGTTGAGTTGTAAGAGTTCTTTATATATTTTGTCTCATCATCCTTTATCAGATGTCTCTTTTGCAAATATTATCTCCCAGTCAGTGGTGTATTTTCTCTTGATACTGTCTATTGCAGAGCAGAAGTTTTAAATTTAATGAAGTCCAGCTTATGAATTTCTTTCATGATTGTGACTTTAGTGTATCTAAAAAGTCATTGCCATCCATGAGGTAATTTAGGTTTTTGCCTATGTTATCTTCTAGGAGTTTTATAGCCTTGCATTTTACATTTATTATGATTCAGTTTTAGTTAATTTTTGTGAAGGATATGAGGTTTGTGTCTAGATGCATTTTGTTTTGGGTTTTTTTTTTTTTTTTTTTTTTGCGCATGTGGTTGAAAAGAATGTCTTTGCCTCATTGGACTGTTTTTGCTCCTTTGTCAAAGATCAGTTGACCATGTTTATATGGGTTTATTTCTGGGCCCTTCTTCATCTGTTCTTTTGATCTATTTGTCTATTATTTCACTGATATCACTTCCGTGATGTAGCGTATAGTAAGCCTTGAGGTCTGGTCATGTCAGTCTTCCAACTTTGTTCTTGTTATAATAATGTGGTGGATATTCTGAGTCTTTTGTCTCTATGTAAGCTTTAGAATCATTTGTCAATACCTACAAAATAACTTGTTGGGATTTTGACTCATATTGCATCGAATCTATAAATCAAATTGGAAAGAACTAACATTTTGACAATATTGAGTCAAGGAATATGTCTCCATTGATTTAGTTCTCTGAATTCATCAGAGTTTTCTAGTTTTTATCATATAGAATTTGTACATATTTTGTAGACTTACACCTAAGTACATCATTTTTTTGTGCACTAATGTAAATTGTATTGTGCTTTTAATTTCAAATCCACTTGTTCATTGCTGGTGTGTAGGAAAAGCAGTTGACTTTTGTATATTAACCTTATATCCTACAGCCTTGTTACAATTAGGAGTTTTTAAAAAATTTTTTCTTTGAATGTTTTATTTTTTTTTTTAATGTTTATTTTTGAGAGAGAGTCTGTGTGTGCATGCAGGTGGGAAAGGGGCAGAGAGAGAGGGAGAGACAGAATCCCAAGCAGGCTCTGCTCTGTCATCGCAGAGCCTTTTGTGGGGCTCAGTTCCATGAATCATGGGATCATGACCCGCGCCAAAATCTAGAGTCAGATGCCTGACCAACTGAGCCACTCAGACACCCAGAGAGAGAATCTTAAACAGGCTCCATGCCCAGCATGGAGTCCAGTGGGACTCAGTCCCACGACCCTGGAATCATGTCCTCAGCCAGAATTAAGTGTCGGATGAGCCACCCAGACGCTCTAGTTCCAAGAGTTTTTTTATATATTTTTTCTACATAGATGATCATGTTATTTGTAAATAATTTTATTTCTTCTTTCCCAGTCGGTATACCTGTTGTTTGCATTAGCTAAGACTTCTGGTATAGTGTTGAAAACTTTGGGGTGGGATATTCTGGCCTTGTTCCTAAAGTTTCTCACTATTAAGTATGATGTTAGCTGTAGGTTTTTTGTAGATACTCTTTATCAAGTTGAGAAAGTTCTCTTATGTCTCTAGTTTACTGAGTGTTTTTATCACAAATGGTTGATGGGTTTGGTCAAAGGCTTTATCTGCAGCTATTGATATGATCATGTTAAACCAGCTTTGCATGCCTGGAATAAATCCCACTTGGTTGTGATGTATCATTTTTTTTAATTTTCAAAAAATTTTAATTTGAGATATGGTTGATATGTAATATGTAGTTTTAGGTGTATAATATAGTGATTTGACAATTACATGCATTACAAAATGGTTACTATGAGAAGTGTAACCATGTGTTACCACCCAAAGTTATTACAGTGTTACTGGCTGTGTTTCTTAGGCTGTGTTTTTCATCCCCTTGACTGACTTAAAACTGGAAGTTTGTATCTCTTAATCGTTTTCACCTATTTTGCCTATCTCCCCATCTCCTTGTAATTCTTATACATTTGTAGATTCAGTCTGGTAATATTTGGTTGAGGATTTATATATATATGTTCATTAGAGATATGGATCTGTAGTTTTCTTACAAAATCTTTGGTTTTGGTATTAGGGTAATTGGATGAGTTAGGAACTATTCTCTCTGCTTCTGTCCTGTGAAAGGGACTGTAGAGAATTGATATAATTTCTTCCTTAAATGTTTGGTATATTCACCAGTAAACTCCTCTAGATCTGATACTTTCTGTTTTTGAAAGGTTCTTACTCAAATTCTTTTCTTTTCTTTTTTTTTTAAGATTTTATTTTTAAGTAATCTCTATACCCAACATGGGCCTTGAACTCACAACCTCTAGGTCAAGAGTCTCATGGTTTACTTGCTGAATAGCTAGGTGCCCCACTTAATTTCTTTAATAGAAGTAATCTGTTCACATTGTGTATTTCTGGGGTGAAGAAGTATGGAATTCAAAGGAGATGCCACCATCTCCCTGTCCTTCTATGCCACTTTAGGTACCATTGTTAGCAGGGCTCGGATCCTTCTGCCCCTTCCTGGCTCTCATGGAGACACATAGAAACAGTCTTTGGGGTTTCTTTCTGCTACCATTCTTTTGTATGAAAAGAATTTACAGCACCCTTGAGCCTGCCCACTGCTTTATAGCACAATATTATGCTGGGACCAGAACCTCCAGGTTCATGAGTACAGGTCTAGCCCCTCTTGTTGAGACCTGTGTAGCCCATGCTGTATCCAGATTTTGCTACATGGAGCTGAGCTGTGACTCTTCCCTCTGTTGTGGGCGCCAGAAGTCGGACTTTCAACTTAAGACCTACATAATTGAGAGATGCTGGGCAGGTGCAGAGGGAGCCATAGTTTCTGCCAACACTGAACCCAGCACTGCCTGCTTCACGCTTGGGACTGGGGTTAGTTGCAGGGGGCCGGGAGGGGGGAACCAAGGGGACCCTCGGCTTGCAGTGAGGTGGGGGCTTTTGCCTTTCAGTTGGAGTGCAGTCTCTGTCCATTCCGAGTTTTGTTTTGGCTCCATTTGCTATTGATGCCTCTCAAGGATACATCAGAGAGAAGCACAGATGTGCCAGGCTGTCAGGTTTGGTACAAATCTTGCCCCTTCTAGCACCAGGTGTCTCTCCCAACTCAGAATTTCTTGAAGGCACCAGTGTGCTCATCTAGAGCAGCAGGGGAGGAAGCCCTATAGAACCTGGGGAAGGTCTGAGAGAGCCCACCCCTTTTCTTTTGAAATAGGAGATCAGTTATGTTGTGATGGGTGTCTGAGAGTGCTGACATAGGGACTTTGGCCAGTGGCTCATAGGAATGACATGGTGACAAGCTGTGAGTATGTCACACTGTTCTTCAAGCTTGGGCCACCGGAGCCAGTAGCCACTAAAGCCTGGCAGTAGAGAAGGTCATGGTGGAGACCTCCACCCTCATATAACCCTGGCTAACCTGAGCATGTGCACACAAGGCCCAAGCTGCTCCTGCCCAAAATCGGGCAGGGGGCTTGGGCCCAGCTGATGGTGTGCCCCCCCACTCTCCTTTGCAGCTTTCTATACGAACCCAACAGCCAAGGGTACAAATACTACCGCCAGAAGTTGGAGGAGTTCCGGAAAGCTAAGGCTGGCCCCACAGGCGTTCTCGTGGCACCGGACCTCAGCCTGAAACGCAAATCCCCTCCTGAGACCCCATCAGGGTCCTTACCCCCAGCTGCTGCCTGCCCTGCCTCATCTGCCGCCTCATCTGCCCCCTCGCCTGCAGTCCCCCCAGCTCCAACCATCCCTGGGAAGCCGGCCACCACAGCCACTGTGAAAAAGAAGCGAAAGAGCCGGTGGGGGCCTGAAGAGGACAAAGTGGAACTCCCACCCGCTGAGCTGGTACAGAGGGATGTAGATGCCTCTCCCTCACCTCTGTCAGGTGGGCTGACTCCCTTCCCCCACCTCTGTCAGGACAGTCTGGCTTCTTTCACTGAGCGTAATGTTTCCAAGTTTCATCTGTGTTGTAGGATGTGTCAGAGTTTCATTCCTTCTTATGGCTGAGTAATATTCCATGTTATGGATGGACTGCCCTTTATTTATCCATTCATCGGTTGAAGAATATGGATTGTTTCCACCTTTTGGCAACTGTGAATAGTGCTGCTGTGAACATTGGTCTGCAAGTACTATTTGAATCCCTGATTTGATTCTCTTGGGTCCATACCTAGGAGTGGAATCACTGGATCATATCATAATTCTGTTTAACTGTTTGAGGATCCACCAAACTATTTTTCGTTCCTACCAATAGTGCGCAGGCTTCCCATTTCTCCACATCTTTGCCTTTTTATAATAGCCATCCTAGTAGGTATAAAGTAGAATGAATCACATTTCCCTAATGTCTGATGGTTTTGAGCCTCTTTTCACGTACTAATTGGTCATTTGTATAGCTTTTTTGGAAAATGTCTATTTTAGTCCTTTGCCCAATTTTAAATTGGTTTGTCTTTTTGTTCTGGAGTTGTAGGGGTTCTTTATATATTCTGCATATTAACCCCCTATTCAAATACATGGTTTGCAAATGCATACTCTCGTTCTGTGGATTGTCTTTTTACCCCCTCAGTAGTGTCCTTTGATGCACAGGAGTTTTAAATTTTGACAAAATTCAGTTTATTTTTTCTTTTGTTGCCTGTGCTTTTGGTTTCATTTATGAAACCAAAGCTAAATTCAAGGTCATGAGGATTTGCCCCTATGTTCTAAGTTTTTTATGTTTTGGAACTTGGATCTATTTTGAGGTAATTTTTATATATGATATAAACTAAGGATCCAACTGTATTCTTTTGCATGTGGAGATCCAGTGTTCCCAGCACCATTTGTTGTCAAGAGGCTTTTCTTTCTCCATTGAATGGTCTTGACACCCTTGTCAAAACTCAATTGTCCATAGATGTAAGGGTTTATTTTTGGGCTTTGTATTCTATTATACTGGTTTGTATGTCTGTCCTTAGGTCAGTACCAACTGTTTTGATTATTGTAGCTTTGTAGTAAGTTTTGAAATTGGGAGCATGAATCTTCCAACTTTGGTCTTTTTCAAGCTTTGGCTAGTGAAGGTCTTGAATTTTCAGATAGGCTTTTCCATTTCTGTAAAAACAGTTGGGATTTTGATAGAGATTGTACTGAGTCTGTAGATTGCTTTGAACAGTATGGACACATTAACAATATTTAAGTCTTCCTTACAACAGACAGACCACCACCACCACCACCAACAACCAGTCTTCAAGTCTGTGCACACAAGATGTCCCCATTTACTTAGGTCTTCATTAATATTTCACCACGTTTTGTAGTTTTCATTGTATGTGTCTTATACCTCCTTAGTTAACTTTATTCTTAAGTGATTTATTTTTTTAATGCTTTTTAAAAATTTTTTAAATTTTCTTTTAGGATTATTTGTTGCTAATGTATAGAAATACAACTGACTTTTTTGCATGTTGATGTTGGATCCTTCAACTTTCCTGAATTTACTTATTAGCACTGACATTCTTTTCATGGATTTTTTAAGTTTTTTCTGTATATAATTAAGAACATGTCATCTACAAATAGAGATCATTTTACTTCTTCCTTTCCAAGTGGGATACCTTTTATTTCTTTTTCTTGCCTAGTTGCTATAGTTAGCACTACTAGTACTATTTAAATAGAGGTGGGGATAATGGACATCCTTGCCTTGTTCTGATCTGAAAGTCTTTAGGCTTTCACTATTGAATCTAATGTCACTATTTTTTTTTTAAGTTTCTATTTATTTATTTTGAGATAGAGAATGAGCTGGGGGAGGGGCAGAGAGAGAGGGAGAGAGAATCCCAAACAGGCTCCGAGCTATAAGCGCAGAGTCCGCCACAGGGCTCAAACACATAAAACCTTGAGATCGTGACCTAAGCTGAAACCAAGAGTTGGATGCCCAACCAACCGAGCCACCCAGGTGCCCCTAGCTATGTGTGGTTTTTTTTTTTTTTCTAATTTTTTTAATGTTTATTCATTTTTGAGACAGAGAGCATGAGTGGGGGAGGGGCAGACAGAGACACAGAATCCGAAGCAGGCTCCAGGCTCTGGGCTGACAATATAGAGCCCCACACAGGGCTTGAACTCACAGACTGAGATCATGTTTTATCATGTTGAGAAAGTTGCATTCTGTTCCTAGTTTATTGAATGTTTTTATCATGGAGCCATGTTAGATTTTGTCACATACTTTTTCTGTATAAGTTGAAATGATTGGATGTTTTTTTTCCTTTAGTCTATTAATGTGGTGTGTTACACTGGTTAATTTTCTTATATTGAATCAGGCGATATTGTGGTTTGTAAGAAATACTTATTTGGCCATTCAGATGATCAAAATAATATTTCTCATATGTACTTGGCCTTTGTTCACAATTACTGGCTCACAGTTCTCCCAAAACCCTTGGAATTTTCCTGAGCGGTAAGAGCAACGGGAGCATCTTTTGTTGTATTATTTGGTCTCCGTCCTCAGTTCATGAAAATGGTTCAGAGCCACAAAGGTGAAATGGGCATCTTGTTATTAATAAGCCCCTTTCCACCACAACAGGATTTTATGTTACCGAGGTCAGTTTTGGAAAGCACCTAAGGATGGGGGCTGGTTGCCAGGGGAACCAACCATAAATAGAAGGTTGGAACATTCAGTCCCACCCCCTGATTTCCAGGGAGGGGAGAGGGGCTGGAGGTTGAATTGATCAGTGGCTAGTGATTTCATCAATCATGCCTATGCAGTGAAGCCTCCATAAAAACCAAAAAGACAGGGTTCAGAGAGCTTCCAGGTTGATGAACACATGGAGGTTCAGGGACCATGGTGTGCTCAGCAAGAGCATAGAAACTCTGGGTGCTTTCCCCGTACCTTGCCCAGGGTGTTTTTTCTGCCTGGCTTTCCTAATTTATATCTTTTTATGACATATAAGTAAAGCAATAATCTTGTAAGTAAAATGTTCCCCTGAGTTCTATGAGCCGCTCTAGCAAATTAATTGAATCCAAAGAAGGGATCGTTCCAACCTCTGATCCAGCCAGTCAGAAGCATAAGTGATGACTTGGGCATGCAGTTGGCATCTAAAGTTGGTTGGGGAGGGAGGAGCAGTCTTGTAAGACTGACCCCTTAACCCATGAAATCTGATGCTACCTGTTGGTAGTTGGTGATAGACTGAGTTAAACTAAGGACACCCAGCAGGTGTCTGAGAATTGCTTGTTGGTGTGGGGAACACCTCCCACCCACCACCGTACACACACACGCACATTTGGAATTGTTATCAGAACTCTGGATTTTTTTTTAACATTTTATTAATTTTTGAGAGATAGCGTGATCAGGGGAGGGGCAGAGAGAGAGAGGGAGACCCAGAATCTGAAGCAGTCTCCAGGCTCTAAGCTGTCAGCACAGAGCCCGAAGCGGGGCTCGAACCCACAAACCATGAGATCATGACCTGAGCCGAAGTCGGACGCCCAACCGACTGAGCCACCCAGGCGTCCCCTCAGAACTCTGTTTAAACCACCCTTGCATTTCTGTGATAAATCCCACTTGGTCGTGGTGAATAATCCCTTTACCATGCTTTTGTATTTGGCTTGCTGGTGTTTTGTTGTGGGTGTCTGCATCTATATTCATAAGGAATATTGGTCTGTAGTTTTCTTGTGGTGTCTTTGTCTGCTTTTGGTATCAGGGTAATGCTAGTGTTATGGAATGAGTTAGGAATGTTTCCTTCAATTTTTTGGAAGAGTTTGAGAAGAATTAGCATGAATTATTCTTTTAAATGTCTGGTAGAATTCATCAGTAACACCATCTGGTTCCGGGCTTTTCTTTGATGGGAGGTGGTGTGTGTGTGTGTGTGTGTGTGTGTGTGTGTGTGTGTGTTTGAAAGATTTATGTATTTTTGAGAGAGAGTGCAAGCAGGGAAGAGGGGCAGAGAGAGAGAGGGAGACACGCAGGGCTTGAACTCACAAACCATGAGATCATGACCTGAGTGGAAGTTGGACACTTAACCAACTGAGCCACCCAGGCGCCCCTCATCTCTTGTTTTCTAATCTTTTCTCGGTGATTTCCTCTTTGATCTATTGATCGTTTAAGACCGTTGTTCAATTTCCACATATTTGTCAGTTTACCAGTTTTCCTTCTGTTACTGATTTCTAGCTTGATTCCATTGTGATCAGAAAAGATACTTTGATTTCAGTCTTTTAAAATTTATTAAAACTCATTTTGTAGTCTAAATGTGATCTATTATAAAGAATGTTTTATGTGTACATGAGAAAACTGTTCTGCCATTGCTGGGTTGCACGTTCTATATATGTGTTAGGCCTCGCTGGTAGTGTTAAATCTTTTATATCCTTATCGATATGAAAAATGGGGTATTGCCATCTCTAGTTACTATTGTAGAACTGTCCATGTCTCCATTCGATTTTGTCAATTTTTGCTTCAAATATCTTGAGGCTCTGTTTTAGGTAGGGTGTGGGGGGGGTCCTTTTTTTTTCGAGAGAGAGCACGTGCACACATGCAAGTGGAGGAGAGGGACAGAGAGAGAATCCTTTTTTTTTTTTAATATTTATTTATTTTTGGGAGAGCACAAGTGAGGGAGGGGCAGAGAGTAGGCTGACAGGCTGACGGCAGTGAGCCCAGTGTGGGGCTCAAACCCACGAACCTCGGAATCATGACTTGAGCCAAAGTCAGACACTCAACCGAGCCACCCAGGTGCCGAGAGAGAGAGAGAGAAAATGAATGAGTGAATGAAAGAATCTTTTTTAAAATTTTTTAAATGTTTATTTATTTTTGAGGGAGAGAGAGACGGAGTGTGAGCAGGGGAGGGGCAGAGAGAGAGGGAGACACAGAATCTGAAGCAGGCTCCAGGCTCTGAGCTGTCAGCACAGAGCCTGATGCAGGGCTCAAACTCACAGACCATGAGATCATGATCTGAGCCGAAGTCGAAGGCTCAACTGAATGAGCCACCCAGGCGCCCCCGAATGAATGAATCTTAAGCAGGCTCCACACTCAGCGAGATCCCACAACCCTGGGATCAAGACCTGAGCCAAAATCGAGAGTTAGATGCTCAACAGACTGAGCCACCGGGGTACCTTATGGTCTATCTTCTTTCTGTTTCACATTTTCTGTCAATATAGAATATCCTTTTTGTCTCTTGTAACCTTTTTGGACCAGAAGTCTTTTTTGTCTGATGCTAGTATGGCCACCCCAGCTCTCTCAGTTGCTGTTTGCATGAAATATATTTTTCTATCCTTTCACTTTCAACTTACTTGTGACTTCGTATCTAAGGGAGTCTCTAGTACACAGCATGTAGATCGATCCTGCTATCTATCTCCCTTAAGCTTTAAAGTACTCGGATTCATTCTTGTTATAGAGAGCTCAGGAAATGCGTGATGATAAGCACCATAATTGCCACAGTCAGTTTTGCACAATCAACTCCAACATCTGCCTCCTTGACAGTTTCAGAGATGGCCAACATGTGGTCTCGTTTCTCATTTTCTACCACAAAGCCTCCAGCAGAATTGGGAGTCTGTTTGTCATCACATTCTGCAGGTGATAATCGGTGACTGAGAGAGGCGATCTCGGGGCGCCTGGGTGGCTCAGTCGGTTAAGCGTCCGGCTTTGGCTCAGGTCATGATCTCACGGTTCGTGGGTTCGAGCCCCGCGTCAGGCTCTGTGCTGACGGCTCAGGGCCTGGAGCCTGTTTTCAGATTCTGTGTCTCCCTCTCTCTCTGACCCTCCCCTGCTCATGCTGTCTCTCTCTGTCTCTCAAAAATAAATAAAAAAAAACATAAAAAAAAAAAAAAAAAGAAAGAGGCGATCTCATGGCATCTGTCTCACTGCCCTCCACACAGCCTGCCCTGCATGCGGAACCCTCTCAACCTCCCTCACCCCTGGACACACAGATACAGAGGAGTCATACGTGCCCTGGTGCTGACACCTACGTTTATTTTGCAAGGATGGGCCAAGAGGGAAGATAGCTCACCCAAGTCACATGACTAGCCTGTTGGCCTTGCCCGTCCAGTCTAGGGGTCATCTGTCAGTGCCTCCCTTGTCCAAGGAGAAAAGCTAGTGAAGAGTCTAGTACTCATTGTGGTTCCAGGTAGCATCTCTGCCCGGGCTTGAGGGTGCTTAGGGTCAGACTACTGTCAAGTGCCCCCCTATAATGAAGTGTGCTCCACTGTGAGTCCTGTTCTGATGTGTGCATGCCGCAGTTCTGAAACCATGTCCCTGAGGTCTGGCCCCAGCTCCCAGCTGGTGAGGAGGCCTCCCCTCTGGTCTAGTGCACAGGCACAGACTCCGAAGTCTCACATCCAGGTTTAGGTCCCACTGATTTGTGTCGTCCCTGGGAGGATGTGCACAGCCCCCACCTGCTTGCTTGCTGGTAAAGTGGCCGGAGGAGAGGGGTTGTGGGCACACTCCAGGCACACAGCAGGCTGCTCAGACCTTGACTCCCTTGCCCTCTCCACAGGGCTCGCACACAGACCTTCTAGGAGGTATTGGGGTATAAACACAGGGTCAAGAAGCACTTGTGGGTGGTCCTTGTAGGTGAAGCCCCAGCCCTGATGAGCTAGGAGGACCTGGCTCTTTGCACAAACCAGAAGGGCCTCTGTATCCCCCTCTGCCCAGCTTCTCCTCCCCCAGGAAGCCACCACCTGAGGGGTGGTTGTTTCCGCCACCCAGACGGGGCTGTCGCAGCATCTTCATGTGGATTAGTGTTGCTGGCTCCAGCCAAGCTCCAAAGCTGATGCCAAATTAAATGTCAGTTGCTTTGAGGATGGTCGGCTGCCTCCCCGGAAGGAGCTAACAGAGCTATACACAGCTGAGTCTTATGCCAGACTCTGAACCCTTGTGTGTCTACACTGGGTGTCTGTTCCCTGCAGGGCTTATTTCCAAGAGTTGGTGTGTGAATGCACACATACAGGCACATGCGTATCTCTGCTTTCCTCTCTTTGTCTTTGCAAAGTCCCCATCATGTCACCCATTAGACATGTGACCTTGAATGAGGCCCTGGACCTCTAAGTTCTGATGTCATCATCTTCAATATGGGGGTATAGAGCCTGCCTGGAGAAGTCCTGTGAGGATGACACTAGATGCACGTGATAGACCACGGTCAGGCTCCTGTGGTCATTATGTGACACAGGATACCAACTGTTGCGATGTGAAGGCCTTGTGCCATGTGCGTTAAGTGCCTCAGATGTCGTCAGTGCATGGACGCTGTACCGCATGCAGGAGTAGGTCTGGACCTGTCCATCCGTTGTTGACCAGCCTGTGTCTTATTTCCAGTTCAGGACCTCAAGGGGCTTGGCTATGAGAAAGGGAAGCCCGTAGGTCTGGTGGGTGTCACAGAGCTGTCAGATGCCCAGAAGAAGCAGCTGAAGGAGCAACAGGAGGTAGGTTTGTGTGGCGCAGAGCAAAGGGTCTAATGGAATATTGTCCCCCTACCTCACCTCACAGGACAGCGGTCATGTTGTTTTTTCTGAGCCTCCCTGTGCTGGGTGGATCCCACCATCAGTGCAGAGGTTCTTGGGTCGCACGACCCTGTCAATGGCATTTCACCCCCCAAGGGCCCCCCCCCCCCCCAGCCTGCAGCTGGACCCAGAGCTCAGGCCTCAACACTGCCTGGGCAGACCCTGAGGCGGACGCTCCACAGCTACTCCCCGACACGCTCATGGGCTGTTCCTGACTAGGCAGTCTCCATTTTAAGCTCTCCCAGTGCCCTCCAGCATCCAGTACAGGACAGGCCTGGCTAGCACTGGGCGCCCTGAACGATGTAACAGATGCTCAGTTGGTGTTGCCTGTGTCGGGATGAGGGCAGGCTTGGCAGGGACCTCTATGGCCAGGGGGTTGGCCTCTCTGCTGCTTTCCTGGGGAACTACAGACACAGCCTTGGTCCTTGGGGACAGCTCACCCTTGTCACTCTTCCAAGCTGACAGCCCCGTCACATCTCCCTCAACCCTTCCATGGTCAGGAGCTTGTGGTGCCCTCATTTGGTCCACAGCAAGGGTGCCCAGGATGTGCTGGGTTCCAGGCCAGATGCCAGACTGGGTGAGGCAGAGAGGAGTTCTCCCTGCTGAAAACAGGGATCCAAGGAACCCAGGGGATGCCCTGATGCAAGACTTTGTGTCTTGAGTGCTTGCTCCAAGCCTTGCTCACGTGCCTGCCCAGGGAGGGCAGAAAGTGGGAAAGTTGAGGGGGCCTGACATGCATAGGGAAGGTATGTAGCCTTGCTCACTGGAATGTGCTGCCTGCAGATGCAACAGATGTATGACATGATCATGCAGCACAAGCGTGCGATGCAGGACATGCAGCTACTGTGGGAGAAGGCACTTCAGCAGCACCAGCATGGCTACGACAGCGACGAGGAGGTAGACAGCGAGCTGGGCACCTGGGAGCACCAGCTGCGGCGCATGGAAATGGACAAGACTCGGGGTGAGCCAAAGCCCACGTTGCAGGTGGGGGACAGGGCACCTAGGTGAGGCCTCGCTCTCAGGGTACTGCAGGCTCCGGAAGCCACATTCACGTGCCCAGGAAAGGCACCTGGAGGCACCACACTGGGATCTTAAACCACCTGCCCAACCTGTAAGGCCTTGAGCAAGAGTTGGTTTCTCTGTGCCTCAGGTTCCTGAGAGGGAAAAAAAACAATGGTTCTTTATAAGTGTTCACTGCTGTTTGAACATGGCACTCAGCGGGGCTGCCTGGAGCAGCAAGGGTTTGGGTCAGGGTCTCAACCATCTGCCTCATTCCCCCACAGCCCCAGACTCCCCTCCCCTGACAAGACTCATACCTGTGCTATGGGACCACTCAGCCTGCTCCCACTGCCTGCCTTTCTCTCACCTTTCCCTCTTCTACGGGCAGAGTGGGCCGAGCAGCTGACGAAGATGGGCCGTGGCAAGCACTTTATTGGAGACTTCCTGCCACCAGATGAGCTGGAGAAGTTCATGGAAACCTTCAAGGCCCTGAAGGTGAGCTGGGAGTGTCCCCAGGCACCAGCCCCTGCCGTAGGTCTGTCCAGCAGGCAGCCCTTCGAGTGTCCCAGCCCCTCCTCCTGTTAGCATCACGAGGCAGGCGCCTGAGGCAGCCTCCAGCCTCGCCTCGTTCACAGGAGGAGCTGGGCCCTCTTGCCTCAGGAGGCATCTGTTGATGATAGACACCGTCTGTGAAGGGAATTAGCAAACAAAGCTCAGCTGCCGCTTTAGAAACATTTCCCAGGGCTTCAGGGAAATTCTGCTTTCAGCGGAGCCAATTAGGTGCAGTTTACAGGCAAAGCATTTCTCAAGCAGAAGCCCCCATGGACTGGGTTCTCCAGCACAAGAACTTAACATTCCTCCCATGCTGTCTTCATGCTTGTGAGGAGAGACAGCTGACGAGGCACATCCCATGCCATCTTTGGAGGATTTTTTTAAAGCTGCTTTTGTATCACATAACCTCATCAGCAGGGCGGTCACCTTACTGACCACATGTTTTAGCATTCTGTGTAATGAATTGCCCTTGGAACATGGGGCTTTTCTTTGCTGATGAACCGTTAATCTTTCCCATGGTGGGTGAGGCCTGTGTGACCCATCACCTTGCCCTCTTTGACTTGGCCACCAGGCAGCTTGGCACAAAGTCTGGCCCTGGGGACCCTGAGAAAGAGCATCTGGGTCTATTCTCAAGGAACCTGATATGGTGCAGAGGAGGCAGATGGGCAGGGGTCCCAGCAGCCAGTGAGGTGGTTGTTGGTGGGCGGTGCGGTGGATGGGGGCTGTTCAGGCCAGGGCTGGGACCTGGAACAGTTGTAGCCCTGGTAGATGACAGCCACCTCCTTGCCCTGCAGGAGGGCCGAGAGCCTGACTACTCCGAGTACAAGGAGTTCAAACTGACGGTGGAGAACATCGGCTATCAGATGCTGATGAAAATGGGCTGGAAGGAGGGCGACGGGCTGGGCTCAGAGGGCCAGGGCATCAAGAACCCAGTCAACAAGTGAGTGTACCCGCCTCCTACCACCCTCCTGCTGGCACCAACCTGGCCCACTGCTTATTCAGCCCTGTCATTCCCCTGCAGAGGCACCACCACAGTAGATGGAGCCGGCTTTGGCATTGACCGGCCAGCTGAGCTCTCCAAGGAGGATGATGAGTATGAGGCCTTTCGCAAGAGGATGATGCTGGCCTACCGCTTCCGACCCAACCCCCTGGTGCGTGTATCCGCAGCCTCCCGCACGGCTTCTGGCTGGGCTCTCCCGAGTCTCCATAGGGGGGTGGCGGTGCTGGTAACAGAGCTTCCCCTCCTTCCCCAGTCTAGCTAGGCCATGTCTCAGCAGCAACTCCACACCTTTCCCCTTGCCCTCCCCTCTGACAGATGTGAGCTCAGCTGTCCCTAGAAGGTTCTGGACAGGAGGAACTGCTGTCTTTAGCATTGACTCCCTCCCCTTCTCCCCTTTTGATCTTATTTGCCTCCCACAGAACAACCCCAGACGGCCTTACTACTGAGTATTCCGGAAAAACATACAAACGTATTTTCCAAATGACTGACCATCCCTGGACTGTGGAATATTCCGGCCTGCATTTCTGCCTGCCCTTCCCGTTGTCTCGAGTGTCGTGCCGTGTATTAAAGTTCCAGTGCTTGCCCACCATGGCAGCCTGGTTTTGCCATCACCAGAAACCACTCCTGTTTCCTTAGCAGCAGGGCTGGGCTGCGCAAATGGGGCTGGGATCCTGTCACGAAGGCTCCCTAGTGCCTGAGGAACCTGAGAAAACCACCTAGACCCTTGTCTGCCTATGGCCTCCCCCCACACACCCCCTCATCCTGGGTTAGAGTTGAGGGGAGCATCCATGGACCCCCTGAGAGAGACTCGGGGCTGGCCAGGCAAGACCTGGCTGCACCTGGACCAGAGACATCAGGGACATCCCAGTTTGTAGCACTGTGCTATAGGAGGAGATTGGAAGGCATCCCTAGACCGGCCCCAGACCTCAGAAGTGTGAGGCATGTTGACCCAGGGCACACTTATGCAAGTCACCTCGCCAGCAGGTGGTGCTGATGACCACCTCCCTGCAACACAGACACACACACAGCAAGCCTAGCCCGTTATAGCTGCAGCCTAGGCTACCCCAGCTGCCCTGGGTCCTGCCATTGGGGTGGACATATAAGTCCCTGGGGCTCATGCCTTTTGAAGACAACTTTGTGGACAGATACAACCTATATCTTCAGAGCCTGCACATCACATTTGTGCTGAGACCACCTGGGGCTCTTCTTCAGTTGCAGCTGCTGAGTGAGCAGTTTGGGTGGGGTCCCAAGAACCCGAAACCCCTGCTTAAAGTATTATGGCTTGGAGATCTGACGGGCCCCCCACAACTCCCCCATCTGCCCACACATGAACCTTGTGGGTCCTGCTCAACACCTGTGGGCTCATGGGCTCTGAAAACTCTAGCTGGAGTTGGGCTTCTGGGCCAGCCTGCATTCTCAATGTCATTCAGTAAACACAGCACTGACTGTGGTTGGAAAGGATCTGCCCCCCTGGTGTGGCAATGAACCTGAAACTGATACATATTGTGAAGAGGAACTAGGTGCTGTCATGGAGGCAGCCTGGGGAGTGTCTCAATGGGCAGGGGTTGGTGGTATCCGGATATTGGGAGTCTCCACTGTAGAGCCCAAGCTGGAATGATGTATGCCACCCTGTCTCCCCTCCACGGACACAGCCCAAAGCAGGGCAAAGGGGCGACATTCCCATGCATGGAGGCTGCCCAGTGGTCCCTGGGCTTGAGCACAAGAGTAGCTCTGGGCAGCCAGTTTCCAGGGATGGGAACCCCAGGCCTTGGTCCCAGGCACCTTGCCATCCAGGTCAAGGTCACCCCTCAATTGAATTCTCAGTGGCTGGGAGGCTTGCCAGACTCCGCCCACGGATTTTATTCCCAGGCAAGTGGAGAATTGGATGTGATGGCTTCCAAATTCAGTGTGCTTGTGCAGGTGGCTTGTTCCAGACACAGATGCAAGTCCAGGTTGCTGCACAGAGCTAAACCAGACACCCCTGGCCCCGCCAGGGTATCAGCCCAGCCAGGTCCCTGGGCAGAGAGGGCTACCTGGAGGAGGGGACATTGGGATCTGCTTTATGGGGTGAGGAAATCCATCTTGCAGACAGGAAAGAGGCCTGGGGGGTGTTGGCACTGCTAGAGTTGGGAAAAGTCCAGAAAGGAGACTGGAGCCTCAGGTCAACCCAGAGGAACCTGAATTTCACGGGCAATAGACAACTAGGGACGGAGGCTGTCAGGTTGGTGGCAGGCTCAGTGATGGGACCCAGCTGGCACAAGGCCAAGGGGCTGCGTGGGAAAAGGGTGAGTGATAGAATATTCCCTAACTGCAGACTGTGGGCTCCCCCAAGGGCAGTTCTTGCTGTTTCCAAGCCCACAAGTACCACATGGGCAAGAGTCCAAAGCTGGTTGAAGTGACAAAGACACTGTCCCCTCCCTGGTCCAGAGCACCCCCCCCACCCCTCGCCATCCATACCCTTTACATTTTCCCCAGCCACGTGTAGGCTGTTCAAAACCTTCCCTCAGCTCTCCCCTCTATGCCTCCCAACACACCCCAGCCCCAGGCCTCATCTATTCTTGCCAGAAACTTCCCGAACTCCTCACCAAACTGTTGCAATCCACACCTAATCTAAGCCCACCCTTTGGACTCCGTCCCTTTGACCCCACCCACTGTGCAGGGTCGCAGCCTCAGCTGCCCACAAGGTGCCCACGCTACATGGAAGGAACAGAGTCCTTCAAGGCACCCTCCAGCCTTGATCTTGGCTGCCCGCCTTGAGATAGTCCCCAGATACAGCCAAAGCTTCACACCCGGACACGTGCTTGAACGTGTGTGGCCACTGCATGAACACTCAAATCCCGGGGCTCTGAAACAACTGCCCAAGCGACTGAGGTTCCTCCATTAGCGCATATGGGCAATGCCCACTTGATCCTAGGGGAAGGAAGGTCTAGGGAATGTGGAAATAAAGAGTCCCCTTCGGGGTCGAGGTTGGTACACCGGTGCCTTGGGACGGAGAATGCAGAAGTGCAGAAGAAGGAGGCCTGGAGAAAGAATTCCCTTAGAATGAAGTTGCTGGCCCAGGGCCCCCAAGTTGCAGACCCGCGCCTCAACAGCGGAGGAATCCGGAGACATGGTGTTCTAGCCTTTTACAGAGAAAGGCTGGGCGGCTGGGAGGGCCGCTGAGAACTGCGCGGAGTCCCGCAAGGGTGAAGCGGAGAGGGGCGCAGGGAGGGGCCGCCTCAAGCGGGAGGGGCCTCAGAGGCTCCCCGGGAGCTCACGGAGCTGTCGCGGAACCGCGGCGGGACCAGTGCGCAGCGAGGGGCGACCTTTGCGCGGGGCGGGGCCCGGACCGGCCGGGTCCCTGGCAACCCCCCCTCCCCCCTCCCAGACGCGCCACTGCAGAAGAGACGAGCGCCCAGGAGGCCGCGCCGAGGCCGAGCCGGGGTGCAGGCGCCGCTGCTATGGACATCCCGCAGCTGGACGGCAAGATCGCCGCTCTGTCGCTCGGCGCCCTCCCCGTGTCCTACGCGCTCAACCTGGTCTCGGCGCTCTCGCAGTGCGTGAGGGGAGGGGCCTGGGCCGACTCCGGGGGCGGGGGTGGGCGGCCAGGCCCGCTTGGTGGTAGGATGCGCGGACGGCGAGCCTGGCTCCCCCCACCCCAGCGTCCCTGCGCCGCTCTGGCCGGGAGGAAGGGGACTAGGCCAGAACTCCCCACACCCCCACCCAGCCGGAAGTCCCTTTTCTGCCGGTCGGGAGGCTGCGTGGTAGGGATGGAGGGCGCTCCTGGGACGTTTAGGGCCTGGGGAGAAAGGAGGTTGAGAAACAGAGCCCCCCACAGGGCAGGGTTGTGGAGGGTTTCTGGGTTTTTCCCAGGCTGTGCCCAGCCCCACAGTTACCAAGGTTCAAAGTATTGCCCCAGATAAGATCCTGATGACCTAGCTCTTGACACAGGCACACAGGGACACGCGTTCTGTTCCACCACCCCTGCCAGATGGAGGGCCCTCCATCGCCTGTCTCAGGCCCGGGACGTTTTTCTGTTAAGGTTTGGCCCACCCTGTCTTTAGTCTGTTTTCCCTACATACTGTGACCTCCCTTGGGTCCTAACCCTAGACCCTAGCCCTGTGGATCCTGCCACTGGGTACCAGGCATCTGCAAACCCCTCACACTTCCAAACCTAGCTGAACTCAAGACAAGGGGTAGAGGGAGTCTTGACTACGGGGTTGGCTCCTTGGGTACAAATTCCTGGCTCTATCCCCCTGGAACCTGGGTGAGCTAGGTTGTTTCTGGGAGCCTCAGTTTCTTCAGTGTGTAATGAACATAATCCTACACCTCATCCCATAGTTAGTTAAGGATTACAAACTGTGTGGTCTTATCTGATTACTCTAATTGTCATTGTTGGGCCCAGGATGGGGATTCTCAGGTGTCAGAGGGGTCCATGAGAAGGTAGGAGCCTGGAGAGAGTGTAGGGAAGAGTGTGGAACCCTGGATAGCTTTCCCACCCCCCACTCTGCCCACTTGTGTTGGGCTCTGCCCAAAGATGGCTTCTATTATCTGTGCAGCTGAGTGACCTGCCTTATCGGATTGATGGCGGCAGATCAGGTCAGGGGTAGGGTGGGGTTGATGGAAGTATTTGGACTTTAGCTGGGAGGAGTCTGGAGCTTCAGAGAGTGAGGTGTACAGTGTTGAGCACTTCGAGACCTGACAGGCTTGGGAACTGGGTCTGGCCACAGAGAGGCTTGGTGAGGTTGAATGACTGACGGCAAATTGAGTCAAACACATAGCAGCGCATGACAGGATGAACTGTATAGTCAGAAAGAGTCGGGGCGCCTAGCTGGCTCAGTCGGAAAAGCACATGACCCTTGATCTCGGGGTTGTGAGTTTGAGCCCCATGTTGGGTGTAGAGATTACTTAACAATAAAATCTTAAAAAAGGAAAGAGTTGACTGATGCCCCCTCTGTACTTGGCCTAAGTTTGGCAATGATCCTTTCTGAAGAGTCAAGGAGGGCTTCCTGGAGGAGGTGTCATGAAAGACAGGCTATGAAGGATGAGTAAGAGTTTGCCAAATGGAAGAGACTTCTGGAAGGAGTTTCGAGGAGGGGGAAACAGCTGAGGCAACAGCCTCGTGTTGGGAAAGGGCAGTTTCAGGGATTGAGAGATTCCTGGATGGACAGACACTCACCCTCAACATCTGAAGCTTCTAGAGTCTGCTTTTGGCCTCACCAGGGTGAGGTGGGGCCTCAGCACTGGGCCTGGCCTCTCTGATTTGTTTTTCCTCTCCACAGCCCCCTGGGGGTGGCACTGATGAGTGCCCTGATCCTGTGTCTACTTTTCATAGCTATCTACAACTTGTCCCCCGGCCACATCTACTATGACCCACTCTATGCTGGTGAGTCAGTTGGAGAGAACTGTGTGAGCAAGGGCCTCCTCCGTCAGACTGGGGGTCCTTGAAGGGCTCCCATCAGACTGGAGAACCTCAAAGAGACTGGAGAACCCTCATTGGTTGGGGAACCTTAGAGGACCGCCCCCTTCAGGCCTGGGGCTCTTCAGAACCGGACTGTATCTTCTCCTCATGAGGCAGGGCTGTGGGTCATGTGACCGGTGCAGAGGGCGACCGGGAGCAGTTGGGCATGGATCCTTGCCTGGAATCTGGGTCCCAGACAAACTGCCTCAGGCCTCGCCCACACCCAGGCTGTGCCCCGCCTACTCTTCCCACAGTGTTCACTATCTTCGCCTTCACCTCAGTGGTGGACCTCCTTATTGCTCTCCAGGAAGATGGCTACATGGTGGGCTTCATGGAGTTCGTTACCACGGAGGTACGTAACGGGCAGCCGGGGATGCCTCCTGCCCTGCTGCCCATCTGAGCCCTGACCTACCCTTGCAGGGAGAGCCGTACTTGCGCACTGGCCATGGAGTCTTCATCTGCTACTGGGATGGCACCGTTCACTACCTCCTTTACCTGGCCATGGCTGGTGCCATCCGCAGAAGGTGCATGGGGTGGGCGGGGTGGCACCCGGACCCTGAGAAGGAGGTCAAGTCCCCAGGTGGAGTCCCAAGCCCGGGTGGAGCCAGAAGTGTGTGTAGGGGAAATCAGGAGGCCTCGCTAGGGCTCCAGCCAGGAGTGGCCAGGGAATGTCACAGGTGTAAGTCATAGTCACCTCTCTTCTCTTGTACTGCCTGGTGCCTAGGCAGCCACTTTTGTCCTTGGACAGTCAGTCTGTTCATTCCCTCATTCATCTCCCTGTTGTCCCCTCTGTCCTGGTCAAAACTGGGAGGGACCCAGAGTTGGGGAGCCCAGGGTGGACTCTGGGCTCTGGCTGGGGCTCTGAGACTGGAGAACAGGCATCTTTTGGTCACCCCTCCATCCCTGACCCCAGGAAGAGATACCGGAACATTGGACTGTATTGGCTGGGATCTTTCATCATGAGCATCCTGGTATTCCTCCCAGGAAACATCCTTGGTAAGGACTTGGCTTTGAGGGATCCCATCTCCTCGGGCTGGGTCACTCTTCTGCACCTAGAAGGTTCATAGGTAGATCTTGGGAGGTAGAGGGCAGAGGCAGACCAGTATGTGGAGTGGCTGAACCAGGGTGGCACCCAGGGTGTATCCAGAGGGAGCAAGTATAGAGGCAGTATCCAGAAGGTAAATTGAGGCAGGCCAGGCTGAGGAGCATAGACATGATCTTATGAGCATTGCAGAGCCAGAGGTCCTAAGAGCTTGAATAAAGATTGCATTTATGGGGCGCCTGGGTGGCTCAGTTGGTTAAGCGTCCGACTTCGGCTCAGGTCATGATCTCGCAGTTCGTGGGTTTGAGCCCCGCGTCGGGCTCTGTGCTGACAGCTCAGAGCCTGGAGCCTGCTTCGGATTCTGTTTCTCCCTCTCTCTCTGCCCTTCCCCAGCTCACATTCTATCTGTCTCTCTCTCAGAAATAAAAACATTAAAAAAAAAAAAAAAAGACTGCATTTGTGTGGGGCGCCTGGGTGGCTTGCAGTTAGTTAAGCGTCTGGCTCTTGATTTCAGCTTAGGTCATGGTCTCACAGTTCATGAGATCAAGCCCTGCATCAGGCCCTGTACTGGTGGCACAGGAGCCTGTTTGGGATTCTCTCTGTCTCTGTCTCTCTGCCCCTCCCCTGCTCTCTCACTCACTCTCTCTCTCTCAAAATAAATTTTAAAAAATGAAAAAAAATGCATTTGTAAATTACTACTTCCATCTAGGGACTCTGGTGTGATTCACCTCCCGGTCTGGCCAGGCCTGGGTGATCCTCACGGAGTGACACCCCCTGTCTCCTACAATGACAGGTAAATACAGCTCAGAGATCAGACCTGCCTTCTTCCTTGCCATCCCCTATATGCTGGTCCCATGCTGGGCTGGCATAAGGATCTTCAGAATGTCCCGGGCGCCAACCAGCTGTATCCCCCATGTGGTAAGTGTCTTGCCCCCCATTCCCTGTGCCAGCATGCCTCAGTGTCCCCCATTAGAGTTCCTTCTGGTCAAAAACATGCCCTCTTTGGAAGGCTCTCCTTGGCCATTAGGAAAGAAGGGGTGAGCCTTTATTGAGTGCCTGTTGGATCCCAGACTTCTCACACTCTGTCTCCCATGGGGCAGGTACAGGAGGAGCAAAGAAAGGGACTTCTACGACGCCCGGTTGACCTGGCCCTTGTCATATACCTCACCCTTGCTGGGTTCTTCACCCTCTTCCGGGGCCTGGTGAGTGTGCAGTGGCCAGCCTTTCTTCTACCTCCAGTCCCCTTTCCCGTCCCCTCCCAAACCATGTTCTTGGGGTGCCTGGGTGACTCAGTCAGTTAAGCATCCGACTTTGGCTCAGGTCATGATCTCACAGTCTGTGGGTTCGAGCCCCGCGTCGGGTTCTGTGCTGACAGCTCAGAGCCTGGAGCCTGCTTCAGATTCTGTGTTTCCCTCTCTCTCTCTGCCCCTCCCCCACTCTCTCGCTCTCTCTCTCTCTCAAAATAAAATAAAGACACAAAAAATTTAAGAAAAATTTTTCCTTTATCCAGTGCAAAAAGGCTACTGCTCTCCTGACTGATCATCCAGGAAAGTTCTTCATTGAGTCTGATCTGAGTGTCCCATGATAAAGCCCTGCTCCCTATAATCTTCCAAGCCAAAGTGAAAAACCAAGGGGAGGGGAGGCCAGAGCAAGGGGTACGGGACCCTCCTGGGAGGGTGGAGAAAGCTTCTGGTAGGAAAGTGTTTCACGTGGGGTGTCGGTTTGTCTGTCTGCCCCAGGTGGTGCTTGACTGCCCCACAGATACCTGCTTTACCTACATCTATCAGTATGAGCCATACCTACGGGACCCCGTGGCCTATCCAAAGGTGCAGGTGAGAGAGCAGATGGGAGGAGAGGGCTATATGGTCCTGCCGTATGGTCCTGCCATGGATAGAGGTCTACCAAGTCCTCTTTGATGCAGGCAAGCCAATTTATTGCCCTACCGGGGCGCCGGGGTGGCTTAGTCAGTTGAGCGTCTGACTCTTGGTTTCGGCTCAGATCATGCATGATCTCACAGTTCGTGGGTTTGAGCCTCGTGTTGGGCTCCGTGCTGGCAATGTGGAACCTGCTTGGGATTCTCTCTCTCTGCCCTTCCCCCACTCACGCTCTCTCTCTCTCTCTCTCTCTCTCTCAAAATAAACTTGAAAAAAAAGTTAAAAAAATTCATTGTCCTACCAAAAATGTCTGTCTTCAAAAATGAAGATAGATATGGTCTTCAAGTATGGCTGGATCTAGGAGCTAAGGGTAACTGTGTCTCTGGGCTCTGTTTTCTTTGCATGGACTCCACTCCCTGGTAGTCACTTTGTGGGATTGCAGAGTCAGCCTTGGGCCGCTCCAGGCCTCCATCCACCCTACTTAGCCACCCCAGAAGAACATGAGCTCGTATTTCTCCAGAGCTTAAGCACAAGTCTCAGGCAGGCTCTGATTGGCCCACGTGCCCATCATCACAAAATAACATGCCCATTCTGTCGCTGATCATTATGGCCAGGGGGCTGCAGTGTGTCACTTGGCCAGGCCAGGGTCACATGCCACTTCTGGAATAATGTGGATGGGCTCAGTGTGTGTATGTATGTGGCAGGGGGAATATCCAGGGGAAATAGAGGAGCAGTATGCACAGGGCTGGGATGCACAGAGAGCCCCCCTCTCCCTTCCTGGGTGAGGTCTGAAGCTGGCCAGAGCTTTCCTGGGGCCTACATCTCGGGGGTCTCAGGAGACCTGGCTGGGGCAGCTGCTCCTCCAATTGGTCGTGTGCCCCTTAGATGCTGGTGTACATGTTCTATGTGCTGCCCTTCTATGGCCTGGCTGTCTATGCCCTCATCTTGCCCAGCTGCTCTTGGCTGCCTGACTGGGCCTTGGTGTTTGCTGGAGCTGTTGGCCAGGTGAGGTGGAGTGGGGGGGCGGGGGGAGGTGTGGGTGGGTCTGTAGGGAAGGAAGCTTCTGCCCACCCATCAAATGCTTTTCTGCTCTCCCTGAACAGGGTGATGCTGAGCCTCTGAGAGGCCCCAGCCTCAGCTTGGTACCCTAAGATACCCTAGTCCAGGCGAGAAAGAATCGGATACAAACATTCCCAAATCTATGGAGTCAGAACTAGAGAGAGGGAAGGATAGGGGCTGAGAGGGATTCCAGAGAGGAAAGATTTCCTAGAAGAGGGAGCATAGGAGCTGAGCTTTGATGTATGGGTATGAGTTCTCTAGGCAGGGAAGGGCATTTCAAGAATGGGAAGAGCATAAAAACACACAGATGAATAACAGTTTAGCAGAGCCACAACATGGGTAAAGGCAGAGGCAGGAGAATTTGACAGCTAGATGCTGCGGGCTTTCAACTCTGAGCTTGGGGGAGCCATGGAGCGTGTCTGAGCTGTGGAGGGTCCCGTCAGAGCTGGAGGGCTTGTTTCTGGGTTCCTGATGGAAAGTGGCAAAGCCTGGGCCCAGGCCTGGGCAGGGGAAACCTGGAAGACATGTCTGGGGGTCGAATGGACAGGATTTGTGTCGGGGACAGAAATGGGGTAGGGAAGAAAGAGCAGGAGGAGGAGCCGGGCCCAGATCAGAGAGATGGGAAACAGGGCCCAGCAGAAAGAGTGAAGATGGTTCTGGTTAGACAGCTGGGGAGAGGCTCACAGACAGATGGACAAGGACAGACAGTAAATGTAGGGGCAGGGATATTTAGAGGCAGACAGATGGGCTGGAGAGGGGAGACAGGTCATCAGCGGGTGAGATAGGGACAGGGACCCTCGGGGCTCCCTAGGGTGGGACGTTGGTGATCCTAGGACTTGTTCTCCAGGCCCCTGACATCCACCCTCCCTGTGTGGTCACTAGGCACAGTTCTCGCACATGGGTGCCTCCATGCACCTGCGCACGCCCTTCACCTACCGTGTGCCTGATGACGCCTGGGCCTGCTTCTTCGGGTGCAACCTGCTGTATGCACTGGGCCCCCACCTGCTGGCCTTCCGCTGCCTTTGGTGGCCCGCCTTCTTCCTGCGCCCTCCCCCTGGCCCTCCGGCCCACCACAAGAAGCAGCACTGAGAGGGCTGAGGACCCCCCAGGACTCTGTTCACATGCCTCGTCCGCCCTGCTCAGGGAAGGGTGGGCTGGCTTGTTTAGAGGCAGTAAGTACATCTCCAGGTGTCTTTGGTCCTGGCCATGGTGGTTTCAGGCCAACGGACGGGATGGGAGACCCAAGGGCCAAGGGTTCCCACAGAGAGGGCCACAGACACGCTCAGCTGTTATGGTACCCCAGTCCCACACGGACACATCCACTCCCTCCCAGAATTTACCCATCATACCCTGTGGACCCTTTAGTAAAAAACCTTTTGATGCCCAAATATTGCCGCTGCCTGAGTGTTTCAGGATTCAGAGGTCAGGGACCTGCTTTGCAGACCCCATGTGGGCCTACCCATCACTGCCAGCATGGCCATCAGGAGCTGGAGAAGCCGGACAGCAGAAGTCTGCCTCTGGTTGGTGTGGACAGCTCCATCTTCCAGATGGGGAAAACTGAGGCTCAGAGAGGTCCAAAGACCTGTCTGAGTTCACAGTCAGTAAGGAAGCATCTGAAACCCAAGCTCTGACAATAAATTATAATAACGAATAGTGTGGTACAGTTATTAAGCACCTACCATATACCATTTCAACGGCTAACCTCAAGTGGTACATGCTGGATCTCACCCTATATTCCAGATGGGAAAACTGAGCCTGCAGGAGGTAAAAGTCCTGGCCAGAGGTCATGGCTCTGGATGCAGCTGAGCTGATGGACTGAGCCCTGGCCTAGCCCATCCGACCATGGACCCTACAACCCTGCCTCTGCTGTATGGTTGGCTCATATTGTGGGGAAACTGAGCCAGCCAAGGGGTTGGGGAAAAGGCTCATTTTTTTTCTTCGTTCAGTTTTTGAACTTGGGTGAAGGGCCAGGTTCTGGAGGTGACTCAGGCCCAGAGTGGGTCAGGGGCTTGATCAGACTCCCCTGTTCCCCATCCCTACCAACATTTATTAGGCACCTATTGTATGTCTAGCAATTGGATCTTCACCAAAGAACCACCCAGCACTCCATTTCCCCGAGGTGGAAACTGAGGCTCAGAGAGACCAAGCCTCTCTTCCAAGGGCCTACAGCAGGTGAGAGGCAGAGTCAGATTTGGACCTGTTGCTGCATGTTTCCTCTGCAGAGTATGTGACTGTTGTGGGGCCCCCACCCCCAGAGTGAGAACCTTTTGGTGCCCAGGACACTGCGATGGCCACCAAGTGACAAATGGGAAAACTGAAGCCTGCAGGCCAAGCCCCTTTCGCAAGTTACTGAGCCCTCCCGGCTCGCCTTGGGCATCCTAGATGGAAGACTCCATCAGGCCCCCCTCCTCTATTTTAGAGATAGTTAAACTGAGGCCCAGAGGTTCCTCTGCCTGCCCAAGATCATTCCCTAGGATCAGCGACGTGGACCTGAACTCACTGTCCAGCGCGGTCCTTCCTTGCGCCCTGGTTTCTTGCCGGAGCGCGAGTCGCTGCGTTCCCTTTAAAGCTCCTCCCCGCTCCCGCGTCCGCCTCCCTCCTCCCCTTGCAGGCAGACGCCGGGATTGCGCCGCTCGAAGGGACTTGCCCAGTCCTTCCTGGGTGTTCGGGGAGCGCAGTCCCGGCGCGTAGGGGCCGCTCGGCGGGGGCCGCACGGGCAAGATGGTGAGTGGGGCCACGGGCGCAGGTCCCGGTAGGTCCCTCTCTGGGATTCTGGCTCACTCTGTGTCTGAATCCGCGTCCCTCGGTGTGGCTCTTCTCAGTCTCTCTCTCCCCGCCCCACCTCTCCCATCCCCTCCGTCTCTCACCCTCTTGTATCTCTCTGTTCCTTGAACTCTGCCTCTCCTTTTATATTCCTCCCCTCCTCTCCCTATTTTTCTCTCCCTCTTTTTGTCTTCCTGGCCCCTTTTCTTTTACTCTGAGTCCCTACCTCCATACCCCCCTTCTCTTTTCTCCTCTTGCTCTCTTTCCTTTCTCCCTTTCAGTCTCTCTCTCCATCTTTCCTTACCCTTCTCTCTTTCCCTCTCCCTCTCTCTCCTCTGCCTCTCCTTCTCTATCGCCATCTCTCCCTGCTTTTCTCTCTGTCTCTGCCTCATTTTCTTTTCCTCGCCCTCTTAGCCTCTACCTCCTGTTCACTCTACCACTCGCACCCCCCACCCCGCCACCCCCACACCCCGGCCGCTTTGCTGCAGTCTCCTGGCGCACGGATAACCTTGCCGCTGCCGCTGCTCCAGCTCCTCCCCCCTCCCTCCCAATCCCGGCCTGGGCCAGAGAGATTAGGGGGCGGAGCTCCGAGCCACCGGTGTTGGGGGTAAGGGGATCTGGCGGGTGGCCCGCGCTGGACTAAGGGCAGGTGAGCCCAGGGGCGTGCGCTTTGCGTGGGAGCTAGAGTGTGAGGTATCGGGAGAGTGCGGGGCTTAGGGGGGGTGGAGGCCGGGAGGGCCTCCTGCCAGCCTTCTCCTTGGAGGAATCCTCTGGGACCCCGGCCGAGGTGGGGACCTGGGCAGATGAGAATTCCTCGCCGTGGGGCAGGAAGGTCGGGGGCTAGTCCTCCGACAGGCAGAATCCAGGAGGCTGGACTGAGTGCCGTATGCCCCCAGGTGTGTGCTCGGGCGGCCCTCGGTCCCGGCGCGCTCTGGGCCGTGGCCTGGGGAGTCCTGCTGCTTACGGCCCCCGCAGGGGCGCAGCGCGGCCGGAAGAAGGTCGTGCACGTGCTCGGTGAGTCTGGACAGCAGAAGCGGGTCTTGCCCCACAGGAGCCATGGCCAAATGCGATTGCCTGGGTGCAGGGACGATGTAGGGGGTAGGGCACTGAGCTGTTCCTGATGGTCGGAGTTCCCCCCAAGCCCCTCCCCTTCCGAGTCCCAGTTCCCTTCCCTGATCTCCTATAACCTTCGGATCCCCTGACCTCCACCCAAGTGTTTTTCCCACAACACTTTCCTGGGCTCCCCTTCCCCAGGTTCCCCCACCCCGCCTCCTAGGACCACTTCTGAACTCTGCTTGACTCTCCCACAGAGGGTGAGTCGGGCTCGGTGGTGGTGCAGACGGCGCCGGGGCAGGTGGTCAGTCACAGGGGTGGCACCATTGTCTTGCCCTGCCGCTACCACTATGAGGCAGCGGCCCACGACCACGACGGCGTCCGCCTCAAGTGGACCAAGGTGGTGGACCCACTGGCCTTTGCCGATGTCTTTGTGGCGCTGGGCCCCCAGCACAGAGCATTTGGCAGCTACCGCGGGCGTGCAGAGCTTCAGGGTGATGGGCCTGGGGATGCCTCCCTGGTTCTCCGAAACGTTACACTGCAGGATTATGGGCGCTACGAATGCGAGGTCACCAATGAGCTGGAAGATGACACTGGCATGGTCAAGCTGGATCTGGAAGGTAACCAGCCTGTGGACAGGATGAACCATGTTTCTAAGGAAGGAGAGTGGGAGATATTGCAAAGGACAGGAACCAAATCAAGTCGACCTAAAGGAATTTAGAGGCTTGATGGGGTAGGGTAATGATTCTGATCTGGGGTGAATTTGTTCCCCAGACACACTGGCAATGTCTAGAAAGGGGTTGCTGATGGCAGCTAGTGGGTAGAGGCCAGGGATGCTCCAATACGTCCTACAATGCACAGGACAGCCCCCTCAACCCCCCACCCCCAGCGAAGAATGAGCCAATCTAAAATGTCAATAGTAAGGACTTTGGGAAACTCTGGGGGTAATAAGATCCAGGCTCAGGGAGATCCAGGGAGATCCATTCACACCATGTCAGGAATCCCTCCCTCACCTCTGTTTCCCCGAGTGGGCTTTCCTCAGGCAGGTTTCCCTTCCGGCTTAGCAATTAATTTCCTAACAGTGCTAGATAGAGTCCCAGAGTTGTCCCTCATTGGCCCAGCTTGAGTCATGTGTCCTTCCATGAGCCAATTACTGCGCCTGGGAGATGGGATGTTCTGATTGGCTGACTGTGGAGCTGGGAGGTGGGCGTTCTAGCTGAAGAATTCCCTCCCACTTGGTTTGCCTTCTTCAGTCCACCCAGGAAGATTCTAGGAGAGATCTCAGAGCCCTCACTTGCTGAACCTCCCAACAATAGCAAATAACAACAATAATAACAGCAGCTCTCCTTTATTGGACGTTTTCTATGTGCCACGAGCTTGAAGAGTTCTCCAGAGTCTCTTGTTTAATTTCCCCCCAAAACTCTGAGGGAGATGCTATTACCAGCAGATGGGCAACTGACTCAGAGAGATTAGAGCCTTGCCCAGGACACATGCAAGTGAGTGGCAGAACTAGGACTCAAGCCCCGTCTGTCAGGGTCCAGGTCTTCTCTCTGCCCCCTGTTTGTTCCTCCCTGCATCTGCTGAAAGATGCATCTGCACCTCCAAGGTCTACCCCTCAAACACACACCCAGAATGCTGCTGAGCTGAGTTGACTGTGGGTTCAATAAAGGACAAGTTAGAAGAACTGAAGGTGGAAGATAAATCAGTGGGAACTGCCCCGGACAATACTGGGGCTCAAAGAGGTCTTTGCCAAGCGTCATACTTCCAGGGGCTCCCTGTGGGGGAGTCAGCACTGGACACAGATAATCCCAGCTTCATGGGCTCAGCGCTTGACCACAGGGAAGCTCCCAGTGCTGGGAGATGTCAGGAGCACTAAAGACTAACGGGAGGAGGGTTGTGACGGTTGGGTTTTGAAGGATGAATAGGAGTTCAGCAAGTGGAAAAAGTAGAAAGAACATAAGCAAAAGTCTCCAGTGATAGAAAGTGGGTGGACGTGATTAAGTATCTTAAGAGGGAGGGCCAAGTGAATCCCAAGCTTAAGGCAAAGGGAATCATTAGGGGAGTGAGCCTGGGAAGGGTGTGGTCAGGTCTGAAGCCAGAGTGAGGGATGGAGTGGAAGGTCTAGGTGGAAGAGTCGAGAAGCACCCCACAAGTCAGGTGGGTAGAGGAGTGCTGAGATTCCCGAGCTGAACGGCCGTGCGTCCTCCCAGGCGTTGTCTTCCCTTACCACCCCCGTGGAGGCCGTTACAAGCTAACCTTCACTGAGGCGCAGCGCGCCTGCGCCGAGCAGGACGGCATCCTGGCGTCCGCAGAGCAGCTGCACGCGGCCTGGCGCGACGGCCTGGACTGGTGCAACGCAGGCTGGCTGCGCGACGGCTCGGTGCAGTACCCGGTGAGCCAGCCCCGGGAGCCCTGCGGCGGCCTGGGCGGAGCCGGGAGCGCTGGGACCCGCGGCGGTGCCGCCTCCGGGGGCGTGCGCAACTACGGCTACCGTCATAACGCCGAGGAACGCTACGACGCCTTCTGCTTTACCTCGAACCTCCCGGGTGCGTAGGTCTGGCCCCTGCGAAGGAGGCCCTGCCCCCAGGGAACCTCTTCCGCCATCCCCCGACCCCCCAAAATATTTCCAACCCTCTCAGTTTTGTCTCCTTCGCCCTTCCTATCCACACCGGCCCTCCTGGGTCCGGACCGGGATCTCCCACCCCCAGGACTGCCCTGGCGCAGCTATCAAGTATCGCACAGCAATCAAGCATCGCCAGGCATCAACACGGCCCTAACCAAGGCTGGGGTCCAGGACTGCAGGGGAGGGGGTGTCCCTGAATCCTGTGGCTGGGGTCCTGAGTTGCAGGCACGTAGAGGGTGGGGAGCGTCCTGAATCCCGAGGAGGCCGGACCCCCCGGGAGTGGCCTTAACCGTTCTCCCCCACCCCACTGCAGGACGTGTCTTCTTCCTGAAGCCTCTGCGGCCTGTACCCTTCTCTGGAGCAGCGCGCGCGTGCGCGGCGCGCGGCGCGGCCGTGGCCAAGGTGGGACAGCTGTTCGCCGCGTGGAAACTGCAGCTGCTGGACCGCTGCACTGCAGGATGGCTGGCCGACGGGAGCGCGCGCTACCCCATCGTGAACCCGCGCGCGCGCTGCGGCGGCCGCAGGCCGGGCGTGCGCAGCCTGGGCTTCCCCGACGCCGCTCGCCGCCTCTTTGGCGTCTACTGCTACCGTGCCCCCGGCGCGCCAGACCCCGCACCGGGCGGCTGGGGTTGGGGCTGGGCCGGAGGCGGCGGCTGGGCCGGAGGCGCGCGCGACCCCGCCGCTTGGACCCCGCTGCGCGTCTAGACCCTGGGCGCAGATGGCTGGGGTGCTTGGCGGCTGGCCAAGTGCTCTGCGGTCTCTTGGAGACAGACCACGTGACTGGAGACTGGCCTCGCCCCCTGCGGCGCACAGCAGGCTGACCAGACCTCCTGTGGTCTTTGAACACCGGCTGCGCCCCCTGAGGTCCCCATAGACTGGCCAGTCCCGGGAGACTGACCGAGCCCCCACCTCTCCTGGATAGTGGATTTCCCCTCCTCCTTCGACTTTCTCCAGGAGATGGGGCATGCCCCCTGAAGGCCCCTGGAGGCCAACAGACCCTGAGGTCACCCGAAGACTGGCAACACCTCCCGAGGTCATTTGGAAACGGACAGAATCACCCCCTCCCCTGCGGTCTCCTGGAGGCTGGACCCCCGGGATTATCTGGGAGATTGGCCTCAGGCCCTCTGCATCTCCCTGGAGACTGAAGACTGATCCCTTAACCCTCCTCAACATGTAGAGAAAACAGAAATCTCAGAGTTTGCCAGGTGATCACACCCCCGTGGTCACATGGAAACAGGGCTCCTGTCCTCTTCCCTATGGTGACCTGGATATTGAGTATTCCCATTCTTCCCCTTCCCACTGCGAGTCCTCGAAGTTTGGAAAAGCAGGTCATGTTCCCAGGTCACTGTGAACAGCCCCATCCCTCCAGTTTCAGGGGAGACCAGCCTTGTCTGTCACCACAGAAACAGATTGATATGCCCCAGCTGGCCCGCATGACTGGCGGCCATGCCCCACCCCTCAGGTATCTCTTTGGAGGGAGCAAATCCGCTCCCACTGGATGGCCTCTTTCCTGGCTGTCACCAAAGAGACCATCCCCTGGGCCCAGGGATCTGTAGGATCCGTGTCACTAGCTGTGGAGAAAGCTGTCCCACTTCCCATTGTTACCAAGGCGACCAGCCCAACTTCTACCTGTAACCTAGTGCACAGCCCTTCCCTCATCAGTCACACCCATGGAGATAGTGCCTCCCTCCTCCAGCTGTAACCATGGATACCACACGTTTCCTATCTCACCTCTGGGACACCGGAGAACTACAACTCAGCTTCTCGGTGTCCCCATCCTTACCAACAGCCATGAAGACCACCCTCCCCCACGCCAGAACAGTCCCGAGAGTGACCCAACATTCAGTTGTTCAGCTTTCACCATGAGAACAGGCTGCCCTCTCCCCAGGTGCACCCAAGCTCCTCGCCCCCCTCCAAGCTCCGCCTCCAAGCTGCTTGAACCCCACAGTGGTTGCCAGGGAAACCAAACTCTGGCGTTTGAGGTAACAGAACACCTGTCCCTAGGCTTTCCTGTGTCAGCAGGGCCCCACCCCATCAAACTATCACCACAGAGACTGTCAACGCCGTCCCCATGACAACCGACCTCCCAGCTCTCAGGAACTTCTTACCATGGGCGGGAACTGCACCCCATAGGATTTAATGTCTGTCCGTTAACCAGATAGGCCCAGCCCCAGGCAGCATCCCCAGATAATGGCTGGACTTCTGGAGCAGCTGGACACCCACCCCCACCCCCATTTGCACGCTAACTATATCCCAGACAACAGTTGTGCACGAGACACCCTTGCAACCCCCGGACGTTTTCACTGCTGCCATACAGATGAGCAAACTGGCAGCCCCGGCCCTTTATGCTGTGCAAGCACTGGGCTCCCCACTTCCCTTCTGAGACCACATCTCCATTCTCGCTGAGTTCTTCTCTCCTCTGGGTGCCCCCTGCCCCACATTTCACTCCATAGAGATCCAGGAGAGACAGCATGTTTTTAAACTTCAAAATCCACAGTGAGCTACAGGCTCTAAAGGGCAATTCGTGCTAAGAAGTCAGGACCCAGCCAAACTCCCCCAGCGTTGAGAGCCAGCCCAGGAGAGATGGACCATGAACAAAGCCACCTGCTGTGGGTGCCCCCAGTTCCAAGGTCTTCCATGGAATAGCACTGAGGGCCCTCCTGGACCCCCCCTTATTGTCACACCCATCTTCAGGCACCCCGTCTGTGAGTTGTGGTGGAATCGGGTGGGTTGGGTTCAAATCCTGCCTCTGTGACCAAGTGACAAGCCCCTTGAGCCTGTTTCCTCCTCTGTACCAGAGCTCCTCTAAGGTCCCAGTGAGTGCAAAGCATACAGCAGGGGCTCAATTAAAAAAAAGTTGTTTTGTTTTGTTTTTTGGATGAATGAGAAAATGAGGCAGCCGATGGGTAATCACTTCATAAATGCACTTTCGTGGACAAAATGTTTCCCAGCTGGGGGTGTGTGGTGATGATTTGCTTGAGAAGCATCCCCCTCAGTTCCTCAGGATCACCCTCACTCCTCAGTTTTTCCCACCTCTCTATTCCCCCCATTCTGCCTTCACTCTTCCTCGCGTCATCCCCCATGTGGCTGGCCCTTCTCAGCCCTGTCCCGACTGGGTCGTTGACAAATCCAGTGGTTCCTCTCAATCTCCCAGGCACAAAAGTGTGCAAAGCTGGATGGAGAGTTCTTGAATCAGGGAGGCAGAGAGGTTGCACATTTTCCCTGGTGTGGAGGTAGAGTAGGGGTGGAATTGTGGACTGAGAAACATTGACAGTTTCTGGGATATGGACAAAGGGAGAAGAGAACACAGTGTAAAACGGATCAGGCTGTAGAAGTGAGATGGTCAGTGTAACTGCACATCCTTCAGTACCAGATGTGACAGCCCTCCGAGAGACTCAAACCACACACGTGAAGGCAGCGTCCAGCCCCTTCGTGAGACAGCCCTGGGCTCCAGCTGCCCTTAGCTTCCTTGAAAAGGGGAATGGTAAGAGGCATATTTCCAGTGACGGGCGCATGGGATTTCTTTCATCCTGCCTTTTCCCTGCAGGCATCCTTTCTCCCTTCTACGGTTCCAGTTTCCTAGTTTTGCCTTGAATATGTAACTTTCTAACCTCCACTCATAGAGTGAGAGTCAAAGGGGCTGACTCCACCAGCTCTGGGTTCAGCCAGTGCATGCTGTGGCACACCTCCCTGGGAAACACTGATTGGTGCAGGGATAGTGAGGTCAGGCAGACGGTGAGACTGAGTCCTGGGAGTTTAGTGAACCAATTGGGCCAAGGGGACCTTCTTCTGGAGTTGCTACACTGATGGAGTGAAGGTCTCCAGGGCCCATCTAAGGGAGAGCTAAGGGTTGGTAACCTGGATAGAACCCTTCCTGATGCCAGATATTTAGAAAAAAAGAATTCAGATATTCCTTCCCATCGCACACCCCCAGTTCACTTCCCAGAGACATCCAAAGTTTTTACGTGCCCTTCCGGAGATGTTTTGTGTTCATCCAAACAAGCATGTGTATGTATTTCCTTCCCCTATTTTTACACAAATAACATTTACACAACATTCACACTGTTCTCTCATTTCTGTCTAGTTCCAAGACATTTTTATCATCCCCAAAGAAACCCCCATACTCATTAAGCAAACACTCCCCATTCCTCCCTTCCCTACCCCACCCCCTGCCCTGGCAACTGTTTATGTACTTTCCATCTCCGGAGATTTGCTTATTCTTTTTTATTGATTGTTTTAGGAAATTTTAAGTACTCTCTACACCCAACCTGGGGCTCGAGCTCATAACTCTAAGATCAAGAGTCTCACATTCTAGCAAATAAGCCAGCCAGGCGCCCCCTAGATTTGCCTATTCTTGATGTTTCATACATACAGAATCCTATCACATATGTCCTTTTGTGTCTGGCTTCTTTCACACAGCATAATATTTTTGAGGTTCCTCCATGTTGAGTGTGAATCAAGACCTTATTCCTTTTATTGGCTGAACAATATTCCGTGGGTATGTGTATGCCACATTTTGTTTATTCGTTCATGAATTCATGGACATTGGGTTTTTCCACCTTCTGGCAATTGCGAATAACGCCGGTGTGAACGTTTTTGTGCCATGTATACTTTTAAAGTCACTCTTCTTTTACGTAAGAATATATTTTTGAGATAGTTTCAATCACCATATAAAGATCCCCACCCCCATGACCTTTTGAAGGTAGGCAGAGTAGTCATTGGATGCACCATCATTTTTGTAGCCCATCTCCTGATGGCAGACATTTAGAATCCCCTATTTTGCTGTGAAAAATAAGTGCCCACATCATCTCACACAAGTGCAAGTATAACTGGAGATGATATCAAGAGTTGTTTAATCAAGGAGTCACACTTGGCACTTTAATAGTGGTCATCTCCACCTCTTCTTAGGGGTGGGGACAGTTTATACCCCACCAGTAATAGATGTACTTGCCTCTTTCCACACATCCTAATCAGCATTGTGTGTTATCACTTTTTACCTTAGTCAACCTGATAAGTAAGAAATGGTATCTTGGGTGCTTGTCACTTGCTATTCTCTTATTATGTGTCAGGCTGAACAAACATTCTTCACTTCGACATTAGGTGCAGGTGGTTGAGGAAGTCATAAATCATTCTCAGTTTGGGTATGTTGTCATCATTGATCAGTGCAAGTCTCCTCTCTTGTTAGATTTATTTGATTCTCTTTTTAAATATGCTATTCTTGGGGCGCCTGGGTGGCTCAGTTGGTTATGCATCCGACTTCAACTAAGGTCATGATCTCATGGCTTGTGAGTTCAAGCCCCATGTTGGACTCTGTGCTGAAAGCTCAGAACCTGGAGCCTGCTTTGGATTCTATGTCTCCCTCTCTGCCCCTTCCCCACTTGCTCTCTCTTTCTCTCTCAAAAATAAACATTAAACAAAATTTTTAAAAATGCTCTTCTTTGTTCATCCTGGTGTTCTTGCAAAATGTGCATTATTTTGTAGAGTATATGTTGCAGTTTAAGAGTATCTGCATTTCCTTCACTGTGAACATTTTATTCATATCCTTTGCCTATTTAGCTATTGGATTATTAGTGTTTTTTCCTATTGATTTGTAGGAGCTCTTTAAATATTAAGACAAGTCCTTTATCTCTGATTTGAAAAATTGTTTCCGAGTTGGCATTTACCTTTTGACCTTGTTTATGTTTTTTGTTTTGTTTATATTTTTTGTTGTTTTTGCCAGTATTGCTTTTATAATAAAGCCTAAACTCTTCACTACAGCCCATGCGGCCCTAAGTAGTCCATCCTCTGTGTCTCTGATGTCATTTCCTTCTACTATCTACCTCTGTCACTCTGCTGCAGCCACTATGGATTCCTTGCTGTTTCTCAAATAGCCCATGTCCCTTCTGGAAGAGGATATTTGCCTTTTCTCTTCCTTCTGCCTGAAAGCATCTTCCTTTTTTCCACTACTCATCTAGTTAACACTCCTCCTCCTTTAGATTCCATCCACCTCCTCTAGGAAGCCTTCCTTGACCACCTCCCTGGGGCATGTCTGTCTTGTTCACCATTATCTCCCCAGCACCCAGCACGGTACCTGGCTTGTAATAGCTGCTCGGCAAGTATTTGCTGAGTAAATTAATGAAGAAAGGTCTCAGGAGGCGACAGGCAGGTTGAACTGTTAAAAAATTTTATTAAAATGTCCAAGAAGTACATTAATACCCACAGTGTCAGATACCACAGACCCACAGAACACTGCAGCTCACAGCAAAACCAGCAGAACCTGAAGCTGTTCACACGCACACACATTCACACGCATGCCACGCACGCGGCACACGCAAACACACGCACATCCCAAAGGGGAAGACTAAAAGACAAACCACCCACTTTAGAAAAGACCAGAGCCCCCTCCCACCATGGAGCTGGGGTGGAGGCAGAGCAAGGGACTAATGGGGCCAGGGGCAGGGAGTATAAACCAAGCCCTCCCCCAAAAAAGTTGCACCCCCAGCACCACCCCCAAAGGAAAATTATTTTATGACATGAATTACTTAAGATGTGTTATTATATTTTTAAAAGCAAATAAAATGATCAAAGCAAGAAGGCAAATGTACATCCCTGGGCTTTCTCTATAACTATAAGGTGGAGCAATAGATAATGTTTATAGCGGGGAAGACTGAAGACCATTGTCAAGGATTAGGGTCTAGTTTGCACTTCTCAATCTTTTCCTAAATCTGCCTGTGTATATGAGAGAGTATAATTATGCTTCAATCCTTTCCCCCAAAGTAAAAACGGTGTTTAGAATCAGACAGATGAAGGACCAAATCCTTACTCCTGTCTTGGCTGTGGATTCAAACCAGTGCCTTTCTTTTCTCTGAGCCTCAGTTTTGTCATGTGTAAAATGGGGAAATAATAGTTCCAAGATCACTGGGCTGTTGAGAAGATTCAAGGAGATAGTGTGTGAGTCCTTAGCACAGTATAGACTCCATAGTTTTCATCTATGGTTATTCCTTCCCAGGAGGAATATAGGCTCGATCAACACATTTCTTTCTCTACTGAACCCTTAGACCATATACTTGCTTATTTTTCTCTCCTGCAGAGGGCCATTCCCCACTGTAATTTTTAACACAGATCCACAGATTTTGCCCAGAGTAGAGGAGTTCAGAGTGGACAAAACATGGAGGATAACATGTGGGTTTTTCCTGCCAGAAATCAAGAAGCTGAATCCTGGCCTCTGGCTTGGAGATCTCTTTTACAGGTTGCCAATTTGGGGGAACAGATTTAGTCAGTTCTTTCCCACGTAAAAGATTTTTAAAAAGCAATGAGAGAAAAATGTGTGTGTGTGTGTGTGTGTGTGTTTCGGTTTTAACACTGTGCATTTCTCTACAACATGACTGCAGAAAGATGTTACTACTTCAAGTTTTAAGCATTTCTAGTCCACCAGGCAATGAATGGAGACAGGGATGGGGCAGGAGTAGGAGCAGGACCCAGGGCAGGGGCACTACCAATGTCTCTTGGGGGACGGGTATGGGCACTGAGCTAGAAAACTTGGCACCTCCTTGGTCCAGGAAGGAGGTTCTTTGTCTCCCTGAGAGATGGAGGGGGAAGAAATCTGGGCTTATCAAGCCCTAAACATCCTCTCATCTGTGTGTGTGAGAGAGATTCACCACACGTACAGAACCACCAAATCTCAGCGCTGGACTAGACCTGGGAGGGTAAGCAACACACCTTCCCTCTATTGCCCAAATATTGCTCTGACTATTCTGACCCTTAACTCTGAGGGCATAGAAGGAGGTTATTCTAAAAGCATTCCTAAAATTTGGTACATAGGAGTTCCACACTCTGTTTATCCACCAAGACCAGAGAAAGAACTTGCGCTGAAATCCAGGGTGAAGGAAGAGCAGCTGTCAAGTTCAAGCAGTGTGCTTCCGTGTAGTTCTCTACTCCCAAAGCCAATGACCTTCACTAAAAGCTTCAGCCTGCATTTAGTAAACCTGCACATCTGATGGTTTACTGAACCTGAACTTCTGGTGTGAAAAGCAATTCCTTAGTGTGAACCCAAACATACACTCTTGCACCTTCATCAAAGCCTTATTTCAACAACTGGTAATCAGCATTGCCAACAAAAGACTTAACCAATGCAAAGAACGATCTTTGCTGATTGTGCTTCCCTTCACTGGGAGATGCTCCCAGTGTTCAGCCTGATTGGAACTGACTTTTCAGATACATGGCTATGCCTGCCAAGAGGACCTTGTGTATGTAAGAAAGAGGAGAGAGGAGCTTTTTACAAAGGATTATTGGAGGGGGGATGTGGTTTGGGGCTCAGGGACTTCCAGACCCTCTTGTTTTTTCTCTGGGCTCTGCCTCCCCAGGTGAAGGCTCTGGAGAAGGTGTGGGAAGGGGGTTGTGCTTCCTTTTGCCTGGTTCTTCAGCAGAAATTCCCTTCTTCCTTCTCCCAGTCCTCTGCCGGGTGTTTCTTGTGTTTTCTGCGCTCCTTGTGCGATTTATGGTGGTGATGCTGGTGATGGTGCTGGTGGTGGTGATGGTGTCGCCGCATCCGATGGGACCGTCTGGCTGCAGGGAAGTGAGAAAAGACAGGGAAATGGCAAAAAGTGGTGAGAGGCGGGTGGCCTGATGCAGCGGGCCTTTTCATGAGGAGGAGAAATGAAGGGAACACCAGGCAAGCTGGTAAGTTCTCACTTGTCTGCAAGGCTGTATTATCAGGCAGACATTCAGCCAGATCAAAGTGTATAGTAATATGACAGGGGGTTTTCTTGTTTGTTTTTTTGGTTTTTAATTTTTTTAATGTTTATTTATTTTTGAGAGAGAGAGAGAGAGACAGAGCGCAAGGGAGGAAGGGCAGAGATGAGGCCAGGGGGAGACACAGAATCTGAAGCAGGCTCCAGGCTCTGAGTTGTCAGCCCAGAGCCCAGTGTGGGGCTCAAACTCATAAACTGTGAGATCATGGCCTGAGCTGAAGTCGGACGCTTGACCCACTGAGCCACCCAGGTGCCTCAGTAATATGACGTTTTAATTGGAGACTACAAATAACTGGAAACCTGTGTTGGGGTGTCTGAGGACAGCCACTTACGTTTGGTGCAGACAATTTGGGGCTGGTCCCACTTGCCATTGCTCCGGCATCGGATGATGGCCACATGGTGCTGGGTAAATCCTTCATCACATTGGTATCGTACAGTGGCATGGACATTATACTTGGCCTTGCGAGCACCAATGGGTGAGGCATTCTGTACTGCCGGAGGAGGACCACACAGCACTGGAGACAGAGGAACCACCAGTTAGGGAAGTGACCACCAAGTCTGGGGCTGAACTGGTTTCCTCTCTTGTTGGGAATAATATACCCATCAGCAGGTCCTGCCCTTTACTCAGTTGTGACCTCACATGGACAGAAGTGACTGTGTCTGTCTCCTTAACCTAAACCAGGAGCTCCTTAGGGGCAGGAACCTCCTGGACACATCCTGCCCTCCTTAATTTTATGCATGATGGCAATGAAGAAGGTGGGAGACAAGAATAATATGAGCAAATGAAAGGAAGAAAGGACATGAAAACTGTCACAGACACGTAAGTAAGAATAAGCAAAAGTATAAGAGAAAAGTGGACCTGAGAATGCATGTAAGTATTCCCTTAATATGTAAAGAGCTCTCACAAATCAACAAGACCAACAAACTTATAGCACGTTATGCAAAAGCGATAAACTTGCAGGTCACAGGAAAAGAAATACATAGAAATCGCTTAGCAACATATGAACAGTTGGTTATTCTCATCCTTAAAGACACGCAAACTACCATAACAAGTCGATATTATTTTTTCACCACTTAGATGAACAAAGAACAAAAAGTTTGAGAACATACAGAGTTGGCAAAGGTTGGGGAAAAAATGGGCACTCTCACACAGCACTGTAGTGAAAATTGGGCAGGGCTGACTTACATTTACACATTTAAATAAAACAATGACCGTGAAAGGCAGAGGGAAGTGGTGGGGAGGGTAGCAGCATACCTGTTCCTTTCTTACAGACATAGGGGAGGTTGTAGTTACAGGGAACGTCGTTCCAGCGCCCGCTCTCATGTGCAACCATCACCACACAGTCCTCCCCACCCGCGAAGAAATTGTCAGGCTGGTTCTCCCGCCAGTTCTCATATTGCTGCAGGAATAGGGAGCAGAGAGGCTCAGACTCTATTACTGCTTAGTGCACGACTCCCCTGGCCAGCCTACTCAAACTTTAAGGACTCATTGTTTCTATCTCTACAATGGGCACCGTTCAGCCTGATGGTGACTGGTCTCACCCCTCCTCTGGCTGCGAGGCTGCAGTGACCTCTTCCTTGGCCCTCCTACCTGCTTCCTTTCTCCCTGACAGTCTATTTTCCACATAGGTCCCTGTTAGATAAATAGCTGAGCAAAGGTCCAGGAGGGATTCCCTGAGGATGCAAGCAGATAGCTGAAGACTCAAGGGTAGAAATGATGCAGGGAGGGAACAGAATTCCAAGCAGAGGGAACAGCTAGCGCAAAGGGCCAGAGGCAGGGCAATGCTTATCCTGTTTGAGGAACAGAACAGAGGCCAGTGGGGCTGGAGCTGCCGGATGGAGCTGGGGTATGGTCAGTGGGTGGGGAAGGACCAGTTCTTGCAGTAGAAGAGGTGGATTCTTTTTTTTTTTTTTTTAAGTGGGCTCCAACACAGGGGTTGAACTCACAACCCCAAGATCAAGACCTGAGCTGAGATCAAGAGCCGGACACTTAACTGACTGAGCCACCCAGTTGGCCCTAGGAGGCGGATTCTTCAAAACTGTGGTAAAATACATATAACATTAAATTTACCATTTTAACCATTTTTTAGGTGTCCAGTTCATTGGCATTAATAAGATCCACAATGTTGTGCAACTATTATCGCTGCCTAACCCCAGCACCTTTTCATCCCTTCAAAGAGAAACTCTCTCTAGAGGCGCCTGGGTGGCTCAGTCGGTTAAGCGTCCAACTTCGGCTCAAATCATGATCTTGCGGTTCATGGGTTTGAGCCCCGCATCAGGTTCGGTGCTGACAGCTCAGAGCCTGGAGCCTGTTTCAGATTCTGTGTATCCTTCTCTCTCTGCCTTTCCCCCACTTGTGCTCTGTCTCTCTCTGTCTCAAAAATAAATAACTATATAAAAAACAAAACAAAAAAAACCCAAACTCTCTCTCTATTAGCAATCACTCCCATTCTGCCCTGCCCCCAGCCCCTGGCAACTACTGATCCACGTTCTGTCTCTACGAATTTGCCTATTTTAGATACTTCATGTAAACGGAATCATATAATACGTGGCCTTTTATGTCTAGCCTTTTCCACCGAGCATAATGTTTTCGGGTTTCATTCACACAGTAGCATATATATCAGCTTTTTATCTGAACAGTATTCATCGTATGGACGGACCACATTTTGTTCATCCTTTTATCTTTTGATGGCCATTTGTGTTGTTTCCACTTTTTGGCTACTGTGACTAGTACTGCTGTGGACATGAGCGCACAAATATCTGAGTGAAAGATCTTCTTTCACTTCTTTTGGGTATCTACCTGGGAGCGAAGTTTCTGGGTCATGTGGCAATTCTGTGTTTGACTTTAACTTTTTGCGGGACCGCCAGACTGTGTTTCACCGCAGGAAGAGGTGGATTTTTTATCTTGAGAATAGAGAGCCTGAGAGGACTTGAAGCAGGGAGAATGGTGATCTATGATTTTTAAAAGGTCCCCATGCATAGGTTTTCCTTTTCAGGTGAACATATTCTGTAACTAGATTGAGGTGACGGCCGCACAACACTGTGAAAGTATTAAATGCCACTGAATTATATGCTTTAAATTTATTAATTTTTGGGCACTTGGCTGGCTTAGTCGGAAGAGCATGCTACTCTTCATCTCCAGGTCATGAGTTCGAGCCCCACGTTGGGTATAGAGATTAGTTAAATAAAAAATAAAAAACAGAGGGGCACTTGGGGGCTCAGTCAGTTAAGTGCCCGACTCTTGATTTTGGCTCAGGTCATGATCTCATTGTTCGGTTCCTGAGATCGAGCCCCATGTGTCAGGTTCCATGCTGACGGCATGGAGCCTGCTTGGGATTCTCTCTCTCCCTCTCTCTCTCTCTGCTTCTCCCCCACTAGTGTGCCTGTGCCCTCTCTCTCAAAATACATAAACATTTTTTTACAAAAGAAAACTTCAAAATGATTAATTTTATGTTATATGAATTTCACAATTTTTTTAAAAGTTCCCCTGGCTGCCAGGTGGAGGGGCTAGAGTGTAGGTACCAAGTGTGTGTTTTGGAAGGTGGGGCTTGGGGGGGGGGGTGCTGCTGCAGGGGTCCCTGTGAGTGATAAGGGAGGCAGGGCAGGCAGGGGGCTGTAGGGAAATGGGAATATCTTAAAGTCCACGGCTGGAGGACCTGGCCGTGAGCAAGAGGAGACCTCAGGCCCTAGTCCTAGGTTTATAACTTCAGTCCTTGGGTGGACCGGGTGTTTACAGGGCTGGAAAGTCAAGGATAACCTGGAGTTTCGCTGAAGCTCCTTTCCCAACTCCAAAAGCTCAGAGCCACAAGAAACTTTCATGGCTAATTTGCAAAAAAGGGTAAAATCAGGCCAGAGCACAGAGCCCACGTGGCTTATACACATCCCACGGTTCTAGGGAGACCCGAGCCTGGCTCCTGCCACTCACCAGCCCCGTGTTGTCCGTCCACTGGAAATCCCTCTCCACGATCCTGTCATTCAGGCCGATCCAAGTGTTTTCACGCCCAAAGCCTGTGAGGTGGGGCATCCTGAGGGCTGGGTGCCCACCCCTCCCCCAGCCTAGGCTGTGGGCTGGAGGAGGGGTGGAAGGTGTAGGAGGGGAGGACCCAGTCCCTCCCCCAGCCTCTGTGTGGGCTGGAGGCTGTGTCCCCCCCTTCCCAAGCAGATGAGGGTGGGAGGGTGGGGGGGGCATGAAAAGGGATGGAATTAGGCTCCAGTCTTGCCATGATTAGCGGCTTAAACAAACAGCCACAGGAAGACTCTTTGCAGAAATTAGAGTAAGGGATAGGAGAGCCAGCAGGCGGGCTGGACCAGGCAGGCAGGTGGGACCTAGTGAGGGAGTCGGTCACTGAGTGTCCTCGAGGATAGTATGTGTTTGATTACATGGAGGGAAAAAACAGAAATGAAGGGACCAGGGAATTAACAAATGAAAGAATTAATGGGATGGGATGGGGGAAATGTGAATTATTGGATGGATGAACAAATGGCAGAGGGATGATGAATAAATCAATAAATGCCAGATTTAATTGACGCAACACTCTTTTTCTAGATTTATGCAGAGCTCCTTCCTCCTTTCATCCCCCACATCACAGATGCTTCCTCATTGCCCTCTTTCCTCTGGCTCTGTTTTATTTGTCATCAGTGGACTTAGGACCAGCTAAATTATAGTATAGACTTATTTAATTAGATATTTACTTGTTTGCCTATAGCCCCCACAAGAAAGTCAATCCCTGCAGACAGGACAATATGCATCTCACTCACTGCTGTGTCCCAATGCCTGGAACGGTGCCTGGAACATAGCAGATACTCAGTAAATATCCGGTGAATTAATGAATGAAGTGAATGTATGAAATGACAAGTGAATAAATGGACACATGAATTAAAGTGGTCAGGGCTTGCATTAATAAACAGCTTCAGAAAGGTAGTATCTTCAGGACCCTAGGAGATGCCTTGGCAAAGGGATGTCAAGGGCCAACCTGCCCCCCGCCCCTCGCCAGAGTCCCTACTGTTAATGAAGCTGTGTTCCTCGGGTGAGTGGATGCTGGTCAGGTGGCCCGCTCGGCGGCGGCAGTCCCTCTCGGCGTCTTCCCATGCCCGTCGATGGGCAAAGTAGCGGTAGCAGTGGCCCTGGAATTTGTGCCAGCCGTGGTCACAGCCCTCTGTGTCTGGGAGGTGGGACGGGAGTGTGAGGGAGATTGGCCTTGCGCCAAGGCCTGCTCTGCCAGCCATGAGCACAGCCAGCACACCGGAGAGAAGGCTAAACCCAAGGTCACTGTGGGGCCAGATTACCCCTCTTCCCCCTTGCCATTCCCCTGAGGCTCTGTCCCCCCACCCCTTTTACCTCTCCCCTCCTGTATTCACTTCCTTCTCCGTTGCAGGAAGATATTCAACTGGAGACCATAACACCCACCCCTCTCATCCCAACTTTGATGTCTCCTCTAATCTGGCCACACCCTCTGTGTGGACCTTGGAACGCAGGAAATGGTCTCAGGAAGGCCTAAAATGTGTCTCCCGGCCAAAGGCTCAAATAGACATTTCTCTGCAAAAGGTATACAAATGGCCAATAGACACATGAAAAGATGCTCAATATTGTTAGTCATTAGGAAACGCAAGTCAGAACCACAGTGGGACACCTTTGGGGTGGCTATGATTAAAAAAAAAAAAAGGAAAATAACAAGTGTTGGCAAGGATGTGGAGAAATTGGAACACTTGTATATCTCCGGCTATGTAAAATGGTGCAGCCACTGTGGAAAACAGCCTCGCAGTTCCTCAAAATGTTACACACAGAATTGCCATATCACCTAGCCGTTGCACTATTGGGTATACACCAAAAAGAATGGGGGGAGAGAAAAGGAAAGCAGCTGTCCAAACAAAAATTTATACATGAATGCTCATAGTGGTACTACTCATATTAACCACAAGGGGGAAACAACCCTAATATCCACCAAGTGATGAATGGAAAAAGAAAACGTGGTATATCCCTACAATGGAAAATTATTCAGCCATAAAAAAGAAGGAAGCAATGCTACGCACTATAATGTAGATGGATCTGGAAAACATCACGCTGAGTGAAAGAAAGGAGACACAGAATGACACCCAGTGCATGATTTCATTTATATGACACATCCAGAGCAAGCAAATCCATAGAGACAGAAAGTAGATTAGTAGTTACCAGGTCTGAGGGAGGAGGAATGGGGAGTGACTTCTAATAGATACAGGATTCCTTTTTGGGGTGATTAAAATGTCTTGGAAATAGCTAGAGGTGGTGGTTGCACAATATTGTGAATGCACTGAATGCCATTGAGTTATACACCCTAAAAAGGTTAATTCTATGTTACGTGAATTTTATCCCCAAACAACGTGTCATCTGTTCAACTCATGGCCACAGAAACAGAGATGGAGACCTGAAGCATGTGTGACAAACATGTGGCCCAGCAACTAGCCCCACTCTTGGTACTGTTCCTGGGGTCTCGGTAGAGACTCACCTTTCTCGCAGAGGCTGCCCCCGTAGCTGGGGAGGCAAAGGCAGACAAACGTGTTGACCTCATCAATGCAGGTGCCTCCATTCTCACAGGGGCTGGAGACACAGTCATCAATATCTGGAGGGGTGGGACTGAGTTAGAGGTCAGCTTCCCCCTGGCTCCCAGTCCCCACAAGGAAGCAGGCAGAAGATGAGGTCATGGTCCTACCATTCTTCCTGGACCTGAGTGAGCAATGGTGGTCTGCACAGATGGCCCAATGACTCTGGAGGTCAAGGGGGTGGAGCCTCAAACAATTAACATGAATTAGCATTAATGAGAGCAGATGCCACTGGGCCAGCTGAGAGCCAGAGTGTGTGGAATGTTCCACTGGCCTTCAGAACAGTGAAGATTATACTCTGGCAAATAGACTCATAGAACATCCAAGATGGAAGATCCTCCCGGAATGTAGAATTTAGGGAAACTGAGCTCCAGAGTATTTTCAAGGACTTGCACAGAGGCACAAAGCTGTTTGTAGGTAGAGCTAGAAATCAGTTGACCTATGGGGCACCTGGGTGGCTCAGTCGGTTAAGCGTCCGACTTTGGCTCAGGTCATGATCTCACTGTTTGTGAGTTCAAGCCCCGGTGGGGCTCTGTGCTGACAGCTTGGAGCCTGCAGCCTGCTTCAGATTCTGTGTCTCCCTTTCTCTCTCTCTGCTCCTCCCCTGTCCACGCTCTGTCTCTGTCTCTCTCAAAAGTAAATAAACATTAAAAAAAATTGAAATCAGTTGACCTAGATATCAGTTGAACTCTCCTTCGACCAATTCCTGTGTAGATTGTGCCCGAGTGACTTGGCACTCATTTTCATTTTTGCAAAGTGGTGATAATAATAGCACCTTCTCAAGAGTGGTTGTCAGTGGAGGGTCAATGGAAGAGCTCAAGAAATTACATTGCCTATATTTATTGTTATAATCCTATAATTAGTGTGGTTGTGAAATCAATGAAAATAATGTGCAGAGCTCAAGATTTATATCATTTACATTTATTGTTATGTAAACATATTATTGTATGTAAATTTTCATAATTTGTCATATTCCCCATGGGGTTTTGGGGCTAGGAAGAGCCCCCTTGGATCTGGAAGGAGTCTGAGCCTTATCATTTGTCTTTCCCTCTCATCTCTGCCTGGTAGTCATGGGTGGCAGGACACCTGAGTCACAGTCCCCAGGACAAGAGCTCAGCTGTTCGGTGCTGGTTCAGCTAATTGGGACTGAGTTACTGGATCCAAAGAGAGGGGGAGGGAAAGGGAGCATCTGAAGCCAGCATTTTATCCCTGAGTCCTCATGGGGATGGCTGCTGAGCTAGACCCCAGGGTTGTGATTCAAACAAGTCTAGGTTCAGATCCTGAGTCTGGGGCACTCACCAATCTCACAGTTCTCCCCGGCGAAGCCCTGGTCACAGCTACAGCCATACATGGTGCCGTTGGCTTTACAGGTGCCCCCATGCAGGCAAGGGTTGTTCTCGCAGGGATCCAAAGGGGCTGCAGGGTGGACAGGCAGTGTAGAGAGGAGGCAGGCCACCATGTCGTCTGCCTTCTTGGAACCCAGACCTAACACTCCCCAAAACCCTCTCTGTGGAGTCCCCTCTATAATTTCCAATAGGCAGTTGCAGTTGTCAGTTTCCTCTTGCATGCTCCCGTGATGAGGAGCTTATTCCTTTCAGGAACTGCCCCCAGAGCATCTGTGGGCCACTCTGTTTATGCAAACTGGCTGTAGTGGAATGGGCTTCCTAAAGCTTCTTTTGGGAAGTCTTCCAGAACATGGGTTTAAGTGCTTCCCTGACTTGTCCCTTTCTTCTGGACATGGCCTGATGGTCATTGCACTTCTCACAATTTGGAGCACAGCGGTAGATGTAAGGTCCCAAGTAGGGTATGAGCAGCACTAGCAAGAGGGAGAACCATCACCTCCTTCGTTCTGGTGGCTCAATCTTTTTTGATGCAACCTCAGTGGTTATAAGGTGGAGAGGTGCTGGATTATTGTAGTTATAACCACAGGCTCTGGAATCAGAGAGGTTAGTTCAATCCCTGGCTCTGCCACTCATTAGGGATCCTGACAAATTACTTCTCTGAATTTCAGCTGCCTCATCTACAAAATAGAAATCAAAACGATTCATCCCTCTCCCAGGCCTGACCATAATGCCATGTCCACCTCTGTCTATATCAACTTGAGGCATCGTCAGGGGTCTCAGCATTGTTCGGTATGAACTTGGCACACAGAGGACCTTGAGGAGTAAGTATCCTTGTCCCCTCCCCCACCATTTCCCCCATCAACTGGGTTTCCCTGGAAGCAGTTGAGTCTCCCCTCCCCATCTCAGAGCCTTGGTGGGTGGTCTCCACTCTGGAGCTTGGGAGGGGCAGAGCGAGGATTCTCATCCTACCCCAGCTGACCCCCAGCCCTTATCAGGGCAGTGTCCAGTCCTCCACTTTACAGACACTAGAACCAAGGCCCAGAGAAGAGCAGCGCCTGGCTCAAACCCACACAGCAGAACAGTACAAGAACCAAGACTGGGCTCCAAGGCTCTGCTCTGGAAGCCCAGTTTAAGGCCCCCTTCTCCAACCCCTGTCACCTAGAATTTGTTTCTGGTTTTGCTCGGTCCAGGGCCTCACAGCATACTGAGATGGTAATAAGTAGTCGCCTCCTCCCTGGTCTGATCTCTGCTGTCTGATCTCTGTTCTCCCTGTAGTTGCCAGAGGTAGCCTAGGTAACCCCAAGTTAGATCGTGTCCTTCCTCTGCCTAGGTCCCTCCATGGCTCCCCAATACCCTCAGAGGAAAAGCCAAAGTCCTCACTGCGGTCCATAGGGCCCTGTGTGATTTTTCCCAACATCTTCCCGCCCTACCTCCTCCTGTCTCCCCCTGGCTCATTCCGCTCCAGCCATACTGGCCTTGCTGTTCTTACTACATGCCAGAAAGGGGTCTGTCTCAGGGCCTTTGTACAGGCTCTTCCCTCTGCCTGGAATGTGGTGCCTTCCCCCAGAGCAGTGACATTCCCCATGGCAGCCACATATAGTTACTCAAGTTTAAATTCAAATGGAATAAAAGTAAAAATGCAGTTTCTCAGTCACACTCACCACATTTCAAGGGCTCAGTAAGCACACGTGGCTGATTGCTACCATATTAGACAGCATAGCTCCAGAACATTTCCATCATTGGGAAAGTTCTAGAATGTTGCCCTAGAAATGTCAGCTTCCAGAGGACAAGGGACTTGGTCTCAAAATGGGGCCTGAAAGACAGCAGGCACTCAATAATTGCTTGTTAACTGAATCAAACGAAGGTAGCTGCTGGCCCTTCTGTAGCGGCTGAAGTCTGTCCAGGGGGTGGTGGGCCCAGAGGGGTCTGTGGCTGGCGTATCTGTCCCTGGTATCACCCCAGCACGTGTGTGCACACGCCTGGGGCTGCCGGGTGCTGGGACGCGTGAGCCCCGCCAGGTGCCCTGAGCTGCCGACACCTACCCACGGGCTGGCGGTGACTCAGTCGCTCACTGGTGCTGCGTTTATTTTTGGCTTCATTAGCATTTCTGCTACAAGCGGGCGGGTGGGTAGGCGCCTGGGTCTCCCCCAGGGCTGGCTGCCTCCCTCCACCCAGGCTGCTGCTGCCTTCAGTCTAGAGCCAAGAAAGCAGCAAAGTCCAAGACAGATCCAGCTGTCGTCTTAGGGGCTCCACCCAAAGCACTTCCTTGGCACCCCTATACACGGTTTCCCTCCCACCTCTCTGCGCACCCCTCTCTAGCTCCTCTGGCTTTGAGCTTCCTTCCCTCTGCCCATCCCCCACTGCCAGTCTCTTCTCTGCTCCTTCCCTGGGTGAGCTCACCCCCTCCTCAAGACCTCAGGTGTTTGTTTTTTATACCAGTGAAATATGCATTGAGTGACCTAGTGTTTGAGACAGACTGTGGTCAGATGGCCTGGACTCAAATCTTATCATTTACACTCCTCAGCCGCATGATTCCACACAAGTCATCTGACTCCCCTGTGCCTCAGTCTCTCCATCTGTAAAGTGAGGATCTTACTAGAACTTGTTTCACAAGGACAGTATGAGGATTAACCAAGTTGACGGCAGTAGAGTGCTCAGAACAAGCCAAGCTGCAGTCTTTATTGCTCCTTGGATCCCCCCTTCCCCAGGGTCGGCTTGCCTCCTGGGCATCTACGAAAAGAGGATGCAGTCCCAGAGACAGCCCAGAGGTGACAGAGTGGGCCATAACACCCTGCATCTGCTCTTCGCATTGCCAGTACACCTTGCCTTCAAAAAAAGGAGCAAGTGTAAAACCAGTTGTGTTAATAAGAGTGTTTGGCAATTCAGAAAAAGTGTCTTTTAATTAGCTGTTGTGTTTTTTTTTTAAAGCTCAATTGACCAAAAAAAAAAAAAAAAAAAAAAAAGCCAAAATTTGCAGGCTGAGCTAGTGGGCAGACCTGGCACCAGGGAAACAGGGCATTGGCTTCCTCTGGACGCCACTGGGCATAGAAGATTTATAGCTTCCACAGACTTGGGCTCTGATTGAAGTCTGGCCGCTGACTAGGAGGCAGTCATACCTCCCTAAGCCTTATTTTGCTTTCTATAAAATGGGGGTGATACCCATTTCCAGCACCCACTTTCCCTGTGGCTCAAGGCCCCCACGATCCACCATCACTGAATCCCAGTTGCAATTCCCAGTTGAACTCCAGGAAGCCCTCTTTGTCATACTTCTCCCTCTAGCCCCACGTCGGGGTGCCTGCGTCCAGCTCTGTCTTCCCAGACTGAGGTGTCACTGAAGGCCAGACCCCAGTTTCGCCCAGCACTGTCTGGCTCAGAGTGGACGCAAACATGACTTATCCCCCAAATCAAACTCCACCCAATGTCTCATTACTCCCCCCTCTGCTGTGCATCAAAACAAAGGTGTAACTTCACCTCCTGGCCTTTGCCCAGGCTGGTGTGTCTCTTCCAGGAACACCCTTTCCGCAATTCAACTCTGCCTAATGAGCTCCCATCTCCAACATCACCCCGTGCTAGAAACCTTCCCAGGTCCCCAAGACCTTCCCAGGTCCCCTTTCTCCAGCTCTGGGCCCCCCAGCCCTTGTCCCCAAGCCCCGACAACAGTGGGCTGGATGAGGTAACAAGCTTTGAACTCACCCTCCTCTGTACTTCCATTTGCTGGGGTCCCTGGCAGGGTCGGCTCTTCTCCACTCGCTGCCTCCTCCCAGAAGCCTTCCACACCTGGGCTCCCTGACAGGACCTCCAGCTCAAACTCCTCTGGGCCCAGGGAGGCCAGCAGCGGGGTGCTGGGGGAGTCCCCTGGCACTGTAGGCTCTCCTGAGGAAACTGAGAGGGGCTTGTCCATGCTGGCTGCCGTCGGTGTCCAAGGAGGAAAAACAGGCTCTCCCAGGGGGCTGCTGTCATGTGAAGTGGCCAAGGCTCCCAGTATTCCCTGGGTCACCATCTGGCCCTCTGGCTCTGGATGGGGTTGGGAGCTTGAGGAGGCCATTGTGGACATGGCCAGGACTCCAATCTTGTCCCCCTGGTCCAGGGACATGAGGGACATCACCATGCTTGAATCCATGGCCACTTGAGGGCTCAAGGTGGGACTTTCAGCTCCCTCAACCACATGGGATCCAGGTTCCCAAATCCCACCAGCATCACTGGGGGCCGGTGTGGCTGTGGAATCTGTGGGCCCCACCATGGCTTCTCCATTTAGAGTGGCCCAAGGCTCCAAACTTGGGGTGACCCCAGGAATCAAGAAGACTCTAGGAACACCCGAGGGTGCAGATGGGGGGCGGGAGTCCAGCCCTTCACTGTGCAGTGAGGGCCATGTGCTCTGTGCCTTGTCCATGGTGGCTTGAGAGCCCAAAGTGGGGCTTTCTCCTGTGGTGAAGACCCCAGACTCAGACCCCAAGATGTCTCTCACTCCTGTGGGTTCAGTGGCAGTCTCAGTGGGGGTGAAATCTTCTGCCACATTCCTGTCCACAGACGCTTGTGGACTGGATCTGGGGCGCTCAGCTTTGCTGGGCCCAGTAGGGCTGGTCCCCCCCATATCTCCAAAGTCTGCCCTGGGAGAGCTAGGACTGGCTTGTGTGGCTGTGGCTGTCTGCAAAGGAGCTATTGCGCTTCCTGCTCTGAGGCCGCTGACTGTTGGGGGCGTGGCCTCTCTACCCTGTCCTGCTGGGCCTGAGGAGAGGGCCAAGGAATGAATTTCTGGATGGATGGGGTCCTGGGGGTCAGCCTCAGTCTCTGAGGCACGGGAGGGTGGGACAGAACCCACGGCCTCACTATGCCCCTTGACCCTGTTGGCCTGCGTGGGGAGGGGCGTCGGGTGTGGATGAAGCCACAGTTTGGGGGCACGAAGCATGGCCATGACAGGGAAGTCTGGGGAAGTGACCATGGGGGACACCTCCCAGGGGGCAGTGCTGGGGCCCTCTGAGGGGTTGGGTTCGAGGGCAGGGACCTCTGAGAGAGACCAGGACAGGTCAGGAGTGGCAGGCCTCACACTGGGGCCCTTGGCTTCCTCTAGTTCCAGGCCAGTGACGCTGCTGGGGCCTGGGATGCTGGGTGGGGCCACGGTTGGAGGCCACAGCCAGGGCTCTGGGGGGCTCCTGCCACCAGGGGAACCTGCAACAATATCAGTAAGAGTAATTCTAATTATCTCCCAGCAGTTCCTTCTGTTGAGTCCCCTTGGCCCCAAGCCCAAGGAAGAGGGGGTTTCTGAGGCCTGGGGACCCAGCTGGGATTTGGAACCTCTTCCCCTGTGCTCCTCAGACCCCCAGGCAGGTCCCACCTCTCCCTTGGACCCCACTCACCAGCTCCAGGCACATCCACTTCATTGGTCAATACGGCCCAAGGGCTTTGGCTGTGGTTATCCCCTGAAGCATCTGTGGCTCCTGTGGCCAGCAGAGGCTCCACGTGATTCCCAGCAGCTTCTGGGGGCGGGGGCTGGGTGCTGGCCTCAAGCCCCACCTCCAGGCCTCGCTGGGGTTCCTGCTGCTGGAAGTGGCGCCCATTCAACCCTTTAAAGCGTCCCCTCCTCCTGGGCATGGGGCCAGTTGGAGTCGCCTCCGCCTCCGTGTGAGTGCCTGCCGCAGTGCTAGGGCTGCTAGGGCTGGGGGCCACCGTGCTTGGCCACACCTCTTCGGCCTCCTGGGGGGGCCTGGAGGCTAGCGTGAAGCCTCCAGGGGCAGGGCTGCGGGTCTCCTGAGACTCCTGCTTCTCTGCCAAGATCAGAGGCTCTTCCTCCCCACTGGATACCAGAGTCTCCTGGAAGTAAGGAGTGACCATCTCCTCCCCAATGCCGGGCTCCAGTTCTTGGGCTGGGGGCCCTTCTGCAGACAGCATCTCCCCCTCATCCCCAGATGAGGGGGTCTCTGGGTCTCCATGTTGTGGTGTGGGATGATGAGCTGTGGGAGAAAGCCGGGTTGTGTTAGGAAGGTTGGTTGGGAAGTTCTGCCTGAAGTCTCCCCTCACTCTAGCATGCGGCAGCACGAACCTTCTGTCTCTCTGTGCCCCTCTGTCTCTAAAATCTCTGCGTGGTTTCTGGGATCCCCCAGACTGAGAGAGGGAGGTGTGAAGTTAACACTCCTACTGTTCAGGCTGGGACCCACGGTCAAGGTCCGTCAACTGGTCATAGGAAGGGGTGACCTTACCTAGCTGTCCTACCAAGCTTCCTGGGGAAAGCTCAGGCAGTGGGCAATTCTCATGGGGGCAGGTCAGACCTGGACCATAGCTCCTCCCCCAGGGGGAGGAAGCTCCTAAATGAGCATGGCCTTCCTACAAAGGGATTCTCCCCCCATCCCCTTGTAAGTTAGACTTAGGTCCTTGGAGTCAGGTTCACAGCTTCTGAAACTTTGTTCCCCCTCCAAGGATTAGGGTCATCCCTAGTCCCTGGAGGTGTGACCTTGCCTAGGGGCTGTAGCTAATGGAAGAAGCACTTCCTCTCCAGGGGATGCTTATGCACAAGGCTCCCGCTAAAATATGCTCCACTCAGGAGCGTGTCTTTCAGGGACCTTAAGAGATATAGCCCGCTCTTAACAGAACTTCCCCGCCAAAGTTTGGCCTTTTCGGGGCCCAGTCCTACCCCCAGGGCGCGGGCTCCTAGGGAAAGGGCAGTATCAGGGGCGTGGGCTTCACGGAGTGCATGGCTCATCTCAGAGCAAATTTCCAAAGACCTCGCTCCTCTGTCCGGGCTCCGCCTCCACTAGAAAGCAAAATTCCCAGGGGCGTGGCCTTGACCAGGATGTGTAGCCTTGGGGCGTGGCCGCCAGGGGACGCACCCTCCAGGGGCTCGGCCTTACACTCACCTCGGAAGCAGTAGGCATCGAAGCGCGCTCCGGGAGCCGGGAAGCCTGTGCGATTGGCGAAACGGTAGACCGTGCGCACGCCGGGGGTTGGACCGCCGCAGCGCCGGCGCGGCGTCTGGATCGGGTAGCGCACGCTGCCGTCGGCTAGCCAGCCCGGGTCGCACTGGTCCAGGCCCTCGTGCCAGGCCAAGTGCAGCTGTCCCACCGAGGCTAGCGCGGCGCCCTGGCGGCGGCACTGGGCACGCGCGCCGGCCAGCGTCAGGCGGCGGGCCGGGCCCACATAGAAGACCTCGCCTGCGGGAAGGCGCGAGCGAAGGTCAAGCGGGCCTGGGGAATTCTCCCCTGGAGCCCGGGAAGGGGGTCCCCCTCTAAACCCCAGGCTGGCCGGGTTTGGGTGGTGGCTAAAGACGGCAGCCGCCGTCGTTGTCTTTACCTCTCCAGGCGATGCTAAGAAGAGGAGGGCCTTAGCTTCTTTTTACAAATGAGGTACCTCAGACCTTTGGGGGTGTTGGGCTTCAGAGAAAGGGAGGCTCTTGACGCGGGGAGGGGGCTCAGAGCGTAAGAGAAGGGTAGGAAGAGGGAGAGGGGCCAGGGATGGGGAGAGTCTCAGAGAAGAGACAGGGCCTCAGAGAGAGGGAAGGGGCACAGAGAAGGAGAGGGGCTCAGGGAGGCAAGGGAAGCTCAGAGAAGGATGAGCCCAGATATTGGCTTCAGGTTTAGAGAGAGATGAGACTTAGGAGAGCTAGGCAAGGACTTAAGGAGGGATGGGGGTTGGGAAGGGTAATAGGGACTCAAGGAAGTGAGGGTGGGGGGGGTCGTCCTGCCAGCCCCAGACTTACCCCCCAGCTCACGGGCAAAGCAATACACATCGTAGAGTTCCCGTGGGTCGCGCCTCCCATAGCTCCTCACCCCTGGAAGGCTGCTACGGTCGCCATAGCAACCAGGACGGGACTGGGTGATAGGATACCTGACAAGACAAGGAGGGGGTCCCTCTCAAATATGTGCGCCTGGGGTCCCCAACGACCATCTTTCCCCAGGGGCTAGGTCTCCATGTCTCAACGCTGTGCACCCCCTCACCGAACAGTGCGGTCAGAGAGCCACCCGGCATCACAGTTGTCAAAGCCATCTTCAAAGGCAGCCTGCAGGTGCCGTGGGGCTGCAATGGTGGCTGAGCTGAGTCGGCAGGCCTCCTGGGCCTCTGCAAAGGTCAGTGCATAGCGATCCTGGGCTGCCCGGTAGTGGAACACAACACCTGTGGGGGAACATCCAGGATAGGGGGCTGACTTGTTGGAATCTTCAAGAACAGAACCCCCTCTTGCAGAATGCCCCTTCTCCCAGTTTGATAATAATAAACTTGCTCCCCTTTGCTGCCCTGTACCATGCCAGACTGATATCATCTGATTTTTAAATAAGGAAATTGATAACAATGACCATAAAGGGCTAGAATTTGCCTAATGTCTACCATGTAAAAAGCATTTATAAGGAAGATCTCATTGAAATCTTACAACAACACTGTGATGATCCTCATTTCCAGAGGAGAAAACTAAGGCTCAGAGAGGCTGAAGGACATGTCCAGTTCCACACAGCCAGTATGAAGCACAGATGAAATTCATAACCAAGATTATCTGACTCCAAAGATAGCCCTCTCCATGCCTAGGGTTAGACCTTGGAAGTGACGGGAGGCATGGAGAAGAGGGAGATTCTGCCTTTTAAGAATTAAGTACATGCTGGGGTGCCTGGCTGGCTCAGTGGGGTAAGCATATAACTCTTGGTCTTGGGATTGTGAGTTCAAACCTTATATTGGGTGTGGAGATTACTTTAAAATAAAATCTTAAAAAAAACAAAGGAATTAAGTACATGTATTGCTAGGGGGAGCACAGGTGGCAATGGGAGATCAAGTGGTTCTTGCCCAGCCTGGGAATGGCGTCACAGAAGACTTCCTAGAGGAGGTGACATGTAAGCTAGGATGGGAAGCATCGATAATGGGCTCACTGTGACTCAAATTCTGATTTAGGATGAAAGAAATGGCTGAGCAAGACAAAGGAATGAAACATTCTATTCCATTTTATCAAACTCAGAGCTTCTCGAAGACAGTGGCTACATCTCAGTTATGATCATGTTCCCAGCAGCAGACTAGCATGTGGTAGGTAGGTGCTCAATACATGTTCAGTTGAATCAATGAACTGAACAAGCCCAGAGGTGGAATTTACTTCCTTCATCACTTCTTAGTCTTCAAGGTTTATGAGTTTTGAGCAGCGAGGCCGTGGAAAAGGGACAGTTGGCTGACCCCATAAAATATGCAGTGAGACACCGTTGGGCAGGAGAACACTGAGCTCCAGGACAGCCAGTTCAGGGGTTTGCCCATGCCCAGCAGAGGTTAAGGGAAATCGACTTCCCGGCAAGAACCCACGGGATGTTTTACACACAACAATCCATTCGTCAGTTGAGTCATTTGTCAATTACCTATTGAACATCTATAGTGCCATCCCCGCGTGAGTAGAACTTTGCTTTAATAATTAAAAAACGTCTTTTTTTTTGTTTTGTTCACCTCGATCAGTTAGGAAAAGAGAAACACTGGCTATTTCAGCAGAAAGAATTTAATACAGGAGTTGGTTAAACAGGTAGTTGAGGACTGTTATTTACTTAATATATATTTTCAATTGGCTATGAAAAGAAAACCTCACTCTTTAAAAACATAAATTTATTTTATTCAAAAAACAAATTTATTGTAAAAGGAAATTTGTATCCCTATTTTTTCAAGTTTATTTATTTTGAAAAAGAGAGCATGAACAGGGAAGAGGCAGAGAGAGAGGAGGACAGAAGATCTGAAGTGGGCTCCATGCGGACAGCAGAGACCCACGTGGGGCTTGAACTCATGAACCATGAGATCACGACCTGAGCCAAAGTCGGATACATAACCAACTGAGCCACCCAGGTGCCCTTGTAAATAGATTTATTTTAAAAAGAAAATCAATATCCTTTGTCTTATGTGAAGACAGAGACTTAGAATAAGGTTATGAGGGGTGCCTGGGGGGCTCAGTAGGTTAGGCATCTAACTCTTGATTTCGGCTTGGGTCATGATCTCACAGTTTATGGGTTTGAGCCCCACGTTGGGCTCTATGCTGACAGTGCGGAGCCTGCTTAGGATTCTCTCTCTTTCCCTCTCTCTCTGGCCCTCCCTCACTTGCATGGTCTCTCTCTCTCAAAATAAATAAACTTTTAAAAAAAGGTTATGAAATCCTCAAGAGATGGAGCCAGAAGCTGCTTTGTCTTAGCTAAAAGAGAGAGAAGTATTAAAGAAAGGATAGTACTGGAGGAGACTTTCTTTGGGACCTTTTCGGAAGAACTGAAAGGGAATCATTGTTCAGGGAGTGATTTCTAAGGTGACATTCTGTGGGTGGGCTTCAGGCTCAGCACCTCCCCCTCCCAGCTTTGTCCTCTCCCCTGTCCTCAACTGACCTGTCACCTCCAGGGGCACCAGGTCCTGCTCATCCTCTATGCCCCTCACCACCTGGCAGCGGTAGAGCCCAGAGTCGCTGGCTCTCAGTGGTCCCAGTAGCAGCGTCGCGTTGGCCCGGTGCCGGGGGTAGGCAGGCAGTGACACACGTCCCTGCCAGCCCTTGGCCACTCGAACCACATTGTCCTTGGCCACCAGAATAGGCAAGTCCTGTCGCTGGCCTGATGCAGTCCGCACCTTGGTCCACTTGATCCGAGGGGCTTCTCGGCCTGCACCTGGCCATGGCCTCAGGGTGAAGAGACAGGGCAGGGCCACTAGCTCTGCCAGCGCAGCCCGAACCAACCCTGACCCCACCTTCTGCATGTGGAGCCCCTTGTTGGCGGTAGCGGAGGCAGCAGCAGTGACATCCTGTGTGCCTGGGGTGGAGAAGGTGGAAAGAGGACCTGACTCAAGGACAAAGACCAATAGAGACTGCTGTTTCTCTCACTTTACAGATAAGGAGACTGAAGGCAGAGAGGTTAGGTTGACTACAATATCAGGATGCAGGGAACACATCTGTGATGCACACCCCAGTCTGTGAGCAAAAGAGGAGTAATAGGGACATAACCCTTCATAGTTCTGCATCTGCTCAAAATCCAGACCCTGGCTGACAGAAATTTGACTCTGTGTCACTGACTCACTGTGCAGTCATGGGAGAGTCACTTAACCCCAAAGTCCGGTAAGAAGCAGCCATTAGAAGGCAAATGTTTTGTGTGTGAGGAGCACCTTCTTTATAATGGGGGCACTTTACAATAGCGATCAGCTCATTTGATTTTCATAACCATAGGCAGAGGTAGCCATGTCTCATTGTCTTTTTGGAAGGTTGAGGAAACTGAGTCTCAGAAACATCACTGTACTTGCCTAACCACAGAGCCAATCAAGAGGCATTTGCAGTGCCTGGGCTTTTAACCATCACTGGGGAGATGCCAGGGAGAGTTATACATACCTTATTTCTATTGCCCCGCCCATGGCAGGCATCACTAATCAATCTCTGCACTGTTTTCTTTTTTTCTCTCTCTCTTCAGCTCATCTCAGCAAAACAGTGAGAGGCAGGAACCTCCAGCCTCTGCTGGCAATGACTAAAAATAATCTCTCAGGTGTCTTGTTCACTTTTGACTATTCAAAGACCTTTTTCATCTATTTTCATTTTATTCTCCAGACCAAGCCAGGGAAACAGCAGGAGAAAGCTCTAGAGTTAAAAAGCTGCCCCATCTTGTCCATCTCCCAGAACCCAACCTCTCCCACCCCACAAGCTAACTCACTCTGTTCCCCAGCCACAAACAGCATCTGGAGCAGCAGGAGGCCCAAGGCCCAGACAGACGTGGCCCCCATCCTGGACCTGGAACAAGATGGAGACAGAGGGAGAATGGGGGTGAGTACAACCCACCCAGTTAGTGTGGAAGGACCAAGTCTCCCCTACAGACCTGGAAACAGACTCAGAGAGGCTAATGTGTCACTCAAGGTCACACAGTCAGCAAGCAAGGGTTAATCCAGGATCCAAACCCAGGACCAGCTGACTTCAGGATCCCAGCAGTAAAGTTTCACAGTCAGAAGCATGGGTGCTAAAGTGAATCAGACCTGGGATTGTCTAACTGCCTGTTCCTTGCTGTGTGACCTTGAGCAAGTAGATTAGCTTCTCTGTGCCTCAGTTTCTTTGTAGGTTAGATGGGGATAACATCAGGTAGTTGGAAGGAATAGATGAGTAAATACAGTCAATACATGTAAAATGCCTAGAACTGCCTGGCATGAAGGAATACCTTTGAGCTGTTTTTTAAAAATGTTTTTATTTAATCTCTACACCCAACATGGGGCTCAAACTCACGACCCTGAGATCAAGAGCCACATGCTCTTCCGATTGAGCCAATCAGGTGCCCCTGAGCTGTTGTTATTATTATCATTGACCTTAACACAGCCAAGATCAAAATCCCATCTTTCAGGTTGGCCTCACCCACACAACTAGGGTTCCAGCAGGGCAGTAGCCAGTCCCAGTCAGCCTGGGGTCCCCAGTCCTCGCAGTAGGCTGGCCTCCAAGCCAGCCTTTAATCTGGGTTTGCTGACTGACACGATTCTCAGCTTCAATTCCAGGATTTGGTTGTCGCCAAGATTCTATTCTTGGTTTCTGGGATTTTTGAGAAGCTGCCAAGTCCCAGCTGGAGGAAGGGGCCTCACCCCTGCCCACCCCACCCTCCTCCTGACTTCATACCACCTGGCGAAGATGCCTCCTAGGTCCACAGAGAAACTCCAGTTGTGGGTCCAGCCTTCTATAGGGGCTGTGGCCCTCAGACATAAAATGGACAATTATTGAGTGCCAACTATAAGTAAGGCCAAATCCAGGCACTGGGACACAGAAGTGCCCTCCCAGGCCTCATATTCTTCCAGAGACCAGAAACTCTGGGGAGATAGTCCAAAAGCCTCACAGCCCCTCTGTACCACTCCCCTCACTAGGGCTCAGGAGGTGGAGACAGATGGCAAGTTAGAGCATCCTCTAAAAATCTAGCGCTTGCAGCTTCCCCCCAATAAAAGAATAGCCCTGAGGAGGGGAGTGTAGATAGCATCCAGAATGGGGGCCGTGGAGGACGGCTGGTCCCATCCCCAGTGCTCTTTCCCAGCTCCCAAAGGCCCTACTGGGAGGCCAGCCGGGGACCTATCCGTGGTGCTGAACTCTAGGGAGGCAAAGCAGCGACAATACCCACTTGGTCTCCTTGTCTTCCTCGGGCTGCGGCACCACAGCCCCACCCTGGGCCCAGAGAGGGCTAGCAGTTTGCCTAGGGCTGCACAGCAGGTCAGAGGCCAGACGTTGGGATGGTGCCCTCAACTACCAACCTGTAAACCTTAGCGACTTCTGCCTCCATTCCAGGCTGTCCTCATTTCTCCCCCTTGGAATCCTGAAAAAGTGCAGGATCCCCTGATGGCGGTACAAGGCCTGAGAAGGTATTAGAGGGTGGGGCAGGACTCTGGGCTGCACCTACCCCAGGAGGGCCTTAAGAGGGGGCGAGTTCAGAGAATTCATACACACACACACACACACACACACACACACACTTTGTATGGTTAAAAGACAGACTACATCCAGAGGCACCTGGAGGAGCATGTGACTCTTGATCTCGTAGTCATGAGTTTGAGCCCCACGTTGGATGTAGAGATTATTTAGAAGAAAAAAAGAAAAGAGAGCTTTGCCTCTTTCTATACATTGTATGATCCTAGACAGGTTGCTTCATTCTCTGTGCCTCAGTTTCCCCATCTGTAAAATGGGGATCACCCAACATGTACCTCATAGTGTTATGGTGAGGATAGAATGAGTCCTAGAGTGGAGTGCTAGAAATGTTGTTAAAAATCAGCTTTTTGTATACAAAGCCTCATGTACACATGCAAATGTACAGAGGTGATCCAACACAGTGAGAGTTTCAGGTGCACCCTCCCACGCACACACATACCCTCCCAGAGGCACTCTGTTCCCTCCACTTGCACCCTCACACACCCACACCCCTTCTCTTAAAATACCTCCTCCCCGGAGCAGCCAGAGGTGAGCATTTACACAGCTGTCTGGGGCTTGTCCCCTCATGAATAATGCATAAGCCTCATGCATATGCAACAGGGGCCCCGTGAGGCATTGGAGGAGGGGCGGTGCTGAAGGAGGGTGTGTGTGTGTGTGTGTGTGTGTGTGTGTGTGTGTGTGTCCTTCCCCTCCCCCCGACCCACCTCCTGTCTCAGCGGGCACTGAATGTGGGTGTGTTTGCCAGCAGGCATTTTTGTGTGCCTGGGTGTGTGTCAGAGTGCTGTGTCCAGGCAAGGATGTGAAGTTGTGCCCTGTGATGTGTGGATGTGTGCATCAGTGTGCTGCAGCTCTGTGCACTGTGTGGAGCATAGGGGACCCACTGTCGTCTCTGGATGTGTGAGTCCGAGTGTTCCTCCGCAGGGGCCATGAGCACATGTGTGTGTTTCTGGCCTCAGAGTCAGGGCATATTTGTGTGTATGGGCATGATCTCGGAACTCAGAGGAGAACTGAAGCCGGGCTCAGTAAACCATCTCGGGCTGCCCCTTGGGAACTGGAACCCCAACGTCTCCCTTATTAGCACCCCAACTCTGCACAAAGACCATAACTCACACCCCCATGCTCAGGGTCCACACTGCCTATCACATGGAGAGGAGTCCCTTGCTGTACATGCAGCCACACAACCCCAGTCTCAGAGCCTGGGTGACACGCGCGCACACAGATTCACAGTGACATTAACAAAGAGAGACAATATGGGCACTTACAAGGCAGGCAGCATGTCTTCTGCACAAAGACACACACCCACAGTCTCAGGCTCCCCATATAAACCCCTCGATGAGGCCATGCCGTCAGACACAGTTCCTCACAGACACTCACACATGGCGATGCCAGCCCCTGGCACAGACCAGGCTGGATAAATGTGGCCTTGGTGACTGGTGGGCACACATCATTTTGCCACCTGGTGATGTGGCCCCTGGCACAAGTTTCCTGACAAAGACACAACCTCAGTCACATTAGACTTACAGAGGACCCCAGACTCCCCATGGGCACTCCACCTCTCTCAGCATGGGGTACACACACACACACACACACACACACAGCCCCCATCTCCTGGAGGGGGCACCTTCCACTTGGGAATGTCCACAAGCCAGCAAGGCTGCTGGGTTCTGAGGTCCCACGATCTGCCCACCCCTCCCTCCCTGCCCTTCCCCCACGTCCCCCGCTGGGGCCCAGCGCCAACCCTCTCCTTGTCCTGGCTGTCTCCCATTAATGCTGCTGAGAGGAACAAAGCCCCGTGCACAGAAATGGGGGTCGTTCCTGCCTAGGCTGGGCCTGGGATCCCAGCCCCCTACTTTCCAGTGCCTGTGCCCCCAAACCAGCCAGGACTTTCACAAGGATCCATATGGGCAGACGGAACTGAAGGGGTGAGGCAAGAGTCTGTGTCCCTCTGTGAGGACACAGTCAGATGTGGAGGTGCTGGGAGCGGCCCCCCTCTTGGGACTGGGCGCCCCTCATGGGTCCTGCAGATCCTAATTGGGGGCTTTTCGGGACTCACACCCAGCATTCACCTGGGAGACCCAATGTGCTCCCTGGGAAAAGAGACACCACCCCAACTCCAAGTCTGAGGGAACAACAAGGACCACCTTGGGATGGAGCCCCCCAGAGCCTCCTCCCTGAATCAGGATGTGGTGACAGGACCTGGGCCAAAAGAGGGAGACTGTAGGGCGCCCCTTCCCCATGGCTGTTCACACTCAGGAAAGACCCCCTTTCATTGGATTCAGGCTAATCTGGAGGGCCCCCCTCCCCGCTGCAGTCCAGCCTGGATTCCTCCATTCATCTGCAAATTGGGAATCCCCACTTAAAATCCTGGGGTGTCTCAGCTCAGACACCGGGATGCCCAGTTATGGAGCCCCTCCATATAGCATCTGGATGTCCCCTTCTTCTCTCTAAACTCGGGGTGCCCTCCCTTAGCCTTGGTTCCCAGTGCCCCCTCCCCAATTCTGAGACCCACCCCCAGCCCGGCCCCGTCCCCACCTTGGGATCGCCTCCGCATTCCCCGGACAACCCAAGGATTGACCCCCAAATCCGAGTCCTCCTGACATTCCCAAGCGCCCTCCAGTTTGCGTTCTCTTCCCAACCTGGGTCTCCCCTCCCCCTCTCAGTCCCCCTCCCTGTTCTGGGGGCTTCTCTCTCATCCCAGGCCCCCTCCCCAATCTCGTGCTCGACTCTAATTCCGCGGATCTCTCCCCCAACGCGGCCCCCTCCCCACGACGGACCCCCCACCTGACTCCTAGCTCGGACGCATCCCGGGGCGGTCGCCCGGCACAAAGGACGCTCCGGCTTGGCTTGCTCTCGCCGGGTCCAGCCCCTGCGCCCTGCGCTCCGCTAGCCCCAGAGCCGCCTCAGCGCTTATAAAGGGGCCGCGGGGCTGCTCTGCGCATGCGCCCCTGCCTGCTGGAGGCCTCCGGCTGCGCGAGGGAGGGGGCTCCCCCTACCTACGCCCCCAACCCCCCCCCCACTTCTTCCAGCTCTCACCCCACCCAGGGGAAGACTACTTCTGATTTCCCGCGCATTCTCCCATTTGCCCCATGAGTCACATTAAGTGTTCCCAGACGCCCCGCGGGGTGCCTGTCCCATCTTACAGATGTGGAAACTGAACCTCAGGGAGTCGAAATAGCCCCCAGGGTCGTGCACAGGGGAAGGGCAGAGCTGGGCTTCCAGCACTGGCCTGCCTGATTTTCCAGGGCTCACACTTGAAGCAGTTTAGGCTACAGTTGCTGTTTTATCCCGTGAATAGAGAGGGGCTGAGGCTCAGAGAGGATAGGAAGATGACTGGGTCACACAGCTGGTAAGAGACTCCCAGCGTTGGAGCCCAGGTGTGTCACACCCTGGAGCTGTTTCCGCCAGCTGCAGCCTGCAGCCAGAATATATCATTCTTTTCATTCATTCCTTTATCCAGTCAGCATTTGTAGGGCACTGGCTGCCGAGCCGGTACTGGTGTCACAGGAATAGTTTTGCTTTGGGCAGGGGGCATGTGTGTGTCTTCGCTGGGAGACCACAACCTTAAAAAGTCTAGATCCACACAATGGAATATTATTCAGCCATAAAAAGGAATGAAGTACTAACACACCCTACAGCATGGGTGCACCTCAAAAGCATTATGCTGAGTGAAAGAAGCCAGACACAAAAGACTACAGTATGGTTCAATTTATGCGGCATATTTCAAATAGACAAAGCCAGAGGCAGAAAGTAGATGAGTGATTACCAGGCCTGGGAGAAAGGGAATAGAAATAGAGAGTGACTGCTAGTGGGTACCGGCTTTCCTTTTGGGATGATGAAAATGTTCTAGAACTAGATAGTGGTGAGGGTTGCACATGATGTTAATAGAACTAATGCCCCTGATTTGTACACTTAAGAAAAAAATTTTTTAACGTTTATTTATTTTTGAGAGACAGAGAGTTAGCAGGGGAGGGGCAGAGAGAGAGGGAGACACAGAATCGAAGCAGGCTCCAGGCTCTGAGCTGTCAGCACAGAGCCCAACGCGGGGCTCGAACCCACAGACCGTGAGATCATGACCTGAGCCGAAGTCGGCTGCCTAACCGACTGAGCCACCCAGGCGCCCCTGAATTGTACACTTTAAAATGGTAGATTTTGTGTTCTGTGTACTTTACCGCAATGAAAAATGGAAATGAGTGGGGACAAAAGCTTAAAGAGATCAGCCCTTCCCCCACCTTCCTTCCCTCGGTCTTTGTCTCTCAGTTTAGGATGGGATGCACTGGGAAGAGTCTACACACTTCACACCATGTCCTGCATGTGTGAGTGTGTGTGTGTGTGTGTGTCTCAGCCTGACAGGGGGACAGACAAACGGACAATTTGGTTTTGGCAAGATTAACCAAAGAGGGGGTAGAAATGAGTGAAGGTTGAGGAAAGACCCCAGGGCAGCAATGTTGCCCCCACGTCATCTGTATGGGTCAGTGTCTCATGCATGTGGACCCAGTCTGCTGCTCTAGGAGTGGGCAGTGATGGCTCTAGGGGCCAAAGTGACATGCTGGGGGGGCACCTGGGTGGTTCAGTCAGTTAAGCATCTGACTCTTGATTTCGGCTCAAGTCATCATCTCATGGTTTGTGGGATCCAGCCCCGCATTGGGCTATGCACTGACAGCTCAGAGCCTGCTTGGGATTCTCTCTGTCCTTTCTCTGCCCCTCCCCTATTCATACAGGCACACATGTGCCCCCCCCATCAATAAACAAACTTAAAAAAAAAAAAGAACAAGTGATACACTGGGGAGCTATGCTTACTGTTTTAGTCCTCATCACAGAGGAGAGACAGAGGTCACGGTGTGTGAGGGGGTGATTGTGGCAGCATTGGTTGGGGTGGGGAAGCCCGGGGTCTGGGGTCACATTGTGTGACGTGTAAGAGATCCAGGCAGCTTTGCTTCCGCAAGTTTAGGGTTCAAACCTTCCACTCCTAATAGAGTGACACTGGGCCAGCCATTTTGTCTTTCTGTGCCTCAGTTTCCCTGTCTATAAAGGAGGATAATTAAGACTCCCCATGTTACAGGGTTGCTGGGAGAATGAAATGGGAAGTAAACCCATAAGATGGGGGCTGCTATCATGCTGCTGCCCATTTTCCAGTTGGAGAAACTGAGGCTCAGAGGCACAGGACCACCTGCCTGAGGTTGTACAGTATGGGTACTGGACAAGTGAGAGTTTAGGTTCATGGCCTCAGAGCCAAGCTGACCCTCACCCCTGACTGTCCCCACTTCTTTATACCCCTTCCTCTCCACTCCTAGGTCCCCCTGGCCAGCACCAGGGATGAGCTTAGAGGGGCTGGCCTGGGGCCCAGGGTGGCAGGGGGCGGGGGGAGGCAGGCTGTTGCTGGGGGCTTGAATGAGGCAACCTTGCCTGGGAATCTGCTGGGCTCAAAGAGCTATTTATAGGCCTGCACTGGGATTGGGTGAGCCACCCCCCCCCCCCACCAGCCCTGAGTGCCTTCTCTGTGCCCCCCACACTGGGGCCCAGGCCAGGGGCTGAGAAGCAAGTTGGGGGATGGGGCAGGGGAGGGGGGCTGGTGGGCCAGAGCAGAAGCAGAGAGGCTGGACCTACCAGGAGAGCTGGATCTCAAGGGTGGACAGTGTCCCTCCGAAGTGCCTCTTAACATACCCAAGGTGACACACAGATATGACACATGCAACCACATTCACACGTGTCACACAATGACCAACAAACCACTAATCCACAGTCACATCGCACACACACAGTGACAGCACAGGTATATAAACAACCACATGAGACAAGGCCACATAAAAGTCACACAGACCACATACAGCCTCATTTGGCTGCATACAAGTCATGCCTGTTGCACAACCAAACTCACAGCTGTGATCCCAGCCGCACCTGTGGTCCCTTCATGGTCAAATACATGCACTGAAGTACCTTAGCCTTCCTGGCAGCCACAAACAAGCCCACATTTGCCCCACATTGTTCACACTCAACCATGTTTACAGCCGTGGGCTCACCTACAGACAGCAAGCACCCAACTATGATCGCCAGGCACATGGGCACCAACACGGAAACATATAGTCCTCCTGGGACCAACCTCACAACACAGCCACTCATCACTCCCCCTGTTGTGGACCCAGGGGTCCCCTGGTGAGATCACCTCCAGGATGCCTGGCCACCACCACCATCCCTACTTCTACTGTCACCTCCACTTGCCCAGGCTCCCAGGCTCCTAGGTTTGCACCCTCCCAGGACTGACAAGTCCAGCTGGCATCCATCTACTCTGAGGTGGGCCCTGCTGAACCCAGGCAGACCCTGGCAGATAAATCAGACCTGGACATGCCCCACTGGGGGCTGTGGGTCATGGAACTGTCACATCCACCCTCACATACTCTCCAGGCTGGACCCTTGAGGCAGTCATTACACTGATCCCCCCAGAGGGAACCAAGGCTTGAAGCTACCTGAAGGCCTTTCCCTGCCCTGCTCCAGCATAACAAACACATGAGAAGTGGGACCTGTTTTTCGCCATGGGTGGGGCTGCATCCCCAGAGAGAGTCCCTGCTGACCCATACTTGCTGTGTGACTTCAGCAAATACCTGACTCTCTCTGAGCCTCTCTTTCCTCTTTTGACAAATGCAAAACTCCACCCATGGAGAGAATGCCAGAGTCAGATTGGGGTTTGAATCCTTCTCCCCCTGGATGACCTTAGCCAAATGACTTTGCTTTTCTGTGCCTCAGTTTCCTTCAGTGAACCAGAGTTGCAGCTTCTGGCCTCTTCCAGAGCTTCCTCTGCTCCATCCCCTGGGTGAGGGGGGGAGGGAGTGCCTGGTCTCTCCTCACTCAGGCAAATGAATGGACCACTTTTGGCTGCCCTGCTGGGAGCTTAGAGCTGCTAATTCCCTGGAGAAACAGGAGGCTCTTTCATGCCCAGGCGCCAGTGGGGTGAGGAGGCGGGAAGAGGGTATTGAGCTGGCCTCATACCAGTGGGCAAGGCGGCTCCATGCCAAGACCAGGAGTGGTGGCGCTGGCTGGCAGGGTGGGGGGTGGAGGGGTGGCTAGGGCCATGCATATCCTCCCTGGGGGACATTGGGTATATCCTCAGCTGTAAACTGGAGGTGACATGGACCAGTGCAGCAGGTTTGATGAACCAGTGGCTGGAGCAAAATGTGGTTTGGAGTCAAACACAAGGTGGGCTCTCAACAAAGGTCAGCCAGTGTTGTTATGTGTCAGCCCAAAGAGCCCACCAAATTCTCCAGCAGTTCTATAAATGGAATTCTCTCCATTTCACAGATGAGGAAATTAAGGCCCAGAGAGGTCAACATGCTTGTCCAAGATCACATGGCCAGTGAGTGAGTGACCCAGCCAGGATTTGAACCAGACCTGGACTCTCCAGAGCCCACGCTCTTCCCACCTTCCTTGGAGGGTAGAGAGGTCTTTTCTGCCATCCGCAGTCCTGGTCCCAGCCCTGAGACCAGCAGAGCCAGGTCTAGATGGCATCAGTCCATGACTGAATGCAGGAAGTCCTGGCAGGCAGGGGCCGATGGGGCAGCCCTTCCGCTGGTGTCCCAGTTTCCCAGCCAGTTCCCCCTCCCCACCAGAGTGGGCTTGGGAAGATGCTAGTAGGATGCCAGGAGAACCATTCCCCTAGCCCTTGAAGAAAGGGGCTGGATTCTAGACCATTCAGCTAAAGCCAGGAACCTACAGCCTTCTGCCAATAGCTGATTTGTCTCAGAACCCTCCATTCATGCAGATGGGATGGTGTCTTGCCCTTTCTCAAACACCTTCAGGCTCAACAGGATCTTGCTCCACATATTTTATTCAAATTCATCATCTTTCACCCAGCCAGGCCTTTACTTATGCTGTTTTCCCTGCCTGGACAAATCTCCCCCATTTTTCTTACCCTGATAAATTCCTGTCCACCCATTAAGGTACAGACACAAGATCCCCTCTCCCAGGAAGCCCTTCCTCCTGGTAGAGGCTCTGGTCTCCCAGCCCTATGTTTCCCTTTGGCTCTGCCCTGACCACATGAGTCTGTGAGTGTGTGTGTGTGTGTGTGTGTGTCTAGCTCTGTCTTATCAAAACTGGGGACTCCTCAGGTATGGAGGAGGCTTCTCACTGAAGCTTCTCACAGTCCCCAGCACCACCCAGCACAGGCCTGGGCAGTAGGGAGTGATAGTTGTGGTTTAGTGAATCAGTGAACCAAATCTTTAGCCTTTGTGCAGTCCGGTTTGACAAACCTTCGTTCATCCTTCAAAACCCACTTCACATGCCCCCTCCTCCATGAAGCCTGTCCCAGGCAGCATTTACTAGGAAGAAAGATTTGGAGGCTAAGCCTCTTGTGTTCCAGCTGGGATACACGAGGCTGACGAAGTCTCGCTGTCCTAGCAACATCGTGGCCTCTTTCTCAACTCTTCTTTGGTCCCTGGGAGGCAATGCGGCGCTCCGCAGCATTAGCAGTTACGGAATGGTTTTGGCTGACTTCCCCAGGTAGGGAGACATTATTATAGGAAGTCTCTCAGACTTCCTATACCTTATACCCTGCTCTATACCCGCAGGCACCAGAAGACGGCGCCCCGCACACAACTTGGCACACAATTATTTTAGGCGCCTGCTTTCTTCCTCCAGCTCCAAGAGAAACCCAGCACTGGATGAAGGCCCTTTAAGAGGCGGGCACGGAGGGGCGGGGCTCAAATTACATCCTGCCCCGAGAGCAGGGGAGGGGCAGGTCTCAGTCACAGTGCGCTTGCGCGGTGTCCTCGTGGTTCCGGGTCCCGTTCGGGTTCTCGGGGTTGTTCGCCGAGAGACTGACGCTCGGAGTCCCAGCGACCGCCGGAAACCCACAGGAAACCTGTTTGCCTTCCTTGAACCTGCTGTGAGAGTCTAGCCGCGGGGTCACTGGCAGTTTCTTTGAAACCCTTGTAGACTCCGAGGCGTGGTCAAGGTCGCGCGGCTGTGGCTGCGTTGGCGCCGGAAGACGCACACCGGCTGAGCCCTGCGAGGCTTTTGTGGAGCCAAGATGACCCACTCTTTGGTTTGTCCAGAGACAGTGAGCAGGTGAGAACCTGGGGGACGGGCAGTGGCGGGCGTGGCCCTTGAACCCGGGGTTGACAGAGTTGGGGGTGCTGGGGGAAGCCGGAGGCGAGGAGGGGGCGGGACCTCGGCGCTGGGCTCAGCCCGTTTTTTCGCCCTTGTTCTGGTGCCTCCAGGGTGAGTTCAGTGCTGAATCGCAACACTCGACAGTTTGGAAAGAAGCATCTGTTCGACCAGGATGAGGAAACGTGCTGGAACTCGGACCAGGTGAGTCCGCTCCCTGGATCCTCCATCCCTCCTTGTGAATCACACTCAGGAGTCCGGGGTGCCTTGAGAACTAAGGAGCACTCCAGCTGGGCACAGTCGAGTTGGCCACGGAGGGAACGTGTGCCAACCGCCCCTCGCACCACCCCTCCCCGCATTGACTGTGGCACTAAGGCATAGCAGGGCTCTGAGCATGGAGAGATTGTGAAACTCAGTTTCCCTGTCTGTCTCCAGGGCCCCTCCCAGTGGGTGATACTAGAGTTTCCCCAGCGCATCCGTGTCTCTCAGCTGCAGATCCAGTTCCAGGGGGGTTTCTCCAGTCGCAGGGGCCACCTGGAAGGTACTGGAGGGCTCTGGAAGGTGGGGGTTTGGAGAGGGCACCCCAGCCTCACAACCTGCCCCTTTCTCTGTTGCAGGTTCCCAGGGGAGTGAGGCTCTTACCACGATTGTGGACTTCTACCCTGAGGACAGCAACTCACTTCAGATATCCTTCCTGGGCCTCTGGGGTGGGGTGGAGGTGGTGGCCTGTGCACCGGTGTGTGGGCCCCGGTGTATGACCTTGAGCAAGTGGGCTCTGGACCTCCATGGCTTCATCTGTAAAATGAATTGATGGTAACGTGTCCTGTGTGAGAGCTTCAGAAGGGCTCACGGTGTGCCAGGTCACCCAGCACATTGGTGGCATCTGCCCTGGGGGCTGGCAGATGGGAAATGATGAACTACCTACTTCCCTTAACTGCCTATGCTCACACCTTCCCTGTGCCAGTTGCCGAGGTGGACCGGCTGAAGGTGACATTTGAGGACGCCACTGACTTTTTTGGCCGAGTTGTCATCTACCACCTGCGTGTGCTGGGGGAGAGGGTGTGAGGCCACTGGGTAGCTGACTCCTCCAGGAAGCCCTTGGGGAAGCACAGTGAGGTCCTTCAAGTTATGCACAGAAAAGTTTATTGGTTCCTCTTGGGAAGGATCCCCTCCCACTGTCTGTCCAGGAGCTGCCTTTGAAGCCAGTTCTGGGTTCCCCCAGCTCTGCGTCAACTGTTTTGTTCCCTGAGTATCTGAGTCCCCAGCAGGCAGCCTTCACTCAGGATCTGCGGGCACCAGGTTGCTCTGGAAGAGTTTGAGGATGTGGTTCTCGATCACCTGTTGCACTGGAAACAGGAAAGGGAAAAGGTGGGCTGTGAACTGAATGCAGGCTGCAGAGGCACAGGCCAAACTGCACATTTCCCTTGGGGGAGGAGCTGGGGTGCCTCAGCATGACAACGGTACCCGCCTCTCAAGGGACAAACAGGGATCTCCAAGCCCTGGGACACGGATGGAGAACCTACGTCATACATGGGGAAATCTATGTCCTTCCCACAGTACAGCTGGGAAGACTGAGGCTCCCAAGCCAGAAAACTCAACTTCTCCTAAGTTTGTAAAAATGCATTTTTGGAGGCTTTTTACAGTTAAAAAAAAAATCTTTACCAAACAAAATTTTTGACTGGTGACTTTTAAGAAAGGATGAGAGGGGCTGTGAGGAATGACTTCTGTCCCAAATGGAGTAAAACTTGAAGGCAGGAGGAGAAATCTCCCAGGTCCTCAATCTCCCCATGATCTCAAGGGGTCAGTTCTATTAGGATCTCCCCATTTTGTGGATGGGGAAGCTGAAAGGGGAAATGGGGAGCAAACTGGGGTCAGCCTATGGTCCCTACTCACACCCACCTCCTGCCATGGAGAGGGCTGGCTCCAATGACCCTGCACACTGTGGCCCGGCCCCTCTTCCTTGGCATCCTCATCCTGCAAGGCCTCTGTGAGGATCCCAACCTCCCTCTCTTTGGGCCTCCCAGTGCCTGTGTGTATCCCATCGTGAGCCCAGTCACTGACACGTCAGCCTCCCGCACATGCCCAGGCCAGGTACACAGTGGCACTAGATATTTGCTAACATGAACACGCTCACCGCTAGCATCTGACATCCGAGAGGGGATTTCCTGTGTACCCGTCTGTGGTCACCTGCCTACAGCACACTGTCACTGCCCTATGTGTCTCAGGCTGACCTTTCCGATATCCCAGGGCCACGGCAAGGTCCATTGGGGTATAGCCGGAGTCAGCCTCAGTGGTGAGATCAGCTCCTCGGGCTGCAAAGCAAAGCAGGTGCTGCTGGAGAGGCAGGGAGGCTGGGAGCCCAGAATGGGGCATGGAGACTTGGGAGATCAGTGATCCCTCACAGTATAGCCACAGGTCTGCTGGTTGCCCTTGTGGGCCTGGATGAGAACCGGAGCTCTCCGAAGAATGTGGCCAATAGAATCCCCACCTCCAGGGTCCCTGAGGCATGAAGTGTGGGTGTTCAATCCGGTGAGCCAGACCCCTGTACTATCCTACCATCTCCTGTCCCCAGATCAATCCTCTGGGAAAAGCAGGTAGGGACCGTTCATCCCAAGAGCTGTTCAAGCAGAGTTTGGACCCCTCCCTGGCCCTCGGGGTTCCTGTGGGGCCAGCTGGGGCTCTGAGGCCCCCAGGGCCAGCTACTACTCCCACTTACCCAACAAGGCTTCTACGCACTTCACGTGGTTCCCACGCACGGCGTACAGCAGTGGCGTCCCTCCATTCTGTCAAAGGCAGGGGCAAGGGCAACCAACATTCTGTCTTTTCCAAATTCTCACAACACTCCCAACCTCCAATTAAATGTGGTTCTTCCTCCTGCTCTACACCTGGCCTAGTTCTCCCTTTGGGTCTTAGCTTAGATACCCCTTCTTCCAGGAAGCCCTCCTTGACTTCCCTGGACTATGTGGGCCACCTCTGGGCTCTTGCGGCTGCCTGTATGTCTGCTATTACGGTGTTGCTCACTCCATTTTAGGTGACTGTTTATGTGTCAGCTTCCCTCCCTGCAAAGTAGGAGCTGTGTAAGGCTCAGGGATGGTCTGTCTTGTGTTCTCAGTATGCACAGCAGGCCTGGTACCCCGCAAGGTGCCCAGGGCCAGTGGGTGGTGCCTCACCCAGTCGTAGATGTTGATGTCCACGTCACGCTCGAGCAGCAGCCCTACAATGTCTGTGTAGCCGCCCATGCTGGCCAGTGACAGGGCGCTTTCCCGCTCCTTGGCCAGGATGTGGGGGTCGGCACCCTATCATGGGGGGAATAGAGAGAGTGGTGATGGGATGGGTGGGGGCATCTCCTGGAATCCTGGGGTACCCACGGCAGCCCCTTCTTAAAGACATGGCACCGGCAGACTCAGACGAAGACCCCAGCCCTCCCTCAAGTTCCTGGGAAGCCCTGAGCTGGGCTGGGACGCACCCACTCGAGCAAGAAGCGGACAGTCTCGATTTCTCCGAAGGCGGAGGCCCAGATGAGGGGGGTGAAGCCATGCTCGTCCGGCTTGTTGATGAGGTTGTCGCCTGGCAGGAGGGGGGTGGTACCACTGGGATGCACCCCTGCCCACTCTCCCCAGTGCTGTGGGAGCAGGGACAGGGCGGGGCGGCCGGGGTCAGACATGAGGGGGAGCACATGGGTGGACACAGGTACGTTTGTGGGGACTCAGGTCATTTCAGTACCCACATGCACATACCAGCACGTGTGGTCAGACACATATGACACACCAGTGGACTTGTGGGGGGACACACCTTTCCTCAGATGTTCCTTCAGCTGGCTCAGCTCCCCCTGGGCCGCGAGCTGGTGGATGGACAGGGCTAGGGGCCAGAGAGAGGCAGAGTCCTCACCTGTCCCATCCCTGCTCTGTGCCTCAGTTTACCCCCATCCAAAGTTGCTCCTCTCAGCCCCTGCTACCTACGAGCCCCTACTACCCCTACCTGCCTTAGGGATTGGAGGCCCACTTACAGTCCAGGGTGGCCGGCAGGGCTGAAACCTCGTTCCCCCGCTGCCGGTTGGTGAGAGTTGTGGAGTGCTTCAGGGAGCTGCCTCCTGGAAGAGAGAGGAAGGGCCTCAGCTTGCTCCTAGTATGTCTCTGAGGCCTCAGACCAGACCCTCGGGGTTTGGCGCCTCACTCCACCATTCACTCACTCTGCTTTCCTGGATACCCAGGTGCACCTTTCTCCTCTACACCTGGTGATGTTCTGGGCAAACGAGACAGAGTCCCTGCCCTCAAAGGGTCCATGGACAAGACGGGGGAGTCAGACAAAAAGAGAGACCTAAGTGTTCAGGAGAAATAAAAAGGAGGTAGAAGAGGGTGGAAAGAGGGGAGGGCAAGGGGTGAGTCCACTTTAGACAGGATGGTCAGGGAGGGCCACTCTGAGGACGTGACACCAACTGAGGGCTTGGCCAGTTGAAAAAATCAGCCCTGGGAAGAGACAGAGTGTTCCACCAGAAGGAACAGCAGGGACCAAGGCCCCAGGAGGGACTGAATCAGATGTGTTCAAAAGAAATCCCTGAGGGGCACCTGGGTGGCTTGGTTGGTCTATTTTGGCTCGGGTCCTGATCTCACAGTTTGTGAGTTTGAGACCTGCATCAGGCTCTGTGCTGACAGTGCAGGACCTGCTTGGGATTCTCTCTCTCCCTCTCTCTGCCCCTCCCCTGCCCATGCTCTCTCTCTCTCAAAAAATAGAAAAGATAAGAAAAAAAAAAAAAAAAAAAAGAATCCTTGCGTCCTTAATAGAGTTAACAGAATCACCATCTGACCCAGCATTCCACTCCTAGATATCTACCCCAAAGAGTTGAAATCAACTGTTCAGACAAAAACTGGTACATGTGTACAGCAACACTAGTCACAATTGCCAAAAGAGGAAGAACCCAAGGGTCGCTTGATGGATGAATGGATAAAATTAAAAAATGTGGTCTGGAATGGAATATTATCGGGTCATAAAAAGGAACGAAGCACCGACACGTGCTGCAAATGCGGATGAACCTCCAAACCATCATGTTGAGGGCTGCCTGGCTGGCTCAGTCAGAGGAGCATGCAACTCTCGTTCTCGGGGTCATGTGTTCAAGCCCCACGTGGGGTACAGAGATTACTTAAATAAATCAAACTTAAAAACAAAAACAAAACAACGAAAAAAGGCCATCATGCTGAATGAGAGAAGCCAGACACAAAAGGCCACATGTAGGATTCATTTATATGAAATACCCCGAACAGGAAAATACATAGAGACAGAAAGATGAGTGATTGACAGGGGCTAGGGGAGGAGGGATGGAGAATGATTACTAATGGGGACCGGGTTTCCTTCTGGGGTGATGGAAATGCTCTGGAACAATAGAGAGAGTGGGGGTGGGGCGGTTACACACATTTCTGCCACTGAATTGTATGTAAGTCTGGTTAAAATAGCAACTTTTATGTATGTGGATTTAGCCATCATATATATATATATATATATAAAGCAATTCCACTGGCTGGAAAGGGAAGACACATTCTAGATAATGGAAGGTAAAGACATAGGTCTTATCTTGGGCCTGACATTCCATTGTCCTTGCATCCCAGAGGCAGTTGGAGTCCAGGGGAAATATCCTACCTACCCTGCGGTGAGGAGGCACCAGCATCCGGTTCAGGATTCCCAGGCTCCAGGGTGCAGGGGAAGAGACTGAGCACCACAGTGTCTGAGCCATCGGGGGCCTCATCCCCGGGGTCCTCAGGGTCCCCAAATTCTGGGATGGGGAGCTGTTGGGTCAGATTGAGGTCCTCTGCTGGCTGGGTGGGCTCCATGGAGGAAGCTAACAGAAGCGCCAAAGGGGGAGAGATAACAATAATTACCAACAACTCTATTAAGTAAGCACCGACTGCATACCCGGCCTTTCACAGTGAGGGTGGGTAAACACAAGCTCAGTTGGGAAGTTAAAACCAGAGTCCAAGTGCTTTTCAGGCTCATTTTTCCCCCCTACCAGGATCAATACAACATGCTTTGCTTAAAATGGGTTCAGCTATCTGGGTTCGAATCCCACCACTGGTATAAGCTGTGAGAACTTGGGCACACTTTAACTTCTTTGAGCCTCGGTTTCCTCATTAATCTAATGGGGAAATGAGGTCTTAAAACCGTGCCTGTACATAGCAAAGCTGGGGGCCTGATACACGGGCAGAGCTTAATAAACGTTCCTTGTAGTTATCTTTTTCTTGCCTGGTGGGGGGGGGGTCCCCGGAATAAGTGACTGCTCAACAAAGATGTTATCGGTCCCATCCCACCGGCCCCTACCAAAGAGATCCAAAAGGTCCACTCACCTCTAACGAGCCTCGCCTGTCACCCCACGCCGCAAGTCCGGGTCCCCCAAAACTTGGGGGCCCAATTCACAAACTTTTCTCCTCCAACTGATATAGGAGGGAGCAAGCTGGAACCTGGATCCTCAGCGCCCTGGTTTCTTCTGCCGGGACAGAGAGCAACTTGATACGCGACCGCTACCCCCACCTCAGAGCACCCCACTGCGCCTGCGCAACCTGCCTCCCCAAAAGTGCCGAAAGGCGAGCGCAATAGAAGCTGCGACTGGCCCTTTAAGACTTAGGGAGGGGCGTGGTTTCCGCTGGGGCCGGGGCCAATGCTGTCGCGCCTGCGCGTTCTTGTCCCGGCAGCACCGGAGGGAACCCGTCAGGGTCTGAGGGAATGGGTGGAGCTTCCGAGATCTCTGAGGATTTCATTGAGACTGTCCTGTGTCACTACGCCCCAGCTCCGCCCACAAGGTTTTCCTGAGGGAGCCGCTAGGCTCCAGTTGCTGCTGGACGGGCGGGTCTTTCTCCTGTCTGAAAGCGGTGGGCGGGGAGAAGTCGGGGTGTCCGGGATTTAAAGGGGCAACACTACTGTCGCCCCCGTTCATAACAATGTCTTCTTTGCGGTCCTGGGGGCGTGTGAGCATGTGCAAGAATCTGATGGCAGCAGGAGGGTACAAAGAGGCCGTTTATGTGGCCCGAAGCGGACAATGTTTGGAGCGTTTCCCTAATTCGTCTGCTCCCGGAAAAGGAAGTTCGTAAAGGGAGGCTGCTCTTGCCCCTTCCTGCTTGGGTGTCCCTCCTGGAGCTTCAGGGGGTCTCCGCTCCGCCCCTTCCTCACCCGTCTACCGGTGTGCCTCCTTCCCCAGTCTCTCACTCTTGGCTCCTCTCCAGTCTGGGTACACGAAGGAGTGGGGAGGGCAGGCCAATTGGCACCGGAACTCGAGCACCACGGCGTCTGGTTTCGTAGGGGAAGGTTTAAGAAGCCTTCCCTACAGCCGGACTTCCGCTTCCGGCCGTCGGAATAGATACGCGGTCGCTATGGAGGAACCGGAGATGCAGCTCAAGGGAAAGAAAGGTTGTGCGGAGCCCCGGGCTGGACAGAAGGGTGACCTGAGAGAGGGCAGGAGGGGGCAAAGGCTTGGAAGGAGCATACGGGGGGAACTAATTGAACTAACATTGGTTCGGCTGCCGACTAGTTTTATAACCTTTAGAAAGTCTCCGTGCCTCGATTTTGTCATCTGTAAAATGGGGAGTGTAATAGTCTCTCCCCGCCACCCATAGGTTTGTTGTGAGAATTCAATGACCTGCTATTTGTAATGCATTGAAAGACCGCCTGGGACGTGGCAGTCCCTGTGCGTATTATTTCCGTATATATTTACGCATTTGTTTAGGTTTACGTTAACATCAAATATTTGTAAGTCACGTGGTTACAAATTACCAAGTGCCGCAAACTTTTTAAATCATAAAGGTTTTTGTTATTACACATGTTATTTCTAGCTACTGTTGTTTTGAGAAAGAGAGTAAGAGCACAGGAGGGAGAGGGGCAGAGAGAGGGAGAGAGGATCCCAAGCAGGCTTCCCGCTGTCAGCGCAGAGCCGCATGCTGGGCTGAACTCAGGAACTGTGAGATCATGACCTGAGCTGAAATCAAGAGTTGGTTGCTTAACTGACCGAGCCACCCAGGAGCCCCTCTAGTTAATTATTTAGAAGGCACAAGTGTAGTCCATTCCATCTTTTTTGCAGCAGCACTGAAGGGTAAGCTGTTATGCTCATTTTCCAAATGAGGAGGACTGAGAGGGTAAGAGTACGCTCAGTTTGGAGGTGGCAGGATGCGCCCCGCCCCACTGAGGGCATTGCAGTGTGAACTAGCCAGACTCATGCACGGTCTCCCTTGACTCCCAGGCACACCAGAATTCTCTCTCTTGTCAACTACACTCCACTGGGCAATGCATGGGGCCCATCTCTATAGCAAACCTTGAGGTGGGTACTGTTCTCATTCCATTATTACAGCTGAGGAAACAGAGGCTCCCAGAAGCCCCTTCCCTCAAGAATCCAAGCTTTAAGGTGGTTTTTGTTTTTGTAAAAATGTAATCTGATAAAGAATGAGAATTTATAAGAGAAATGAACAACGTTCTGAGGTTCAGAATGAGGTAGAAGTGACATCTGATTGAGCTTGGTGATCAGGGAAGGCCTTGCCCAGGAGGTGACATTTGAGCTGAGACATGAGGGACGAAGAGAAGCCCATGGGGGAAGGAGAGGGTCAGTTGCAGAACAACAGGTGCAAAGGCACTGAGGTGGCAAAGTGTTCAGAGCTGTGCTGCAATACAGCAGCTACTGGTCACAGTATTTATAGGTATTTAACTTACTTAAAACTAGGTGAAATTTAAAGTTCATATGGTGAGCACTGAGCAATGTGTAGAATTCTTAAATTACTATATTATACACCTGAAACTAATGTAACACTGTATGTTAACTCTACTGGAATTAAAATTTAAATAAAAAAATAAAATTCAATCTGTAAGTCAGCCACATTTCAAGTACTCAGTAGCCAGCCATATGTGCCTAGTGGCTACATTATTGGACACTATAGATTATAGAACCTTTCTATCATCTCAGAAAGTTCTTTCGGACAGAACTGGGAGTGTCCAGGAAACACCCAGGAGGCCACTGTGCCTTGGGTGGAGGGTGAGGAAGGCAGGGAAGTAAACAGCAGGTAGAACATGGCCTTCTGGGCCATAGTAAGGTAGGTGGATTTTCTGCTCTGGCCGATGGGAGCCATGGGAGGGTTTCAAATAAGGGAGGGACATACCTGATATATTCATAAGGAGCTCACTCCATCAGTTGTTTGGAGATGGGACTGTTGGCAGAGTGGAAGCAGGGAGACCAGGAAGGAGCTGAATCTGGCATCCTGGTGACAGGTGGCCATGCCTGGACCGCTGTGGGCAGTGTAGTGGTAAGACTAGGTGAGATTTGGTTTTAAGGCAGAACCAGCAGGATCTGTTCATGGATGGAAGGGTGTCGATGACTGGCTGGCTGGGAATGTCATTTGTTGAAGCAGACCATGGGATAAGGATTTCTGTGTAATTAACTTACCAGGACAACCTCACAGGGGAGACGGGGGAAGCTGAGCGAGGAATGATCTCAGGGAAAATCCTCGGCCTGATGCTTCAGGAGAACTCAGAAGGATGAGTTACACCTCCACATTGTCCCAACACACAGCAGGAGACATGGGCTTTAATACCCCTTGATGGTCAGTCATGGCTGAAGGCCACACAGCGATCTAAGGCTCCAGGCATGTTCGGGTCCAGTAACTGGTGGGACCCTCGAAGAAAAGTCTCAGATTCATTCCTCAGGATAAAAGGAATGCGAGAGGGTCCAAGTGGACAGAAGCAGTGTCTACTACCAGTGGGCTTGGGAGGGGAAAAATCGTGAGTTCACTGGATGTGTTAACATCATGATGAGTGAAGCCTTTCTCTGACCATCTCCTTCAACCCATCACTTGGGCCACAGGTGACCCAGCTCCTGGGTGGACACCGGACATCCCTCACTGCTCTGGCTGGACTCGCAGGTTAAGCAGTCAAGAGTCTTATGCTTTGTCTCTTTGTGTCTCTGCTGCCCTTCCCTTGTTCTGCCACCCCCCACCCCGGCCCCCAACTTTGGATTTGCTCGACCCAGTCACAGACAAGTTCACTGAGAGTGTCTATGTCCTGGCCAATGAGCCGTCCGTGGCCCTGTACCGGCTGCAGGAGCACGTGCGCCGCTCTCTGCCTGAGCTGGCCCAGCATAAGGTGAGCCCCGCCTGCCCCTGACACTGACCTCCCCCAGAGTCCTTGCCTCATGAGCTGGGGCCTGCTACATGGAGCAGGGGCTGTTGGGGGAGGAGTCCAGGCTGAGACACCAGCAAGGAGGCACGAGGTCACTGAGACAGGTTGAGGCCATGGGTGGACAGATCTGGGGGCAGATTTGGAAGAAGAAGATGGCAGGATATGCATTAGTTGTCACTTGTGTGGCAAGAAGGAAGCAGCCGCATGAGGACCCGAGGAAATTCATGTGCTAGGCAGAGGGAACAGCCAGTGCAAAGTCCCTGAGACATGGTAGCCATGTGTTCACAGAAAGCCCAGACCGGTGGCGGAGGGGATTTGCAGGAGGAAAGATCAGGAAGGAGGGGGCTGGTCTCTGCGGCCATGGTGATGGGTGAACAGGTGCTCCATCCCAGGAACTGAGAGGGTGGAGGTGGCAGGTGGCAGCCCTCCTGCTAACAGCTTCCTGTCTCCCACAGGCCGACATGCAGCGATGGGAAGAGCAGAGCCAGGGAGCCATTTACACAGTGGAGTATGCCTGCAGGTGAGGGCCTCAGCCTCCCCACCGGGGTTGTCCCCGTATGCCTCAGGGTCACCTCTTGGGCATTCAGCCATCTAAGCCAGCCACCCCGTGAACCCTGGAATGCATCTGAGTTGAGGCATGTGGATCTCGACTTACCTGGGCACACAGTAGGTTCCAATCCAGGCCTGTGCTTCTCACCATTCGCCCATCCCCCATGTGCCTCAGGCAGGCCTCTTCCCGGAGCTGAGCCCCTCCCTCCCCATGTGTCATAGTAAGGGCTGAAAAGGTTTAGGGGAGGTGCCATCTGGGAAGGGAGCCAGTGCCTCAAGGGGCATTTCCCCAATTTGGGGGCCTCATGTAAACGGAGTCAGACAGTATTCTGTCTTTTCTGTCCATCTCTTTTCACTCAGGTCTACCTGAGTCCTCCAGGTCTACCCAGGTTGTAGCCTGGGTCGGATTATCCTTCCTTTTTAAGGTTGAGTGGTATTCCTTTGCGTAGACCCAGCTCATTTTATCCTTCTGTCGATGGACGTCTGGGTTGCTTCCACGTTTCACCCCACAGACTGGTCAGTAGGGTGGACAGCAGCTGGGGCAAGGGCCACAGCATGAATATGGCTGTTTATTTTTGCATTTGTATTTCTTTCCAGTTTTTTTTTTTTAAGTTTGTAACAGACACATAAAATTTGTCACCTTAACTATTTTTAAGGATACAGTTCAGTGGTGTTTAGTACATTCATAATGCTGCGTGGCCACCCCCAGCCTCCACTGCCGGCATTTTTTTCATCTTGCAAATCTGAAATCCTCCCTGTTAAACCTTAACCCTCCCTGCTTTCTCCTGACCCCTGGCACCCACCATTCTATTTTCTGTTTATGAATTTGGGGGCCTCATGTAAACGGAGTCAGACAGTATTCTGTCTTTTCTGTCCATCTCTTTTCACTCAGGTCTACCTGAGTCCTCCAGGTCTACCCAGGTTGTAGCCTGGGTCAGATTATCCTTCCTTTTTAAGGTTGAGTGGTATTCCTTTGCGTAGACCCACCTCATTTTATCCTTCTGTCTGTCGATGGACGTCTGGGTTGCTTCCACGTTTCAGCTACTGTGGATAATGCTGCTGTGAACGTGAGGGTACCATTTATTATTATTATTTTGTGTTTAGTTTTCTCTAAGTCTTCAGATTTCCACCTCCCGCCGTCCGTCGCTCCACGGGAAAGATGTGTGTCAGTAAAAAGCAGTAGTCAGTGTTTCTTTTCACCATCGCACCTTTCTGGTCCTGCCTCCCGCTCTTCTGTCGGTTCCCCTGACTGTACTTGATGTCCTGGCTCGTTCTGTTTGCCTCACCGGTTGGGCAATTTTATTTAGAAGTGCCGTTTGCCCTTCGCGTGGACTAAGTCATTTAGACGGAGGCCGGACACACCCCCGCCATCCACACCTGTGGCACTGTGGGTTTGCTGGCCTGTTTCTGTTGTGTGGGCGAAGGCTCCTTGACAGGACGTCATGCTGCTGGGGGCCTGAGCTGAGTGCTCTGCCATCAGCTGACTTCGCCCCTCCATGGAACAGAAGGCATTGCAGACAGATGGCATCTTCTTAAGATTGCTGGCCTCAGACACCCTCATTAGCTCAAGGAAGAGTAGAAAAGAAATAGGAGTTTCTGTCTCAGGTCTGCCAGACAGCTCCTGCAAGCTGTGAGCTCACTAGCGAGGCCCAGGTCAGAGGAAGAACATGTCAGAGTCTGCTTTCTCCCAGTTCCCCTAGTCACCCCACTCAGTGCGGGAGTCCGGGCTATGTTCACACTTAAATTTTAATGCATTAAAATGAGATAAAAGATTCAGCGCCTCTGTCTCACTAGCCATATTTCAAGGGCTTAGCAACCATGTCAATGGATAAAGAATGTGTCTGTCATGTTCCAGAAAGTTCCACTGGGCCATGCTGAAGTAGGCAAGAGGCCAGTGTACCCTGAGCTCTGAGCACTTCTCATTAGGGAGATGTGAATTTCTCTATGCTAAGAGACCATGTTTTCCTTTATGGACATGAAAGAGCCCTTTTAGTTGTTCACAACGCTTTATGTAGTGTTAACAGTTGATGTAGAATTTAAAGATGCTAAATTGGGTAAACTATTCAAGAGGGAACTTATAAAAGCAAACTTTTTAAATTTATTTTTTATAGTTTACTTCCAAGTTAGCACATGGTGCAGCAATGATTTCAGGAGTAGATTGCTTAAAGCCCCTCACCCATTTAGCCCATCCCCCCCCACAACCCCTCCAGTAACCCTCTGTTTATTCTCTATATTTAAAAGTCACTTATGTTTTGTCCCCCTTCCTATTTTTATATTATTTTTGCTTCCCTTCTTTTCATCTGTTTTGTATAAAGTCTTCCTATGAGTGAAGTCATATGATACTTGTCTTTCTCTGACTAATTTCACTTAGCCTAATACCCTCTAGTTCCATCCACGTAGTTGCAAATGGCAAGATTTCATTCTTTTTGATTGCCGAGTAATACTCCATCGTGTATATATACCACATCTTCTTTATCCATTCATCCGTCGATGGACATTTGGGCTCTTCCCATACTTTGGCTATTGTCGATAGCACTGCTATAAACATTGGGGTGCATGTGCCCCTTCGAAGTAACACACCTGTATCCCTAGTAGTGCAGTTGCTGGGTCGTAGGGTAGCTCTATTTTTAATTTTTGAGGGACCTCCATACTGTTTTTCAGAGTGGCTGCACCAGTTTGCATTCCCATAAAAGCAATCTTTTTATCAAGTTGGGCAAACACTAGAAAAGCGGACAGCATTTGGTAGTGCTAAGATGAACAAGCTAACAGAGCAGGTGATAGCCCCCCAACCCCCACTTTAAAAAAAATTTTTTTTTAACGTTTATTTATTTTTTGAGAAACAGAGAGCACGAGTGGGAGAGGGGCAGAGTGAGAGGGAGTCACAGACTCTGAAACAGGCTCCAGGCTCTGAGCTGTCAGCACAGAGCCTGATGCAGGGCTCGAACCCACGAACTGGGAGATCATGACCCGAGCCGAAGTTGGATGCTTAACCGACTGAGCCACCCAGGCGCCCCAATCCCCAACTTTGATCTCATGGCCATTTTCCAGCAGGTCCCTGACTGATAATAAATAGGAGTGATTTATTTGTCCATAATAGAACAGCTTTAAAATGACACTTGTATTTTTACTGCAGATATTATGCAGGTGACTTGCTGGCATTCACAAGGCCCTAAGTGGTCTGGCAAATATTTTGCTGTTGAACTGTTGGAAGGGACATTTTCATTAGACATTCATCAGTATGGCACCAACATGAGAGTTTAGCACAGCTTTGTGGTGGTGTCCCCCTAATTAGTAGTGAGTTAGTCTGGTTCCCTCTAAACCCACCTCCAGAGCTTTTCACAGTTGAGGTGATAAGCTTCCTTTAGAGGCAGGAACAGGTTGTCTAAGAGGCCATCTTTACACGCTTATAACTTCTTCAAAACATCAGGTGGTCTAGCAGCAGGATGTAAAAGTTGCATCTAGGGGTGCCTGGCTGGCACAGTAGGAAAAGCACATGACTCTTAATCTTGGGGTCGTGAGTTCGAGCCCCACATCAGGTATAGACATTACTCAAATGAATAAATAAATAAAAACTTAAAAAAATAGTTGCTTCTGGCCATCAGGCGCTCTGTCGCATAGATGTCATCTAGGCGTGGCAGGGAAATCTAAACTTTAAGCCCCCGATAAGCCCTCAGGGAGGACCACAGAATCCCCGAGGTGCCTGCTGAGCACTGAGCCCATGCAGGCCCCCTGCCAGCTTCTGGTTGGGAGGCTACCGGGGCAGGCACAGGGAGGGGAGGGTAAAGCGGGGTGGTGCCGACTAGGTCCATCCTCCTGTTTCAGTGCTGTGAAGAGCCTCGTTGACAGCAGTGTCTACTTCCGCAGCGTGGAGGGTCTTCTCAAACAGGCCATCAGCATCCGGGACCACATGAATGCTGCCGCCCAGGGCCACAGGTAGCTCAGGGACCACCCACTCCTGCTCTCAGCCTCCTTGCTGTAAGGACCTTTGCTTCTCAGCCAGGAACTGCTGCTTCTCACTCCTTAGACAACTCCCTTTCTCATCTCATGGTGTCTGGTGGCTTCCTCTCGTCCTCTGGCGTCTGTAGCGGGAGCATTCGGCCACCCAGCACCCAGGTCCGGAGCTCTGCCGTGTGCCCGGCGCCGGGCTGGGCACTGGGGATGCCCAATACACCTGTCACGGGAAGGCACACAGCAGCCCCGTAAACATGGAACAGACGAGCATTTCAAATGTGTGAAGGAGGGAAATGGAGGTGGGAGCAGAGGCCTGACCGGGGAGGGGGGTCTGGGTTGGACAGCTGTGAGGACAGAGGCCCTGGGGCTGGTGATCTGGGTGTATCAGAGGAACATCTAGGAGGCAAGTGTGGCCGGAGGGGGTGAACACAAGAAGGGAGACAGCGCCCCTGAGGCTTGGAGGGGAGGGCGCCTGGAGCCGAAGGAGGCTTCAAGCCAAGGACCAGATGGCCTAAAAATGAAAAGCACTTACAGTCCTTGCACCCTGGGGAGATAGTTTTTGTCATCATTTTCATTATAACTTATTAAACATGCCCTTGGGCGCAAGTGCACGTGCTGTAAGCCGTAACTCTCCTTTGATGTACATCCGGCTCCTGCACTTGGGGGCAGGCCTGGCCCCCACCAGACGTTCAGAAACAAACAAACAAAAAAAATCTGTGTTACTGCTTCTGAAAATGGAGGCGCGAGAATCGTCAAAAACAAGCCTGGTGAACGTGTAAGAATGGACGTGCAGCCATCTTCTCGCAGAGGGTAGCCTGACAAGGGTTCATCTGGGCTCGTTTGCGTTAATGAAACTGGGTTTAGCTGCTCTGCTGTGGCCATCAGGTGGCGCAAGCCATCAGGGCTAGAGTTCCCTGGGTCGTGTCACGCACCACGCCCTGCGCACGGTAGGGCCGCAAAAAGCCAGAGCTTTTACTTTTTTTCTTTTTAAAGTTTATTTATTTTGAGAGAGAAAGAGGGAGAGTGAGAGTGGCGGGGTGGGGAGGCGGCAGAGAGAGAGAGAATCCCAAGCAGGCTCCGCTCAGTGTAGAGCCCGACGTGGGGCTCGATCCCACGACCGCAAGATGATGACCTGAGCCGATATCAAGAGTCGGACGCTTATCCGACTGAGCCACCCAGGTGCCCCCATACCTTTTATTTTTAATTTGCAGTTTCCCAAGTGCTTTAGATGCCTTGCTTGTGCCTGCTTCTGAAAGATGCTTCTAGCAGCTTAAACTGCTGCTAACACTTCTCTAGACAAACCCTGAGGGTTTGAAGTGCCCAGTCCTGTGTGAGTCCCGACCATGACCTCTGAAGTGGGTGGCTGGTCCCATTTTTAGAGGATGCCCTGGAGCCTGAGGCCTGGGGTCCTAGGGGCCTGGAAGGTGACCCGAACCCGTCTCTAGCCTAACTGAGCACGCCCGATGGCCTCTGACATTGGCCTCAAGGACGCTGCCCATGTTTTGTTCCAGCCCTCAGGAACCACCCCTGCCCTCCTCACCTTGATCCTGGAAGAGACTTGGAGGTGCTTTGGCCCCTCTGGCTCAGGTCAGTGCCGAGTGGGGTCGTGAGCCTCTGTAGTCTGTGCTCTGAACTAACTCACTCTCTCTGTGTCCGAGAAGGGACCTGCTTTGTCTAACCTCTTGGGCTTTCTCTCCGGGCTTGTAGGATGCTTTCATCAGTGGGAGGCTTCAGGGTGGCAGGGACCTTGAGCCCTCTGCTGCTCAGGATGTTGTCAGCCCATCTCCCTTGTGCTCTCTGTGCCAATCCCCTGCCCCTTATCCAGGCCACAGGCCCTGTCTCGATCCCAAGTTCCACCTGCCAAGACAGAAAGGGGAGCCCACATTTGGTGGCTTCACTCACACATTCTCTCAGGCAGAGCCCAGCATGACGGTACCCACCCAGCTTAGGAATCTTCGCTCCGCTGCTGACCTGCTGTGTGACCCTGAGAAAGTCCCTCTCCTCTCTGGTCTCCACTTTTCCCTTCTGTCAGAGTGGTTTAGCAGGCAGGAGAGGGTGCTGCTGCCTAGTGATGTGTGTTGTAGCAGTTGGCTACTGCTGCACGACAGACTATCCCCAAACTTAGTGGCCGACAGCCCCAGTCATTTGCCTGCTCACAGTTCTGTGACATGGGCTGGGCTGGGCTGGGCGGCTTTCTGGGCTTACAACTCTCTGGCACTCATCAGACTTCGAAAGGGCGGCATAGTCAGAGGTGGCCTTGCTCACACATCTGGATCTTGACCTGTGCCGTCAGCTGCAGGGGTCCCGTTCTCCTCCGCATGGCCTCCCCAGCAGGCCAGCCTAGGCTCCTCCTGGTGACCGGGTGCCAAGAGGGCAGCCCCCTGTGCCTGTGCCCATCCGACCTGTTCTTGCTTCACACTGCGGATGCTCCGTTGGTCAAGGCCAGCCATGCGGCCAGGCCAGGAACCTGATGGGAGAGGACTGCCGGAAGGCGTCAGTACTGGGAGATGTGATCGACCATGTGAGGAGAGCATGGCGCCAAGAAAGGCCTGGCACGTTGTCACTCTGTGCCCATGTAGGACAGACCCCGGCAGATTGGAGGCACCCGAGGGACTCCCTGAGCCCTGGCTGTTGTAGGTCCCAAAGCCTTGCCCATTTGCCAGGTACTACCTCTCAGAGGGCTTGGGAGGCAGGAGTGGGGATGGGGCCTCCACAGCCCCAGAGCAACAGTCTCCAGAGACCAGAGGCAGCAGAGTTGATGTGTATGCAGTCAAAGTACTTATTAAGCACCTGCTGTGTGCTAGGCTTAGCTCTATGGCTGGGGGTAGTGAACCCCGCCGGCTGTGGGATTTGCTAGGGAGCATCTGGGAGGACCTGGGCCAGGAGGGGCTGCCAAGAGGGTCAGCAACTCACCCCGGTGGCCCGCACAGTGTCGCCCATCAGCCCCGGGCCTACACCCCACCGTCTCCCCCACCCACATCTCCTCGCCCTGGTCACTCTCAGCATCCAGCCTCAAGGACACCGCCCCATGCCCTCCCCACACCCTGTGTCATCTGCTGTCCCTCTGCTGCTGTGCCCCCTTGGAATAAAATTCTCTGTGGCTTCTCCTGATCCTACCTTTATCCCTGTAGACCCTGCTCCCTTCCTCTTCAGAATTGTTGCCCCATTGCCCCTCTTGGAGCCTCCCACCCCCACTTTCCCCTCAAACTGCTCCCTATGGGATGATTGGTAACCTTTATAGGGTCAAGTCACAGTCTCCCCTGGCCTCTGACTTTGCCTGCCACTCCAGTCCAGGGCCTCTAGCACAGTTCCCTTTTATAGAAGAGGAGACAGGCTCAGAGAGGTCAGGCGCGGTCACCACCCTTGACCGGAAGTGCGGGGAGTCCTACCCCTGGGGGTCACCTCTTCCCCCATCCCACCCAGCACCTCCTGCCTCAGGTGCCACCTCATCAGGGTGACCTTGCAACCCTGAGGGTCTCTCAGACCTCTCCCTGACCCTTACCCCTCATCCCCTGGCCCCACTAAAGCTGCGCCTTTGGCCACACCTTCGTGGGGTCTGGCAGGGACTGAAGACCAAGCAAGTGTGGCCAGCACATTCCTCTTGCTTCTGCTCAGCGCTGCCTCTGGGCCCCTCTGTGAATGTCTGGAGACCAGGCTTTCCTGCCTCTGGACTCCTACCTGCCCCCCCCCCCCCCGCCATTGATCATGGACACAGTCATGGCCACGGCCCTCCAGACCAGTAACTGCCACCCTGTTAATCCTGAATAACCACCCACCGTGTGCCTGGAACTATGCTGGGGGCTTTGCAAGGCTCGTCTTTTCATCCTTCATCCTTAGGCAGCCCAGTAAGGCAGGTGTCATCCCCAAATACAAATGGGGAAAGAGAGACTTCGAGAGGTGACATGACCTGTACAAGGTCACAAAGCAGACTCCAGACTGGCTTAGTCCTAGCTGTGCCTCATGCTGTGTGACATGGGGCCTAGAGCTGGGCCTCTCTGGTCCTCCTTTCTTTCTTTCTTTTTTTTTTTTTTTTTAAAGATGACTACTGTTTTTTTTTTAACATTTATTTGTTTTTGAGAGCATGAGTAGGGGAGGGGCAGAGAGAGAGAGAGAGAGAGAGAGAGAGAGAGAGAATCTGAAGCATGCTCCAGGCTCTGAGCTGTCACCACAGAGCCTGACACAGGGCTCGAACCCACAAACCATGAGATAAAGACCTGAGCCAAATTTGGATGCTTAACCGACTGAGCTACCCAGGCACCCTGGTCCTCCTTTTCTCCATCTGGACAAAGAAACCTGGACTGGACTTACTCTACAGGCTGAGGTGGACATTTGTGTCCCTGCCTGCCTGGTCTGCATTCTGTCTTGAGCAGAAAGGCCCACCTCAGGCTCAGGCTGTATGGAAAAGCCACCTTTAATTCCAGGTGTGGCTGTGGGACACTGGCCTGGCCAATCACAGCCACCAGGTCCCAAGTCACAGTGACTTGGGATGAGCCGTGACCTGGTGAGAGGTCTCACTCAAGAATTTTTCTGGGAAGCCTGAGAAAGTCATGGTCTTCCCACTAGGGTTGTTGCGCTAGGCAGATGGAAGGCGAGACCAAGAACACTGCATGGAGTCCTGGATCCAACTGTACCTGACACTAGTAAATCTTGATTATTCAGTTTCACTGGTCTCTAACTTGCTGTATTTACCAAAATTGCTTTGAGTCCATTTCTGCTGACTGCAGAAAAGCCCACACTGACCCCTGTGAATTTCAAGCCTGCAAGATCGTGGTCTGCATGGGCCACACACCTCCAAGGCCTGCTGTGTGCCAGTGCCGTAGCCAGCACCAGACATCAGGACAGTCAGAATGGAGTAGTTTGAAGTATCGTCCAGGTGAGTCCCAGGCCGACTGCTCTGAGCATCCCCCCACACCTCCCTTGGTGTTGTGAGTGGTCGGAAGAGAGAGGTGGCAAGGGTCAGGGGTACCCTACAGGAGAGGAGGGTCCTGGTGTGGTACCAGTGTTGTGGCAGGGCCTGAGGGCCTAGGAGGGGGTTCATGGACCCAGGGGGCATGGAAGAAGGACCACCTCCCACTGCCAGGAAATAGGAGTCCGTTCTCTCTCCCCTTTTAGGGTGTATTAGGGGCCTCTGCCGCCATCATGCCTCCCCACTTGCCCCAGCTCGGGTTGTGGGGAGGGAGAATCCTCCGGTCCACCTGATCAGAGGCCCTGACTGGTGTGTGCCCCCTTCCCCCCCAGTCACTCTCCTACTACTATTTGCCTACTCTGAAGACACTCATTGTCCCTCTGTCCTTCCACTTGTCCATCAAACAGTCATTTATCCAGCAAACATTGACTGCCCTCTGTTGGCCAGGCCCTGCAGGGGATGTCCTGGTGAGCAAGCTGGAGGGGGGAGAGGTAGGGGGGAAGCCCTGTCAGACCTAGGGGTCAGACCGGCAGGACAGACAGACAATGAAGTGAGGGAATTGCATATTTTCGAGGGGCTGCCTTGGACTGCTCTTGTGCTGTGAGCCAGTAGGGTGCAGCCTTAGGGTGCCCCAGACCCTCCCAGGGCTCCCCATCACTCGCAGCCCCTGGGTGCAGTCTCAGCTAGTGACTAATGGTCTTCTCCATTCAAAGATCAGGACTTTGGACTGAAGACCCCTCATGACTCCAAGTCAGAGGGCCCTGAACTTGGCTGGTTTGTTTGCATTTTATTTGTCCACGCCCACACTGCCCACACCCGCTGGGCCACCAGGGGGCGCAAGAGACAAAGCCTTGGCCAGGCCTCCAAAGTGGTCATTGTCCACTTTCCTGCCCGGTCCTGGTGGGTGCATTGTGATCCTTCGTCTTTTTCACCCCACGTGTCCTTGCTCCCATTTTTCAGAGAGTGAACTAAGATTCCATGAGGCATGATTCCCCATCAGGACCTTGCACCTGCCCCCATGTGCTCCTGGGCTGTGCTGGCAGCCTCCCTTCCTCACCAGGGTAGGGGTGTGGGCACTCTCAGACCTGACTCAGTAGGATTTGCTCCCAGGAAAACCCCAGAGACAGGAGGTGGGGGAGACTGGGAGAGAGGCAATGAGCTCTCTGTGCCATGGGGCATTCAACCTGGAGCCTAACACCCATGAAGGTGGGAATGACCTGGAAGGGATCTTGTGGGCCACCCCAGTCTCTTTCAAATCTGTGGATGGGGTAAAAGGCCCAGGAGGGCAGTGACTTGCTCCCAGTTGGTCCACAGTGGTCAGAATGGGGATCAGACCTCAGTTTTGGCTTTTTGTCCTTAGCCCAAATCTAAATTCTGGTTTTTATTTCAGGCCTGATCTACACTCCCAGAGGGGTTCTACCGCTGGGAAACCCCTTCCTAGCCCTGCCACATCCCCCAGCAAGGTCTCCGAATGCCTCAAGCTTGGTCTCCATGCCCCTCCATCACTCAGACCCTCTCCAGGGCTCTCCAGTTCTTCAAAAAACCCTCGGAGACACCCCTTTGGTGCCACTACACAGGAGGCTCGGCCCAGGGGAGCCTCCAACATGGGGGAAACAGAGTCAGACACAGACATCTCCAACCCCCTGGGTCAGCACTGGGCTGGAAGGAGGGATGGGGGTAGAGAAACCCCAAATGGGAGCAGGGGGCATTAAAGGTGGGCCTTGAAATGCTTCTAGCCTCCAGGAGGGGCTGCTATTTCCCCCACTTTCACATGAGCAAATAGGCTCACAGTGGTGCCGTGACCAGCTTGAGGTCATGCGGTGAGTGGGAACCAGAGCTGGGATGGGGACCCAGGCTCTCCAACCCTGAGGCCCTGCCTGCTGGACCACACTGCACTTGCCATGAAGGGTCCGTCAAAGCCTTCCCCTTCTGACATTGTGGGAGAGGATCTGGAGGACGGGACTTGGGAGAAGCAGCTTTTTTGCCTCCCTACCTTCTCACTCCTGCCTCCACCCGCCCCCACCTCCCCCATCCTCCAGGCCCCCTTCCCAGATCCCCCTCTGTGGCCCTGTCCACTCTCTTCTCCCCCTCAACCCTCCCTCCTCCTCTACAGCCTCTTACTCTAGCAACTAAGGGTGTCCCCTCAACTGAGAAGACTCAGGTAGGGACTTTGACTGCCCTGATAGGGGATGAAGGTTCACATGCAGTGACACAGCCAGTGATGGGGGAGGGTATAGGACAAGAACTGGGGTAAAGACAAAAAGGAAGGGCTGTTCTAGGAAACAGAGTGCAAATGATAGAAGATGGAACTGACCAGAATGGGAAAGGGGCATGGAATATGGGGGGCGGGGGGGGGGCGAGGGAGTGGCAGGAACATGGGAGGGAGCCCTAGTGGTGGGAGGGGGCAGAGGGGAGGATGCATGGGGGGCAGGCCCAGCCAGCTCAGATCAGGCAGACCCTTCCCTACACAGCCTGGCTGCTCCCAGAGCTGCTCCAGCTGCTGCCCTCACGTAACCAGAGCCTGCCTGTTGCATCAGAGGCGGGCGGGCAGCCACAGGTAAACAGAGCAGCCCTCGGGGGGCCCGGGGCTCCCCAGCCACCTCCACGCTCCCCAAGCCTCATTCTGTGCCTTGGAACCAAGGCAGAAGCCCCCATCCTAGCCTGGCTTCTGTGTGTCCTTGGGACACCTGAGTGGTGTTGGGCACTGTGGGGGCAGGGGCAGGAACCCTGGACCTTCTTACGACTGGGTGAACCCTAGTTTATGTCCAAAGATGAAAGCTTTGCCCAGATTAGGGACCCAAACTGCCCATGTCACAGATGAGTAGATTGAAGTTTGAGGAGAGGCCACCTAGAACCCCAGTTCCCTGCCTCAGTGTCCCCTGCACACTGACATCTCTACATGCTCCCCACGGAATCCAAGATTCTAGCCATCCCCTGTTGTCTTCCAAGAAGGTAGATACCAGATAGCCATTGCAACCCACCTGATCCCCCATTTTATCTGCCCCAGATAGACCCCCTCCTCTCTTTCTCCTAGCCTCCCTTTGGGTGCCCAGCCCCATCTACTTCTGCCCACTTCTCTGGCTTCATCTCCCTCATGTCCCCCACCAAAAAATGCACTCTGCCTCTACATCTTTGCAAGAGCTGTTGCCTCTTGGAAAACTCTTCTTCCAGTGGCAAACTCCTATTCATGCCTCAAAGCCCAGTAAAATGCCTCCTCTTCTGGGAAGCCCTCCCTGACCCTTCTAGCCCAGTCCTGACTCCCCAGAGCCAGGGGAGTGTGTGGCAGCTCTGCCTTCTCCAGACTAGAGGTTTCTCCACAATTACACAATCCAAAAATCATCTTCATTCTGTAATTCTTTTCACATTGATTCATTCACTAATTCTGCTCTGATTTCCCCCTCTGGGCCTAGACCTGTACTGGGTGGTGCTGAGATTCCACGGAGGGAGTGGATGCAGAGGTCTCAGCTGGGGTCTAGTCCGAGAAGCCACTCCCCCTTCACACAGCTGACCTTTAAACTGGAGGAGGGCACCTAGAAGCCCAGGGGTCTGTTGCCCTCCGGTGAGGCACACATCTAGCTACAGGAGGCACAGATGAGGAGCCCACGCGGGCGATCCCAGAGCCAACTTTCTGCAATCCCTCCACTTGGGTGAGAGCAAGGATCAGTGTTAGCTTCGAGAAGGGCTCCCTTTTTGGGGCCTTCAGGGTCTTGGGTCAGAGTTATATTTCACTCAGCTTAGAATAAGTCTAGAGTTGGGGCTAGCAGTGGTCCAAATTAGAGACAAGGTCCGAATTAGCGCCAGGGTCACAGTAGTAAGGTCACAGGCGCCCAGTGAGGGTGGGGGCGCCTGGCGGGTCTGATCCAGCCCCCTCTCCGGTGTCCTTACTTCATTACACGCCCTCCCCATTTGGGCGTCTTCCGGGGATCTGATTCCGAATCCTCCGAACTCCCGCGGCGGGGCCGCGCCCAAGTGCCCGCCCATCACGGCTCATGAACACGCCCCATATACAAATAATCGCCACCGCACCCAATCAGCTCCCGAGGGGGCGGGGCGCCCGTTCCGAAGGCACCTGTGGCCGCCCTGCTCTCCGAGCCCTGCGCTGCTGCTGCCTGGCTGGTACTTGAGCGTCCAGAGGGCCCAGGCCCAGCAGGTGCGTGTCGCGTCGGGCCAAGGTTTGTGTGGTGTCCGTAGAACGGCATCTGTGGTTTGGGTTGGGTTTGGAAGTCCCAGTGTGCTGCTGTGCGCTGGAGAGTTGTGTGTCTAAGAGATGTGCGCCCGAGGACGTGAGTCTGAGAGGTTGTATGTCCTGAGGGGCTGTGTCCAAAGGGTTGTGAGTCCAAGGGTTGTGTTTCTGAGAGGTTGTATGTCCAAGGGGCATGTGTCTGATGGTTTTAGTGTCATTTGGGGAACTGTGGGGCCACGAACTCCTGTATGTCTGGTCTGTGAGCTGGAGTGTCCTTCTCTCCTGGGATGCACCCCTTTGCTTATCCTCCGAGCCCCTGTACACAACCCAGTGCCTTCGTGCTATGGCTGTGCCCTTGTGTGTCACTGCCCCAGACCTGCATGTGACATGACCATCCATGTGTGCCTGTGACTCCCATGACCCTCACCCGCCCCGTGGGATTTGAGTTTCACGAAGCGAATGTGGGGCCTCAGCTGGGCCCATGGGGTGCCTGTATGGCTGGGGGCAGGGTAGGGTGTGTGGAACCCTGGGTGGGGGAATCACAGCTGCCTGGGGCACCACCTTTCCTGTGCCTCAGTTTTCCCATCTGGGAGATGGGTATAGGAACAATAGTCATAGCCCTGAGAGACTGTCAGCACATGACAAGCTGACATGAAAGTGTTACTTTTGCAGCCATGCTCCTCCCACCCCCCTCTGCCTCTCTTGGGGTCCAGGGCTACAGAGAGGGCCGGCCGATCTACCTGGCTATCTTCAGTCCTTTTGTTGCAGACTTCTTGAGGAGTCAGAAATAGCTGACGCCTCATGCTTGTCCTGGCCTAGAATCCACACTCGGGAAGGTCAGGACCTCTGGACATTTGGCATCCAGTGACAAGAACTCTCAGACTATTGGGGTGAAAGAAACTGGGTTCAAAACAGTATTTAGACTTGGAAAGACAAGGGCGTGGGGTTTGATTACCCAGGTCAAAGGGGCTTTGGGAGAAGTTGGCCTTGCTCTATCCTGTCCCCATGCCTGCCTACCACTGCCTGTCTGAGTCAAGGAGTGAATCTTGGGTTTCAGGGAATGGAATTTCAGAACATTTAGGGCCCGGGGGTCTCATCTGCAAGAGCCGGAAGCTGCTTATTTGGTCTGAAGCCCCCACTTTGCAGGGAGGGAAGACTGAGGCCAGGTGGAGACATTCAGGCCCCTCAGTGAAAGGATAGGCTCAACGCTGTCCCTGGGCCACTCCCAGAGAACAAAAGCCAGGAGTGAGAGGGCCCGGCTTTCTCTCTCCCCTCTCTCTGTGACTTCAGACAGATCGCTGCCCCTCTCTGAGCTCTGCAGCTGCTCCTGTGACCTGACCGAGTTGAGCTCAGTTTTACATCCTATCTCCACCTAATGATTTATCTCGTTAAATCATTACCCAACCAGGTAGACATAAGGAAAATGCAAAATAAGAGGAGAAAGGAACCCCAACTCAGATGTAATGAGTGTAGAAATGTTAAGGGTCTGATCTTCCAGAAGATTTGAGGCACATATGCACCAGGAGACAGATGTCATTTTTCAGCAAGGATTTATCATACACTGGGATGCCATTTGGGGTCAGAGAGCTCACCCCAATCCTGGCCCTTGAATCCCTGTGAGGTACACACAGAGGCTGGGTCCCATTTCTCAGCCCCTTAAAGGGCCTTCCTGGGCCTGCACCCTGGGAGCTTGTGAGGCCTCCCTGTCACCCCCAGACCGAGGAATGAGTGTCTTGGATCCCAGCAATGCTCCAGGCTCACCTCCCAGACTGTGCAGGGGTGGTGAGTCTGGGGTACAGCCGGATGGCCCCAGGGTTCAAGCCCAGGCTAGAGTGAGAATCTGGGGGTCTCTCTGTGTGCCCTGGAAAAGACTGGTTCCTCCTGTGTGAAACAGGAGACAGCGATCTCTGCTGCTGGGCTGTCTGTGGATCAGGCAGGTCCTGTGTGTAAATGAGGTGGCATGTGGGCCTGGGCATACAGTAGGCACTCAGTGTTAGGAGATGACATCTGAACTGTGACCAAGTGGAGCCCCATCTAGGCCCCACCACCCCCTCACCCTCTACCAGGGCCAAGGAGGCCTCAGGCCCACCAGCTTTCCTGGGCTGATCTCCTCCAGGTCCAGGTTTGCCTGAGGTCAAGGCAGGGCCCTCAGAAGGGAGCAGTTGAGGAGGGCTGGCACAAGGAGTCACTGCCGTGGGCACAGGCCTGCCTCTGTCCACTTTCTACACCCACAACACCCACTGTCTCCAACCAAATGCTGGCCTGGCCTCCTGCCCCAACAGGACTTCTCCCCACAGCAGCCATGGGGTCTTCTGAAAATCCTTTATCAGACCACAGCCCCCGCCTAATCATGCACCCTCCATGACTCCCCATTGCTCTGCAGTCCACCCTCTCATCCCCACCCCTGAGGCCCCATGCGGCCTCCCTGCCCCCCTCTGTCTCCACTGGCCCCTCACTCACCCTACTTTAGTCATACTGGCTTCCCCCTGCACCTGGAACCTGACCAGCATGTCCCCACCTCAGGTCCTTTGCACCTGCTGTTTCTTCCACCCGGCAGTCTCTCCCCCACATCCCGACATGGCTGATGTCCTCTCGTCCTTGAGGACCCCCCTTTTCGGAAAGGCCCAGAGCAGCTCCCTCCCCTGCCACCTACCCCTACTGCTTCCCCCTGTTGAATTTCTTCCTTGAAGGCCTCTGTCTCTGACAGGATTATGTGTCTGGTGTCACCTCTCCCGCAGGACTGGGCAATGGAGGAAGCCAGATGCAGGACTGGGCAATGGAGGAAGCCAGGCTGGGTCTGTTCACTCCCTGCCCCTGTGTCCTGTGCACATGGTGGGCTCTCAGACATTTCTGGGGGAAGAGAGTGGAGACCACGGATGCCCCCAAGACCCCATCTTTGGGTCCTTGATGGCTACATCTTGGGTCTGTCGGACTGTAGGCTCAGTCCCTTCCGCCTGGCGCTGACAGATGTGTTAATTTCCCAAGCAGGGAGGCCTTGGACTCAGGGGATGAATTTCTGGGATCCCATGGGGGGGATCTTTCTCTGGAACAAAGAGAGAAATCTTGGGCTGTCCCTGCAGTTGCCCCTATGGCTCGGGGAACATCACTGGGTGCTTTGGGTGACCCTGCCCTCCGATCTGGGACAGGAAGTTGGGTTCTGGATGTAGAGTCTGTCTCGGCCTCAGGGGTTTGGGATCCCAAGCCCCTCGGGGAAGCGGGATGGAGTAGCGAGCTTCCATTTGCAGTGACCGTGATAGAGAGACTGGCCTTCTTGGCAGATGAAGGACATGATTTCCCTCCCAATTGGACAGTGGTGCCTTGGCCTGAGAGGCACTTGAGCACCTCCAGAGGGGTGTTGTGCTGTTGGCTGTTTAGAGCAGCGGTCTCAAACTGGTAGGGGGCAGGGCTCAAATCTGTCTTGGCTACAAGGTGTTTGGAAGAAAACTGAACCAGTTTCTTCCATTTGTTAAACAGTTTGCTCATTCATTCAAGGAAGGGTGATTGGGGGCCTACTGAGTGCGGGGCCCGGGGAAGGCTCCACCCTGCCCTCACTGAGGGGATGTGCTAGTGGGATAACATGATCATCAAAGAAAGTAACAAAAAAGCACAAAAAGTATCCGGTGGGGCTTAGTGCCCTAGGGAGAGATGACTCTCTCCTGGGAAAATTGGCACCCCCAGAAAAAGGCATTTCTGCCTGGCCTCAGAGGATATGAGGTATCTCCTCAGGCCTGACAAGGGCTTTCTGGGGGGAAGGCCCAGCCTGGGCAGAGGCCTGGTGATGGGAATGTACCAGGTCTGCTTGGCACTGGTGTGTCAGGTGCCCGAAAAGGGACAGACGGTGTACTGGGTATTTGCTGGTAGATGAGGCCTTTCTAAAGAGGAAGGACAGGGGCGCCTGGGTAGCTCTGTCGGTTGAGCGTCCGACTTCGGCTCAGGTCATGATCTCGTGGTTCGTGGGTTCGAGTGCCGCATCGGGCTCTGTGCGGACAGCTCAGAGCCTGGAGCCTGCTTCGGATTCTGTCTCATTCTCTCTCTCCCCCTCCCCTGCTTGTGTTCTGTCTCTGTCTCTCAAAAATCAATAAACATTTGGGGTGCCTGGGTGGCTCAGTCAGTTAAGCGTCCAACTTGGGCTCAGGTCATGATCTCGCGGTTCGTGGGTTCGAGCCCCACATCAGGTTCTGTGCTGATAGCTTGGAGCCTGGAGCCTGTTTCAGATTCTGTGTCTCCCTCTCTCTCTGCCCCTCCCTCACTTGCGCTCTGTCTCTCTGTCTCAAAAATAAATAAACTATATAAAAAAAATAAAAATAAATAAATAAACGTTAAAAAAAATTAAAGAGGAAGAACAGGTAGTGGGCACCTGGGGCATTTCCAGGGACTTGTAATACAAATGGGGAAACTAAGGCTCAGAACATGTCAGGCAAGAAGTTGTGCGTGGAGCCAGGAATCGAACCCTGGTCTGGCCAGGCCTATAGCCACACCCCTGGCCTCTCAGCACATGGCCACAGTGGGTCCCTTAAGGAGAAGACCGGGGGAGTCGAGGTCTGAGGGATGCCACTGGGCCTCAGTTCCCCCGTGGGGGCCAGAGGGACCTATGGACAAAGGACCGTAAGAGGCCTTCTCCAGCTGGAACAGTTTCAGTTTCTGGGATTCAGAGCCACATGTGGGTGACACACCACTCCCCCCAGAGCCCCTCAGTTCCCAGGAGCACCACGAAGGTCCATACAGTCCCCTGCCTCCTGCGCCAGTGTAGCTTGTGGCCCCCATGAAGCATCCATATATGTGCCCCCCACAGCTCCTCCCTTCCCACAGGCTCCCCAGTCCCCAGCTCTCCCCCGGAGCTGCTGACCACTCTCCCTCAAGAAGCCAGAGGGTCGGGCAATACCACTGCGGCATTGGGGGTCCCACATGTGTCTGGGATCCACGGGAAATGGAGAAGCATGCCTGAGTTTGGGGGGCATGGTATGTTTGGGGGTGTCTATGTATATTTGGGAGTCTGTGCACTTGGGGAATTGGAAGGTGTTGGGGTCTCAGTGTGTGTGTCTGGAGAGATCTGCGTGTATTTGGGGATCGGAATGTACACGGTGACCTGAGTGCATTTTGGGGACATGTGTGTTTGGATAGCTATATGGGTTTGGGGGGTCTGCATGTATTACGGACAGCATGTGTTTTGGGGGACTTTTGTATGGAATGATCCACTTTTATATGTGTGTCCAGGAGATCTGTATATGTTTTTATTTTTAATGTTTATTTGTTGAGAGAGAGAGAGTGTGAGCAGGGCAGGAGCAGAGAGAGAGAGGAAAACAGAAGATCCAAAGCGGCCTCTGCACTGACAGCAGTGAGCCCTATGCAGGGCTCAAACTCACAAACCATGAGATCGTGACCTGAGCTGGTTGGGCATTCCACTGACCGAGTCACCCAGGCGCCCCAGGATCTGTATCTGTTTTAAGCATCTGTAGATTTTGAGGGGTTTGCATGGGTTTGGGGGTCTCCTTATGTGTGGAATCTCCCTACTTCATCTGTCCATTTGAGGAATGGACTTTCTCCCTGTCCCCCTGTTCCTCAGCCCTGGGTCTGCCTAGGGCCCTTGCTCTGATCTGGGTGCCTCCCAGGGCTGAATATCGATGACCCGAAGGTCAGGGCCCAGTAACCAGGAAAGCTCCCCTCGAAGGGGTAGGAGGGAAATAGCATGTGTAACTCCCTACTGGGAAGCCTTGCCCCCTAGCTCAGCAAGGCAGCCAGCCCTGCTGCCCATTTTCTGGTGGAGGAAACTGAGGCCCACAGAAGTCTGGCCACACCCAAGTCACTGCCAGAGCCCACCTGCCCTCAGGGACCACTGTGGGCTGAGCCAGTCTCTAGGTCACCCACAGAGGCCCCCCACTTGGGGCACCATCGCCCCAGGCCCCCAGGGTAGGAGACAGGCCCAGGGCCCCTGCTGGGGAAGGGAGGGTCGCTGGCAGCTGGGGTCAGAGCTGCTTGAGCCCTCAAGAGAGGGGAGGGGGGGGTGTCCCGGCTTTCCAAGGGGCTCTTCCTGTCGCCTGTAATGAGGTACTTGGGGAGCAGGTGATGAAACCACCGCCTGGGTTGCGTGAGGCGGGGCCACAGGCCTGATTCGCTGCAGCCACCCAGGAGCAGCGCCCCCTCCCCGCTTCGCCGCGTCCCTCGGGCTCTCACCTCCCCCCGCCACCCACCTGCCTCTCACTTCTCCTTTCCTCCCCTCCTTTCCTGGTCCCGTGTGCCCCGCCAAGCTGTGGCCTCTGGGCTCAGGGGTCTGGCAGCTTGATTCGCCACTCGTCCCCTCATTAAAGCCCCGCTGGGAGCAAAGAAGGGGAACTTGATGGACCCCTCATCTTTTCTCTCAAACCCCTGCTGCCAGGCCTTTGAGGTCAGAATTCTGTGACCCATTTTATGGGGGGAGGAAGCGGGGGCTTGATGTCACCCAGCGTGTCGCAGCGTGAGTGTTGCTGTGGTCTTGCAAGATGGCACGCTGACTCAGCACCCCCAGTTCCAAGGCCTAACCCTTTTTCCTTCTGGCTTCTGGAAGGCCAGAAGACAAGGTCAGCAGAGCCATCCACCACCTGCTCCTCCCTAGCTGGTGGGAAAAGGATTCTCACCCCCATTTACAGGTGAGAAAACTGAGCCCTCCCATGGGGAGAATGCAACGGTGAACCTGAACCCTAAGTGGGGGGTGGCATCCTTTTCACCCCCATATCTCCATCACCAAAGTGCTGAATAGTCTTTTTTTTTAAATTTTTTAAATGTTTATTTATTTTTGAGAGAGAGACAGAGCATAAGCAGGGGAGGAACAGAGAGAGAGGGAGACACAGAATCCGAAGCAGGCTCCAGGCTCTGAGCTAGCTGTCAGCACAGAGCCCGATGCGGGGCTCAAACTCACAAACCGTGAGATCATGACCTGAGCCAAAGTTGGACGCTTAATCGACCGAGCCACCCAGGCACCCCAAAGTGCTAAATAGTCTTGTCAGTCCAGGGAAGCGATAGTCTATGGCCCGAAGATACCCCAGTGGTGTTTGTTGATTGTGTTAGTGACCACAGATACAGCCATAGAGAGTTTATGATGCTCCAGGCACTCATGAAATCTTCCTTTGTCCTCTCCGTTCCTCCCCTGCACAGAGCTCAGGCCTGGGACCCTGCGCTCCTTACCCACCCCATGAGTGTGGCCCCAGTGCACCCTGGCCCTTTGATTGCCAACCAATTCTTCCACTTCTGCCCCCGTCAGGTCTCATGTCTCCCGCTGGACACCTGCCCCAGCCTTTCCTTGTCCTCCTTCTTAAACACTACTCCCCACAGCAGCCATGAGCAGGGAAGCTTTAAAAAAAAAATCTTTTGGTTGAGATAAATCATAGAAATATGTACAAAACTTTGGAGTAGGGCTAACACATTTGCACAAACTAAACATGTCTGTGTACCCGGACTCCGGACCAGCCCCTGAAACTCCCACTGCTCTGTCATGGCACCTGCCCGGGAGGGCCACTGTGTGACCTTCACTGTGAGCTTTGCCTAGTCTAGAACTTCATGGACCTGGAATCATACAGTGTGTCCCCTCTGTCAAGTCCAGCATTGTTGAATCAGCGTGTGGTCTGAGAGATTCACCTGTGTGGTTGCATGGGTCTGGGGTGCATCCTTTTACTGTGCTGTGTAGTGGTCCGTCATAGAATCTACCAGAAAGTGTTAACTGATTCTCCCATTGAGGGTATTTGGGCGGGTTCCAGCTTGGGGCAATGATGAACGAAGCTACTGAAAACACTCTTGTCTGTGTTGTCCTTTGGTAAAATATAGATCCATTTCTCTTGGGTGAATACTGAGGAGAGAGATCGCTGGGTCATAGGGAAGATGTATATTCAGCTTTAGCAGATGCCAGACAGCTTTCCAGAGTAGCTCTACCTCCTTCCCTTCCCACCAGCAATGTAAGAGAGTGCACGGGGTTTTAAAACTGTAAAATTATATCCTGTGCCCCCAAACTCTCCATGGCTCCTCCTTGACCTCAGAGTAAAGCCCACCGTCTTCACTGTGGCCTTATGTGATCCGACCCCTACAGTCTTCTCCACCACCATCCGTCTCCCCTCTCCCCACTGCCATGCTGTCCAGCCATACCATGATTTCATTAAAATGCCAAACTCATGATCGCTCCAGACTTTTGTCCTTGGAGTTCCCCCTGCCAGGAACACCCTTCCCCCTCGATCTTCCTACGACTAGCTCTTCCCTTCCTTGGCTGTCTCTTTCTCATGCTTCAGGTCTTGGCTCCAATCTCACCTCTTCGGAGAGGTCTTTGCTGAAATCTCTGGTTCACATTGCTCCTTTCATGATCAATACTTCTCTCTTTTTGGACTTAGTCGGTTTCTGACATGCAGTAGTTTCATAAAAACGACTTGGGGCAATTCCCATGGCTTGCAAAATTCTGAGTTAGTTTAGATAACATTGCACTTGCCTCTCCTTTGAGGTTTGCTAAAAGAGCCTGAAGACCATCTTGGCCTGTTGTCCTTTTAATGGTAGGTCTCGAGTCACTTCTCTAATCTTCTATGGTCATTGGTCTACTTAAACTTTCTGCTTCCTTTGTGGTCAGCTTCTCACAGTGGTCAGCACATGGTCGATACTTCATACCTGCTAAGCATGAGAGTGTGAAGAAACAGGAAGGGAGGGGCTGGACCCTCGGCTTCAGGTGCCCACCCCCTGACCATCTGCTCAGGCCCCTGTCCAGCCTGTCCATCAAGGCCCAACCACATGCTTCCTCCTCTGAGATGTCTTCTTGGATTTCTCCTGATACTCCTTCCCTGCACCATTCCCAGGTCACTGGGTCCATTTCTCTGCTTCTCTGCTGGGCAGATGCTGCAAGCTCTCTGCTTTCTGGCTGGATATTTTTGGGGTGGGGGTGGGGGTGGGGAGTGTGTGCACAGAAGAGCCCCCCCCCCGTGCCTGGCACATTCAGCATGTGCTGCCACCTCCCCCCCGCCAGTTCCGATCACGCCAACATCTGGAGACCAGGCCACCGGGTCTGTCTGCGGCTCAGTGGGGATTTGCATGTAAGTACAAATATATATGCACACGCCGGGCCTTCCGCCTCCGCATTCCTTGGCTGGCCCTTCACACCTGGGCTTGAAACAGGTCAACGCTGAGTGACTGGATTTGCATGCCCATGTATTTCTGGGTAGGGAGTCAGCTGGGGGAGTCTGAGAGGAAGTTGTTGAGGGAAGCTGAGGGGAGTTCAGAGTCTCTCTTGACCTGCTCCGTTCACTAAATCTGGCCATGAGGGGCTTCCAGTCTGAGGGAGACAGAGCCGGATATATATACCCCTACCCCCATGGGGTCAAAACTGGAGGGGAAGTTCGGGAGCTGTGGGAGTCCACAGTGAGGGCAGGGAGGGCTTCCTGGAGGAATACATTTTTGGAGCTGGGTTTTGAAGTGTGAATAGGAGTTGGCCCAGTGCAAAAAGGACTTTCCAGGCAGAGTTCCAGGCAGAGTCATTTCATTGAAGGTAGATTAAGATGGGAAGGGGCTTAATGGGGCACGGCCTCAGATGCCAGGCTGGGGACTAGAACTTTCTCCTGAGGGCAGAGGGAAGCCATGGAGAGTCTGTGAGCCATGGAGAGTGTATGAGCTATGTGTTGGGTAGACCCCTTAAAGGCCAGAATGGGGATGACTTTGGTTCTTGGGTGAGGATTGGGGTTTCAGGATCACCAGAGTCAGAGGAGTCAAAGTCCTGCAAAGCCCACCGGCATCTGTCAGGCCTGGCCCCAGAGACGGCAGAGGGTCTGGTGGCTTCTGTCCCCGGAGTGCAGCGACTTGAAGTGTATGATGCAAGCCTAGAACAGAGGGGGCCTCACCCTGTCTCTGCCCAGATGGACACAGCCCTGGTCTCTCCTCAAGTCTCCTGCCATCTCCAGCCCGGCCCCCAACAGTCCTGCTCTCCATGGCAGCTGTGGCTAAGTTTTTAAGTGATAAATCAAACTCCATTTCTTTTTGCTCAAAACCCTCTCATGGCTCTCTGTCGCTCTTTGACCAAAACCCACAGTCTTCCCCACAGCTCAGAGGACCCGGAGCGGCCCTGCGTCTGTGGCCTCTATCCCTGGCCTCCTCACTCCAGCCTCGTTACTGTGTCTCTTCCTTCTTCAGGGCCTTTGTACCTGCTCTTCCTGCTAACTGGAACTCACTTCCTGTCTCCGCTCTTGGGTCTCAGTGCAGAGAGACACCCCCCGCCCGGCCTTCTGGCTCTTGGGGCTCCCTCGTTATGTGAACTCTGCCCTGGCCAGGATGTCCTTGTCTAAACTGGGGACTGAGAGGAAAGGGTCCAGTTGAGAAGGGTCCAGATTCGGATCTTCCAGGCCCGGAGACTCATGTCTAAGTCCCTTGTTCCCATGGGACCCCAGGCATGGGGGCATTTCCGGAGTCACCTTGGCACTAGGACCTCCGGACCAGTGCCCCCCTCCAGTCCCCAGGGACCTGTCAGGGCGGGGGCAACACGTCCCAGTCGTGGGAATGCACCCGATTCCGGCTGGGGATTAAAATTAGCCTGGGAAGTTAAATTTAGCAAGTCAAGTTGGAGCTGGGGGGCCAGGGCTGGGGCTCCCATGGGTCCTGGGTCTGCGGAGTTGTGACTGCTCAGAGACCCAGACCAGAGAGAGTGGAGGGCACACCTAGGGTCACACAGCAGGCGCAGTACGACAGTGTCTAACACTCCTGGGTCCTGGGACTCTGAGGGTCCTGCCCAAACTCCTGGGCCTGGAGTCTGGGAAGCAGGTATGGCTCCTGGAGATGGACCCACGTTTTTCTACACTTCCCGAGAGCTCATTCCCAGGCCTTGTATCAGGTGCTTTGCATTTTATACCCGGCCCAACCACAGAACAGCAAACTGAGGTCTAGGGAGAGACCTCCCTTGCTGAGGACGGCCTAGTGGGTCAGAGGCTGTCAGGGACCTGAGCACAGGCCCACCTGACCCTGGGTAGGCCACTCACCTGAAGCCTCAGTCACCTGTGACATGAGAGGGGCTGGGAGGTCATGTGGTCATAGAGTTGGTGGAGGGGGTCTTGGATGCCGTGGGGTGGCTGTCTGTACAGTGGGGCGAGTGCCACACTATAGGCAATGTGACTCCTTTGTTCTCAGGATCCCTGAATGGGGGGCACTGGGGAAGGCCTATCCATTCTCACCCTTGAGCACCCCTCCAGGGAGATCCAAGGTCTTCATGAGAACGTTCCAAGGTTTCTCTCAAGCAGACCTCAGGCCCAACCCCCTGTCTGGGCTCCAAGCTTGAGGTCTTTTCTGGTTGTCCAACCTCCTCCCACCTGATGTATATATATATCATATATATATATATCATATATTTATCTCATATATCTATCTGTCTCATATATATATATGATTTTTTTTTTTTTTGAGAGAGAGAGAGAGGGAGAGTAAGAGAGGCAGCAGCAGAGGGGCAGAGGAAGAAGGAGACAGAGAATCTTAAGCAGGCTGTATGCCCAGGACATAGGGCTCAATTTCACAACCATGAGATTATGACATGAGCTGAAATAAAAAATTGGGCACTTAACCGACTAAGCCACCCAGGCAGCCCAACCAGTTATTCTTTTAAGAACTAAGTTAGAAAATTTAGGTAATCAAAAAGGGAAGAAAAAAAAAAAACCCACCAAAGGCCACACATTGTATGATTCCATTTCCATGAAACGTCCAGAACAGGCAAATCCCCAGAGACAGAAGGCAGATTAGTGGTTGCCAGGGGCTGGGGGAGGAGCATGGGGAGTGAGTGTTAATAGGCATGGGGTCCTCCTTTTGGGGGGATCAAAAATTTCTGGAACTACCTGGAAGTGGTGGTTGTACAACACTGTGAATACTCTAAATGCCACCGAATTGCACATTTTAGAAGGTCTTTTTTTCAATGTTTATTTTTGAGAGAAAGAGAGAGAGAGAGAGCGAGCATGAGTGAGGGAGGGGTAGAGAGAGAGGAGAGCAAAGGATCCGAAGCAGGCTCTGCTCTGACAGCAGCAAGCCTGATGCAGGGCTCAAACTCACAAACTGTGAGATCATGACCTGACCTGAACTGAAGTTGGATGCTCAACTGAGTGAGTCACCCGCCCCTGGAAGGAATTTTTTTTTTTAATTTTTAAAAGTTTATTTACGGGTGTCTGGGTGGCTCAGTCGGTTAAGCGTCTGACTTTGGCTCAGGTCATGATCTCACAGTTCGTGGGTTCGAGCCCTGCATTGGGCTCTGTGCTGATGGCTCTGAGCCTGGAGCCTGTCTTCGGATTCTGTGTCTCCCTCTCTCTCTGCCCCTCCCCCACTCATGCTCTGTCTCTCTCTGTCTCAATAATAAATAAAAACATAAAATTAAAAAAAGTTTATTTATTTATTTGGAGAGAGAGAGAGAGAGAGAGAGACTCCCAACCAGGCTCCATGCTGTCAGTGCAGAGGCCAATGGGGTCCTCGAACTCACGAACCGTGACATCATGACCTGAGCTGTGATCAAGAGTCGGATGCATAACCGAGCCACCCAGGCGCCCCTGAACTGCACACTTTAAAATGGTTAATTTTAGGTTGTGCGATCGCATCTCAACTTTTTAAAAAGGAGGAAAAATTCACCCATAAATTTCCAATCAGCAGTGACTCCTATCTTGCGTATTTCCTTCTAGTCTTTTTTCTACTCTCAATGCAATTTTTAAATATATGTTTACTTGTAACCACAGCCCTCAGTCTTGCTTGTTGGGAAGCTGTTACAGGATTGAATGAGTTAGAGGTGTCCAATGTGGGGACCAGGCTTTCTTTCAGTGGCTCAGGGTTAGTGATTCAGTGAACAGTGTATCCTTAGTGCTGCCAGGTTCGGCATTGAATGTCCCTCCAACCTGGCCTGTCAAGGGCTTCTAGACTGTTGCCAGTACTCATAGCGGTGGTGCGTATGTGGCGCCTACTGTGTGTCGGGCAGATCTGAATGCCTCACATGGCTTAAGCCATTTTACCTCCTGACAACACTAGGGTGCACATGACACTGTTATCCCCACTGCACACACAGGGGGGCATAGGGAGGTCAGGCTCCCTGGAGGTCCCACAATTACCAGCTTGTTTTGTTTTAGAGGCAGGGGCGAGGCATCTGTAACTATCTTTTTTTTTTTTTTTTTTTTTTAAGAGGGATAACTTTCAGGGCACCTGGGTGGCTCAGTTGATTAAGTGTCCAACTCTTGATTTCGGCTCAGGTCAATATCTCACAGTCTCGTGAGTCTGAGCCCCATGTCAGGCTCCGTGTGGACGGTGTGGAGCCTGCTTGGGATTCTCTGTCTCCCTCCCCCACTTGTGCTGACTCTGTCTCCCTCAAAATAAATAAATAAACTTAATTTTTTTTTAAAAAAAGAGGGATAAAAGAGATAACTTTCTTTTTTTAAATTTTTTTAAAATGCTTATGCATTTTTGAGAGAGAGAGCGAGAGTGAGCATGTGCACAGGTGGGGGAGAGACAGAGAGAGGCAAGAGGATGGAGGGTCCAAAGCAGGCTCTGTGCTGACAGCAGAGAGCCCGATGCAGAGCTCGAATTCACGACCTATGAGATCATGACCTGAGCCAAAGTCGGACACTCAACCGACTGAGCCACCCAGGACCCCTGTACCTCTATCTTTTGTCCTTGGTCCGCCTTCTGTTCATGTGGAATTGGTCCAAAGGTGTTCACTGAGCATCTACTCTATCCTGGGCTGGTTGAGGGTGGGGGCTGTGGAGGTGACCCAGCCTGCCTTGATTTCCCCCAACATCTTCCCCTCAGTGCTTGGCAGGGGCAGGTGGAAGACAGAGGGGAGGCTGGATGCCTGGTCTCACTCTCCACTCTACCCACTCTGTCCTCTTTTCCTTCTCCCCAAGGCCAAGTTCGCTCCACCAAGCCTGGGACAATGGGGAGGAAAAAAATCCAGATCTCACGCATTCTGGACCAAAGGAATCGGCAGGTGAGTTCAGTGGGTACAATGGTGGTTGGGGGAAAGGCGTTCTTGGCAGTGGATGCAGCCTGGGCAAAGGCACGGCTATCTGAGGGAACTACAGGGGGGGTGGGGAGCCTTGATGTGGTGTCGGCAGTTTGAGATGTAGTATTTGCTCATTTTCATGATGATTTATTCATTTATTCTCCCTGATGACTGAAGCCCCAGTCATAGGAGAGATGGAGCTTGACACAAACACACCCAACTCACAGGGCTGGTCCAGAGGGAGGCACAGAACTGAGGAAGCTCAGAGAGAGAATGTCGGCTCTGTCCTGGAGACCAAGGAAAACCTCCCCAAAGGAGAGGACATTTGGCTGGGTCTTTGAAGCACCACTAGGAGTTTGCCAGGTTGAGGGGCGCCTGGGTGGCTCAGTCCGGTGAGCACCTGACTCTTGATTTCGGCTCAGGTAGTGATCCCAGGGTCATGGGATCGAGCCCTGCATCGGGCTCTGCACTGAGCACTGAGCATGCAGCCTGCTTAAGATTCTCTCTCCCACTGCCCCTCTCCCCAACTCGTATGTTCTCTCTCTCTAAAAAAGAGAAAAATAATAGAAATAAAAAAAATGCACAGGAGTTAGGCTGAGAAGTGTGAAAGAGGGCAGAGTACAGCCAGAAAGAACAGCGCGTACCAGGCACGGATCCATAAGGCCCGCTCGGGGAGCAGTTAGGCGCCTCCATCTCCTCCATGCCACCCCAAATCCATGTCCTCTCCCACCCTGCCCGTGGGTCCTGGGTCCAGGTGACGTTTACCAAGCGGAAGTTCGGGCTGATGAAGAAGGCCTATGAGCTGAGTGTGCTCTGCGACTGTGAAATCGCCCTCATCATCTTCAACAGCGCCAATCGCCTCTTCCAGTACGCTAGCACCGACATGGACCGCGTGCTGCTCAAGTACACGGAGTACAGTGAGCCCCACGAGAGCCGCACCAACACTGACATCCTCGAGGTACCCCTGGGGCCCTCCTCCCCAGCGCCCTGAAGTCCAGCTCACTGTGCCTGCTCAGAGCCTAGGGACTCTCGGTTTGCCCAAAAGATGGGTGTTACAAATTGGCTTCACTGCTGGTCAAAGCACGTTTGAGGCAATATAGGGACCCTCCTCGGGTCAGCTGCCTGAATAGTAGAAATGACACCACCAGTCGCTGGGCATCGAGGGCTGCGCTCTGCCTCTCTCACACCTCATCTCATTTAACCCTGTCACTCGTTTGGGGAGTCCAGAAACAGAATTGAAAGGACACATTGAGGGAGGCACCTGGGCGGCTCAGTCGGTTGAGTGTCTAACTTCGGCTCAGGGCATGATCTCGTGGTTTGTGGGTTCGAGCCCCGCGTCAGGCTCTGTGCTGACAGCTCAGAGCCTGGAGCCTGCTTTCAGATTCTGTGTCTCCCTCCTCTCTGCCCCTCCCCCACCCTCACTCTGTCTCTCAAATATAAATAAACATTTGGGGCGCCTGGGTGGCTCAGTCGGTTAAGCGGCCGACTTCAGCTCAGGTCACGATCTCAGGGTTCGTGGGTTCGGGCCCCGCGTCGGGCTCTGTGCTGACAGCTCAGAGCCTGGAATCCTGCTTCGGATTCTGTGTCTCCCTCTCTCTCTGACCTTCCCCCACTCATGCTCTGTTTCTCTCTGTCTCAATAATAAATAAAACATTAAAAAAAAAAAGAAGCATTAAAAAAAAAGAAAAAGAAAGGACACATTGAGGCAAGCCCACCTCACTGAAGTCCAGGAGTGCTTTTGTCTGAGATGCTGTGTCCTCAGGAGAAAGAGGCAGAAGCAGCCTGTGCGCTAGCTTATGGTCAAGATCACTTGTCCCTTTGGATATGGGAATTTGTATGCAAGTTGGGAAGCTAAAGCCACAGGGCTGGAGAGACCAGCAAGCCGAGGACGGCGCCTGGGGACCCCTAATGTTTCAGGAGGGTGGGGAGAAGCTGTCAAAGGAGAGGCAGGGCTCCAGGAACGTGCAGGTCCAGGAGGGAGGAGCTCAGGAAACCCTGTAAAGTTGACCTCAGGCGCTCAGTCTACCAGCATTAATTAAACACCTACTGCATGCCAGGCCCTGAGGCTGCACATGAGTGCAGAATGGAGGCAGCAGCGTTATACTCAGGAGTGTTAGGACAGTGCCAGGAGGTCCAGGTGGATCTCAGTCCTCACGGGGTGACCTGGGCCTCTCTGGAATTTGCCGGGTGATCATGTACTAGGGTTGTGGTCAATGGGATTTGGCGGGCTGTGCCTGCACTCCGGTCCACCCACAGAGCTGGGTGGGTAGGTGTCTTTCCTCTCCTATAGAACAAGCTTCCCTGGCTGTGATGGAGGGAGGGAGAGTCACCCTATTGTCTCCCCTTTCCACAGACACTGAAACGGAGAGGTGTGGGCCTCGATGGACCAGAGTTGGAGCCGGATGAGGGCTCTGAGGGGCCAGGAGAGAAGCTGCGGAGGTTGGCAGGTGATGGGGGTGACCCAGCCTTGCCCCGGCCCCGTCTCTATGTAAGTGACTCCCTGTACCACTATGAAGGGACCCTCCCTCACCTCCTAGGCCCAAGTGGTTAAGGCTGAGACTAAGACAGGGACCTAAGGCCAAGAAGCCCGGAGTCTGGGAGCAGATCTCTGCCTAGGTAGAAAGGGAGGGCTTCCTGGAGGAGTAGGCCTTATAGCTGGACAGCTATTTCCTTCCTTCTGTATTTCTTTGGTTCATCAAACACTCTGGGAAGCCCTCTCGGTTCCAGCTCTGTACTTTGGCTCTGGGCCTAGCTGTCAAGAAGTGACAGCACCAGACACCGTCTCCTTCAGCCATATGGGGTTAGGCCAGAGGGAGGAGGAGCGACGGCTTCCAGAGGCGGAGGCTGGCCCCTGATTTTCTGTCTTGGACTTAATGCCCTCATCTCCGTGTTCCTCCAACCAATCCCGTCCTCTCTGCCCTCAGCCAGCAGCCCCTACTATGCCCAGCCCGGACATGGTATATGGGGCCCTGCCCCCACCAGGCTGTGACCCCAGTGGGCTTGGGGAGGCCCTGCCGGCCCAGAGCCGCCCATCCCCTTTCCGGCCAGCAGCCCCCAAAGCTGGGCCCCCAGGTGAGCATGGGGCATAGGCCCTGGGGGAGAAGGGGGTGGGAGTCCCAGGGAGGCTTGTAGGGGGGACCTTGGCTTTGGAACTGCTTGTCTGTGTGTATTACCTCTGGACCTCAGACTTCATTAGATGACATGGCCACGTGCCCTCTCTCTGGGGTCTCCTGCTCTTCAGGCCTGGCACACCCTCTCTTCTCACCAAGCCACCTTGCCAGCAAGACACCACCACCCCTGTACCTGGCAGCGGACGGGCGGAGGCCGGACTTGCCTGGTGGCCTGGCGGGGGCCCGAGGGGGACTGAGCACCTCAGTGAGTGCAGGGAAGGTATGCAGGGGCGAGGGGGGAAGACAGGATGGCCTGAGGTGTGGGCCTCAGTTTCCCCTTTTCCCTATCTCCCCACAGAGAGGCCTCTATGGTAGCCTACAGAGTCCATGCTCTGCCACAGCTCCGGGACCCCCACTCGGGAGTTTCCCCTTCCTCCCTGCGGGCCCCCCAGGTATGCACCCCCTACTTGCCCTGTTGTGGGAGACATCCTTACGCCTGCTGGGGGTGGGTGTCAACACTTCCCCACCCCCCCCACCAGAACTCTAAACTGCTTGGTGGGATGGGTCAGACTCGGCTGGGCAAGGGGCTTCCTGAGGTCAGGGCCTCAGTTTATTTCTCCTACCCCCTAGAATATGGCCTGGGAGACCCCCCTCCACCTCCTGGCCTGCTGCAGCCCCCAACCCTGGCCCCCTGGCAGCACTCGAGGGGTGATGGGCCCCCAGCCGCTCCTCCCCAGCCCAGGTAAGTACCCTAACTGCCTCTCCTCTCTTCCCTCCCCAGTTCGGGTCACTGTGGGGTCCCTCCGAGTCTTCCGAAGCCCCTAGCCAAAGCTGACCCCTGGTGGCCACTTCTGGTTCTACACTCAGCCCCTCCCGACTGTTCTCGGTGGGATGGGTGGCTATTTTGGAAGCCCCAAGAGGAATCGCCACCCCCTCCTTTCCCAAGGTCCTCCTGCCGAGCCTTTGCCCACGCCATGCCACCTCCCTGGCTTTCCTCCCTTCCTCGCTGAGCTCATGGCTCTCCTCTCTCTCTCTCCCTGCAGTGGGGGTCGAAGCCTGGGTGAAGAGGGCACCCCCGCCCGCAGCGCCTCCCCGCCAACCCCCCCAGTCAGCATCAAGTCCGAGCGACTCTCGCCGGCCCCCGGGGGCCCCAGCGACTTTCCCAAGACTTTTCCCTACCCCTTGCTCCTGTCCCGGCCCCTGGCAGAGCCCCTACGGCCAGGGCCCCCCCTGCGCCGGCTGCCCACTGCGGACGGCTGGGCCCGGTAGTGGACCCAGGGGTGGCACCGGTCCTTCTTCCCACGCGGGACTGGGCTAGGGCACGTGGGGTCCCAATCTCCTTCCCCGCGTCCTTAGAAAAGACCCAGCAGTTACGACCCTCTGAAGTGAGGGCCTGGCTTTGGGATCCACGGTCGGGGTGGGGGGGGCTCCTTTCTCCCTTTCCTGTGTGTGTATCCTCCAATAAAACACTTCTGGTGTCCGTGGACAAAACTATCTGTCTGTCCCTGCTCAGAGCCACCACCACGTCCGGGTCCTCCCATCTCTTCCCAAGAGGACTCAGTCTTGCCTTGTCTCAGTTTGAGGTATCTCCTCCAGAATCCTACCCTGAGACGTATTTGAGCATGCGTATCCCGGAGGAAGGCCTTTGAGGGATAGGGGCTTGGCGGGGAAGAGCCCTGCAGGGGGCGCCAGCGAGCAGGTGACTTCGAGAGCAGCGCCACCCACCTCCCCCTCCCCCTGAGGACCCTGGGAAACGGCTTAGAGGGCGCACCTAATGGGGTTCCGCTCCAGAGGCGAGAGGCTGGGCTATTTACCCTCCACCTCCTGAGGATGTCGAGTCTTGTGCTCAAGGGGAAGACCCTAGGGTGGGATGCAATCGCTTACAGCAAGAAGCACTTGGGAATCCTGAATGTTGTTGCGCTACCCGCCGGCTGCCAGCGGTCGATACGCTATTCAAATGAGCATGTCCCTTGATTCCTTGACCCAGCAGTTTCTTTTATTTTTTTTTTTTAATTTTAAATGTTTTATTTATTTTTGAGAGAGAGAGAGAGCGAGAGAGCGCGAGAGAGAGAGAGAGAGACAGCGTGAGCAGGGGAGGGTCAGAGAGAGAGAGAGGGAGACACAGAATACGAAGACAGGCTCCAGGCTCTGAGCTAGCTGTCAGCACAGAGCCCTACGCGGGGCTCGAACCCACGAACCGCGAGATAATGACCTGAGCCGAAGCCGGACGCTCAACCGACTGAGCCACCCAGGCGCCCCTTGACCCAGCAGTTTCGATCCCCTAGAGGGAGGAGGGAGCCGGGCGTTTATCTACCCACTGTTGGGACCCACATGCTCCCCTCCGTTCTGGCCGGTGTCCTGAGAGCAGACCTAGGTGTCCAGGGGCTGAAGGGAGCTCCATTTGCTTCTCCAATCCAGCCACCCCGACGTGGTCACGGTGGGATGTTTATAACATTCAGATTTGATCCCTGACCTTCCCGAGCTCCTGGACTGCTCCCACCCCACTCTACTCTGTCTGCTGCCCCTGTCGCCCACCATGTCCCCTGCCCTTAGCCCCCCGAGTCCAGTCTTAGCCCCCCGAGTCCAGTCCCAATTCTTGGTTGGGTGAAATGGAGGCAAGGCTGGAGAGGGTCCCTTCTAAGCCTCTGGATCTCACCCTCACGGTGGACAAGAAGTCAGGCCGGTCCCTGAAGTCAGTGCCCACAGGTTAAGGGTCCAGTGTGGGGTTCATAAAAATGTGGACTGCTTTCAAAGACTGAGTGGTGGGGACTCGGGCCGGTGGGTGTGGTTCTGCATACCCATCCCAGGAGGCTGCACTTTCTCCATCTTCCATTAGGTGGCGCCCAATAGTATGCTTTGGATTCTGTGTTCCCCACTAAGGGGGGAAAAAAAAAAGAAAAAGAAAAAGAAAAAAGAAATAATAATAATTCAAAAAAAAAAAAAACCCGGGGCACCTGGGGGGATCAGTCGGTTAACCTCTGATTCTTGGCTTCGGCTCAGATCATGATCTCATGGTTTGTGAGTTCGAGCCCCACATTGGCTCTGTGCTGACAGCCTGGAGCCTGCTTGAAATTCTCTCTCTGTCCCTCTCTCTCTCTCCACCTCTCTCTCTCTCTCTCTCTCTCTCTCTCTCTCTCAAAATAAATAAAATAAACTTAAAAAAATAAAATCCCTCTTGGCTTCCAGGGGCTCTGAGCCTGGGGATTCAGAAGGGCTGTGTCACATGTTGCATGCACATGTGTGATTTTATATGTACGGGTGACCTGGGCCATGAGAGGTCAGTGAACAGGCTACCGGCTTCTGGAAACACCTTTGCGTCCCGACTCCAGCTCTGCACCTGCTGGCTCTGTGTGGGAGGACGCAGGGAAGGTTGTGTGGAACTGTCTTCTGCCAGCCTTTGTAAAGACACCATGGTGATGTCAGTCAGGGCCATTGTCACCATCAGAGGGTCACTGAATCTCCCAGGAGCTCAGTCACTGGTTGAAAGCATCATGGGAATTGTGGCCTGGGCACAAATGTAGTCATATCTGAGAGATGCATTTTCAAAAGCACCGTTAAGTAGAGATGGTAGAATGGTCAGCGTGGAACTGAGAGTGTGGACTTCAGTGTCAGAGAGGGTGGGATGTTAATGTAGACAGACATAAGGAGTGTCTTGTGAGGATCAGAGAGCATGGAATACCCAATGTAGGATACAGAATGCGGATTCACCCAATGGAGAATAGAGAACAAGGAACGTCCACTATAGGACAGACCACATGCATATCCAATGTAGAATAAAGAGTGAGGAGTATCTGTTTTAGAACAGAGGACGGACATTATTTGGCTCAAGGGTTAAGAGGCACCCTCAAGCTGCTCAGGGAAAAATAGACTGTGGGGGGGTGAGGTGGAAGATGGTGGATGGAAGATGAAGACCCCCAAAGGTCCAGGATGTGTGTGAGTTTCCTGTGGTTCACCGCCTAGGGGGCGCTGTAACACCTAGACTCATAAACCCTGGATCCAGGGGGAGAGGTCAAGGTGTGAAGTAGAGATTTGGGCCTTCCAGAGCCTCAGTATCTTCATCAATAAAATGGAGACAATTGTCCTGCCACCTCATCCTACTAGAGGGAGCACATGAGAAAGCCATCCCACCTCCCCAGCCTGGTGTGCAGTGGAAGTGGATGAAATACCCCTCCCTCTTCTCCCCCTTCTCTGACACCCTCCCCAAATCCCGGCTTCCCTGCATCCCTCGTGGATTCATAAATCAGCTCATGGCCCCCATGTCGGTCCAGGGAAATCTCGTGACCCTCACCACCACTGTCACCGATCTTTTCTCAAGGGGACCCTCTGTGTCCAGAGGATGGAAGCCACAGTGAATCCCCTCCAAACAGACATCCACACATGCTCATAAACAAAGACAAAAACATCCACAGAGACATGGTAGTCAACTATGCAGGGCCCACTCACGGGCCCCATAAAAACCCTCAGACATCTAATCAAACCCATATGTGTGTCCATAATCAGGCAGACACTCTTATCCATAAAAATGCAGATGGCAAAACGTAGGTTCCTAGGCTATAAGCCTTTTCCTACAAGCCTTGAAACACAAAACATCAGATTCTTTTCTATAGAGAGAGAGAGCATGGGTGAGGAGGGGAGTGGGGCAGAGAGAGAAAGAGAGAGAGAGAGACTCTCGAGCAGGCTCCACACTCAGCATTGAGCCTGATGATGGGCTCGATCCAACGACCCTAGGATCATGACCTGAGCAGAAATCAAGAGTCCGATGCTCAACCTACTGAACCACCCAGGTGCCCCTAAAACATCAGATTCTTGAAACTGATATTTTTTTTGTCCTTGATCCAGCCATGCCTGAAGCTGATTATGCTTTTTGTTGTTGTTGTTACAAAATTGTCCTTTTTAATAATAATAATAATAATAATTATTATTATTATTTTACTGGAGGCTACTTGAGTTGGTGTGTGTGTGTGTGTGTGTGTGTATGTCACAATCGGAGTCCTGGATCAATAGTGATCAATAAGGCTTTGCCAAATGAAAAAGATTGAGAAAGGAGGTATTCCAAGATGAATGATAGAATTTACAGGGACCTGGAGGTATGAGATAGCATGGCCAGTGGCAAGCTGTACTATAGTGTATACAATAGTGCTGGGAGCCAACTGAAGTCAGGTAGAGGTGTAAGAATTCAGTCTGGGCACTTGGGAATCTAGTCATTGGGAGCCATCAAATATTCTAGATCAGGGGATTTCCAAACTCAGCACTCTCCAGCGGAAGGCAGTGCTTGGATAAATTAATGTATGCCTCAGACCTGAGAGATAGGTGCAGATTCTAGAAGACTGAATCTCAGAAAGGACAGCCCACAAGGTCCCAGAGACAGTCCTGGCTCAACCGAGTCTGAGCTTACCGAGCGTCCTCAAACTACAACTTCCAGCATGCAAAGCGAGGGACCTCGTTTCCCTCTTGGGTTGCTCCGGCTCCAAGCCTGACGATTGGTCTTACGGGCTGTTTGTCAGAACGGAGTGGGTCCTGATTGGTTGGATTCCCTCGAGGTGCCCGGAGCCGCAGGTCAGCGGACCGCGCTCCCGCGGGCGACATGGTGAGCCGGCTGCCCGCTGTATGGGGCGCCTTGAGGGGTGGGAGGTCCCTCTGAGGGGGTCCAGGGGGACACCGAGAGCACGGGGATCCCTTTGTGGGGATTGGGAGCTCTGAGGGACTCTGAGTTGCGCTGAAGGCCGTGTGAGCTCTCTGGGTTCAAAGTCTCGCTGCGAGACCTATGTGGGAGTTGGGGGGTTCTGCCTATGTGACTGGAGGCCCCTGAGCGTTTGGGGATTCTGGAAAATCTCTGGGGACCCTTTGGGGGCCTGGAGTCCTGTGGAGGGGTCGCAGCCCTACGAAGGGGACCGGGGACCCGAGAGCGTAGGGATCCTCTCTAGGGAGATCTGGGGTCCCCCCTGGAGCCCATCCTGGCGACGTGGGTCCCGCAGAAACAAGGGGGCCGCTGCGTGTGTTTGGGTGTGTGGAAGGGCCAGGGAGAGCCCTGGGAGGCGGAGCCAGGCCGAAGGGATCTGGGTGGCTGCAGGGCGAGCCAGGGTCCCAGAATTGGAGACAGCACAGTTGGAACCTTCAAGTCTCACGTGGCTCTGGGTCCAACCTATTGACTTTATTCTTATTAAGTTTTTCTTAAAACTTAGCCTGCCCACTGTGGGTCAGGCTGGTGCGGGGCAAGAGCGGGAACTCCCTACCCCTAAGTTCCGACCCGGCGGAAGGAGGGGCCCTGGAACATGACCCGACCCTGCCTGGGGGAGTCCCCAACGAGGGGTGTTTGGAGGTGCGCCTGAACGTGAAACATGGACGTGGTTCCAGGCCCGGGTGCAGGAAGCTGTGGGAGGTGAGCGGAGGGGTTCTCAGGAACAGGATGGAGGAAAGTCTCATTGGTGTTAGCAGGTAGCAGGATTCTCCTATTCTTGGATTGTAGATCCAGGGAAAGGCTTTGAACAGGAGAGGAACATGGGCTGATGGGAGGCTCCAGGTATCTTTGGAGATCTGCAAAGCCAGAACCTCAAGACCGGAGGCTGCTGGGGGTGGGGGTGGGGGCGACGGGGCTTGATAAACATCCCTGGACCGACCTCGGGAGCCTCAGGTGGAGGGATGCCTGTCTCTCTTTCCCTTCCCTTTCTCCTTCTTCCCTCCCTTTTACTCTCTTCTTCCTTCCTTCCTTTCTCCCTCCCTTCCTTCCTCCCTTCCTTCCTCTCGTCCTATCCTAGGTGCTGGAACCGAAGTTCGAACGAGTCCCCTCCCTGGGAGTTATCAGAGGGTGATGGGGTCTGCAATGGAGAGCCAGGGGGTCTGGGAGGGCCTCTGAAACCCCAGTGGTTCCACACCGGGAGGGCTGCTGAGAGAACCAGGCAGTTACAGGCAGTGAGACAGGGTGTCTTGAGCTGGGCCCGCCAGGCCTTGCTGGCTGGGAAAAGGAGTTGGATGTTGAGTGACATCCTGGGTCGCAGGGAAGGGCAGAGTGCGGGAGGGATGTGCAGGTACTGGGGCCTCTGGAGATGATCTGCGAACTCCACAGAGAGAGGTTCAGGCTAGAGGTGCTGCTCTGCTGGGGTCGTGGGGGCGCAGTAGGTGGCTAAAAGCCTAGCAGGGGATTGAGTACTAGGGTAGAGGCCGCAGAGGGAACCGAAAAGTCGGCAGGGGAGCCCAGGATCTGATGTCTGAGGAGGTGCAGGGAGGGGCGGAAGAGGATCCTAGGTGGAGGGGCGGGCCGTTAGAGTGGCCCTCCTCACTGGGCTTGGAAGGGAGCCTCCTGACCTTGACCGTGTACAGGGTCTTTTGTGACCTCTAGCTAGTTGGCACTTGGGGGTTAGTTAGGGAGGGTGAGCAGTGAGAATAGATTAGTGTGATTTAGAGACCTGACCTTATTACTGAGCAGAGGTTTCTGGTTTCAGGTTACAAGTTACAGGCATAGAGGGGTGCCTGGGTGGCTCAGTCCCTTCAGCAACCTACTCTTGATTTCACTCAGGTCATGATCTCAGGGTTGTGGGCTCCATCCTCCCCTCCCCCCCCCCAGTTGGGCTCCGTGCGAATCGTGGAGCTTGCTTGAGATTCTTGCTCTCCCTCTGTCCTTCTCCCCTGCTTGCACGAACTCTCTCAAATTAAAAAAAAATTTTTTTTTAAGGAAACAAGTTACAGGCATAGAGGAAATATCCTGTTAGTTATTTTAATGATGGATTTCTCAGCGGTCGTTCTGAATTCCTGTGCTGTCCCGATACCTATTACACTAGAGCTTTTCCTATTAAAATTAGCATATTTTGCCTGATGAATGGATACTTTTAATAATTAATAGTAACGTAATCTTTATTTCACTTTTGTTAATTATAATAACATAATACTAGTCGACAGCACTCCTGAGCACATAATTTTATATAATTACATAATTACTGATGCCAAATTGGTATTTACTGCATTCGAGCAGGAAAACCCAGCCTCAGACTGATTACCAAAAGCATTTCTTCTAAAACGTTTTAGAATTAATATGTGACAACGTGTTAGGAATTGTTAGAAAGTTTGTTATGTTGAACTTGGTGAGAAATTCCTAATTTAAAAAGTCATCCCACTCAAATGTGTAAGTCTTTGTCCTGAAACTTGTAGTGGCCAGAAATAGGCTTTCCAAGGAGGTTGATTACAAAGGGAGGGAGGGGGAGAGGGTGCTGGCATCGTCAGGATGATTTAAGGTGGGGAGGACGGAGAGGGGAAGTGCCAGGGTGAACTAGGATGTGTGGGGGAGGAACCTCTTTCCCTGGCTGTGCCAGGCTCGCTGTAGGTCCGGAAGGTGGTCTTGACAGCACATGAAACAAAATAGGCAGCACCCCATTTCCAGATGGGGAAACGAGGCCTCAGGGAGATGAATACCTGAAATCCAGAGCAGAGGCCAGAAGTGAACCCCAGTCTCTACTCAGGCGTGTGCTCTCCTCCACCTTACACCCCAGCTAGGTGGTGGTGGTAGGAAGTGGGGGAATCCATACACAGCAGGAGCTCCCAGGGTTGAGTCTGAGCCCACTCCAGGCTCTCCAAGATGCAGCTGGAGGCTGGGAGGCCCACCCTCCCCAACCTGGCTCCAGTCTCTCTATAAATAGCCTGAGTTCTGAGGGAGTGAGCTCGTGACCTTCTGGCAGGCACTGCCCATCGTGTCCTCTCCCCCCAGGCGGTCCTGGGAGTGCAGCTGGTGGTGACCCTGCTCACCGCCACCCTCATGCATAGGCTGGCACCGCACTGCTCCTTTGCCCGCTGGCTGCTCTGCAATGGCAGGTGAGCCACAGCCCCGCCCCAGGTGGTGGGAGGAGCCCCACCGGGCCCTCACCTGCGCCCCCCCCCACCCGTTTCATGCCCCGCAGAGTGTTTTTGGTTTTTTAAAAACAACGTTATTGAGATATGCTTGACGAACAATAAACTGCCAATGTTTGAAGCACACAGTCGGGTCTGTTTTGACAGATGTCCACACCCGTGAGACCACATCTCCACACTTGGAAGAGCCCCTGCTCCTCCCACTCCTGCCTTGCAGCAGTCCAACCCCTCCCACACTGCTCTCGCTGGAGATCTATTTCCTGCGATGCTTTTTGTCCCTGTTTGGCCCTCTGACCCTTTCTGAGATCAAGTGGAAACTGAACTTTTTCTCCGGGACAATGCACATGCCTTCTCTGCCAGAAGAGAGAGCCAGCAGATTTCAGGGGTGTCCAGACCCCCCGCCCCCGCCACCCTGCCTTTTCCCCAGAGCTTCTCACTACACTCTCTCCCTCCAGTAAGCCCCCAACCCATGTCCTGGGCCTTCCCCTGGCCTTGCATGACCCCTTCCCTTCCTGTCCCCATGCATTTTGGGGCCAGCTCTCTTCCTGACTACAGTCCCGGGTTTGAGGCTTCGCTGCCTTGGTCCCTCTGTGCCTGAGCTTTCCTGACTTCCTGTCTTTGCCCTCAGTCTCTTCCGATACAAGCACCCTTCTGAGGAAGAGCTTCGGGCCCTGGAGGGAAAGCAGAGGCCCAGAGGCAGGAAGGACCGGTGAGTGAGCCCCCAGGCTTAGGTGAGCAGCTCCCCTTCCAGGGGCAGCTCTGGGCACCGAGGAGAGGAGGGGACACCCCAGGCTGAGAAGACGTCACTGTCATTCATTTGATTGTCTAATGCTTATTGGAAGTTTGCTCTGGGCCAGCCCTGTGAGCAGGTGGCCGGCCGGTGGTGTCCTCACCCTGGTGTGCAGAGACCGAGGCCTGGGGAGAAGGTAACTCCCAAGCCAGGTCCTCCTGTGCTCTGAGAGGGGCACCGGAGAGCCTCCCAGGCTGGCGTGGGGTGGGCCTCCATGGCTGCCTGGGGAGGAGAGAACAAAGGACCCTGCTTTGATTCTCCCCTGTACCACTCCCCCCACCCCTGCAGGTGGGCCAATGGCTATAGTGAAGAGAAGCCCTTGTCTGTGCCCCGAGATGCCCCTTTCCAGCTGGAGACCTGCCCCCTCACAGCGGTTGATGCCCTTGGTAACAGTCCAGCTGTGTCCCCAACTCCCCAGCCTCAGCCCACGCCCTGGTGGGACCAGTGAGGGGAGTGTCCCGTGCTGGGTGGCGGGCTGAACTGCATGCTCCCCACAGTCCTGCGCTTCTTCCTGGAGTACCAGTGGTTCGTGGACTTTGCTGTGTACTCGGGTGGCGTGTATGTCTTCACGGAGGCCTACTACTACGTGCTGGACCCGGCCAAGGAGACCAACATCGCCGTGTTCTGGTGCTTGCTCACCGTCGCCTTCTCCATGTATCCTTCCTCAGGCTCCCCAGTGGGTCAGGTAGGAGGGAGGCAGGTGGGAGCTGGACTCGAGCTTTCCTTGTCTTCCTTTTTCCCCTGCCCTTGATTGGTGTATCAGTCATCAGCCTCCCTGCCACAAAACTTCTCCAAACTGGGTCATATAAAACAGTCACTATTTTATTTGGTGTCCCCCCTGGGCTGGGGCTCAGCTGGGACACCTCATCTTTGTGCCTAAGGGGTCCCACCCTCCAGCAGGCTAAGCCAGGCTTCCTGGTGGTAGCAGAAACACCAGCTGGGAAGATGGGGTGCTGCAGGCCTCCTGGGCCCCCACCCCCATCCCTGTCTGTTCTCTTGGCATAAGCAAGTCACCAGCACAGATGCAGGGGCAGGAAAAGAGATGCCCCTCTGCTACGTTTTTTGTTGTTGTTTTATTTTGTTGTTTTATTTTGTTTTGTTTTTTAATGAAAGTGCCCAGAGAACAGAGGCAAACCTGTGACACTGAGAACCCAAGTCTGAGAAAATGCCCTTGTGGAATGGGCATGTGAGGAAGAGAAGTCCATCTTGAAGCCCATGCTGGTTCTGGAAAGCCCCATGGGTCTCTTGCAGAACAGACTGGGGGACACAGCCCTTGTATCTCTGATGGCTTCTCAGAGGAAAGGGAAAACTCACCTGCTGTGAAGGCAGCCAGGAGGCCAGACCTGCTGAAGAGATAGACTTGCTGGCCATTTTAGTCAGAAATGGCCACAGGTAGTGTGATGAAGCTAAGCTGGAGGTCCAGGCCTGCCTTCCACCCACACGCCCCAAACCAGCTGACACAGGCATGAACAGAACCAGACCTTGTGTCCTGGGCTTGATCAGCAGCGTACTCTTCTCCTCAGTCACTGCCTTGCTGCCTGAGGCTCCGAACCCCAACTATGGTGTTCAGGTCCTAGAGCTGAGGATCACTGGCTGGGAGTGGGGGAGGGGGCACTAGAGCTGCTCACTGCTTCCTTAGCCCCGCCCCCAGCAAGATGTTCCTGACAGTGACCCGGCTGTACTTCAGCGCCGAGGAGGGGGGTGAACGCTCTGTCTGCCTCACCTTCGCCTTCTTCTTCCTGCTCCTGGCCATGCTGGTGCAGGTGGTGCGGGAGGAGACTCTGGAGCTGGGCCTGGAGCCAGGTAGGTGCAGTCTTTGGGGCGTGGGGTCCCCACGGCCATCACTCCCTGCCTGAAGTCGGTGAGGGTGGGGTTTAAGTGGCATGTAACAGGTGAAGGAGGGGATTCCTTGGGCCTGAGTGGTCTCTATGGATGCTGGCTACCCTGGCTACCCCCTTGGGTTTCAGGGGCAACAGGGTATCCTGTGTCACTGTCTCTGATGGGTGCCTGCAGCTGTCTTTTCTCACAGGGCACATCTGTTCCCCTCATCTGTCCTCTCCCCCCGGCAGCCACCATGATTTGATGTCTCCCTAGTCTAATTTAATCTGGTGAAGGAAATGGGTAAATGGCACAAAATTCATAAAGTACAAGAGGATATATGTCGAGGAAAAATCACCTACGCTGACTCTCCTTCCAAGAGGAAACCTGGGGGGCCACTTTCCTTTGTTCCCATAAAGTGGTAGTGTTTATGGCTCTTACATCCTGTCTTTTCCCTTAAAAGCATTCATTTGGAGTTAGTCCCTTGATGCTACACACAGTGTGGTTTTTGTCGTAGTACCCAGGTAGTATTTCATTTCATGGACGTCCCATGATTATTTAACCAGTCTGTTACTTACGGCTGTCTCAGTCTTTCACTATTATGAGACTGGCACGCTACCTACTGCTAACGAGGCACCTTAAGTCTTTCACTATTAAACATTGTTGTACAACATCGTGTTGTTATATAACAATGGTACATGAGAATAGCCTTACGCGTGTGGCCCTGTGCAAGAAAGTACATTTGTAATTTTGATAATGCTGCAAATTACCATTTAGGAGAAGATTAATGAAGTGCCTGTTTCCTTACATTCTCTCCAGTGTGTTTCCTCAGACTTTTTTGTCTTGGGTAACCTGATGGATGAAAATATAAGTGAGGTTGAGTGTCTTTTCATATGTTGAAGAGTCACTTCTATCTTCCTTCCAGGAAAGGTCTGTTCTTTTGCCCAGTTTTCTACTGGGTTGTTGACTCTTTTATTGATTTGTAGGAGCTCTTTGTATATTAAAGACATTAGCCTTTGTGTATGATAGTATTTGCAAATATTTTTTCTCCATTTCTCATTTTTCTTTTGACTTATTCTTTGGATAGTCTTTTAAAGATATAATTTGTATCACATCACTTCTCTGCCTAATACCAGACTCTAGTGTCTTTGGACAGAGATCAAAATACTCACCATGGTCTGCACACCCCTGCCTGCTCCTTGAGCTTTATCTTCACCAATTCTCCCTGCTTCTTGATTTTTAAAATTATATAATGTTTTATATATATAAGCACACACATATATGAATATGTATATGTAAATTACAAAGCAAAATAATAATGTAATGAACTCACCTCTTAAATGAGAACTAGAACATTCCCAATGTTCCTACATGTCTCTGGTGCACCTTCCCAATCCTGCCACCTTCCTCCCCTACTCACAGCCCCAACCAGTCTCTCAAACTTTGTGTTTCTCATTCCTTTGCCTTTTAAAAAAACAGTTTCATCACACATGCTTCTGTCCCTAAAGAATTCATCATACAGTTTTGCTCACTGTCGCGGGTGGTGTCAGCCAGTGGGCAGTCTGCCGGCTGGTGCTTTTCTGTCTTCTGTGATGTTGTTTACAAAACTAGGCCATGTTGGTCTGGGTGGCTTTAGTTCACCTCTTCTCACGGATGAATGATGGTCTCTCATGAGACTACTTGTCTTTACTTGTCCATTTTCCTGTTGATGGACGTTTAGTCAGTTTCCAGATTTTAGCTTTTTCACAGTTGCTACGGGGAACATTCTTTTTTTAAAAAAAATTTTAACATTATTATTTTGTTTGAGAGAGAGAAACAGAGACAGAGTTCGAGCAGGGGAGGGCCAGAGAGAGACGGAGACACAGAATCTGAAGCAGGCTCCAGGCTCTGGGATGTCAGCACAGAGCCTAATGCAAGGCTGCAACCCATGGACCACAAGATCATGACCTGAACCGAAGTCGGATGCTTAACCGACTGAGCCCCCCAGGCGCCCCCTACGGGGAACATTCTTGTACATGTTTCCTTGTACACATGTGCCAGCATTTCTTTTGGGCACAGGATTTGGGGATGATGGGAACATGTTCACCTTTATGAGATGGTGCCTTAGCGTTTTTCAGAGCAGTTCTCTCTGCACATCTACCAGCCGTACAGCCTGGGGTTTGGAGTGTGGACACTGGACTCAGGGCACCCACGGAGTCCCAGCTGCACTGGGCAAATGTGGGTGGCATTGCAGTGGCTCCCTGCCTTACCCCACTGCTGGTAAGGTTGGGGTGGTGATCGCATCAACCTGCCAGGGGGACAGTAAGGTGTAAATGAATTGAGATCTATGGAAAGGGCTTGATTTTTCCAGCCTAGTGGTGTAAACGATGCCTTTGGTGGTCTTAACATGCATTTCTCTGATTACCTGGGAGGCTGATCATCTTTTCCTGTTTACTCATGATTCTCATTTCCTCTTCTTTGAAGACCCTGTTCATACTGTTGTCCATTTTTCTTTGAGGGCGTATGTGGTTCCTGCCCCCCCCCCCGTTTTTTTTTATTGTGGTAAATACACATAACATAAATTTTACCATTGTAACCATTTTTAAGTGTACACTCCAGTGGCATTAAGTACATTCACATTGTGCGACCTTCATCACCATCCATTTCCTCTCTTTTCGCCTTGCGAATCTGAAACTGTCCCCATTAAACACCAACTCTCCATCCCCCCTCCCCCTCCCCAGCCCCTGGCTCCTTCCACCCTACTTTCTGTCTCTATCAATCTGACTCCAGGTGCCTTATATGAAGGGAATCATGCAGCATCTGTATTTGAGTGACTCGCTTATTTCACTCAGGATAATGTCCTTAAGGTTCATCCGTGTTGTAACCTGTGTCCAAACACCCTTCCTTTTTAAGCCTGAATAATATTTCGTTGCATGAATATACCCCATTTTGCTCATCCATTCATGTATCGATGGACATTTATGTTGCCTTATGTTTTAGCTGTTGTGAATAGTGTTGTTCTGAACATGGGTGTACAACTGTCTCTTCAAAACCCTGCTTTTTATTCTTTTGGGCACAGATCCAGAGGTGGAATTGCTGGATTATATGGTAATACTGTTTAACTTTTTTGAGTTTATTTGAGAGGGAGAGTGAGAGTGCACGCAGGGAAGAGGCAGAGAGGGAGGGAGAGAATCCTGTCATGGGACTCAATCTCACGAACCTGAGCCAAGATCAAGAGTCAGATGCTTAACCGACTGAGCCACCCAGGCGCCCCACGTCTACACCCAACCTGAACTCACAAGCCTGAGATCAAGCGTTGCACTCTCTACCAAGTGAGCCAGCCAGGCGCCCCCACCCCCTTTGCCTTTTTTTTGAAACTATTTTTTTGGTGATGAGTTTTCAGAGTTCTATATATATATTAGGATATTAATCCCTTATCATATGTATGATTTGCAAATATTTTCTGCAGTTCTGTGGGTTGCCTTTTCATTCTATTGGTCATATACATTTTTTTAAGTTTATCCATTTTGGGAGAGAGGGAGAGAGAATCCCAAGCAGACTCCGCACCATCAGTGTGGAGCCCTCCCCAGGGCTCAAACCCACGAACTGTGAGATTATGACCTGAGCTGAAATCAA
>CM053574.1:12850384-12981776 GCA_028646485.1 Cryptoprocta ferox | reverse complement strand
CACATACTTCCTCCTATCCAATCTGACACACCATTATTTCATGAACCGCTGAAAGAAGATAAAAAACACTGTTACTTAAACTATTGCATGCCATCAGTGGTCCTGTGTATCCCAACTTTAAAGAAGTTAAAATGTGGGTAGGGGCGGGGGGAGGGAGGAGTGTATCTTCTAATTTGTGGTGTTGCTTTTCACTTTCTGTGTGGTGTTTTGTTCCTCTTAAAAAATTATCCCCAAGTATTGTATTTTGAAAAATGTCAAACTGACAGAATGGTTCAAAGAATCCTCTAATGACACCCCATATGCCCTTGACCTAGATTTGTTTGATAATGTTTGCGTTATTTTCTCTCTGCACACACACACACCACACTTTTTTGGGCTGAGCATTGAATATAGCTGCAGCCCTCACCTCTGGTGTCTTTTGATGGACAGCAAGCAGTTCATTATTTTAGTTGATTTTTGTCTTGAAGAAATGTTCTTCCTTTCCCTACAATCAGAAAGACTTTTATATTTTCCAACACAATATTTCAAGTTTTGGGGGCACCTGGGTGGCTCAGTTGGATGAGCATCCTCCTCTTGATTTCAGCTCAGGTCGTGATCCCAGGGTTGTGGGATCGAACCCTGGATCGGGCTCTGAGCTAAGTGCAGAGCCTGCTTAAGATTCTCTCTCTCTCTCTCTCTCTCTCTCTCTCTCTCTCTCTCTCTCTCTCCCCCCCCCCCGTTTCTTTCTCTCTTTCTCCCTGTGCCCCTCTCTCCCACTTGCACTTGCTCTCTTCCTCTCTTAAATGCTATATATGTATATATTTCAAGTTTTACCTTTCACATAAACCCTTAAACTCCTGGTAGTTCATTGTGTTATGAGATAGGGATTAAACTGAGTGTTTTCCACGGGATAACCTTGCTACACAATTGTATTTTTAGTGAATTGTGGGTTCTTTTGGTTTTTTTTCATCTTGAATTTCCCCCTTTTGTGTGGCTAGGACCTCTGGCTTTTATAGCTCTACTCTGGTAGGCTTCTTTCTCTGGTTTCCAATTTCTTAGTTGACTCCTTAGCTCATTAATTTTTAGCTTCTTCTATTTCTAGCATTTATACCATGTAAGGCTGTAAATATTTTACTAAGTCCCACTTTTGTCCACCTCTTAAGTTTTGACTTGTAATTTTCATCATTAGGCAGTTCTGGGTATTTTAAAGTTTCCGTTGTGATTTCTCTTTTAACCTATTTAAGAAACTTCAAACGTGGAACTTTATTTATTTATTTAAGAGTTTATTTTTTTTAAGTAATCTCTCCATCCAGCATGGAGCTCGAACTCACCATCTGGAGATCAAGAGTTGCAAGCTCCATGGACTGAGCCAGGAGGTGCCCCTTGAATGTGGAGCTTTAAATTTTTAAAAAATATTTTTCTAGCTTAATTGCAATATGCTTAAAGAAGGTGGTCTACTCGAAGTAAATTCTTTAAAATTTGTTAAGACTTGCATCATGGCCTCAAATATGATCAGTTTTAGTGACTATTCCACATGTTTTTGAAGAACATCTATTCCTTGTCACTATCTGTCCAATAAATTCAAATCTCCTTCCTTCCTAACTTGTGGTCAGTCATTAAAGGGTTAATCTCCCTTGGCGATGGTGGAGCTCTCAATTTCTCCAGATTGTTCTGTCAGTGTTTTCTTTATATGTTTTGTGGCTAATTGACAAGGTGTTTTACAAGTTCAGAATTGCTACATATTCCTAGTGAATCAACCATTTTATTAGGATGTATTCTGATTCTAACGATACATTCTGTCTTACTGTAGTTTATCTGGCAAAAAATGTAGCCTTTCCAGCTTTCTTTTCTTTAGCTGAGATATAATTGACAAACAACATTGTTAGTTTCAGGTATACAACATCATGATTCAATATTTGTATATATTACAAGACAATTGTCACGATTAATCTGGTTAACATCCATCACCAGTTACAGCTTTTTTTTTCTTGTGATGAGAACTTTTAAGATCTACTTCCTTAGTAACTCTCAAATGCACAATACCACCTTTCTTTTGATTAGTATTTGTCATGACTTCTTAACATCCCTTTTCTTTCAACCTTACACGGACCTTATGTTGAGGTATGTGTCCTTTAAAAAATACATAGATGGATATTTTCAATCAAGTCTGACAGTCTGTGTCATTTAACTTCAAAGTTTAACCTGCTTACATTTATTTTGATTACTGACATATTTGGCATCGTTTCTACCATCTTGCCTTTTCATTTTCTATTTGTTCTTTTTTTGTGATTGCTGTTGACATTGGCTGCCGATCTAACTGTCTTTCCTCTATAGGTGATCTGTCTTAAATCCCTGGCTGCTTTGCGATCTCTTTGTTTTTGGTATTCCAGTTTCACTACAGTGTCTAGGTATGGATTTCTCTGTATTTATCCAGTTTGATATACTTTGTGTGTGTCATTCATTCTTCAGACTTCTCAGTCATTCTTTTCCAAGATCTCCTCTCCTCCTTCATTCTCTCTTCACTTCTCTCTGGGGCTCCTATTTGACTGATGCTGGAATTTCTATGCTCTTAATCTCCCTTCATATTTCCTACCTTTTTATCTTTTTGAGTTGGAATCTGAGTGATCTTTAGATCCAATTCATTCATTCCTCCTTTGGCTGATTTGAATATGCCATTTAACAACCTATCATTTCAACAATTGTATGTTCCCTTTGGATGAGCTTAATTGGTTCCTTTGCAAATATACCTGGTCATCTGAGGTAGCCTCATGTCGCCTTTCTGTGATTCCACCTTTTATTTTCCTTAATCATTTCACGCAAATAACACCTGCAAAACTTCTGTAGTCTGTAGGGTCTAAACTTGTCTTTCTTTCTTTTTTCTTTTTTTCTTTCTGCTGACTCTCCTTTATGGTGATTTATTCCCTGATGTGTTTGATGATTTTGGTTTTGAGCTCATATTTATTTGCTTTTACTCTGTGGAAAATCCAAGGGCCTGGACTGAGGATTCTTTCAAAACTTTGGTTTTCTCCTAAGGGAGTCCTTCGTGCCCCTCTGGATTCCTGGTATAATCCAGGAAGCTCAGACTCAGTGGTCCACCATCCACACCCCCCCCCCATCTCCCCTAGTCCAATCAAGGGTGTCTGTCTGGTACCTCTTCCTATTCCTTGAAAAAAATCGCCCATATCCAGAGCACAAAGTGGTCCTTTTGCCTGGTACTGGGCCTGGCTCCCACTGGTTTGTTCCTATCTGGGGAGTAAAAGCCTATTTGGGACGGGGGCAGAGCACACTGAGGCTCCAGGGGTGATTAGACACTGCCCTCTCCTTGTCTTCCCTAGGCCTCGCCAGTGTGACCCAGAACTTGGAGCCACTTCTGAAGATGCAGGGCTGGGACTGGGCGTGAGTCCTGGGAAGTGAGGTGGGGCAAAGGCAAGCTGTGACCTGCAGGTGGAGTACTGACAGGCTTCAGAGCCTCCTGACCCTCCTCTTCTCCTCAGGCTCCCTCTGGCCAAGCTGGCTATCCGCATGGGGCTGGCATTTGTGGGATCCATGCTGGGGGCCTTCCTCACCTTTCCAGGCCTGCGACTGGCCCAGACACATCTGGATGCGCTGACCATGTCGGAAGACCGGCCCATGCTGCAGTTACGCGGAGTGCCAGATGGGCGGGCGGTAGGGAATCTAAAGGAGGGGCTACGGGAATGGTGGGTGCCCAGGCCTCATTCCTCTGTGCCCTCGCCCCGTAGGTTCCTTCTGCAGATGAGCTTCCTGTCCCCTCTGATCATCCTGGGGCTCTGGACCAAGCCCATTGCACGGGACTTCCTGCACCAGGCACCCTTTGGGGAGACGCCCTTCTCCCTGTGCGAATCTGGTGGGGCTGGGAGGGAGGGAAGCTGGGGGCCCCTCTGTGTACCCCAGTCTCTGAGGCTTAGGGAAGAGCCTTGGGTCCTGGGGGAGAACCCCCAGGGCAGGGGCGGCCTCCCTAGCCCCCTCACTCCCCTCCCCACAGGCTGTCGGACTCAGCCTTCGACTCGCTGCGCCTCTGGGTGCTGGTGGTGTTGTGCCTGCTGAGGCTGGCAGTGACCCGGCCCCACCTGCAGGCCTACCTGTGCCTGGCCAAGGCCCGCGTGGAGCAGCTGCGGCGGGAGGCCGGCCGTATAGAGGCCCGTGAGATCCAGAAGCGGGTACGGGCTCCCGAGGTTGGGAGGGAACACGGGGCTCAGGGCAGGGATCCCAATCCCTGGGGCGAAGGGTCACCCGAAGCCCAGAAGACTGCCACCTCCCCCCGCCCCGTAGCCACTGCTACTGCCCACTAGGTGGTGCGGGTCTACTGCTACGTGACAGTGGTGAGCCTGCAGTACCTGACACCGCTCATCCTCACCTTCAATTGCACGCTGCTGCTCAAGACGCTGGGTGAGAAGGGCATGGGCGGGGCGGGGGCGGAGCCGGGTGTGGGCGGGGCCGGGAGGGTAGAGGGGTGGCCTGGGCAGCAGCTGGCGTTGGAGTGGAGCCAGGTGGAGCGAGGTAGAGTGGGGGACAGGACCTGATGGTAAGTGGGGGGTGGAGCCTGGAGAGCCTAGGGACTCGGTGAGTAGGAGGAGGGGCCCGAAGTTGGGGCAGGGGGCAGGAAACAGAGTTTGGGGCGGTGGTGGGGTAGGAGGTGGCGCCGAGGGCTGGGGTGAGCGTCCGCATGGGTGAGGGTCCCAGAGGTCAAACCCCGCCTGTGCCTTCGCCCTCACAGGCGGCTACTCCTGGGGCCTGGGCCCTGTTCCCCTGCCGTCCCCTACCCCGGCCTCAGCCCACTATCCCCTGGTGGGTCCGGAGCACGATGAGGCCCAGCAGATGGCGGCGCGGATCGCAGGGGCCCTGGGCAGCCTGCTCACGCCCCTCTTCCTCCGCGGCGTCCTCACCTTCCTCATCTGGTGGACCGCCGCCTGCCAACTGCTCTCCAGCCTCTTCGGCCTGTACTTCCACCAGCACCTGGCGGGCTCCTAGCCGCCTGCAGAAGACGCTCCTGGGGCCCCAAGGTCCCGGCCGAGCCAGCGTTCACGGCTGCCTCCTCCGTGTGTGCCTCAGTGTCCTCTGGCACAAGGTGGGCCTGGGAGTCCCCGCAGCGCCCACTGTGCGGGTCCAGCTCACCGCCGTGCCTGACTGTGGCCCCCTTGGAGCCCCGTGTTTCTGCCTCAAAACTGTTGCCCTGGGCCCAGTGGCAGCGGATCCCAGGGCCATTGTTCCCAGACTGCACGCCTCCCCACCCCGATTTGAGGCAGAAGTGGGGGTTCATTCTTCTGAATAAAAGAGCAGGCTGCTTTTACAAAGAGGACTGGAGTGGTTTGGGAGGTGGCTCCCTACACGTTGGTGTGGCTCAGGCCATCGGATGCCTGTGGGGGCCTCTGCGGGGTGAGCTTCCGGGCTGCGTGAAGGGAACCACTGAGGGAGAGCACAGGGCCGCCCAGACAGTAAGCAAAGGCCTGGGAGCAAGAAGTGAAGAGAGGAGGAAACAAGTGTTGAAAACTCCCAGTTCCCGTGGGTCTGGAGGCGACAAATCAGGGGAGAAGGAAGACGGGCTGGAGAAGCAAGAAGGGGGGGTGGGCAAAAGGGAGGAGAGGGCGGGAAGCGGCAGGGAGCAGGAGTGGACACTGAGGAAGAGAAGGGGGAAATGGAGATGGCAGATAAAGTTGTAGAAATCTTTCAGGAGGAACTGAAAGATAAAAGATAATGGAAAACAAGGAGGGGACAAAGGAAATCAGAGGACTGACCCAGAAGACTCTTCCAAAGAAAGTTCTGGAGAGAGACATCCAAGCAGAGGGAGACACTGATGGAGCCAGGCAAGGGGAACTCCTCAGGACGGCACGGGTGCTGCAGGACAAGAACTCCATTCCTGGACATGTGTCCGGAAAGTTCCAGAATGAAGACCAGCTCCTGGCCAGGACAGAACAGCTCACACCTAGTGGCTCAGTAATCAGAGATGATGGAGCGTTGTCTCCTCGTTCTGCTGGCCCCGCACTATGGCAGCACCCCGGGAGCCCCCGAAGCCGGCGCCCTGAGCCCACTGGCACAGACCCCCGGCGGTGGTGCCTCTGGCCATCTGGCCCTTCCCTTGCTCAGCCAGGGCTATGCAATGCTCCCTGCTCTCAGAGCTCAACACCATGTGGTTTAGGGACACATGGGCAGTTGGAAACACCTAATGAAAAGCAAGAGAGTGACCGGCACAAGGTACACATGGGACAGCCAAGGCAGGAAGAGCCCATGACGGTCACAGGCTCTCACTGCTGTGCGTTAAACCACAGCGGTCTTTTTGGGACACATTTCACAATTAAAAAAAAAAAAAAGAATGAGAGAAGGTGGAACCACAGAAAAATAGGGAAGATAGAAGGGGGTGGTCAGGATCCTGTGTTTTCAGGAGGAGAAGTATTACATTGTTAACTGACATGTCAGGGGGTAATCCCCACACATCAGTGCTTCTCACAGGAGGGGGTGATTCTGCCCCAAAGGGATACTAGTCAACATCTGGAGGCATTTTTTTCTGGAGACATTTTTGGTTGTCATGATTGAGACGGGACACGGACACTACTGCATCTGGTGGGTGGAGGCCAAGGATGCCATTCAACTCCCTGAAGTGCTCAGGATGGCCCCACCCCGGAAGTCAGCAATGCCCCGGCCCAGAAGCCCTATGTTACAGGAAACACAATGTACCGTTTCTAAACCAGCTGAGGAAAAGAGAATTTAAAAAAAAAAAGGGGGGGAAAGAAAAAAGAAAACCCAACAGCAAGTCAAGTCAAACTTTCAATGACTCCAGAGAAACGAGCAAAGGAGAAACTCAGTGCAAGGAAAAGACACAACAAACTGGAAGCAGAACCCAAGATGCACCCAGGCACCTTGGAACCGCTCTTGTCTGGGTCCCTGTGACCTCCACCTTGTCCAGTACTCAGGCCTCCTCCTGACCTTGCTGTCTCTTCCCCTGTCACCACCTGGTCACCACCCACGCCCTGGACGCCTTGCTGCTTCCCTTGTCCGAACAGTGAGGATCTACAAGGCTGGTGACTGGCCGTTGGTGAGGGCAGGCACTGAATGACGTCCTCCTCAAATTCACAGGTTGACGTCCTAACCTCTAGGACCTCAGAATGGGGCCAGATTTGGCTACCGGGGCTTTAAAGACGTAATTAAGTTAAAACGAGGCCATTAAGGTGGGTCCTTATAAGACAAAATTTGCTTTCTTTTTTCTATTACAACGAAATTTAGACACTGACATGCACAGAGGGAAGACGATAGGAAGACAGCCAGCAGCAAGCCAAGAAAAGGCCCTGGACAGATCCTTCCCTCATGGCCTCGGAAGGAATCAAACCCGCTGACACCTTGATTTTGGACTTCTGGTCTCCAGAACTATAGGAGAATAAATTTGGTTTTGTAAGCCCCCCAGTCTGGGGTACTTTGTTAAGGCGGCCACAGGACACTCAAGACAGGGAGGGTGTGTGGTATAAGTGGCTACCATCTCCTCGCAGGAGTATCTGCCATTTCTGTTAATCTCTGGATAGATTCCCCCAAAGATGACCCTGTCATGAGGACTCAGGGCCCATGGTTTACCTGGGAGTTGACCCCAGGGAGACTCCTTGGGGGTGGAGACATGAAACAGGGAGGGAGGAGCCCTGTGGAGGTGCCAGTGAACAGGTGACTAAGTGGGCAACCCGGGCTTGGTCCTGCTGGGGACCTTGGGGGACACTGTAGATCTGACTTGAGTGGACCCACCCCAGTGGTGAAGGACTGTCTACAATCATTGCCCGAGGCCTGCTCCTGGGATGTTGGGTCATGCTTCTACGGGGGAGCCCCCAGTCTGGGCTGCAGTGGCTTACAGCCAAAAGCAGTTGGTGGCAACCATGACTGCTGGACTTGGGGACAGGCGCTGGCAGAGGCGGTTAACATATCCCTTGATCCCTACCTAGCAATTTTGTTCCTGGAAACACAGACGCACCAGTGCACGAACACAAAGAGGCACATATCAGATTTGCTTTGCACATACCAGGAAGTTCAGCTCTAATTGTCTTCAATAAACAGGATAAAGTGACTCATATTGCCACAAGTTGAGAGGCAGTTGAGAGCTTCAGGCAAGGCTGGATCCAGCAGCCCCGACAATGTCACAAATACTGCAACTCCTTTGTTCATCTGTGCTGGCATTATCAGTGCCAGCTTCACCCTGGGATTGCTTTCTACCTTGTGATCACAAGACAGTCCCAACAATTGCCTGGGCTGGTGTTTCTTCCCTCAGGGCCAGTGGGAGAGAGAAAGGGTGCTTCCAGAAGTTCTCCCTGGAAGTGGTTAGCATATGTCTTCTCTGCTGTCATGGGCGGAGATGGAGTCTGTGCCCACCTCCATATTTTAGGGGATGCCACAGTGGTTGGGAGGAAAAGGGGGGGGGGTTGACCCAGACCCTCCCAGGCTTAGGGGCTGGTACACGAGGTGGGACTGGCCAGAAATCGGTAGGATGTGACAGGCAAGTTCAGCAGTCCCCAGGAGCCACTACCTCGTTGTCGCAGCAACAGATCATGTTGATGGCTCAATGACCATCAATAAGGGATGTCATCACAGGCCACCACCCCAGGGAAACACCAAACTGTGGCTGAACAGTGAGACAGACGGTACACAGCAGGGACGAACGTGCAAGAAATACGGTTGATTGAAAGCAGTTTGCAGAGCAGCTCAGGGTCAGCAAGGTAGAATGTACTTGAACCACTCACTCCCGCCCCCACGAGTGCGCACACCCAGTCGCCCCTCCTCCCGGGGCATGTGGAGGCTCCCACTTCCCGCCTCTGGTCAGGTGCGCCTTACAAGTTGGTCCAGGTAACAGGCTGCAGTCTCAGTGGCCACTGTGAGACCTCTGGTGGCCTCCTCATCCTCGTGTCCCTGCAGACAGCCACACTCGCTCCTAAAGCCTCGACTGGCTGGGGAGCGGAGCCCCCCACGCACGGCAGACGGGCAGGGCACGGGAGAGAAACAATAGGACTTTGAGGCCATGCTCGCTGCAGCAGGATGCAGCCCATCCTGACTGATGACGTGGCTTGCCACATCTGTCCTCAAAAGGGACAAGTGTTTCTGCACAGGATGGCTCCGGAAGGACACATGAGAAACTGATCACAGAAGACACCTTGGCAGAGGGAACTGGGCGGCCGACCTACTTCTCACCGCAACTCTTTTACAGTCTGAGTTTTCTAGAAGACCACAGTATGTGTTAATAATTGAAACAATAATTACATTAAAAAGGTTTACTCAAGGGACGCTTGGCTGGCTCAGTCGGTAGAGCTGATAATGTCCTCCCCAAATCTCAGGGTCCTGAGTTCGAGCCCCATGTTGGGCATGGAGCCTACTTTGAAAAAAAAAAAAAGGTTTATTCAAGAATATATTAAAAAATCTGTCAAAATAACCTCAACCCTGTTTTTGGCTCAAAAGGGAGGGTGGGTTGGGGGTCAGAGCTGGAGAGAAGAGACGTGGACAGAAAAAAAAGTCATTTTAATTTTTATTAAATATACTCTCTTGGCACAAATCTTTTAAAATATATAAACATTATATATAAACAAAGTGTCTTCATGGCATCAAAATGTAACTCCAGATCAGGATGGACACCGGTGGGAGGGGCGTGACCACGGAGGGCACCAGCCCCGCTGTGTGTGCTGCCAAGGCCCACTCGGCCGGCTGCCCCCGGGGAGGCACAGACCGGCCAGCAGGACCTGGGGCTCCTCCCCTCTGCCACCCAGCCTGAGGCTCAGAGAAGGGTGCTGCCGAATCATTCGTTTGGTCTCACCTGCCTGCGGTGGACCCCCCCAGCCCCTGGCACCTTCTCTCTCCTGGTGGCCCTTGGGTCCCCACCCTGTCTCTCTGTGAGGGGTTCCTGCCTCTCCTGCCGAGCCCGGGTGCTGGGCAGGGCGAGGAGAGAAGGTGGGAAGTCCACCCAACAGAACAGCCTGAGACCCTGGGGACGAGACTCGGGCTGGCCAGCGGACACATGCTAGGAAGGACAAGAGCGCGCTTCACACCTGCAGGTCCAAGGCAATGACAGAAATGGGACAGAACAAAGGGGGGAAATGAAAAGTCACGACTGGAAACGTGCACGGGGCAAACACACCCTCTTAGGCCCTTTTACACATCGTGACTGCGGAGCTGTCTGTGAGAACCAACCCTCTGGTCACCGTCCGCCTGGAAGCAGACCACACGGGTCGGGTGACCAGACCCAGGGTCAGCCAGATTGGAGAACAAAACCAAAAGAAATCAAGAAACTCCCAATGTCATCCTGAAATGTGACACCCAGCAGACCTCAGGGGACTTCTCCCCATGAGACCAGCTCCCTGGGGGTGCCCTGGGGTACCCCAACTCCTCTGAGAATCCCACCCCTGGGCTACACATGATCTCAGGGGCTCCCGCTTTGGGAAGATCAAGGCTGCCAGTAGCCTCCAAGTGCTCTATTCATGGAAATCAGACAACTCTGTGGGCCTTAAACTGCTCTGTGTTTTGGCCAAGTGCCTGCTCAGGTGGGGAGCCAGGGATGTGCCAGATGCCACACGTCCCCGCAGGAGCCGGCGCGCCTGGGGCAGAGGGCAGGGGCTGAGCCCAGGCCTCTGTTGGTGTGGCTTGCGGGATAGGGGTGGGAGCTTCCAGTCCAGAGGAGGTGAGTTTTCAGCAGATGCCCTCTGGCTAGGACTCAGATGCAAACCCATGGCAAGTCCTCAAACCCTGCTGCCTGGAGGCGATGTGACCCTCCTGGGAACATTACAAACCGGATGGGTGGGCCACAGAAGGGAAGACCCACTCCCGGTGCCCTACTTTGGCCGCAGAGTCCAGGATCCAAATAATGCTCTTGGGAGAAGGCTGTTCCGAAGCAGGAGGCTCTGGTGACAGGGGAGTCATGTCACCTGGGAAGTAATGGCAAAGGCAGTACAGGTGGGGCGGGGGAGGACAGGAGGCTGTATTTGTAGCCCCAGCTGAGCAGGAGGCTGGCCCCACCTCAGCAGGGCCTGGACAGGCTTCCCCGAACACTCGGGGGCTCCCTCCCCTCTGGGGGCACGGAGGCAGGCCGAGTCTGGCTCTGAGCCCAGTGGGCACGGGGTCACTAGAACCAGGAGCATGTGCAAGATCACAGGGCACCAGGAGGTGGTGCGGGTCACTCCCAGATCAGGGCATTTAGGGCAACGCCTCCAGGAGACAGTGCCAGCCCCAGGGAGGAGGGATGGGGAGAGTGTGGTAGCCCTGCCCACCAGCCTCAACATTGCACTTCAAGGGCCGCCGGCTTCTGGGACGGAGGCCAGGTCTCCCAGCTTATTCTACAAGGTGCTCCGACGCGGTTCCCAGGGTGGAACCACGCGCACCCGCACTCCCTGGGCTCAGAGAGGGGTCAATGGTCCACCACCTCGCGTGGAAGCTCGGCTCCCCATCTCGAGAGCATCTGGCCCGCCGGCTCCCTAGCTCTGCAGGTGCCGCAGCAGGATCTGCATGAGGTCGAAGGTGGTGAAGCTGATGCCCACGGCGATGGGGCCCTTGAGCCAGTTCATGCTCAGGCCCTTGTAGAGGCCACGCACAGCGCCCTCCTCCCGCACGATGGCACGCAGCGTGTGCGCGATGGATGCGTGCGGGTGACCCGTGACCCCAGCTGTCTGCATGCGCCGCCGCACCACGTCCAGGGGGTACGAGGCTGACTGCCCGATGAGGCCAGCACAGGCCCCAAATATCATGCGCTCAAAGGGGTAGGGCTGCGGGCGGCCGCTGTACTCTGTGGGTGAGGGACAGAGGGGCCGTGTGAGGGCATCACAAGAGGGCACACGCCCCGTTGTGGGTGCACCACCGCCCCCCCCCCCCACCCACAGCCGGCACTCACACGGGCCCACGCTCTGTCCCTGCTGTGGCTCAGGACTCCCTGGCTCCCCTGGGCCTTCCCACCCTGGCCTCCTCACCTCCCGGCCATTCCTTTTGAATCAAATTTGAGAAGACAAGTTTCTAAAAAGGCAGAAACTCACAAATAATCCCTTAACCAAGTCGTACGACCCAGAATGAACTCCCAACTAATCGCTCTTGTTTTCCCATCAAGCAAAGAAGGAAATCAGTATGGGCGATTGCGACCCTCTCCACCACCCAGCCTGCTCCGTGGATACCCTCCGCATGGATGCAGGGATGCAGGGATGCGGGGAGGTGAGCAGCTGTGAGGACGGAACATGCGGGACAGAGGAAGGAGCAGCAGACAAACAAGAGGGGTTCTTTAAAACTGTGTGGCTGTAGGGGTGCCTGGGTGGCTCAGTTGGTTAAGCATCTGACTTTGGCTCAGGTCATGATCTCACAGCTTGTGGGTTCGAGCCCCACGTCGGGCTCTGTGCTGACAGCTCAGAGCCTGGAGCCTGTCTTCGGATTCTGTGTCTCCCTCTCTCCCTGACCCTCCCCTGCCCATGCTGTCTCCCTCTCTCTCTCTCAAAAATAAATAAAACATTAAAAAAAATGCGTGGAAGCATCAGCGGTGTAAGGGATGCAGTTCTTGTAAAGAGCCCTTGGCAGGGAGCAGGGCTGGGGGTGGGGAACATAGGACCTCAGCTTCACCTGGAACATGTTCTTTAACAAAAAACATTTTGGAGCAACGTCAACACCTGTTTGTGTGGGGCATGGGGCGCGAGGGGGTGGTGTGGGTAGCAGGCATGGGTGGTGGCCTATTGTTCTCCGTATTTTTCTGTACTTTCTGAATTTCTCAAAATTACCTAAACACAAGAGGGCACTCCCTCCGCCATCTAGATTGTGCCGGGGATGCTCTGTGCCCGAGTGGCTGCCCCCGCTCCGGGTGACACTCTGGATTTCACAAAGCGGGTCTTAAAATGCGGCACGAAAGGTGGGGAGTCTAGCAGCCTTGGGGGGGCTCGATATGGGTGCTGTTCTGACTCGGACCTTGGCTGGGCCCGGGGGGGGGGGGTCTTGGGGTCCTGCCTCTGAGCGTGTGTGACCTCGGGAGGTGCTGCTCCGGCTTCCCGCTCCTTACCTCTGTGCAGGCTCTTGAGCGTCTCATAGGTGAAGAAGCTCAGCCCGGCGTAGGGAATGACCCCCAGCACGGTGGGCGTGAACCCGTGGTAGAGGGTCTTCAGGCCCTCCTCTCGGGAGATGCGGATGAAGACGTGAAAGATGTTGCTGTACCTGCAGGACAGAGTGGTGGAGAGGGTGGGCTGCGGGCACACCACGGGGCCGCTGGCCTCCTCCCATTCTCTGCTCCTCCCGGAAGTCGGGCGGGCCACGGTCTGGATGTTGATGCCTTCCTTCTTTAAGCAACACACTGCAAAAGCTTCGGCATTGGAGGGGGAAGTGCGTGCCTAAGGCTGTAGCCTGCCTTCATCTCCTGGGTCACTCTGCTGGGCATTTGTAACGTATCCGTGCCAATCCAAAATGGAGACTTTAGGGGCATCTGGGTGGCTCAGTCGGTTGAGCGTCCGACTTTGGCTCAGGTCATGATCTCATGGTTCGTGGGTTTGATCCCCATGTCGGGCTTTGCACTGACAGCCGGGAGCCTACTTTGGATGCTGTCTCTCTCTCTCGGCCCCTCCCCCACTCGTGCTCTCTCTTCCTCTCTCAAAAATAGACACACATTTAAAAAAATGAAGACGGGGCGCCTGGGTGGCTCAGTCGGGTAAGCGTCCAACTTCGGCTCAGGTCATGATCTCACGGTTCGTGGGTTCGAGTCTTGCATCAGGCTCTGTGCTGACAGCTCAGAGCCTGGAGCCTGCTTTGGATTCTGTGTCTCCTTCTCTCTCTGCCCCTCCCCCACTCGTGCTGTCTCTCTCCCTCTCAAAAAATAAATAAACATTTAAAAAAAAAAAAAGAAGACTTTTAGTTTGATATAAGTAGAAGTGGACCCTCAGGCTTAGAGAACCAATTACTGCCTGTCTGGAGTAGTGGCAGAATGGAACGCCTGGCCTGGGAACTCACATTTCCTTTGGGGTCACGGCCATCCTCGCTCTGACCAGGTCCAGGGGGTAGGTCAGCGAAGCAGCTGTCGTTCCAGCTAGTGCGCCCGCCAGGAGGCGAGGCCAAGGGGGCAGGGCTCTGAAAGAGGGGGAGGAGAGAAAGTGAGGACCCCCCTAAGACTTGGGGTGCCCACAAATCTCGGCCAGTGGGGAGAAGCAAGCAATGCGCAGGGGCTGGCCGCCTTATGTCCCTGTCCCTCTTGGACAGACGTCATTTTGAGGTTCCCACGGCTGCCTTTCCTTGGCATCTGCTTGTTTGGATTAATGAAGTGTTCCTTCCCTATGGACACTGGGGCGCAGTTGGGATCGGGGCCCTCCCGGGACTTAGGTTCTGAGGGGAGACTGGGCAAACGAGAGTTCTGCCGTGGTAAGCGTGTGGAGACAGGAGGACAGGGTGGTGGCACAGAGTTGAGAGGGGTTTTGGGGCAGGCTGGGGTGGGCACTCACTCTCCTCGGAAGCCATAGTAGTGGCCCAGGATGCGTTTGTACTCCTCGTGGGCGCTGAACTGGATGGCGGCGTAGGGCACGACACGCACCATGGTGGCTGAGTTCCCGCGCCACAGGCTGAGGAAGCCCTCGTTGAGGTAGGTGAAGTAGAGGAGCCGGAACGCCTCCTGGGGGTTGGCAGGGGGCAAGGTCAACACCCTGGCCTGCCCTGTGCCCCACTCCATGGTGAACAGCCTATTCTGTCCAGCACTGTGACTGGGGGCCACCTGATCGGTCCCACCCCACCTTACCCCCACATTCTCTGGGCCCCGTGCAGGGACCCCTCTCCCCCTACTCCCCTGACCCTAGGAAGAGTCATGAGCCAGGGGAAACCTGGTTTGCATACAAGAGCCCCACACAGAGGGTGTTTTGCTAGTCTGTCCAGTAGTCTAGCTTTCAAGGATATTCTTTAGCTCTTCCTGTATTAAGAAGGTGACGCCCGCTCTCTGTTTAAAAAGGAATCAAATGTGAAATAGTGGGTTTAGAACTTCACGTCCTCTCCCCACTTCCCCCAAGGATGAGGGTCTCCTGTCAGTGCCTGGGGTGGGCTGCATCCAGGCAGAGGTCGGGGCGCCAAGACAGGCGGCCCCGACTCCAGGGCCTGGTGGGGAAGGCCTCAGGTCACCTGGCAGCCTGGGAACTGGCTTGTGGGGGAACGAAAGGGTAAAAACCACTTTGAAAAGCATCTTCCTCCACCCCCGGGCCACATGCCACCACCTCCTGGCAGCCCAGCAGGGTGGACAGTGATGGCTCCAAAGCCAGGAGTCAGTGACCTAGTGACTCACCTTGGCAGAAAATCTTTTTGAAGACACTGCAAAAAAACAAAAACACAACAGAGACCATTAGATGTGAAGGACAGGACCTCGGTCTGTGGGACCCCCACTGCTGGGGTCAGTCTGAGCAGGGGGAGTGAGACCGGGCACTGAGGCGGTTTCTGTGCCAAGGGCTGAGGTTGGGGCGGGGGGTGACTGCACCATAAGGGGTCTTGCAGACTCCCTCTCCTCACTTCCTGAGCATCTGCCGTGTTTCCAGGACACCCTCACACGCTCACCTGTGCGGACAGGTGTGCACACCTACTGCCCTCCGAGCTACACCCAGCACCCCGAGGCTGTCATGCTGCACGTTCGTTCCAGGCCACAGTGCCACGGCCGCACGGGGAGGTGTGTGCTCAGCTGCACGTTCTTTCCCATGTCAGCTCACTCCTCTGGGAGGAGGCTGCTATTAATGTCCTGTTTTGCGGATGAGAAACTGAGGCACAGGGAGGCTAGGGGACCAGCTCGAGGAGGGCCTAGCTTGAATCTGCAGTCCCTTCCTCCCCAACAGTTGAGGGGCCGGGGTCCCAGCTTCTGACTGCCCTGTTGTAGGCACTGGTCACGGTCTATGGGATGGAAAGGTCTCATCTTCAGGGGACGCTGTGGATGCTCAACCTCGAGGAGAGAGGGTGAAGGTGTTTGGAGCCAGGCCCCCCTCTAAAGGAATGTCCATGTCCTCAAGCCGTGGACAATTGAATGGGACTTTATTTGGAAACAGGGTCTTTGGAGATGTAATTAAATTCAGATGAGATCTTAACAGAAGTGGGGTGGGTGGGCCCTACATCCAATGACAAGTGTCCTTAGGAGTGGACACAGACGCAGAGGGCAAAGCAGAGTCCAGGGCGATGCGACCACAAGCCAAGGATGCCTGGAGCCCCGGGAGCTGGAAGGCTCCTCCCCCAGAGTCCACAAAAGGAACCAACGGGGATGACACCCTGCTTCCAGACTTCCGGCCTCTGGAGTGTAAGCTGTGGTTTGTGGTGCTTTGTGATGGCAGTCTGGGGGCCAGCAGGGTTTCTGGGTGGACTTTTAAGAGGTATTTTTTTTAAGTTTACTTATTCATTTTGAGAGAGAATGAACAGGGGGACGGGGGGCAGGGGGAGAGAGCAAGAGAATCCCAAGCAGGCTCTGTGCTAGAGCTCGATGCAGAGCTTGATCCCACGAATCATGAAAGCACGACCTGAGCCAAAATCAAGCAGTTGGATGCTTAACTGACGAGCCACCCAGGCGCTCCTAAAAAGGCATTTTTAAAGCCAATTTGCAGTGCAGCTTGTGGGGGCTGCAGAGGAAGGCGAGCACCCGGAGGCATCTCTAGCGTATACGACAGGCAGACAGAGAGCATTTACCTTGGAAGATGATTTTGGTTCGGTCCAGGGGAGCTACTGCCGTTTTGGCAAGAGCACCAGCCAGGGCCCCAGACAGGAGGGAGCTGAGAACTTGCCTGTGGTCGCTCTGCAAGAAAACATATGGACACAGTCTGTCATGCGGGGGGGGGGGGGGGGTTCTGCTCCGCTGGGGGCATCGCCCAGGAGGAACATCTTCCTTCTACCCCTGGTCGAGGGCTGTAATTCACACAGCTGTCAAGGTGTCACAGCCCTGCTGGGCCCTGGGCACAGTAGGGCACAGGGCAAGCCGTCATGAGTCCAATGGCTACAGAGCCTGTGTGGGACATAATGAAAACCTTCTGGGTGACACGGACGATCCACGTAAGAGGTGACTCACTGGCTGGGGTGTCCCATGCATTCCCAACTTCTGAGAGACAGCCGAAATAGGACTGACCCCAAACAGGAGAGTCACTGCACCCCAAGTGCAGACCTGGCTGCGTCAGCTGCCTGTGTGCGCTAGGCTCCTGTTCTGCAGCGGTCAGAACTAAGTCACAGGGGCCCTTGTGGGCTGGGGACCAGGCAGTGGCATCAGGCAAGCAGACCCTCTGTGTTAGTGTGACCCCTTTCCACAGCTTTCCATCAGGCCTGCCAGAGACCAGTATTTGTGGTTCTTTTTCCAGCCAAGGTGAAGGTGACGGTGACAATGCCAGTGACAGTACCGGCCTGCATCACGAGGCTAGCCTCAGAGCCAGCACTGTCCCCAAGTCTTCTCAAGGCTCCCTGGGAGGAGTTGCACAAGAAGTCACCTGCTTACCATGCTGGAGCTTCCACTCCCCCAGCTGACTCGCCCACAGAACTTTCGTCACCACGGGAAGCACTAGGACCTGGAGGTGCTCCCATCTTTCCTGGCTCCACTGAGGAGAGATGGGGAGGGGCAGGCTACTCAGTGATCCCAGGAGTCCCTGGAGTCTGACAGGAACCAGGTACCCTGAGGATCCTTGGGACACGCACTGTGTGTGGGGGGATATGTACAAGCTCCCCCTCCCCTCGGAACAGCCAGTCCACAGGGAGAGCCAGACATGAACTAAATGTGTTGAGTCACCAATCCAGGAGGGCTGTGATGAGGGGGTTTAGGGTCCCAGGAGAACACGGGGTAGGTGGTGAGGGGCTGAGGTTGAAGGATTAGGCACAGCTAACTGGGATGTGTGTGTGTGTGTGTGTGTGTGTGCGTGTGTGTGTGTGTGAGAGAGAGAGAGAGAGAGAGAGAGAGAGAGAGATGATATTAGATGGTATTATGGGGGGAGGAATGGAACACCCAGAGGCCCTGGTGAGAAGCAGGGGTTCCTGCGGGACCATAAGACAGGCAGGGTAGCTGACGTAGGGAAAGGGAGGGGGCACGTAGGGAAAGGGAGGGGGCACAGGGAGGAGAGGAGAAATGAAAGGCAGGTGGGGGCTGGACTCCAGGGAGCCCGGGGGCCCAGCAGGCAGAATGGGCCTGCTTATAACTGTAAGCAGAGAGAAGACAGCGCCTGCAGAAACTCAGGGCGGGCGGAGAGATGGAGGCTAGGCCCAGGGGATGGGTAAGAGGCATGGGGTGGAGTACAACAGGCAGGTTGGGTCTGAGTGGGCATGGTGAGGTCCAGCATCACTCCCCGAGTTTGCTCAGCTCTGTGGGTAGATCAAGGGTGAAGAGCTGGATTCCGAGTCTGTCTGCACACCTGGCCTGCACCTGGGCTCTGTCCTGACTGCCTGCAATGACCATGGCCTTTCTGATTTCCTCATCTCTGACACGGATGTGCTGTTCCCTGGCCAGGTCTGAGTGCCCCCAGGGGCCGTGGTGCCCTGTGATCTGGCCCTGTCCCTGGAGGGTTTCACCTCTTTTTCCTTAATGCCCCCAGCACCCCCACCCACCCACCAGCCTGGCCCTCGCTGCCCTACAGAAACGGCCTCCCATGGCAGTGTTTTCCCTCCTCAGGTTCTGTGGTAGAGCTTCACCGTGGGCTTTCATCTTCTCCTCGCTTTATAGAAGCCTGTCACTGGGGCCCCTGCCTTTTCTAGATCGCACAGCAAGGTTCTGGAGGTCTGGTCCCACCACTTCGAGAAGTGTTGATGGCAGAAGCCACAAGGTTCAGTGGTGTTCCCTGCAGCAGCTCTGAGGCCCAACGGGCTCCCAATGTCCTCTCTGAATCAGCGTGATGACTGTTCATCTCATGGGCCACTGAGAGCAGAGGGAGTACCCGTGGACAGGCCATGTGCCCTGGTGGTCCCAGGGGCAGAGCCAATGTGTCCCCTCCACGCGCTTCACTAGGCACCTTCCTGCACAGCCTGCGGTTCTTGGCGTCATAAATCTACTTCTGCACACCGGGAACACATGGCCGTCAGCCCTGACTCACGATGGGGCGCTCCGGGGATGTGCTGGGAGCCCAGTTCACGTGCTCGGTGGACGAGACAGCTGCTGCCTTTGGCCAACACTTCGGTGGCCCTTACATGACCACAGCTGGCTTATTCTTGAAAGAGCTCGGCCCAGGCACCACGGAGCTGTCAGTCTCCATGTGTATCATGGAGAGGCTGTGAATGAACAAGGTGGATGGCCTAGTAGAGAGAAAGCGGGCAATCCAGACAGGATCCACACGGGCTGCGGACACCACAGGATGCTCAGGTCCTTAACCAAAGAAACGGCTTTACAGAGGAAGCTCCCCACAGCTAACTGGTCAAGTGGACCAAGCCTGGTGGCAGTCGTGCTTGCCAGCACGGAACCAGCACTGCGCATGGTCCTGGTCCTTTTGCTGGACACGCCCACTTGGTGGAATTCGGGCAGCCAGCCAGGGGCAGGGGGGTGACACGGCGCTCTCGCCCTGCAGGGAAGTTCACTAACCCGTGAGGGATGGGTGTGCCTGCTCTGCTGTTTGGCCTCGCTCTCCCCGCATCCACCCCCAGTGTGGCCCCACGAACCAGTCCTCCCTCCCACCTGGTGCTTCACAGGGGACCTGGAATTTGAGGAAGAAGGGGGAGGGCCAGAGGATGCCGCTTTGGCCTTTGATCCTGTGGACTTTGAGAATGGCCCACACGCCCTGGAGCCGGCTTTCTGTGTGGGCCGGGCAGTCTGTGTTCCAAGCCCCACTGGAAGAACTTCTACTGGCTTCTACGGTGAATGAGAACGTAGCCGATCCAATTTCTTTAAAAGGAAATATACCTTTTCCTCAATTGAAGGGTGGAATCAGGGAGGAGCTTGAGAGAGGAACCCGGCAGCTGAGAGCATACCCCATGTGCGAGCACCCCCCGCCCCCACAGCTGGGCCTGCCCATGACTAGTGGTCAGATCCGAGTGAGATAAAGGACCCTGTTTGACATCCTAGCCAAATCTGGGCGAGGTTCTGGCTTCTTACCACGTGGCTGGGCAGGTTGGATCCACATTGCAAACAGGAGTTAAAATGGAGCAGAAGGTGGCCGGCCCGCACCGCCTGTCCCTCACGGCCTCCCAACCACACAGCTCCGACGGAGTGTGTGTGTGCGGGGTGGGGTGGGGGGGTGATTTGTAATTGGGTGCAGGAACACAGAAGAGAGATCTCGGGCAAGTGGCCACCGGGGAGGCGGGGTACTTGCCTTGGAATTGACAGGTGAGGGCAGGACGGCCTCGGCATCCTCACGCACACGCGCCGCACTTTCCTTCACACCATTACCCATTCCAGGCCAGCTCCGGGCCTCGGGAGACTTGGTCCTGGGAGAGAGAGGCATGGTGAGACCCAGTGAGGGGAAGGCGGCCTCCCCAACCCGCCTCAGGCCTGTGACTCATCCCTGAGTCACCTGAAGCGAGACCTGCCCTAGCCCGGTGCTCTTCCCAGCCGGGCTTCTGTCTCCCTGCAGGGGAAGGATGCTGGCACCTGCTTCTGAATGCCAGTCCCCAGCACTGGCTTAATCATTTACAAAAGTGCTTCTGATTGGCCCTTTGATTTGATCCTCACAAACAGGACTCTGAGTTGTCTGGCTTTTTTTTTTTTAAACCTAGTAACAACCCCAGGCAGATGGGCTCAGAGAGGTGAAGCCACCCCTGCAAGGTCACACAGCAGAAGGCAGAGGTGTGGCAGGCTTGGCGGGGAGGGGTGTCCCACCTGCCTGGACCCAAGCACCCACTGGGATTTTGTCAGCTTGGACCTGAGTATCTATCAACAGAAGCACTTAGAAAATTAATCTTTTTCCTATTGCAAGTGTGCCTGATCTTTCTGACCAAGCTTACTGTAAAGGGCCGTAATACTTGAGGACTCCTCCCCGGAACCTATATTTAACCTCCACGTGGAAGTGCGTGCAAAGCCCAGCAAACCACAGCGACGGGACCAGAAGGAAAAAAGGATTTAAAACTAGTGCCACCAAGATGCTGATTGTGCATTGGTGTTCCTGGAGGCCCCGTGCTCTAAAATCATCCAATAAATCGGGGCACTTGGGTGGCTCAGTTGGTCAAGAGTCCGACTTCGGCTCAAGTCACGATCTCAAAGTTCATGGGTTCGAGCCCCGCATTGGGCTCTGCACCAACAGTGCAGAACCTGCTTGGGATTCTCTCTCTCCGTCTCTCTTTGCCTGTCCCCAACATGGGCGGGCACGTGCGCGCGCGCGCGCACACACACACACACACACACACACACACTCTCTCTCTCTCTCTCTCTCTCAAAATAAATAAATAAAATTTAAAAAATCAATGCACTTTCCCATAAAATAATGCAGACACACCCTGAGCAGACTGTGAAGGCCCCTCCTGCCCTCCAGGGCCTCCCAGGCACCCCAGGTCAATGCCAGAGCAGAGCGTCCTAGACAGCACACACAGGATTCCCCTCCACTTGTCCTCTGCTGCTGTTTCCTCCCTAAGATGGGCCCTGGTTCCAGGAAGAATGGCTGCTTCCAAGAGGGCAGGAAGCATAAAGATGAGCCCCGAGCACCCTCAGATCCCAGGGAGGAACCAAAGCCAATGGGGGTGTGACGATGAGACAGGCAGGGGAATCAGAGGGCTCCCCATGGCCCATAGCTGGGACACCCCAAGCAACAAGTACCGGATAATCATCCAACATGTAAAATAAATGTCCACAAGTCCGCAGATAGAAACAGATAATAAGGGGTGCCTGACAGGCTCAGTCAATGCAGTGTGTGACTGTTGATCTTGCGGTTGTGGGTTTGAGTCCCATGTTGGGTGTAGAGATTACTTTAAAATCTTAAGGAAAAAAAAAAGAAAGAAAGAGGGGCACCTGGGTGGCTCAGTCATTTAAGTGTCTGACTCTTGATTTCGGCTCAAGTCATGATCTCGTGGTTCATGAGATCAAGCCCTGCATAGGGCTCTGTGCTGACAGCATGGAGCCTCTTGGGATTCTCTCTCTCCCTCTCTCAAAATAAACATTAAAAAAGAAAGAATTGAATACATAAATAAATGGGAAGAAGAGACAAATCCCCCAGGCAAACAATTTGTGAAGCTCCACTCTTGGGGGGGGGTGCGTGACTCCCCACCCCTCAGGTGTGGGCTGCGTGTGGGGACTTCCTTCCAAGGAGTACACAAAAGATGACGAGAGTAACTGCACGGTGGAGACACCTGACGGGTCCCACCTCAGCCGGGTGATCAAGGTCAATATCACACGAAGAGTCACGCCGATGGCCTATGCTTGGGACACGGTGTGCACTGTGATGAGAAGGGCGCTTCACCCACGTGGTCCTCATTAAACCCATCACACAGGGCCAACCATGAAAAAGCACCAAGCAAATCCCAGCTGGGGGGCATCATACAAAATACCTGACTTGTTCTCCTCAAAACCGTCGAGGTCCTCAAAACCCAAGAAAGTCCGAAAAACCGTCTCAGTCCAGAAAGAGCCTAAGGAGACATGAGGATTAGATGTCAGGTGGGATTTGGGGACAAGAAAAGGATATTAGGGGAAACTGAGGAAGAAGTGTGAATAAACTATGGCCTTCAATTAATAGTAAATCTATCAGTATTCATTAGTTGTGAAAAAAAAAATGTACCAAAGTAACGTAGAATGTGATTAATAGGGGAAGCTAGGTGTGTGGGGTGTAGGGGAACCGTTAACTTTGCCAATTTTTATATAAATCCAAAACTGTTCACAAACCAACAATGAGAAACTAGGCCCGAGGGACATTTTCAAGCCAGCTGCTGTGGTACCGGCCCTCGGGGTGCACTGAGGCTGTATCGTCCCCACCCTGTAGTGGGTACAGCTGTGGCTCAGCACCGTCCCCGCGGCTATGGGTCCCAGGGGGTGATCCCCACATCTGGGCACTCAGACGGGTCTTGCAGCCTTTCCTAGGGCTGTGTCGAGGCATGGGCATGTTCCACGTGGACTCGTTCTGCAAAAGTGTCTTCCTGAGGAAGGATCCAGCCACACGAGGCTCTGATCTGTGGCCTCACCCTCCTCCCTCCCCCCTCCCTCCTTCCCTCCCTCCCTCCAGCTCCTGCTCTAAGCTCCCCAGGAGATAACAGCTGGTTTGGGGGCAGGCGGGTGGTGCTCTGCACGGACAGGCTGTACGGGCTCAGGTCAGGACGGCCTGTAAAGCCCACTGCAACTTTCTTCCCTCGGTTGCCTGGCTCCAGGCAGGGAAGTACAGGAACTCAGTGCAGACAATTCATTAAGGAGGCCCGGTGTGGTGGACCTACAAGTGTGTCGCCGCAGGTGACAAAGCGCCCAAGGCAAGTCATTAGGGCATGGTCTGGCAGAGGGCTGACCGGTAGCCCCCAAGAGAAATCTCCACCTGGAACCTGTGAATGTGACGTGATTAGAAAAAGGGACTTTGCAGATGGAATTAAGGTAGGGATCTTGGGATGAGATCATCCAACGTGATCTGGTAAGACAGAAGAGGACACATAGACAGGAAGGCCATGTGACCACATGGGCAGAGATTGGAGTGATGTGGCCACAAGCTGGCCACCGCCTGGAGTCCCCAAAAGCTGGCAGAGTCAAAATCCTGCCCCGGGGACTTCAGAGTGCACGGTCACACACCCTAGTTTTGAACTTTTAACTTCCAGAATTATGAGGGAATAAAAATCACCAGTTTGTAGTGATTTGTTATGGCAGCCACAGGAAACTAAGATTAAGGGCCCTCTTTAGGGAAGAGACTGGGGGCTCTGGGCACCCCCACCACAGGAGAGTGAGAGGTCTCAGGCTTCCAGCTGTTCACCAGGGTCCAGTGCCTCCTGGCAACTGGCCAAGGATCACGGAGTGGAGACGAGATCCTTACTCTGGGGGAATGAAGGCGGTCAGATCTCAAGATTTTGTCCCTTAGGTCAAGGGCTCATCTCTTTAAGAAATAAAGAGTTCTTTGCTATTTCAAATCAGTAACCAAAAAAAAAAAAAAAAAGAAAAACCCAAGACCAAAAAAAAAAAAAAAAAAAAAAGGCAAAAAACCCCACCAGGTCACCAGGAAAGAAATAACCTATAAAATATGACACCCCCCCCGAAAAAAAAGCCAGATGTCCAGCTGAGCTCACAACAGAGAAAGGCAGGCTGAACCCTCACCGAAGGGCTGTTTGCAAGTATTGCAGCAGTAACACAACGGCGCCAGGAGATGGGGGTGGGCAAGGAGTGGGGGGCGCGCACATCTTTGTAGGTGGTCTGGCAAACGCCTTGAAATGTGTGCTCCCCCAATACAAGAGCCTGAGGACTCGCTGGCTCTATGGCCACTGCCAGCCTGCTGGTCCCAGCAAAGGCCTGCAAGGGAAGCTACACGGAAGGAGGGGGCAGAGGGAATGCGTGACTCACATCCCCATGGGGGGAAGCCACTCAGCCTGTCACTAATGAGCAGAGCCCACCTTGACTAAATGAGCAAGGTCACCACTGGTGACAGGACCTATAGACAGCCTGCGTCCCCAACACGATGCCCTAGGAGGGACGCGGCATCGCTGTGGTGGGCTCCCTACGAAAGATGCACACTGCAGGCTGACCCCGAGGAAACAGCACACAGACCACACCGAGGACACTCTGCCAAGAGCGTGAAGCTTGGGGATGATGAGGAAAGACTGAGGCACCATCACAGGTCAGGGGAGACTAGGCAGATAGGTTGACGAAATGCAGTGTGGGAGCCTGGACCGGAAGGAGAACATGAGGGGAAACGCAGGGTGGGGGTCCGAATTCAGGCTGGAGGTGAGCGCCAAAGTTGCCTCGGAGAGGTTTTCTGGTTCAGGTAACTGTATCCTGTATGACGCTAACATTGGCAGCTGGATGAAGGGTCTACTGGAACTCTGGTTATTTTTGTCACTTTTCTGTAAGCCTGAAATTATTTCAAAATAAAAAGCTAAAAACAAATGCCCTAAGGAAACCATGACCTTCTGCATGTGCTAGAGGTTTCAGAGAAACCTATTTCAGAGGTTTGCGGTGCTGAGGGTGCAGAGGGGCTGGGTGGCTGAGCCCCTCCTTGTCCAGCTTGTGCCTCCAAGCCAGGGGCTTAGCGTCTTGGGCTGGGGAAGGGCTCTGGCAGCCACGGGAGCCCCGTGCGAGGGACTGGGGCTGCCTGGTTTGTGGGGAGACCAATGCTCTTCTTGGCAGGCATCGTCTGACCCTGGCCTTTTTAATTTTTTTTAAAATTTTTAATTTAATTTTTAAATGTTTTTATTTTGAGAGAGAGACAGAGACAGAGCATGAGCAGGGGGGAGTGGCAGAAAGAGGGGGAGACACAGAATCTGAAGCAGGTTCCAGGCTCGGAGCTGTCAGCACAGAGCCTGATGCGGAGCTCGAACCCACAAATCGTGAGATCATGACCTGAGCCGCAGTCGCACCCTTCACCGACTGAGCCATCCAGGCGGCCCCTGACCTTGGCCTCTCTTTGGAGCAGGCTGTTAGAGATCAGCAGCTGTAGGACCCCAGGCCGTGGCCTTCACTCAGGGTCATCTCCGGCTCTATGTGTGGGACAAGAACTGGGAGTGAAGGCAGCCGATAAACACAATGACACAATGGCAGCTATTGTTTATTAAATCCCTTTGGTCCCACGTTCTGTAATCTGGCCAGCCTTCACCACCGGGTATGGGTGCTGCTTTACCAACGGGGAAGCTAAGGCAGCATGAGTTCCCTGCTAGAGACCACGATGGTGACAATCACTGCCACTAACAATTAGGGGTGTCATGGTCCCTGGTTTATCTCTCCATTTTGCCGATGAGACATGGAAAAACTTGGTCAGACCAACGGCAGAGGGAACTCCAGCCGTGACATAGGACTTCAAAGTCATGGCCACAGCCTTCTGCATGGAACCATGGCCACTAGGCCAGCCTCAGCACCATTTCATCCCAAATGATTCTCCCCAAAAATCTTGTGCCTCTTAAGACTTTGTTTAACCTGAAGGAACAACAGTGTAGGGAAGGAAGGCCAAGGATCGGGTTGTACTCAATCTTCCCCCAACGGCAACCTGCAAAGCCCAGCAAAACAACTAGTTCAGAAGCTCACAGAGCTAAAGGGACATCATGGGCTCCTGGGCTGAGATCAGGAGGTGCCCAAGGCTCTGTCCCTAGGACATGAGCCTGGAAGAGGCAGCCAAGGGCTGGCCTTGGCATTCCACAGGGACAGAAGTCAGCGTCTGCATCACCAAGGTGGGGTTCTGGGTAAGCAGTCCGTGTTATGGGGTCGGCATCTGGTAGAAGGAAGGTGTGGGAGGAGGTCCCTGAGGGACCAAGGCCTGGTGTCTGGGGGCCTGAGAACTTCCAGTCTTGAACTTGGAAGCTAAGCCTGGAAGAAGTCAGCAGAAATCATGTCTGGGAGATGACACCCTGGGCCTTGCCGGACTTAAAAAATTTTAAGCCTAAGATGATGAGGCACATGGGCAGGCTGGGCATCGGAAACACATTTTGAAACACAGACATTCGAAAACACAGAACGTCTGATTGGGAAGAGCTCCAGGGGCCCTACCTTCTGGACATGGGCCCCACAGGAAACGTTCCTCAGTGCCTCCGAGGCTCTGGTCCCCTGGCAGTGGAGGTGAGTTAGGGACAGTGGACCGTGACACATGGTGGTATCTGATAAAATAGAAAAATAAGAAGCAGGGGCCTCTTGAGACCCTCAAGTGTCACGGCCCACAGATTCGAGAAGGGTGACCGTGAGAAGGGAGCCCAGCCCGAGGTGTTGGCCGTGTTGAGGCTCCTAGTACTCCTGTCCTCATGTGACTGTCCACAGAGCTCCGGGCGTTGTCCTGTTTTGCGACTTATTCCCCCAATCTCCCTTTTCTGCTCCAGAATCCCACTCCCTCATGCCCCAGCCCATCTGGGTGTGTCTGATGTGTTTTTTCATCATGAGCCTGGGTTGTGTGGTCTTGGGGGGGACCTTGGAGGTGGGCGCTCCTCATTACATCTGAGAACACAGACTTAATCCAGGTGAAACTGACTCGGACCTCTTGGTTAAGATGGGGTCTGCCAGATGTCTGTCCCCCTGCTGAGTGACCCTTTTCCAGACTCTTCTCTTTGGAACCAGCCCACCTTTGGGGGTGGGGGGATGTTAAGCTCTCTTCCTGGAGGGGAGAATACATGACTGGGAATTCTTACCCAGGAACCGTGGCTTCTTCTCCCCAACTGATTCACTTTTCTGTCATTTATTCAGGTCAGTTTGACCTTGGAGTGCTTGGCGGCTCAGTTGGTTAAGTGTCCAACTTCAGCTCAGGTCATGATCTCAGAGTTCGTGGGTTCGGGCCCCGTGTCAGGCTCTGTGCTGACAGCTTGGAGCCTGGAACCTGCTTCAGATTCTGTGTCTCCCTCTCTCTGCCCCTCCCCCACTCACGTGTTTTCTCTCTCTCTCTCTCTCAAAAATGTATAAACATTAAAAAAAAAAAAGATCAGTATGACCTTGTGGATTGCCACTTCATGCTCTGGGTTAAAACAAGATGCTCTGTTACTGGCTGCTCCGATCTAATGCTGGCCACAGGCCAAAGTGTCTTCCACCTATTGGCGGTGGAGGGGAAGGTTTGGCAGGGGAGTGGGGGGGTGGAGGGCAGTGGGGGGGGGGGCATCGACACTATGCAGATGACAAGGGGTGGTCCAAAAGATCCCAGTAGCTGCAGGAGCTGGACTAGGTGTGCTTAAGGAACAGATGCTGATGTGTGCCTGTGGGCCCCACACCTGATTCTGTAGATACAGAGGTGAGGCAGGGTGGTGGTGGTGCAGGGCAGGGTCTGTCCTAGGGTCTGGGAAGGAGCACCCCACGTAGCCAGAGCAGTGAAAAGCGGGGCTCCCAAGGCTGGAGCCAGCTCAGGCTGATCAGGGAAATAAAGGCAGGCTGAGTGCATGTGGGCCATGGAAGGCTCTGCTAGTGGGAGAGCACAAAACACTCCCATCCCACAATACCCCTATTGATATAGTCTTCCGCCTCTGGACCCCAGCCAGGATGACCCCCCCACGAGCCCGCCCCCCCCCCAGTGCCTCTCCTCAGTGTCTGAGACCCTGAGATTGCATTTGGGAACTCTGAACACCTGCATGGTAGTATGTCGTATCTCACAGAAGACCGGCACACTCTGTACACACGACCCGGACGGCCACCCACAAGAGAACAAGTCCTCGGAGGTGGCACAGTCACATGGCTGGTCCACACAACGGTAGAGAAGGACTGGGTGCTGCCACATGCAACTGGCAGGCACAGATCTCAGACAGAACAGTGGAGAAAGAGAAGCCAACACAAAAGACCGTGCACCAAATGAGCCTAAGTGAAATCCAAGCACAGTAACACCAAGTGGCCTGTCCGCACGAGTGGAATGTTATTCCGCTCTAGAGAGGAACGATGTTCTGACACAGGCCACAGCGTGGATGAAACTTGAGGACACCATGCAAAAGGACAAAGATTTAATCCCACTTCTACGAGGTCACTAGAGTCCCTAAATTCACAGAGGCAGAGAGTAGAAGGGTGGGTGCCAGGGGCCGAGGGAGGGGAATGGGGAGGTTCGCATTTAATGGGGACAGAAGTTCCAGTTTGGGAAGATGGAAAAGTTCTGCAGATGGACGGTGGGGATGGTGGCACGGCAATGAGAATGCCCTTCATGTAGGTGAACTATGTGCAAAGGCGAGGGCGGTATATTTTACGTTGTATATATTTTATCACAACTTAAATATCAGGGGCACCTGGGTGGCTCAGCCAGTTGAGCGCCTGACTTCGGCTTGGGTCATGCACGATCTCCCAGTTCGTGAGTTCGAGCCCCACATCGGGCTCGCTGCTGTCAGCGCAGAGCCCTCTGTCCCCCTCTCTCTCCGCCCCTCCCCTGCTCACGCTCTTTCTCTCTCAAAAATAAATAAACATTTAAAAATAAAATCAAATAAATCAAGCACGCCAATAAAGCATCAGCAGTGATAAAGACCAGAACAGGGCTCGCTGTGGGCGTGTGACAGGGAAGGGCCACGGAGTGGGGCTTGAAACGCTCTGCGTGCTGGTCAGGTTTCACAGGGGAACACGCGTGTAAAACCTCCTTGAGCTGCGCATGCAAGTTACTCACTTTACTGTATATCAGTTATACCACAGCCACCACCACCAAACAAACGAAACATTAAAAAAGAGAAACCCCAAACCTGCCCAGCCTCTCCCAGACCAACTGACCCCGAGTCTGGGCGCTGGGTTCATAACTCCCAGGGGACTCTGATGGCAGCAGAGGGATGATCCGCATTGCTCACCTTCCTCCTCACCTGCAGAGGATACTTGCTGATGATTTTGGCAATGACTCAAAGTCTGGAGGAGATGCCTAAGTCCCCAGACGGCCACCCACAGGTGCAGGGGATGTCTGGCCCCCCTTCTGGAGACAGCACACGGGGCAGCCACCCGCTCTGCCTCTGTCACCTTAGAGAAAGGGGGCTGACCCTCCCCTTGACTCCAGGGTGACCTAGGTGACCCTCAGTTTGGAGCACCAGACCCAAAGACCGGGATTTCTGAGGGAGCCACTGGGCCAGAGAAGTCCTCTTTCTCTCAGGAGGGGAAACACATAGGCCCCGAGGGCAGCTGACAGAGCCAAGGCCAGGAAGGGAGGCGGATAGATGTGTGCATGACTTGGGCTGCCCTGGGGCCCGATGGTGCTAGAAGAACCTGGCAGGTGCCAGAAGCACTTAGACTTTTTCACCCTGGAGCCCACAAAGCTCCCTTTCTAGTTCAGCCAGTTTGGGATGGGTTTCTGTCCCTTGCACAACCTCCCAGAGCCCTGGTCTGTGTATTTTCCTTACACTCTTCCAGCCCTGCGCTGCGTTTCTAACGCAGGCCAATGGCGCTGCGTTTCTAACCAAGGCCCCGGTGGGCCCAGCCTCAGGATGTTCTCTGGGTGCACCTTTAACATGGACCAAGGGACTGAGATTCAGGTGCCAGAGTCTCCCCCAAAAGTGGGGTGAGACGGGGGTCAGGGGTGGTGGGGCCACCCCCCACACGCCATGGGCAGGCAGCATTGACAGACCGGCCCCAATTAACAAAAATTCATTTTTCATATCATATTTCTGTTCCACTCATCGAAAAACAAAGCAAAGCAGGGTCGGGGGCAATTCAGCAAGATAACATACTGAACAGCACTGTCTAGGAAATGTGAACTTGGCATTGTGGGCTCTCAGGTAGCCCAGGCTCTGAGCCCCATGCTGCAGCCTCTCCACGTGCACATCCATCCTGATACACGCTCATGCACACACACATTTGTGCCCGATTCCCTCAGAAGCTCCCCGACCCTGGGAAGATGGTGATGGATGGAAACTGAGCCAGGAGGAGGTTTAGTAACATGTCCAAGGTCACAGCTGAACCCCATCTTCCCACAACATCAGCGTGGTGTGGCTGGGTGCCTGTACATGGCCACCATTCACGTTCATGAGCACCTGTGTGCTCCACCCCACAGGACCAAGGAAATGTTTGCATAAAGCGGGGGCGAGGGGGGGTTCTCGGCTGATGGAGTTTACAAGCAGTCTGGAACAGATCCTGTAATCTCTCTGTAAACGGAAGCCAATTAACATCCTATCTGCCTGTTGATAAAGGCTGTTTTCTTTTCCAGTTAATGGGCATTAACTTTGGCCTAAGAGAGCAGTAGCATCTTACATAATGGCTGTTCCCTGTTAACCCAGACCCCACGAGCTTCTGCCCATCTCTCCCTGCTGCCTTTCAGACAAATTGGTCACCGTAACCTTGTGCTGCAGTCTCTATGGGTCAGACACTCAGGCATCCAGGTCCTAAAAGATACAGAACATCCTACTGTCAATCACTGTCCTCGGCCCTTGCAAAAAAGTGTTGCCAACACCTGTCACCAACGGCACCGGAGTGACCTACAACAAACCAAGTCACGCCGTGGTACTCCTGTTCCTCTAATAAGAGGGTGCACTTGTGTAAAGCCCTCACCCCAAAAGTCTTGTTTTCTCACCACGTGGAGCCTAGCACAGTGCTCGTATCCACTCAGTTATTTGCTGGATAAGGTAATTAACTTTCGGGACGCACCAAGTTCTGCTTTGGCTGCACTCTCCCCACCCCATGCCTAGCAAACTCCTCTGCATCCTTCAAAGTCCTCCCTAAATGTCCTGGCCTCACCTCCCAAAACTTAGCTGCTCTGCCCTACCTTGAGCACCCCGTGGTTCCCTGCCGCACTAGGAGGAGCCGCTTTCCATTAGCTTCCCCTGCTAGGCTGGGGGTGGGGGGTGGTCTGTGGAAGGCAATGGCCTGGGGTACGCTCAGTGTCATGCTTAGCGAGAAGTCAGAGGCATATACCTGCATACAGGTGCTTTTGCTGTCCGTCTTCCTGCCTTTCAGGCATCCTTCACATGACAGCAGAAATGTACCTTTTCTATCACTGTCCACCTTACCCCCTAAGTAGGAGCACGTACAGGCTCCCAGCCACACCATACTGGTGTTGTGGGAAGATGGGGTCCAGCGTGTGACCTTGGACATGTTACTAAACCCCCTCCGGGCTCAGTTTCCATCCATCACCATCTTCCCAGGGTCGTGCTGCGCAAGTGGGTCATGGGTATTGGTAAGTCTCATTCCGCCTAATAAGGAGTCAGTCGGATGGAGCTGGGGTGGAGCCCATCCCCACCACCCGGCCCTACTGAGCAGGCCTCCCCAGGTCCTAGATCTCAACATTCGGCCTGCATACCTCACACCAGGATCTTTAAAGAGTTGAGCATTGATCCCTGGTGTCCAGCGCCACCCCCTCCCCCCTCAGCTTTTGCAGGTTCATCACCCCAAAGAGTTAAACAGAAGTTGGAAGGCAACGCTTCGCTGCCCATCAAATGACAGTGGTTTAGGAAGCACGTCTCCCTGCCAAGAACTCTATCACGCCAGTGCCACTGCCCGAACCACAGGAGGGGCAGTCTCCGACTCTCACATTCAGGGCTGGCTGACACTTGGCTCTCTGACCAGTGTGCTCCAGGCCAAACCTGTTCCCCAAACCTGTCCCTTCTTCAAGGCCTGGCTCTTACACACCCCCTTGCCAGCCCAAGGCTAGACCAGCCACTGGCTAAGGCCTGGCCGGTAAGGGGTCCTGTCTATCCACTGTGCCATAAGCCAGGCCTGCCACCTCGCTCGCTCCCCTCTTCTGGCTACGGGGACCTGCCCACCACCACAGGGGAGGGGCAGGGTCTAGCATCTTCCTTCAGCTCTGAGCTGCTACACCAGGTGTTCCCAGGAACAGCTGTTCCAGGATCTCCAGGACACTTGTGTGGGATCCCTGAGCTCCTCCTCAGGCATATTAAGTCACAGCTGCCACAGTGAGGCTGGAGAGCCTGCCCCTTAGACAGGGCCGGACACATACCGCAGCCTGGGTGGGGCTTGGGTCTGCGTGGTTAATTAAGACTTAGGTGAAACGTACAAATTCGCTTTTTCAACTCGCCATGGCAAAGGCATGCGACCGACAGATGAAACCACAGTAGTGACATCTATTGGGAGTTTCACCAGCACATTCGATCAGGGAAGGCTTGCGACTGCTCACAAGGTGGCCTCCCTGTCTCACAGCTGGGGAGGCACAGCTGCTAGAAGCTCTCAGCTCAGTCATGCTGACAGTGCCTTGCCCGAAGTGGCCTGGAGGTTAAGTCTCCTCCTGTGCTTATCACCGGCTCCATGGACCAGGTCCCTCAATCCTCTCTCAAACTCCGTGCCTTAGGTCCCACAACACCCAGGCTCGCTTGTTCCCTCTGCTTACAACGCTTTGCCATCTGGCTGACTCCTTGCTGGCTTTCAGATCTCCGAGAACCTTCCCCTCCCTGAGTCAGCGCCCCAATCCTCTGCTAGAACTGATCAACTACAGAGCCCCTATCACTTGGGGATCCACATCTGTGTCCCCTACCGTACAGGGCCCCAGTATTTCTGCTTTCTCTGCAACCTTGCCCCTGTCCCCGAGGCATAGATTTTTACAGACTGTAGAACAATGGTGTGGTCAGGCTTCAAGTTTGTTCCATTCCCGGAGGCCAGCCTACGTGGTGGTGTTTCGGTACAGCTCACAGATGTCAGTGTCTAACAGTGGCAGAAAGCAATGCATTCCATGGGTGACTTACTTAAAGGACAGGGGTCTAGATTTGGGCTGACCTAGGTTCATCTTGGCTCCCCTTCTGTTCTCCCGGCAGGTGGGGCAAAGGCCCCTAAGTCTTGGTGACCCTTCTACAAACTGGGATGATCTAGGACTAAGCTCACAGTCCCATAAACATGTGCCAAGGGCTGGCTAAGAGCAAAACACACATACACGTTCACTTGCCCAGGTCCTTGCTAGCTCTGGGCAGATGCCTCCACTTTCCAGCAGGGAGGAGGCAGGTGAGTGAGGGGCCGTGTGCTCCAGCCCTACCAGCCCCCTCCTGCCTGAAATAGCAGAGGCCACTTGAATAACATCCCAACTGAAATTCTGGCTCTGCGGCTACAGGAATTAAGTGGTGTTCTCCAAAGTTCATGTCCATCCAGAACCTCAGAAGGTGACCATATTTGGAAATAGGGTCTCCGCAGGTGAAGTCAGTTAAAGATATCAAGATGAGATCACACTGAATTTATGGTGGGCCCTAAATCCAATGATGGGTGTGGGCATCCTTGTAAGAAGACACACACACACACACACACACACACACACAGAGGGCGCTGGGGTGGCTCAGTCAGTTGAGCGCCCCTTTGGCTCAGGTCATGATCTCGAGGTTTGTGAGTTCGAGCCCTACTTTGGGCTCTGTGCTGACACCTCAGAGCCTGGAGCCTGCTTTGGATTCTGTGTCTCCTTCTCTCTCTGCCCCTCCCCACTCATGCTCTCTCTCTGCCCCCTCTCAAAAATAAATAAACGTTAGAAAGAAGAAGAAGAAGAAGACGATGATGACACACAGGGAAGAAGGCTGTGTGGAGATGGAGGCAGAGATTGGGATGATGTGGCTGCAAGCCCAAACCCCAAGGATTGCCAACAACTACCACAGCCAGGAGAGAGGCCTGGTAAGATTCTCCCTCAGATCCCCCAGTAGGAACTGACCCTGCTGTCTTCGTCTGTTTGGGCTGGTGACAGAAGACCACAAACTGGGTGGCTTATGGACAACAGAAATGTATTTCTCACAGTTCTGGAGGCTGGAAAGTCCAAGATCAAGGTGCCAGCAGACTGGGTGTCTGGTGTCAGCACTTTTCCGGGTTCACAGATGGCTAACTTATTGCAGTGCCTCACAGAACAGAAGGGGGCAGGGCCTCTTTTATAAGGGCATTAATCCCATTCATGAGGGCTCCACCCTCATAACCTAATCACCTCCTTAAGGCCCCACCTCCTAATGCCATCATGTTGAGGATTAGGTTTCAAAATATGAATTTGAGGGCTTCTGGGTGGCAAAGTCAGTTAAGCGTCCGACTTCGGCTCAGGTCATGATCCTGCAGTTTGTGAGTTCAAGCCCTGCGCTAGGCTCTGTGCTGACAGCTCAGAGCCTGGAGCCTGTTTCAGATTCTGTGTCTCCCTTTCTCTCTTTGCCCCTCCCCAACTCGCGCTCAAAAATAAACATTAAAAAAAATCAAAATATGAATTCTAGGGAGACAGAAACATTCCATCTATAGCATCTGCCAACACCTTGATTTTGGCCTTCAGGCCTCCACACCTCTGACAGAATAACTTTCTCTTGTCTTAAGCCACCCAGCTTGTGGTAATTTGTTACAGGAGTCCCAGGACACTAACAAGACAGGAGTCTTCTAAGATCAAAGCTCCTGGTACTGGCTGGTGACCTGCCCGTGGTCCTGAGATCACTGCTCCCCTCCGTGGACCTCTCAGGCCACCCTACTGACACAGCTTCGAAAGAAAACTTGGGTTCTGCTGATCTTTGTTGAGACCCTAGAATCTAAGCACTCAGCTGCAGCAAAAGGTACTCAGTGAAGAAAACAAACATTGACAAGCATATTTTAAAAATAGCACAGTGATGAGGGAGAGGCCGCGGGGGGGGGCAATGTTCTACTTCTTCAGCTGAATGTCAGCTTCATTATCTTTTATACTTTCTTTTCATCTGCACCTCATAGACTTTTTATTAAGTATTTCACAATAAAAATAAAGAATATGATGTGTTTTTAAAAAGAGCTCGTTTGCAAAACCCAACCAACCTGAAAGTCATGATCATGTCAGTATTCCTCTATTGCTTAATTGCCTAAAACAGAAGCACAAAACAACAGGACAACAGGTGGGAAAAGGGCTGGCTTCAGTCAAAAGGTGCCCTCCACCTGGCACCAAAGTGGGCAATAGCCGACGACTCAAGAGAATCTCAAGACAGCGTCCCCAAAAGATTTAACATCTGACTTACCTCAGTCTCATCTGACACCCAAGTGGTTTTGCTGGATCCAAGTCGGGAAAAAATTTTTAGTAACAGCCAACATCTTAAGACCTCCCTTCCCAGGACTGTGGCCAATGCCCATGCCTCTGTCTTGCAAGGACCCCCCATCCCCAAGGTCTCCTCCAGAGCTCCACAGAGGAGGGACTCAAATATTTCTTGGACTGAACTTCAGTCCAACTGCGGAAGAGAAACAGAAGTATGATGTTTAATCACCAGCACCTGGGCTAGAACGCCGAAGAGATGGATAGAAAGCACAGAAGTGGTGTTCAAAAGGATCTCGTAGGCTGTGCTTTACCTATCAGACTGGAAAGACCAGAACACTTGATAATAATTGTTCTGGCCCCTGGGAGAGAAAACAAGAATTCCAGCTTCACAGCTGAGAGACAGCTGATGGCAGCACAGCCTTCTCTGCAGGAACATTAACCATTTAAATGGACACTCCCTTTGGCCTGGCCACTCCCAGGAAGTTCCAGGAAGACCGGGAGGTTTCGAAGGGTCTATGCTGGAGCCCCACACCTGTTTATTCCACATTTGCTCATGCGAGGTTCCATCTATTCTCTGCAGCTCACTTTGTAAGAGAAACTATGAGTGGCAACCCGAACAGGCATCAGCGAGGGGCTGGCTATTATTCTGGAACACCCATTTGATAAAAAGCTCATGCAAATGTATCAGGGGTTTAAAAGACATGGGGGCTATACATCCCTCCCCCCAAGCCATAGACTGTCTCTGGAAGGAAACAGGGCAAATTAAGAATGGATGCCTCCAGAAGGGCTGAGTGCAGAGTGGGAGGTCTGCTTAATTTTCACTGTATGCCCTTTTGGACTTTTTTTTTTGTTTTTTTTTTACCATGTACATCAATTACCTTGTCAGTTTATAGAGTTGCGTATGCATATATAAGAAATGTATATACATCTGTATTTATAAAATGTGTACGCATAGATGAGTATAATGCATATACATGTATACATCTACTTATACGCATATATGTACACATACATAAACACACAGGTTTTAAATGACTCCTTTTGAATTTGGACAGAAAACCCCAAAGGGTTCAGTTTCTCCAGGAGAAGCTGAAGGTGACATGACCCTCTGGAATATTCTGGCACCATCTTTGCAGGGAGAGGCAGTAGGGGGGTAAGAGGCACCATGCAAACCTTACAGGAAACCACACCATACTACTACTTTTCAACAACAAAGCCACCCTCTCCTTCTATGCTGCACACTTGCAAATGACACTCCAGGGAACTTGAAAAGTTCCAGAAAAAATCATTATTCCCAGCACCACACCAGGCTCCGGTTTTACAGTTTGGCTCCAAGTGGCTGTAACATTAGCTCGCCTCACTCTCAAGAGTGTTTCCTTACTCTCTAGGTTTACCAGCTGGGAGGGCCCAAGGAGTTCTTGAGGGTCAGTGAGGGGCTTCAGTCTGCAAGAGCTGGAGCCAGAGGCCGGAGGCCAGCAGCTCCCTCCCAGACGACCTAGCCTCTGGCGACACCCCAGGTGTTGAAGTCCCGCCCCTGCAGTGCCCCACCCCCACCAGCCCCAGGACTCGGAGACACGTGCTACAGCAACTATCAGGGGCGGCCCCTTCCAGCTCAGTCCTTCCGGACTCAAAGTCATGACTCCTGAGGAACAGCTGCAGGGAAGGTGGGGGTCCCTTCCCCTGCCAACACCTCGGAGATAAGCACAACAGATGGGCAAAAATGGGGAAGGTCTACCGAGAAGAGTCAGCAATGGTCAGGGAGGGACTGGCCTCGCCTCCCCAACTTAAGTCCCTTTAGGTTCGTTGCTGGTAAAATGGAGATAATTCTGGTTTCGTCTGGCCAAAGGAATTATTCTAACCTAGAAATTACTTTATAGACTGTCATAAATAAGTGAAAATATAACATCTGGGTGGGCTTTTCTTCTGGGGGGGGAGGGTAGAGGACCTGGGGTGGGGGAAGGGTTCAAGGATTAGAGAGGGGCACAAACATGGGTGCACCTGTAAGAAGGTACGGGTGGGCACACAGACTGAGGGTGCATGATGGAGAGAGGGACTGTAAAGGCACAAGGCAGGTGGAGGGGTGCGGGAGAGTATCTGAGGACCCTGACCCAAGTTGCTGAAGGGGTGGGGGCAAGTGAGAGTGGCACAGACCTGGACGTGAGCAAAGTCAGTGAGGGGATTTGACCGGGCCCAGGTGTGAGTGTGGGGCCGTGAGCTTAGGATCACACGCTCAGGCATGGGTACAGGGGTGCAGGCCCTGTTGCAGAGATGGGGGTGCATGGACCTGGGTGTCCCTGGTCCCCTAAGAGGGACGATCTTAGGTGATGTGGGGGTGTGCAGTGTCAGGCGTGTGTGAGAGCCTATCAGTGGGGGTACAGTCTCAGGTGCGTGTGGGTGTGAAGACTCAACTGTGCCGAGCTCCTGGAGGCATGGCCCTAGAGGTGTGGGGGTCAGCGAGGTGGGCAGTCTCAGGTGTATTGGGGGGGAGGGTTGTCAACAAGAAGGGACGTGGTGTCAGGTGTGCGCGGACTGACCGTGAGGGTTCAGATTCGGCTGGGAGGGCCCCCAGGGAGCACCGGATGCAGGGTGTAGGGGTGGGTGGGGGGGCTTTAACCTCTCCCTGCCCCTGCGACGCTGCTGTCACGCCCTGCCTTGTCCGCCCCCGCCCCCAGGACCCATGACAGGACCGTGCCTCGCCCTGGCTCGGCCCAAGGGGAGAGGACTCTCCGACGCCTGCGCCCCCGCGTGCCCCCCGCTCCCCCTCACCGGCAGGGACGCGTTGCCTTCACTGCTGCCGCCGCCGCCGCCACAGCCTCCGGCCACCACGGCCCCGCCTCGCGCACCCCCAGCGCGCGCCGCGGGAGGGGTTCACGCCACGCTCCGATTGGATGCGCGCTGGCCAATCACCGTTGAGAAAGACAGGGAATGGTTAGCATGAAACAGACAGGCAGCGCCTAGAGCCAATCATGGAGGGGGGAGGAGGGCTATTGGGTGAGGTTTTTGGTCCCCGGGGTGGTCCCGCAGGGTGCGAGGTGCCGGGAGGTGAGGTCCTGGAGGTAGGCGAAGATTGGAGCTCTGGCAGAAGACGAGCAGCCTGTCGACCAATCCCTGGGGGTCAAGGGCAGGGCTTCGAAGTGGCTGGCGCGGCTGGCGCGAGAAGAACGGAGGGCGTAGCCTGGAGGGCGATGAGGATTGGCTACGAAGCAGAAGACGGGCAGGCCCAGAGGCCGGTCGCAGGGGCAGTGGGCGGTGCACCTCCGACGGGCCGGCGCGTGCAAGGTGCAGAGTTTGGCCCGCAGCGCGGCTGCTGTAGGTGGCCTCGGCCGCCCCGTGCAGGGTCCCCTGAGGCTACGTCAAAGAGGCTGGTCCTCTGACCACACAGCACAGAAGCAAGTCTTCCAACTCTGGCTGTGAACATGGGCCATCGTGGCTGAAAGATTACTGGGTAATTCTCCATTCCCCCACTCTCCGTTATTTCCCTGCTAAAGACACGGAGAGGGCAGACTCTCTGAGGTCACTCAGGCTCCTCCCCTGCAGCTCCAGGTGGTTGTGAAGACGTGGAAACAGGCGGAATCCTACCCACGAGCTTTGTGGTTTTCTGGCAGTGTTTGACTTCTCTGAGTTCATGATATCCCCACTGGGCCTTCTCCCGGATAAGTCTTTTGTGAATTAACTCAAAACTAATCCTGATCCTTGACGGTCAAAGCGACCACTGGCAGAGAGGTCAAGCTCCTTGCCCATAGCGCTTCAAGTGGTTAAATCTGGGGGTGAATTTAGAGCAGCCTGCTCTTTGGAAGTGGGGTAAGGCAATCGCAGAGAAGAGCCACCAGAGGCCTTAGCAGTTTGGGTCGAATCCATGTCCAGCTACCTGCCCACTACACAACCTTGGGCAAGGTGCTTGTGGATCTGTTTCCTCAGGGAACAATGATTCCTACACGCTGATCTTTCCTTTTTTGGGAACTTCTATCCCAGCCCTGGCCTTATCCTTCTGGTGAAAGCATTGGACCCTTAGCACGTCTGTCTGGTCTGTGGGCCTCAGCCTCTCTGTGAGGTGTGGTTCGTGGGATTCTTTGCAGATAGACACCGACAGTTAGAGAAGACACCTGCCATCCAGTGCTCCACTGTGTCACTGGCATTTCCCCCAAGCCCACACAGTTCTCTCACAAAGTGCACTCCCTTAATCTCCAGGGCCAGGGCGGACAGAGTTGTGTTTCCAGATACTGGCTCTAATTTCCTCCGGATGCAGGCTATGGTTGGTGGAGATCAAGTTCATAACCAAGGAATCCTGGGAGGGAGCAAACCTGAGGTAGGCCTTAATAAGGGTTCACATTTCAGGGCTATGCAAGCTCCCTGCTAGGTGCTTCATCCACAACAGCTCAAAGGCCTCCCAGTAGGGAGGAAGGGGAAAACACCAAGGCTCACACTGTGGATGTCACTAGCCTGAGGCCACCATCTGACCCATGATATTCCCACCTGGGCCTCTCTCCATACCTCCCAGCTGTGGTTTGCTTCCCAGCAACTTCCAGACCCTGGTCTCCATTCTGCTCTCTGAACAAAAGGAGGGCTCTGAAGTCTGCTGAACACCTAATGGGTATCAGGTCCTTAATGGGCTGGGGGCTTCCCAAACACCATCTCATGACCTGATTTCCAGATGGTTGGGGAGGGTGGGGGAGGGAGACAGCACCCACTTTGCAGATGAGAAAACTGATCCTCACATTACAAGTGTTCCTTGCTATTAGGGCCTGAGGCTGGGTTTGAGTCCCTGGCTCTTTTTTACTTGCTGGCTGCCAGAAGTGACTCAAACTCTCTGCCTTAGCGTCTCCAACTACCTCCCAGGGTTAATGGCAGCACTAACAAGATGAATGGAAGTAAAACTGACAACTTCGTTGGTCCACAGTCAGCACTTGCTGAGTGCTGGTGATGGATAAACTGTTCTTGGGGCCTGTTTCCCTTTCTGTAAATAGCGCTTCATGGAATGTGGACATAGACCAACTATGGGTGGGGTCTGCCACCCACAGAGGGAGATATTTATGCTACAGGAGTCCCTGCTCACAGCACCCACCTGCCAGGCCCTGGGAGGGAGGCAGCAAGCTCCTGGAAGGTCCCATGGTACCCCTAGGGATAGTGCCAACTGAGACAAGGGTCAGGCAGCAGCCCAACACTAGGCTGCCTCTCCAGAGGGTTCCAAAGGCACTGCCTGGGCTCTGGCTTCTGTTTGCTTGTCAGCATGCTGGCGCCGGTCAACCTCCCTGCCACCTTCCAACAATGGCCAGTGATGCACGTTGGCATCAGCAACTGACACCCCCCACCCCCATGGGCACTTTGGCTGTGCCTGGCCAGGGTGCCTGAGATTCTAACTCTCCCGTGTCAGCCTCAATGGCTCTGAGCAGGACACTGTCTCTCTGTCCCCCTGTCTCCTCTACCTCACGGGGATCCCAGGAAGCATCTGACAAGATGGCTGTGAGCCAGGCCTGGGCATAGTGACAGGGTTTAATCAACCGAGGCCAGAGAGCCATTTGCCCAAGGTCAGGTTAGCAACGCTGGCAAGGGGAGGGGCGTGGAGGTAGGCCGAGCTGGGTTCTCATCCCACTGTGGCCCCTCAAATGCCAACGAGTCTACTTCTCATCCGGAAAATCGGGTTCATAGGCCCTGCCTCTCAAAGATGTGTTCATAACTCAGGACGCTGGGTCTTCCCCTGGGTGGAGTGACACCTGCTAAATGTAGCAGTGTTGACAGCCAAGCCCAACTGGTTTCAAGGCAGTTTCACTTGGCCTCCCAGGGGCTCAGAGAGGCTGGGCCACTCAGCCAAGAGCACACAGCAGTAGAGTCACTGTCTGAACATACTGGCCTCTCCCTTGCAGTGGTTTCCTCCTCAGCCCTGGTTTCAGTGTCAATCAACAAGGATGGCAAGCACTCCATAGAGAAGGGCTGTGTGTCTTGCTGGGAGCTGTGGCCCTGTGTAGCAACACATTCAACCCATTATCAGGACAGGAGGTTGAGGTTCGCCTGAGGTGGCAGAGCAGAGCCTGGAACCCAACCTCAGTGATATGCCTACCCACCCTGGGGACTTCCAACCAGACCCTGAGCCACACCCACTGACGAAGCCCTTTTTCTCAGACTAAGGTGTGAAGGACTGATAAGCTAGAGCCATGCCCCCCCCAAAAAGCCTGCAGCTGGAGGAAGGCTGGCCAGGAGCCCAGGGGAGAATGCTGGAGCTGTGGGGGCAGAGGCCTTCCCTCCAAACCACCCCTTTACTATTTAGGTGTATATTCAGAAACATTTACAGGAAGCTGGAGCACAGCAGGAAAACAGGAGCTTGCCTACAGGGAACTCATGGGCAGTAGGGAGCAGACAAACAGGAAAGCACACAAGCAAGGCAACCTCAGACAGGCTTAGAGCTCAGAGACACAGCCCACGAGGTGATGGGACCAGGGTGCCAGTGAAGGGTAGCTAGCAATCTCCCCATGGAGACAACATGTGAGCTGGAACCTGGTGCCAGGAAGGAGCTGGCCATGAGGAGGGCTGGGGAAAGGTGCTCCATGCAAGGCACAGCATGTGCAACGGCCCAGAGGTAGGGAGGCTGATGTGGCTAGAAAGACAACTAAAAAGGAATGGTAGGGAAGATGAGGTGGGGGGTGGGCAGGGTCTGGAGGACAGTGGTTTTATGGGGAGGGCAATGGGGAGCCTTGGACAGATTGAGAAAAGAGCTGGGGCAGGAATTATAGGAATGGCACTTCAGGCTTCCCCAGAAACGGGCTGGCACCACCCACCTCCCATTAGACAGATGAGGATACATGAGGCTCACAGGGCCTGAAGACTGCCTCAAGATCACATGGGTGGCCCACCCAGAAGTCAGGTCAGGACAGCAGGTCCTGGAGCAGATACAAGATCCTTGTACATGCTTGGGGAGTCCCCAGTGGGGGAGTCAGAATGTGGTGATTGGGTATGAGGTTCATGTCAGCCTCCCTGAGCTGGCACAGTCCTCCCAGCCGATGGCTGGGGAGAACTGGCCACCATAGGGAGTTAGGGCCAGGGTGATGCCACCCCCTGCCCCAGGTACTTGCATCAGCCATAGAAACTAGGAGCCTTCTAGGAAAGGGCCTGAGTTCATGTCAAGGACCAAATTCAGGCCCTTCTCAAGCCAGGGGAGAAGAATGAGAAGCAACAGGCTGAGTGTTCTAAGAGAGGCGAGGGGCTCCCAGTGTGTGGTCTGGAGAGGTCAGGCACAGCACCTGGAGTCCAACAGGGGTCTTGAAGCTGCCTGACCCTGCCTGGGCCGCGTGGGCTGCACAAGCTACCAGATGACCACAACATGACCCCCAAGCAGAAATGCAGAGGAGAGCTGGGGTTTGCCGGACACAGCTGCCTGGGGACCCCCAGAACACCTGGGGGTTGCAGTGAGTATCTGGGGGCAGCAACAGTGATGTCCATACTACAGAAAGTGAGGCTCAAAACAGGAAGGCAGGCTGCCCAAGCCACCCAGAGAGCAATGACCTCAAGTCCCCAGGTAGGGGACTACAGGTCAGTCCTTCAAGGTAACTGAGGTAGTGAAGCTAAGACAGTTGGGTACCTCCCATGTGCCCAGCTCTGCTCGAACCCCCTCAGAGGGGGCTCTATTTCCCCCCTCCCCATTTTACAGAAGATCAAATCAGGGCTCAGAGAGATTACATTGCTAGCTCAAGGCCACAGAACTGAGTGATACGTACTCGGAAACAGTGGCCTTGGGGCCCAGAGACCCTAAGTGTGAACCATGGCCCCAGTGGACTGACTGCCTGTCTGAGAGTGACAGCAGACCATATACCCCAGGCTGTTCTCAAAGCTCCTTTGCTTTCCTCAGTGACCCAACAGCCTGCCCAGATGTCTGCCCCTCTCCCATTCTCGCAGGCGGCTGGAGGCAGCCGCCACACTCCACCGCACTACGGAAGAGAACCCTCCGCTGTTCAGCTAACAGTCTTTTATTACTGGGCAGTACTGGCTGGCCTGGGACCCCCGGGAGGCAGAAGAGCTTGGTCCCCGTCCTCTGTCCAGCAAAGCAAGGCACCTGCAACCCATATGACACGCGAGAGGCCAGCAGGGGAGAAAACAGACTTGTAGGAGTGGAAGGAGGGCCCCACCCTGCTGTGAGATTGGCCAGCATGGCTTCCAAATTTCAATCGGCACATCACCCCTAGGCAATGCGAAAGAGGCCCTTCCAGTAGGAAGGGGCAAGGCGTGGGGGTAGGAGGGCAAGATGGGTAACACCAACGCTGTTGGCTGATGAGGGGAACAAGGTGAACAGAGGCCAGGTCCCAGGAGCTGCTTTCTGCTGTGTAGACGCTTCACCAATGCTCCCTTGACACCCTAGCCTGGACCTGATGCCTATCAGAAAACACCTCTGGCTGAGTGGGGGAGGACTCTGGGGAGTAGAGTGGCAGGACACAGACCTCCTCCCTGTTCCTGAGTCACATGACTCACCCAGAGCCAAAGCCCAGACCGAGCCTGGGGTCACGGCGCCAGGTTGCCCTTTTGGCCAGTCCATAGCTCTCGGAGCTCAACACGGCAGCCAAGGTCCCGCAGAGCAGCTTTGGCCACGTCCTCGCAGTCACGGTGGGTAGCACGGGCCTGCAAGATGAGTGCTTCAGCCCCCAGGTCCAGGATGGGCTGTGAAAAGGCCTGGCTTCGGGCCACCAGGTTACGGATCAGCATGCAGGCCTGTTTCTGGGAGGGAGAACATGAAGGTAAGTGGCTGTAAGCTAGTGCATGGGGTCTACTCTGACCTCGGGGCCCTCACCATAACACAACAGGGCAAACATGACCACAATCAACATACAGCAGGTGCCTACGCCATGGTTCATCAGGCTAGGTTCATGTCCCCACTTCATCCCCTGAGCCACTCGGGGGGCACGGCTGATTTCCCCATCTCCACGAGGAGACTGAAGCTCGGGGCAGCCAGCTGCTTGGCAGGTGGGGCTGATCCCTCAGGCATGGGACCCTCTGTCTCCGAGCAAGATCCCCTGAGGCTGGCAAGAGCCTGGGCAGGAGCCCCAGGATGGCAGAGGGACAGTGAGAAGAGGGGGGTTGTGCACAGGGTCTACCTGTCAATTATATCATCACCCATTCAGCCAACATCTGTGCCCTGCTCCTCTGCCATGTGTGGGGGTCACAAAGCACCCCACCACTGGGAGGCTAGATGAGGAAGTGAGGTGTGAGGTGGTCAGGCATGGGCAAGGTGATGGGCGAGCCAAGGGTACAGTATCCCAGAGGAAACACTATCAGCAGAAGGGCCCCAGGTGGGGCAGAGCCTGGCGTGTCTAAGGACCAACAAGGAGGCCCATGTGCTGGGAGGGTTCGAGAGGTGGGAACGGGGGAGGTGGAGACAGTCCTGGCAGCTGCAGGGAGGCGTGTGGGTCTCTGGCAGGGGCACACACAGCCCTGTCTACTGCTCAGCTTTCCCGACTTGCCAGTAAGGTATGGACAGTGGGTCCCAGATGGAGAACATGAAGAAGTGGCCTTGGTCAGCAAGGAACTTTCCAAAAGCCCCAGCAGATCCCCACCTGCTCTCCTCCCATTTCCCCCTCCTCTAACTATCCCTCTTTAGGGACTGCTAGGGAAGGAAAAGATCACTACAGGAAAAGCAAAGGAACAGGAAGACAGCCGTGGGCAGAACTGGGAAACAGATACAGGACTTTGGGGGACTGGGAAGGGTAGACCTTGAGAGAACTGGGCTGTGATGCGGACAGGGACAGGGAGGGCCCGAGTCCTGCTCCCTCCTCCTGCCCCCAGGCTCACCTGCACTCCGGCCTCTTTCGGGTGTGCCTTCATGGCCTGCAGTGCAGTCAGGGCCCCGCCGCCCTCCATGATGACGCGGCTGTTCTCCGGCTTTCGCAGGGCCAGGACGCACAGGGCTGCACAGCTCTGCTCGCACACCTGGGGGGTCACGGGAACGGCTGAGAAAGTCAGATGCCCATCATTTGGGGGGGCCTGCCAGGGCCGCCAGTTAATTCCACAGGTGAGTGCCCTGCAATTTCACCTAGATGGAGGGCTGCCAGCCCATGTATATACCAGATCAGTAATAACCGGAACGCTAACAGGGTGATAAAAACATCAACTCTTAGGGTCTCAACACAGGCCTCTCGTGTGCCCCACCCCCAGCCCTGCTTGAGGAAACGGGGAAGAGCACCATGCAGATACGGGCATGGTGCCCCCACCTTGTGTTCATCCCACCTGCGGTAGGTACCTGGGGGCTGGCCAGGTGCTGGGTCATGGCAGCCACGATGGACTCTGTCCCTCCAGCTCGAACAATGGCATCCTTCACATCATCATTGCCTGCGATGGCCCGCAGGGCACCCAACACTTGCTTCACAAGGTCCTGAAAGGAGGGCAATGTGGGGGTCACCTCTGGCCAACTCATCCTTCTGGGCTGTGCCAGACACTGACTGCTTGGTTGCTGGTTTGTGGGAGGGGGTCTGGAGGGAGGGTCTGGGATTGTTTTGCTATTTGAACAGGTAGGGCCAACCGTAAGGGCAGGGTTATTACTCTCTGCATACAAAAGGCAGGGGAGCGGGGCGCCTGGGTGGCTCAGTCGGTTAAGCGTTGACTTCAGCTCAGGTCATGTTCTCACGTTAGTGGGTTCAAGCCCTGTATGGGGCTCTGGGCTGACAGCTCAGAGCCTAGAGCCTGCTTCAGATTCTGTGTCTCTTTCTCTCTTTGCCCCTCCCCTGCTCATGTTCTGTCTCTCAAAAATAAATAAGTGTTAAAAAATTGTTTAAAAAAGGGGGGGGCAAGGGAGGCTTAGGGGGGTACACCCTGTGAATTACACTTGCGTCTAGGCCAGGCATTTGAACAACCTTGACATTCACCCCTCACACACAGAGGGGATGTATGGCTCAGACTAGGTATCAGGGCACAGGGTCCCCTGACCAAAGCTGAGTCCTCAGCTGAGTGCCGACCCACCTGAGCTGAGGACAGCTGACCAGATGCTGCCAGGACTGCCGACCGCCCCAGTGAGGGGCAGAGCCATGAAAGAGAGAGAAAGCAGTAGGAGGGAAACCAAGCCTCCACCCAGTGCAGCTGTCCAGGAGTACAGACAAAACGCATCCCCTCATTTGCTTAAGCTGGTTCAAATTCAGCCTTCTGTCACCTGCACAGGAGCCTGGCTGATATCACTAGTGGGGCTTGGGGGCATTAGGATCCTTGCTGTCACAGGCCAGGCATGTTCAGAGAGGGATGACATGTGACAGCTAGGTGAAAGAATAATGAATAGGGGTCCCCACCCCATCTTATGGATGGGGAAACTGAGGCACCAAGGATTTGCCTCACTCAAGCTTCACACACCTGAGCTAGGGTCTGGGCCAGCCCCTGCCAACACCCACTCGCATTCCTCTCCCTGCTGGCAGAAAATACAAAGGTGCTAGAGGACGGTAAGAGAGGGTGGGTGGATTTGTTTTCCCCAAAAACTTTACTTCCTGCCCCCGGGTCAATGAGAAGTGAAAACTGTACTTTGCTTCAGGGGTCCGCAGACAGGGCCAGCATGCTCTGGTTCAGGCTTGTCTGGGTGGCTGGGGCCCAGAGGGGCAGAGTTCACTGGGAAGTCTGGAACCTTCCCTTGGCATCAAGAGAAATGACAAATCGAAACACAAATGAGGGGGCTTCACACCCTAAGACGGCTCTGGATGCCCACCTGGTGGTCGCTGCAGTTGGCCAGTAGGGCCACAAGGACACCGAGGCCTCCAAGGTCGACAACCTCCTGACAGAATTCGTTGCGGACAGCCAGGCGGGATAGGGTGCTGCAGAGCTCACTCAGGACGCTGGGGTTGTCCGAGAATGCTGTGGAGGGGTGGGGAGAGGAACCACCGGGGGGTGAGCACATGGAGAGGACCAGTCCCAGCTTGGAGCCAGGAGCCAGCGGTCCTGCTACGAATCCTGCTCTGCCTGAGAAGCTGGGCCCTTCTGCCAGGCAGGGTGGCCACTGGTACCAGGAGAGACCCAGTGGACACCAGGGCTGCCCAGGCCTGCAGTGCCCCCTGCTGGGCACAGGAGAAGACACAGGCACACGTCCTCCCCCACATGGTGTCCCAGATAAATTCCAGACCAACTGATGATCTCAACTAAAAAAAGAAAACCATAATAGTGCTATAATAAAACATCCAAGGCTATTTTTATGTTCTTGGGGTGGGAATGACCTTTCTAAGTGCAACGGGAAACCCAGAAACTGTACAGGGACATATGGATAGAGTTGACCCAGGCAAAATTGAACACAGATGCCAAAGACTAAGTTCAGAGGCACGAGGGAGGAGATGCCTGCACTGAAGCCCACACAGGGGGTGGGAGGGAGTGGAGGGGTGGGGGTGGAGAGCCCTGATTTATACAGAGCTCTGTGACAGTCAGCTGGTATGCTCCCCTGGTCAGGGTACAGCCCCCAGCAATGGCAGGAACATCAATCTGAGTGGAGGTATTCTCTAGATGCAGTGACATCTATGATCGGCCGACTTCAAGAGGACCCTGGATGGTCTGGGTGGGACTTGTCCAGTCAGCTGAAGGCCTGAAGAGGAAAACTGAGGTCTCCCTGAAAAGGAAGAAGCTCGCCAGAGGACTGTGGTGCTGGCTCCTCTCATGCCTGCTGCGTGGATTTCAGACTCAGCACAGCCACCTGGGCCAAGTCCTTGAAATGAATATACATAAACATACACACACATATCCAACTAGTTCTGCTTCCCTGGTAGAACCCTGACTGATAGGAAGTCAATAAACGAGAAAGATGTAAATTACCTCTCAGAAAAGCAGCCTGACTTTGCAGATAGTCAGAACCTGTTTTCACCCTTTCCAGAGGTATGGAGAAGAAACTGAGGCAGGCCTGTCTCTCCAGAAGACAGGGCCAGAGTCGCACACACCAGCCTAGCCATAGAGCCAGAGCCACAGGCAGGCTGGGAAGAATTCATTCTGCTGGCACCTTCTGTGCATTGGACCACAGTCAGGACTTTTCTGGTGGTACGGTGGACAGAGGCGGGGAATTCTGGGTCTGAACACCAGCGCTGTGACCTCCTGTGCCCGATTGCCATGATCACCCCAGTCAGGAACGTGTACATGCATTAGAATTTGTGGTTAAGTACGAACCAAACGTAAACCTCTACTGGGGACCATCTTTGGGAAACACCCTTATTTGTCCCCTTGGGGGGCTCTCCCTTCTCCACTCTCTGTGTGAGTGGACAGAGCCAAACCCCTTCCCCAAATGGCTCCAGAGATGGGCACAAAATTTGGTCCTGGCCAGTGAGCACTGGCCTGGAACTCTCCAAGAGCAGCAACCAAGAGTAGGTACGCTATTCACTAAGGCTGCCATGTAGGTGAGAGTAAGCCAAAAGAGGCAAGCAGAACCTGGAGCCAGTCGTTCCTGAAGTAATCCTAAAACCCAACTTTTGCTCTCACACCTGCTCTTACCTTTGGCGGCCTCAATGAGCACCTTCAAGCCTCCATTCTCCTGCACAATCATCTTGGCATGGTCGTGGGCATGGCCAAAGGGCACACGGATGTCATCATCGAAGGTCATGACCCGGAGGGCCCAGCAGGCCTCCCTGACCACATGGGCACAGTGGCCATGCCGGGTGATGGCACCGGTCAGCAGGGGCAACACACCGGCCTTCACCAGGCTCTGCCGATTCTGCTCGTGCTTCAGGCAGGCATGGCACACACAGCGGATCCCAGAACAGGTCAGATCAGCTGCGTCGGCATTCTGGGCCAGTGTCGTCACCAGCAGCTGCAAGCCCTGGGTGTCTAGGAGATCAGGCTGGCCATCAGTCAGGACCGACAGGGTGTTGAGGGCCTGGAGCAGGAGGCCCTGGTCACTTACTACAGCGAGCTTCCAGGCAGCGAGAAGGACGGGGTAGGCCCCTTTCTGGGCCGCCAGGAAGCGGCAAGCCTTGTCCTGCTTGCACTGCTCAAAAAAGCGGGCAAGATGCACTGATACTTCCTGGGGGCGAGAGTGGGCCACAGACTCCTGCAGGTCATCCAGGGCCTAGAGGACATGGGAGAAGCCTCAGTGTCAGCTCAGCCCAAAGAGGTTCCACAGCGACAGTGTCGCACCCCTGCGCGATTCCCTCTTCTGGGACAGGCCTGTGGTGGAATTCAGTCCAGCTGTGGCAGCTTCCACACTTGTGCTTTGAGGGGCTTTAAGCTTCAGAGGCCACACAGAGAGGGAGAGACCCAGCCATCTCAGTGTCCCTCCAAGGGGCCACACACATGAATGCAGACAAATTAAACACTCCAGCCCCAGCTGTCATTGCAAGAGGCTCCGAGAGAGACCAGTGGAAGAACCATCCGGCTGAGCTCAGTCAGCCCAGCCGAATCATAAGGAGCATAAAGCGGCTGCTGTTTTGAGTTGCTTATCATGCAACTGTAACTAACGCACCTTCCAGCTCTCCAAGGAAGGTGAAAGCTACCTTTGTCAGACCTGCCGATACCAGATGTCTTCTGTTTGTCTCTCCCGTTCACTCCACAGATATTTATCTGACAAATGAAACCATACTACACCTACTGTTGATTTACCCCAATTCCACAAAAGCCCTTGGGGGGAAAAAGTAATAACAAGAGAAAACAATTTGAAAAGAGTATACGGGGTGCCTGAGTGGCTCAGTCAGTTAAGTGTCCAACTTTGGTTGGTGAGTTTGAGGCCCGCATCAGGCTCTGTGCTGACAGCTCGGAGCCTGGAGCCTGCTTCGGATTCTGTCTCCCTCTCTCTCTGTCCCTCCTCCCACCTCAAAAATAAATAAACATTAAAAAAATTTTTTTTAATCAAAAAAATAAAAAAATAAAAAATCAAACCCGTCTGGCTCATTTGTACTCAAGAGAGTTCCAGGACTTCTTGGTTTTGTTTTTACAAGTCTGTGTGCAACAAGTTTCATGACTCTGGTAGAGTCATTTCAAAAGCCATCACGGAGTTGAATTTTTCTCTTTCTACAGATAAAGCCTTTTTCACACATTGGAGCCATGACAACTGAGGTCAATGGTGCTGTGGCATGAGAAGGGGCTGGTTCAACTTCAAGGTGAGAATAAGGCTGGGAGAATATGAAACCCAACGTGTGTGGTGCCTCCCATATGGAAAGGGAGAGAAGCAGGTTGATAGGAGAGACATGACAGGGACTTTCAAACTTTGCTATAAATGCTTGACTACTCCTTAAATCTTTTATGCCAAGAACGTTCACATTCTTTTTCAGTAGTGAAAAATAAAAATTTAGAAGTCAAATTAAGAGGAATAAAAGCGCAAAGGTTGTAAATAAATGGCGTTTCCTGTACTGCTGGTAAAGACATTAGAGCTGTTCCCCGCTTGACTTTCCTGGGAGAGGGACCTGGGTCTGAGTCCCAGCTCTGCCCCTCACTGGCTGAGACCACAGGTGAGTCAGTTATCTTTGGGAAGCCTCCGATTCCAGATCAGCAAAATAGACTAACAACAGATTGAGATAATATGTTTTAAGAATTTAGCACAATGCTGAGCACTTAAGAAATACTCAGTGATTACTGAAGACTATTGTGACTGAGATCTTTCATACGTAAAGGACATCTACAAATCAATAAGAACACTACAACAAGCTTATTTTAAAATACATTCATCCTTACTAGCAAATAAGTCAAAACAACAATGAGAATTTTCTCAAAGCCTCTGTGGGCAGGAGATGGTGAGGACCCTGGGGCAGGGAGAAGTAAATACCTTGCCTTGGGCAGAGTTGGGTTCACACCCAGGGTTGTGTCTTCTAACTTCCTCTTTTATCACTACCTCTCTTGTTGTCAGGTAATTTTTTTTCTCTTAGAAGTACCCATGTGTGGGTATAAATAAGGATAATAATCCCAGCCTTGAGAATAACTGAGATAGCACAAAGAAAGCACCTTGTACAGAACTGACTCCATAGTCAGTTCTCAATAAACAGAGCCATTTGCTGTTTTATCAAGAGCTAATCAGTGTTTGATGGATGATCTTAAGGAGAGCATTTAACCTCTGTGAATTTTACCTTCCTTGCTCGGGTGCTGGAGAGTGAGGGCAGGCTCCGGGTCTCTGTTTCCCCATCAGTAAGTCAGGGACCATACCATCTACCTCGCAGGCCAGTTTTAGTGCTAAGAGGGCAGACTGTAATGTGCTGGTGAACAGTCATTGTTTAATAGGTGACAGCCTTACTAGGGTCCCATTCTCTTCCTGCAATTCCTGTCCATCTCTGAGCAAATTCAGTGGTTGGGAGGCTCCTCCATGGCGCCCTCTACTCCAAAGCTTCCAACACCAGGGACTACCATAAGCCCCGTCCACCCCAAAAAGGCCCTCAAATGTGGCCTCAGGGAGCCCTGGCTGCCAGCTCAGGCTCGTGTGTACATGCTGGGTACCTGCCCTTCAGAGCCTGCATCTGCCATCTGGGAACCAATGAAGAGGTGTCCCTAACAGACTGTTAAAAGGTGGAACCACATGTGTAAGGCCAGCGTTGCCCACATGGGCCACCCCTTCCTACCTGGAGGATGTCATGTGTAGGCTCCTGTGGTCCATCTGCAGAGACTTTGGGTGCCAGCTTTACAATGTTGCTCAGATCCACCCCTGTGGGGGGGTGGGGGAATCAGGAAACAAGTGACAGCCATCATCCTGATAGGCCTGCTGGAACACACCTCATGTCCCTTCTTCTGGGACCACCCCACTCTGGAGACCTTTGGGGGTCTACCCAGCCCCCACCCCAAACCCTCTGCACCAGGACCCAGCAGCCACATTCATATAGGGTGTAAAGATGTGTGTGTGGGGGGTGTCTTTGCCCCTTGGCCCTGTCCAACCAATGGGAGGAGAGCAGTAGTGAGGCTGCAGGCCATCACTGCAGTGACGGACACATTCTACCTGGTGAGTTGAGATGGGAGAAGACCGCACAGCCTTATCCCTTGGGGCTCCCATTGCTTCTTACCCTGCATCCTCCTGATGCATCCCCACTCACCATGGCACCACCCAGGAAGGCCCCACTGCGCAGAACACGCCTGGGTACACCTCTAGTCCCTGTCCAGTGTCAATATCCCACTCTGTGCCTGGACCTCTGTGCCTGACACAGAGGCTGGACCCTGGGCTCCCTTGCCCTTTGTTACCTGACTGGGCTTGGCCAACAGGGACCAGGACTTGAGATCAGGAGTGGTAGGGTGGGGTATTCCTTCCCAGCTCCCTGCCTCTGCCTCTATCGGATGCCTCTCCACCCCCAGCCATGGACTCTTGTGGGGCAGGGGAGGTCCTTGCTATGGTCAGCAGGGTCTCTTAACCCTGCCCACACCATTGTAAACAGTCTCCTCATAACCGCTGTCCCCATGGCCTTTTTGAGGATGCCATTTGTTTCCACAGGCTGGTGACAACATCCCTTTCTGCCCCCATGAACTCAAGCCGGAGTGCAGGTGGAGCAGGGAGGCAGGTGGCCCTGTTTCTTGAGAGGCGGTCAAGAGAAGCCTCTTCAAGGAAGTGGCAATTAAAATAAGACCCACTTTTGGGGCGCCTGGGTGGCTCAGTGGTTAGACGTCCGACTTTGGCTCTGGTCATGATCTCATGGTTCGAGCCCCGCGTTGGGCTCTGTGCTGACAGCTTGGAGCCTGGATTCTGTGTCTCTCTTTCTCTGCCCCTCCCCGGCTCACACTGTCTGTCTGTCTCTCTCAAAAATAAATAAACATTAAAAAAATTCTTAAAACGAGACCCACTTTGAAGGATTCAGTTCTGTAGATGTCTGGTTGGGGACAGGCAAGTAGAGGGAGGGCAAGAGGCAAGTGGGACAAGACGGGCAGCCTGCCCAGGGCAGAGTGAAGAGAAGGGTCAGGGTCCAGGGCTGCCACGCAGGCAAGACAGAGCCATGGCAGGACATCACTCTTGTACGTTAAGAGCTGTGGACTGGACCTGACTATCAGGCAAAGAGCCAGACTAGCGCTGGGACAGAGCCATGCTGCCCTACCTTGTGATTCAAATTGTTCCACGGCCTCTTTTACCGCCTCCTCTGGCCCCATGTCGAACTCTTCAATGTTTTCACGAACAGCTGCGTCGAAGGTCTCCTGGGTGATGCGCTTGGAGGCCATCTTCATCTCCTGTGCATGGGGTGGCAGGTGCCCACCGACAGACACTCCCAAACTGAGAAGTGAAGACAGGAAGAAAGCTTCACTGAGGGTGAGAGGACAACTGCGAGCCTGGCTATCATTTAGGGAAGCAGGGGCCAGAGCCTAGGACCAATCAGGAAAAATTCTTACATCCTGGGTCATAGAAAAAGCTGATACCCCATCATCTGCAGAGCTTCTAAAAGTGCAGAAGAGGGGAGCCTGGGTGGCTCAGTCAGTTAAGCATCTACCTCTTGATTTTTGGCTCAGGTCAAGATCTCATGGTTTGTGAGCTTGAGCCCCACATAGGGCTCTGAGCTGACAGTGCAGGGCCTGCTTAGGATTCTCTCTTTCTGCCCCACCCCTCCTTGTTTGTGTGCGCACTCTCTCTCTCTCTCTCTCTCTCTCTTAAAAAAAAAAAATGCAGGGGCACCTCGGTGGCTCAGTTGGTTAAGTGGCCAACTTCAGCTCAGGTCATGAACTCGCAGTTTGTGGGTTTGAGCCCCGCGTTGGGCTCTGTGCTGACACCTCAGAGCCTGGAGCCTGCTTCAGATTCTGTGTCTTCCTCTATCTCTGTCCCTCCTTGCTTGCATTCTGTCTCTCTCTCTCTCTCTCTCAAAAATAAATAAATATTTTTTTAAAAAGTACAGAAAAGGCAGGTAGTTTACATTTTATCTAAGAAAGGGGAGATATTAATATGTGTCCTTATAGTAAACAAAAAAAAGAAAAAATAATCTTAATAATGTTATGTATTACAGCATCATAATGAAATAATATATGATTATAATAGTATATTATACATAACATGCATTATTTATGATGTGCAATATGCATCATATGTAATAACTATATATTTTATTATATAGCTAGGTATTCCATATGTAACTAAATAATAAAACAACTTACTTATAATGGTATGCTCTTATACCAATAAATGCTTTAAAATAAAAATTAATAGTAATAAGTAAAATGGAACACTAAATGAAATAGTTTCTCATAAGGGGAGGTAGGGAAAAGGGTGATGTGGGCAGGACTAGAAGCTGGATTATTTTCTCCGAATGTACCTTATTTCATTGGTTAAATTTAGAACTCATGTAAATGTTTTACATGATTAGAAAAATAAATAAATATACGCCAAAATAAAAATGCAATTCCCAAAAATCAAGAGTAAAACGAAAACCATTAGTCTAACAGTTTATCTACATGGAGTTTAAAATGCAGTGATGGGGGCACCTGGGGGTCTCAGTCAGTTAAGTGTTCCGCTTTTTTATTTCAGTTCAGAGCATGATCTCACAGTTCGTGAGTTTGAGCCCCACATTGGGCTCTATGCTGACAGTGCAGAGTCTGCCTGGAATTCTCTTTCTTTCTCCCCTCTGCCCCTCCCTCCCCCCCTCTGTCTCCCTCTCAAAAATAAATAAATAAATGCAGTTATTTTAAGAAAATGCAATGATTGGGGTATCTGGGTGGCTCAGTCGGTTAAGCGTCTGACTTTGGCTTAGGTCATGATCTTGCGGTTCATGAGTTTGAGCCCCACATTGGGCTCTGCACTCAGAGCCTGGAGCCTGCTTTGGATTCTGAGTCTCCCGCTCTCTTTGCCCCTATCCCCTCTCAAAAATAAATAAACATTAAAAAAAATTTTTAATGCACTGATAGAACCATATGTTCTTACTGGGATGTACAATAAGAAGAGAAAAGAAAAATATACAAAAGAAAATCTTCAACAGTTTTCAGTAATCGCGTTATTGAAGATATTATTAGTAATGTTATTCAGAAGCCAATGTGGATATGGCAAGTAAGTAATAATATTTATGTCATTAGGAACTAGCCTAAAAGAAAAAAGATTCTAAGAGGGGCGCCTGGGTGGCTCAGTCGGCTAAGTGTCTGACTCTTGATCTCAGTTCAGGTCTTGATGTTGGGATTGTGAGTTCAAGCCCCACATTGGGCTCCATGCCCAGCATGGAGCTTACTTAAAAAAAAAAAAAAAAAGTAAAAAAAAAACAACTTAGAACTAAATTTGAACTGGAATTAACATGAACTCACGATGCATTTTCTCTTAGGCAAAGAACCGATTTTCTAGTCTTATCAACTGAAAATATCTAGGGGAAATAACATCCAGAGGAAGTGAACACCCTGAACACCAACTGTGGTCCCTTAGTACCATTTCTCACCAAAGAAGACAGGGCTCCTGGAGGAATGGCTGATTCTAGGACTGAGAAGAAATTAGGCCAGAAGAGATAAGCCAGGAACATCTTGTCAGACCAGAAAGCAAGGAAGCTTCTAAAAACCGTCAGGGTCATGTCAAAGGACTTGGAATCAAACCGTTAAGAGTCGTCAATGGGCCAAAGATGTGACAGGTGAGCAGTAAAAGAAAGCAAAACAAAAAACGATATTTTGATATCAAAATCAAAATCTGTGTGTTCATAATAGTACTAAAACACATCCTGTTCATTCTGTTGAAAACTGGCAAATAAAGGATCCAACACATCCTATGTCTCTCATATAATTACCAAGTTAGAAAGAGAGGATGAGAAAAAGTTCTGCTCTGTAGACGAACTCCAACTAATTATCCACAACAGGACAGATTTAGACAACTATCCCCACAGGTTGCAAAACTGTGAGAAGCAAAACTGATGGGGAACCTGACAATGACTGGACAGTATATGGGTCCACTGTGTGATTTCACATCACCAAAAGAGAAACTCACCACCGCTGCCCCTGGACAAGAATGAAAAGCACCTGTGAAGTTATCTTGCCAAAAACTCAAACCCAATATGACCAAGCATCCAATGGAACTTTCTGTGATTATGGAATATTCTATATCTGTGCCATCCATGTGAGTTCCAGCAGCTGAAACGTAGCTAGCGTGACTGAGGCACCATGTATTTTTTAACTTTAATTGTAATTCATTTTAATGTAAACATCCACACATGACGCATGGCTATCATACTGGACAAGGAGCTAGAGCTAATGAGCAGTTTGTAGGAAATCGAGGACAGAGGGACACATCGACCAGCACCATGGTGTTGTGGGTCTGCAAAATCCCCACTCGGGGGCGGGGGGGGGGTACCTTAACTACAGGACAAACACCTGGAGCTGTCAACAAATAAATCATGACAACCATGAAAAGGATGGGGAGTCCATCAGCAAGTGAATGGATAAACAGAATGTAGTCTGTCTGAACAATGGAATATTACTCAGCCATAAAAAAGGAAGGGAGCACTGACACACGCTACACTGTGGAAGAACCCTGAAAACATCATGCTAAGTGAAAGAAGCCAGACACAGTCCACATACAGTGTGTGATTTCATTTACATGAAATGTCCAGAACAGGCAAGTCCATAGGAACAGAAAACAGATCAGTGGTTGTAGGGGCTGGGGGAGGGGGATGGGGAGTGACTGCTAATGAGTACAGGGTCTCCTTTGGGGGTAAAGAAACGTTCTACAATTAGATAGTGGTGATGGTTACACAACTTTATGAATATACTTAAAATCACTAAATTGTACATTTTATTATTTATTTATTTTTAAACTTTTATTTAAGTAATCTCTACACCCAATGTGGGGCTCGAACTCACAACCCTGAGATCAAGAGTCACATACTCCTCCAACTAAACCAGCCAGGTGCCCCTAAATTTTACACTTAAAATGGGTGGATATCATGGTATGTAAGTAACAGATCAATTTAAAAAGTACTATTTGGGGGTGCCTGGTTGGCTCAGCTGGTTAAGCATCTGACTCTTGATTTCGGCTCAGATCATGATCTTATGGTTTGTGAGATCGAGCTCCGCCTTGGGCTCTGCGCTGACAGTGCAGAGCCTGCTTGGTTGGGACTCTCTCTCCCCTCTCTCGCTGCCCCTCCCCCAGCTAGCGCTCTTTTTCTCCCACAATAAATAAACATTAAAAAAAATAAAAAGTACTGTGTTGTTTAAAAACAAAAGCAAATGAAACCCAGCACAGGCAAAGGCTGAAAGCCAGAGGGCTGTATCAGCAGCTGGATGAGCCAGCAACCTTGGGCAGGGCCTCTTCCTCTGGGAGACTGGGGGCAGAGCACTGAGTCAAGTAAGACAGAACCCTCAGTAAAAACAGATTATGACCTCAACAAGGAGGTCTTTGGAGTACAAGTGGTTTGTTAACACTTAATATTAACCACCCTCTCTTTTTAACAAAGGGGGAAACAGGTCTCAGGACCAGCGCCTACCTGGGGTTAACAACTCCTTTCATTTTGCTTGTTTTACTGTATCTACCTTGTTTGTCGAGGTAATACTAAGTTTCCGTTAAAACGCATCATTTTATTTTTTTTAATTTTTTTAAATGTTTTTATTTATTTTTGAGTGACAGAGAGAGAGTCAGAGCATGAGTGGGGGAGGAGCAGAGAGAGAGGGAGACACAGAATCCGAAGCAGGCTCCAGGCTCTGAGCTGTCAGCACAGAGCCCAACACGGGGCTTGAACTCACAAACCATGAGATCAGACCTGAGCTGATGCCGGACGCTTAACAGACTGAGCCCCCCAGGCGCCCCAAAATGAATCGTTTTAAAAATTTATAGTAAAGTTGCAAGAATAGTATAAAGAACACCTGTCCCATGCTAACTTTACCAGTTGTTAACATTTTGCCAAGTTAGTCTCTTTCTGGAAGACTGTATGTTCCTGCATACACACATGCCAGGTAAGAAGAGGCTCCAGGCATCAGACCCCTCCCTCCTAAAGACGTCAGCATGAATCTCCCAAGAAAAGGAAGCTCTTACATGTTCAATGCACAACAAAAATTTAACACAGGAAGTTTAACAGTGATACAATACTAATTGCTAATATATACTCCATGATCAACTTTCTCAACTGCCCTAATATTGTCTTTCCAAACAATTTTTTGTTTCTGGTCCCAGGTCTGTTATAGAATTGCACATCACAGAAAAAGTTAGGGGAACAAAGGCACAGGGAGTTCTAGGGCAGCAGTAGGGGAATGTGGCAAAAATCCGAGTGCAAATTTGGGTTGTGTGGGAAACAGGCCACTCAAGCCCACACTTCTGTTTGTGGAGGTGGCGCAGGATGTGACTATTCCATCTGTGCTTGTGCAGATGTTTTGGGGAGGAGGAGGACAGGCTCTGGGGTCAGCCGGGGTGATTCGAATCCCAGGCCTTCCATTTAACTTCACCTTTGGTCAAGTCAACTCTCTCCCGGGTAATACGGGGATAAACAAAGCGAATGTATCTCATAGGGCTGCAGTGCAAATTCAGCCCGTTAATGCCTATAAAGCGCTTAGGATAGGATTTGGCACAGAGTAAGAGCTCGGTAACATTAGCTATTGTTCCTTTTCTTTGTTGCTTAGAGATAATTTGACCAGGTTACTTAGCAGGGGAGGCATAAGGGCATCAAACACCGCACCTTGCTCCCTTGCCCATAGCCACTTCCCCCCACCCCGCCTTTCTTTCTGGCCCAGAACAGGAGCCCGTTTAGGGGTTGCTAAGGATTTTCAAGGTCAAAGGGAAGGAAAAGAGTGAAGATTTTCTGTTTCAGTAGAGTTTCTCAGTGAGGCACCTGGGCTGGTGTGTATGTGTTAGGAGTGTTCCTGACCAGCTCCAAGGGGCAAGAACTTCCCAGTTGTGGCTGTTGGAGGGACTCTGTCCCTGACTCTGCCACCAAACAATGCTTCCACCACCCCTGGCCATGCTTCAGAGCCAAGTGGGCCAACAGTGAGTGGCCAGTCTGTCACAGAGGCACAATCCTAAAGGTGAATGCCATTATGCCTACTTTACAGATGAGGAATCTGAAGCTCAGAGAGGGGAAGGACCTTCCAGAGATCACACGAGCAGTAAAAGGCCTGGCCATCATGCCACCCTGCTTCATTAATGCCTTCCCTCCACCTGGGTTCTCTGCAGTTTCTGCTAGCTCTTCCAGGCTGCCTCATCCTGGGAGCCTTCCCTGACCACTTAGAACCTATATGTGTTCTCCGGCCTTGTTTCCTCTGCCCCATGAACCTCCCCCTGCCCAGTCCTGAGCTCCCTGAGCTGAGGAGATCAGTGTCTGGCTGTGGGAGTCCCACAGGGGTCCCCCAGGTCGGGCACAGGGCTAGGTGGCAGAATGAAAAGTACAGATCTGGAGCTCATGAGACAGCGCCTAGGAATGGTGGTCTGGGAGCCACCTGGGAACGGTCCACACTAGGAAAGGAGGGACACAGCACTACCAGCCCCCAGGATGGGTCCAAGGTGTGGAAAGAAAGGGAGTTAGCCCCGCCCCAACGGACAGCCAGTTTCCCTTTTTAAGTCAGGGCTCTGCTCATCAGGAAAACGCTGCCCTGACCTGGCAGGGACTCTAATGACTCCTCATCTTCCTCCACCTGGACACACCCACCCTGGTTCAGGCATAGTCCCAGCTTCCTCCCCGCCACACTCTGCACCTCTATTCTCCACTCAGGGCCAGATGGAACCCTGAAATCACAAAGAGACCTCACTGCTCAAAATCCGGCAGTGGTAACCCAAGCCTCTCAGAACAAAATCCAGTCTCCTTACCAGCACTTTCTCTATGTGGACCTTATCCAGGTCTCTTACCTACACTTTCTCACCTGCACTTTCCCACCTTTTTCTGATCCTTCCCAGCTACCAAAGGGACGCTCTTCATAACCACTCTGGCTAAAGCAGCCCCTCTCTCCTATCGCATCATCTTTCTATTTTAATACTGTATCTACCTGGAGCGATATGGTTCATTTATTTCATTTGCATTTACTGTCGAGGCAGTTCCTCAAATTTAAGCTCCAGGAGAACTGGGGTCCAGCCACCTTTGTTCATCACCGCAGCAGGCACTCAGTAACTTAGGTTATGAATGAATGAATGAATGAATGAAAAGAAAGCAGAGGCCACGGAAATGGGGGATTTTGTCCCCCGGCGGCTTCTGTAAGAGTCATTCCTCAAAACCAAGTCCGCGAGGGCGGCGCCACAGTCACCGGCCCGACCCCGAGTCGCCCACTCCCCTCCCCGCGCGAGGGGACTCCGCAGCCGCCGCTTCTCACCCTGTCTTCGCAGCCACGTGGGGAAAGGGTGGGGCTCGCGCCTGTCACCCAGCAGAGCCACCTCTGGTCCCTTCCGGCCACCGTACGCGCGCAGGCGCGTTGGCGCCAATTCGCTTCGGCCTCCCTCAGCCCCACGGACGGCTCCCGGAGTGATCAAGGGTGACTGCGAGTGCAGGTAAAGCTGAGAGAGCCCACAGGTGTGCGGAGGCGGCGTGTTTGCCGTCTTTTCCCGGCCGCTCCCCGTTGCCGCCGCTCCCAACAAATTAATCTTTTGCCTCGGGAGCGTCTGCCTTGTAGCAGCGAGCAGCGCGCTTGCGCAAGAGGGCTTGGCGGCGGCCGCTTGCGCCTGCGCACCAGAGCTCGGCGGTAGCTTGCGCGTGCGCGGCGCGGCGCTGCGGAGACCGTTGGCTCATTTGCATGTCCCCGCCTCGCGCGGCGGCGGCGGCGGCGGCGGCGGCGGCGGCGGCGGCGGCGGGTGAGGAGCCTGAGGCAGCGGCGGGGGCGGCTCCGCGCGCGGTGGGTTCGGGGTGAGGCCTGGGCCCGGGCGTCGTCGGTGGGCGGGCCCCGCGGTGGGAGGCTCGGGCTCGGTCCCCGGAGGCCGCGGGGCATGAAGCCGCGAGCACGGCCCTCGGGCTGCGCATCGGACGCGTCCCGGCCGGGTCGGCCTAGGGGGCGGTCTTCGGCCTCCGAGGCCCGACGCCCCCTTTTCTTCGTCCTGGGAGGCCAGGCCGGTAGGAGGCGGGCCACGCCCAAAGGGTTCTTTCGTTCATTCATTCCACCCAGCCCGTACGGGCATTACAGCGGCCGGCGCTGTGTCGAGCTCTTTACCATTTTTTACCTGGTTCAGTCCCCACAGCAAGCCCCCACCTCTAGCTGCCCATTCCATGGATGGGGAAATGGAGGCGCAGAAAGGTTAGGTCACTCGATTTGATCCGGAGCCCCCTGTCTGGGAGACCCTGCCCTTCGATGGCAGAGAACAAGGGGCGCCCCGGGAGAAGGGCTTAAGGATGGGCAAAGGGGGTGATGGGAGTAGATGGGAGTAAGAAATCACTATGAGGTAGGGCAGGTTTGAGTCTGGAGGTTGGATGTTTCAAGATGGAAGGGGTATTTTGGTTAAGGAGGTAGTCGCTGGATTCCGCGATGTTGCTTCTCCGTCTTTTTCTGGTCAGTGTTCAGGGCTTTGTCCCCGCTACCAGTGCCGTTTGCCAGGTTCCAGTCTGGGCTGTCTGACCTTGGGTGGGTCACTTAGCCCGAGTCTCTCTTTTTTTCTGTGTAGTGTCGTCCATAACAGGACCCGCTTTCCACGGGGTTGTTGGAAGAAGTAACCGAGCTTGTGGGAGTCCCTTTCCTACAAGAGGACCTGGTACAGAGCAAGCTCTGTCACTAGTCAGGGATCCCCCACTCACTTGTTGAGAGGCTCCACTCAGAGGGCAGGTCAGTCCTCAGATCCTCCTTGCGTGTCTGTGAACTAGGAAAATAGAAACGGGGAAGACGGCAGCTCTCCTAAACACACCGTGCGCCAGGGTTATGCTCCCACCCCTCACACGCTGACATCCGGTAACCCCACCAGGTAGGGATTCGGAGGAGATGGGCTCAGAGAAGCGGCACAGATTGTCTAAGATCACAGTGCTTGGTTTGCTCCTTCTCAGCCAACACACCTGTAAACTCTGCGAGGTTAGAAGCCCCCTTAGAATAATCTGGCCTCCCTCTGACGCACCACGTTGAAGTATGGATCACTGTCTTGTTACTTGGAGGATTAGGTGAAACAGAGCAGGCCGTGTGAGCATTAGTTGTCGTTCTTAGTGTCTTTTTTTCCCCCCTCTCACTACAGGTCAGAGAAACATGGCAGCTAGGCGAATTGCGCAGGAGACTTTTGATGCTGTATTGCAAGAAAAAGCTAACCGATATCACATGGACCCCAGTGGTGAGGCCGTAGGTGAAGCTCTTCAGTTTAAAGCTCAAGGTGAATTAAAGTGCTTGGTGTCCTTGGTGGGAGGGTAGTTTCGGGGGATGCATTTGAGGTCAGGGCAGGAGGATATCCGTACCTTGGGCAAACTCTGTAATTCCTCTGATCCTACCTTATTTAAGGGGAGATAGACTTTTCTCTGGTCCACCTGTCAAACCATCGTGCACAAGCGGGTCTTGTCATTCTCTGCAGCTTCTCCGCCCCCAGGCATCCTCCCCCAACTAAAGAAGGGTTCTTGAATCGATCTCCCGGCTCCATCCCCACCACTGCTGCCCAGATCTGAGCTCTTACTAGTTCTCGCCTGGATTATTGCGGTAATCTTCCTGAACAGTCTCTCAGCTTCTGGCTTCATTTGCCTCAAGTCTGCCCTCCCCACTGATCTATTAATGCCAGCCTTGCTGGGCCAAGGCCCTACTTGGACTCTTGGGACTCCCCATGTTGGGGTTAGGTCCTCAGACAAGTGCAGGAGCTGCCAGGTAAGAGTGGTGGGTGCAAGACAAGGGCATGGGAGGCTGCCACATGCGGGCCCTGCCTGAAGACCTTCCCTTTGGAAAGTTGAAATGCCATGCCAGCAGAATCAGAAATGGTGTGCACGGAGTTTGTAGGATGACAGGGAGGTTCCTCACCATGGCACTCAAGGCTCGCAGCCCTCATCTCCTGCCTTGAGGCTCATGTTTCACTGACACTGTGCTGCCTGTCCTTGCTTTGAGTCCCTCCCCAGCCCAGCCCGGTTAATTCCCTGAGGCACTAAGCCCCAGCTTGCTAGTGCCTTCCCCCTGGAAGCTTCTGCAGGCCTTGAGGTTGATTTGGTGGTTCTCCCGAGCCCCAGGGCAGTGTGCTGAGCACTTACTTTTCCGAGGGGGGCCAGCCTCCCCCAGGCCTCCTTCAGGTCTGTGCCACTCACTGCACCAGCCCCTGAGCCAGTCTCCACTGAGGAAGTCTCTCCTCAGTGTTGGTTGAGTGAGTCTAAGTGCTTGGGCTAGAGATAATTTGTTGTGTACTTTGGATGTGGAAAAACTGGGGCTTAGAAGCTGTCTTCAGATTCTGAGTTTTTAAAAATTGCTTGAGTGGTACACGAAGGATTGGCAGAACTAAGAAGTAGTTAGGAATAAAAATGTGAAAGTCCTAACCTGCTTCCTTACCCCTCTGAAGTAACCGTATCTGTGTCACCACGGATTTGTGCGTCCTTCAGTTCTTCTAGTGGAATGTTCACATGATCCTAAACACTTACATATCGACGCGTGTGCGCACGTGTTCATGCGTGTATACTTACACATATACATGTATATACATACGTGTATACGTGGAGATTTTATCTTTACCTAGAGACTCAAGCATCAATATATATCTTAGTTTTCTCAAGAAAGAGCGGGATGGGCAGGATCTGTACTTGGAAACCAGCAGGATGCTAGATGGTTCTGGAACCAGCACTTTGTCACAGAGCTAGCCGCGTGGCCCATTGGTCAGGCTTTCACTGTGTCTGCTCTAGTCTGTGTCGGTTTACAAGGCATTGGAAAATCCTCTTGTGCGGACTCCAGCCTCTACTCTTCCTTTAATGCTACCTCCCTAATCGTGCCGTCAGTAGCAGTCAATACCTGGATTATCCCAGTAGGTTTTTTGCTGGAACATCCATATCCACTCCTGTCTCTTGCGATCAGTTCCCTGAACGGCAGCCAGCGAGGTCATCCCTTTGCTCCAAACCCCTTCATGGCTTTCCATCTTGTTCAGAGTAAACTGCAGAGTCCCATTGAGGGCCCGACTTGATCTGGTACTCCCTTCTGTTCACATCTTGTATCATAATGGTTCCCTAACTTTGCTGCTTGTTGTAATCATCTGGGGACCCTGTACAAACCCTACTGCCCAGGCCACACCCCCGTCCTAATCAATTAAATCAGGATGCCTGGGGGTCCCCAAGGGCTCCAGGATCCAACAGAATCCAGGAGCTGCCTTCTTACCACTTTGCCCCTCGTTCCTCTGTTCCATTCTGGCTACGCTCCTTCCCTGCCAGTCCTACGAGGGGCTTTGTGCTCATGCTCCCTCCACATGGAAGGCTTCCTCCATAACTGCACAGTCTGGCCTCTCACACAGGCCTCTGCTGCTCAGATATGTTGTTAGAGCAACCCACCTTGATCAGCCTGTCTGAAAATGGCCTCCCCTCTTCGTTTTCCTTCCTGCTTGATATTTCCTTTCCTATTGGCACTTTCTTACATGCGATGGATTTTAGTTCATTGTTTGGCTCCCTCAACTGACAAATCCAGGAGGGTAGGAACTTGACTGTCCCCTTTCCTTGCTATAATTTCATTGGTTAGAGCAGTACCCACACACAGTTGCTCAGTAAGTACTTGTTGAACACAGAGCTCTAGTTTCCTGTGGCCTCTTGGCCCATTACTACTTCCTGGCATCTTTCTCTTTTATTTGATTTCTTGACTAGCTAATGGGTTCTGATGCATAAGCTAGAACATTAGAAAGCTACTCTGCAAAGTTTTCCTGAGGTCTGCTGTTCCCATATGCCCATAGTTCACTTTTAATTATTTGTAAAAAAAAAAAAAAAATTATTTTAGAGAGAGAGAAAACAAGTGGGGGAGAGGAGCAGAGGGAGAGAGAGAGAGAATCTTCAGCAGCCTCCACACTCAGTGTGGAGCCCACCCTGGGATCACACCCTGAACTGAAATCAAGAGTTGGTTATTCAACTGACTAAGCTACCCAGGCATCCGCATAATTCAGTTCTATTCCTGGCTTCTTACAGAGTTTGTTTATAGTGAATAAGCAAATGCAAATCTAGGTTCCTGTTTTTCTCATTTTTACACACACTGTTCAGTTTTCATTGTGGCCTCTCTTGCTGTGGCTTGTTTAGTTTCTGTGCCCTATCTTAGTTTCTTCGTTTTTTCAGAGGATTGTTTAGCCCAGTGGCCCTTTCCAGGGTAGCCTATCTGCCACCTTTGGGTCAGGTGCTCAGCTGTGGTTGGCTGTGGGAGGTGTAGTGTCAGACGTGGCTTCTGCCTCAGTGGCACTGTGGTCCAACACTTACTCCTTAGACGCAGGGAGGGCAAGCAGCCTCCAGCAAATCTGTCTTCTGTGTGGTAGAAGTAGAAATATACAAGCGTTCCAGTTTTAGTAAAGAAACCCGGGTTATTTGGGGACCAGACACCCTTGCCTTAGTGTAAAAGAGAGCTTAAGATCCCTGCAGAGCCCGGACAGGAAAGCCAAATGAGTGAGCGACACTTTTACCCAGCCTCTGTGTACTGTTGTCAGGGCACATATGGGCCCAGTGCTTGTAGGTCTTCTGTTTTTATAAGTAGTAAACCCAGATTTCTAAATAAAGCCACATATATTTTAAATGTTGGAAATAAATACTGCACTCTGGCAGATAATGCCCCCCTACTGGCTGGTGGTGTGTGGACTGTCCTTTTGCAGCCTCTGGTCTAAATTACCTTTGTGTTCTTTGGATCGTTTATTGCAGATCTTCTAAGGACAGTCCCACGAGCCAGAGCAGATATGTATGATGACATTCCTAGTGACAGCAGATATACTCTGGCTGGATCTGTAGCCCACCCTCGAGACACTGGGAGAGAAAGCCTGAGAGGTGATGTATTTCCAGGACCTTCTTTCAGATCAAGCAACCCTTCCGTAAGTGAAGACAGCTTCTTTCGCAAAGAATGTGGCCGGGATCTGGAATTTTCCCACCCTGATTCCCGAGACCAAGTTTTTGGCCACCGGAAATTGGGACATTTCCGTTCTCAGGATTGGAAATTTGCACTCCGTGGCTCTTGGGAACAAGACTTTGGCCACCCTGTTTCTCAAGAATCTCCCTGGTCACAGGAGTATAGTTTTACTCCTTCTGCACTACTGGGGGAATTTGGTTCCTCCAGGTTGATTGAGAAGGAGTGTTTGGAGAAAGAGAGTCGGGATTACGACGTGGACCGTCCAGGGGAGGCAGACTCTGTGCTTAGGGGTAGCGGCCAAGTCCAGGGCAGAGGCCGGGGTCTAAACATCGTTGACCAGGAGGGGGCCCTTTTAGGGAAGGGGGAGACTCAGGGACTCCTCCCATCTAAAGGGGGAGTTGGGAAGCTTGTCACACTAAGAAGTGTGAGTACAAAGAAAGTACCCACTGTAAATCGTATTACTCCCAAAACTCAGGGCACCAACCAAATCCAGAAAACCACCTCAAGTCCTGATGTGACCCTGGGGACAAACCCAGGGACAGAAGATATCCAGTTTCCTACTCAGATCCCTTTGGGGCTCAGTCTGAAGGATATTCGGCTCCCCAGAAGAAAGATGAGCTTCGACCTCATAGATAAGTCTGATGTTTTTTCGAGATTTGGGATAGAAATAATCAAATGGGCAGGATTCCACACCATAAAAGATGATGTTAAATTTTCCCAGCTTTTCCAGACTCTCTTTGAACTTGAAACTGAAACCTGTGCTAAAATGCTCGCTTCATTCAAATGCTCCTTAAAACCAGAGCACAGAGATTTTTGCTTTTTTACTATCAAATTTTTAAAGCACTCTGCTTTGAAAACACCCAGAGTTGATAATGAGTTTTTAAATATGCTTTTAGACAAAGGTGCTGTGAAGACCAAAAATTGCTTTTTTGAAATCATAAAGCCCTTTGACAAGTATATAATGAGGCTTCAAGACCGGCTTCTGAAGAGTGTCACACCCCTCCTCATGGCCTGCAATGCCTATGAGCTAAGTGTCAAGATGAAGACCCTCAGCAACCCCCTGGACTTGGCTGTTGCCCTGGAGACCACCAATTCTCTCTGCCGGAAATCTTTAGCCCTTTTGGGACAGACTTTCTCCTTGGCCTCTTCTTTCCGGCAAGAGAAAATCTTAGAAGCTGTTGGCCTCCAAGATCTAGCTCCCTCTCCTGCCGCATTTCCGAATTTTGAGGACTCTACTCTGTTTGGGAGAGAGTACATCGATCACCTGAAGGCCTGGCTGGTCAGCAGTGGGTGTCCCCTCCAGGTCAAGAAAGCCGAACCCGAGCCAACCCAAGATGAGGAGAAAACCGTTCCTCCTATCAAACCTGAAGTTCAGGCCAAGTCCCCGAGTGGGCTGAGTGATGGTAAGGAAAGCAATGAAAGTTCCTATTTCTTGTGATTAGTTAGTCTGTCATGTTTTCTTGGAATGTCTCTTACTTTCTTTGAGAGGTTTACATGGAATTTTTTAGCCAACTGGAAACATCAGAATTTTAGTAGAAAACTCCTATTGGCCAGTGTACATGTCTGCCATACAATCTGTAAACATATATTAGGAATCTTCTGTCTACCACAGAAGTCCTTAGATGTTTCTGGGTCCCAGACTCCTTTGGGAATCTGACCAGAAGCTGTGGAGAAACGCACGTGTGTTTGTACACAGTTTCGCCTGTGCCTTCTGGGGGTCTGTACCATCCTGCAGCCAAGGTTAAGAAGCCCTTGTTAACAGCATCTCCCACCTCCCCACCCTGAGCTATTATTAGAGGGGAAACTAAACACTGGGCCCCGTCTCTGGGGGAGTCCACAGGCTCTTAAGGGACAGAAATCACAAAACCCAGCTCTTCCTGTGCCAGGATTAAGAGGGATGGAAGAGACCCCAGCCCAGGGGAGTTGGGGAGGCCACGTTTGAGCTGCGTCGGGGGACTGGCAGAGATTAGCCAGGCCTGCCCGGGTAGTAGAAGCATCTTTCTACCCCGAGTCACTCACTTTTCTAGGATGGCTAAAGATCGATAGATCACTTAGGTGCATCTGGTAACCTGCAGTTAACGAATCAGCTTTGGGGAGGTTCCAGAAAGGCCAACAAAGAGGTAACATAAACAGTGGCTGTTTGGTATCCCTTCTCTCTCCCGCTTAGCGCCCAGGATGAATGCTCTCATAGCCCAGACGTGACCCAGAAATCATGAGCAATATGTGGTGGCCTTGTGACTGGTGAGGAAGCACTTTCCCCCCCCACTTTACCTCAGGAGGAAGTCCTTTTCCCCCCAAGGCAGTTTTCACCTTCCATTGCCCCAGCCACGTGGGAAAACCTTATTTGTCCCTCAATCTCTTTACTCCCCTATGCCCTTATGGAACTCTGACTACATCAAGCACGGAGTAGGTCCCACTGCACATGGGAACCATACCTACATGTTGGAGAGGGAGCCTTCTGGAAATGGGCTCAAGACTGAAGCAGGACCCCTCCTCCCCACTCCCCCACTTTAGGGTCAGGGTAATGTCAGTACTGAAGAACTTTGTGTGAAGGAGGAAAAAGTCTCCCATGACTTACAGTTGCCCACCACCCTTCCCTGGTTTTGCTGCTTCACAGATTTGCCTGCAGCTGCCGTCTTGCTGTCCTGAAAACACGACAGTCTGTTCTTTTACAGGACTAGCAAAGGCCTTTTTCTGTGTTTCTGCAGCATTTGCTGCATCATGATACTGACCTAACGTAAATTACCTCACCCTTCCCTTGATGTGGGACTCATGCTGCCTTTTACTAGCAGCCTCTGAGGCTGAGCAGAGCTGGGTTCCCTTGTAATTGACGTCTGCAAGGCTGGGATGTCGGACAGCAGGTAGATGGCACCAGCGCCCACGTCTCATGGGGCACGGCTCCACCGCTGCCTCTGTTACTGTTAGAAATGCTGAGATGACATCTTTGGTTCAATGCTTTGATGACTATTGTTATTTTTTAAGTTCTCTGTAGAATTTGGTCTCCGGAGGAGGATTACCGGGCCAAAGCTGGGGCCCTTGCCAATGGTTACCTTCTCAAGAGATGGTTGTAGTGATCCAAAAGTTGCATTGTTTTTGAAAGCTTCTGACTTTGAACCTCTTATTCCTCTGTAAAGTCATGTAAAACTAGAAGTTCTATAAAATGGAGCCAATAACCAAAAAAAAAAAAAAAAAAGAAAGAAACAGAAGCAATTTCAAAGGGGAAATAGCACGACAGTTGAAGAATCAATTTATCCCGTGTAAAGAGCTTACACTGATACTTAAAATAAGCTCAAAGCTGTATCCTGGATATAGGCAAGGATAGGAAAGTGCAGTTACTCTACACAACAAACTGGAAAACTCTCCAGTTCAGGAGTGGTTTTTGCAGATTTTTTTTTTTTTTATATTAGAGAGCATGCAAACGGGAATGGGCAGAGAGAAAGGGTGACAGAGGATGGAAGCAGGTTCTGTGCTGACAGCCGAGTGCCCGATGTGGGGCTCAAACTCTCAAACCATGAGATCATGACGTAAGCTGAAGTTGGATGCTTAACCCAATGAGCCACCCAGGTACTTCCTGGAGTGGTTTTTATCAAATGACCAAACAGACCATTCTGTGATATTAAAATTAGCAAATATCAGAAAAATAAATAACCAATCTTATTAATTGAGGGCACAGATGTTCTTCTGTGTTGCTGGTGGCATTGTAAATTAAGTTAAAATTCATATTGAAGGACATATATACTTTAAGAAATGTTTTTTTTTCATATATTCAAATATTTTTTTGTGAACACCTATCTTAGGGCCACCGATTTTTTTATTAGGGAATTTTGTTTTGCAAATTTATATATATGTTTTCTGATTATAAAACGCATATTTATTTTTAAAACACTTTTTAACATTTATTAATTTTTGAGACAGAGACAATGTGAACAGGGGAGGGGCAGAGAGGGAGAGGGAGACACAGAATCTGAAGTAGGCTCTAGGCTCTCTACTGTGAGCACAGAGCCCGATGCAGGGCTTGAACTCACGGACCGGGAGATCATGACCTGAGCTGAAGGCGGATGCTTAACTGACTGAGTCACCCAGGAGTCCCTACATATTTATATTTTATAGCTAAATCACAAAGAAAATGAAGTCATGATAAATCTCTTGTTCATAGATAACATCTATTAATATTCTGGCATATTTCTAATCTTTTTTCTACGTTTCCGTGTTTTATATATTTTTTCTTACCTCTTTCATATTGGGAATCATAACCTAAATACGTTTTTTATGTGTTTTATATTTAGACACATTTGTATCCTTTATATTTTTCCCTGAATGTGAACGTTTTAGTTAAGTGATACATGAAAAACAGAATAGACTTGCTACATACCATTTTCTTCTATAGAATATACGCATACATAGCTCTGTATAGTCATCGTGAGCTTGTGACTTTCCTAGTGGTTATGCTCTTCTGTCGTTTGGGAAGGTATTTTACATATTGGTTTTTAAAACACCGCGCTGCTTTCCTCTTTTCAATGCTGGTGTCTCGGGAATGAGGATTTCGGTCACCGGTGCCTGCTTAGGTTCCATCCGAAGCCTCTGACTCTGTCCTGGTTGCCCCAGGCCCCACTCAGCCCAGCGCGTGTCTCAGAAAAGCCCTTTTGTGTGTTCCAGTGGTTCCTCAGCGAGCAGATCACAAGGCAGTGGACACTATCGACCAGCTGGTCACACGTATTGTCGGAGGCAGCCTGTCTCCCAAAGAGAGAGCTCTTCTCAAGGAGGACCCTGCTTACTGGTAGGTCTTTACATTTTGGCCCTCTGAATCCCTCCCATAGAGCACATGGCAAAGTTGGTGTCGTGATGGTGTCCAGTGCAGAGGGTGAGGTGTCTGTTTTGAGTAGTGGTATTTGCCAGTGAGAAGAGCATGAAGGAGGGTCGGGTTCACCTGCATTCAAGCCCCGGCCCTCCTGCAGACCTGCCATGTGGCCCTCTCTCATCTGGGCACAGAACCTTTCGACCCTCTGGGCTGACTTAAGGATCAGGTGAGAGGGGCATGCACAGAGCACATGAAGGTAAGGAATGTGTCACAGCAGTTATTTGTGACTTCTTGCTGCTATTTGTTAACCTCTTTTCCTTTTGCCTTATTCACTCTTCACATGAATAGAACAACTTTTTAAAATTAAAGTTTTTGCCGTAAATGTAGTATTTGCTTTTTAGAGAAGTCAGGAACAATGGAAAATAGGGGGAAGCCCCCTTTGTGCCCACCAACGTCTACTGACACTTTCGCATGTTTGCTTCCAGTCTGCTCACTGTGGGCTATTCGGGTTTTTAACGTAGCTGTGGTTTTACTATGATCTGTCCTGTTCTTATTTTTATATGTATGTATGTATTGATGTATGTATTTTTCCTGCTCATTTTAGAGAATACAGGAACATGCTTATATTCTTTATTCTTCATAAGCATTTTCAGAGAGCTGCATTTGCACTCCAGAGAGAAGGTGGCCAGAGTTTAGCCATTCCTCTCCTATTGGATTTTCAGAATGATTTTGATCATATACTGTTTGAAACCGCTTCAGTGAATTGCCTAATGTCTTATATTTTCTTGTGCGTTTAGGATGATCTCTAGATTAGATTGCTGCAATTAGAAAATATCAAAAAAAGTGGCATATGCCCTTTGTAAAAATAGAGAAAAGTAAAAAGGTAAAGATCCCATCACTCAGCTCCACCGCTGCTCCCTCTCAGCGTGTCCTGTAATGTAATGTATGTAATGAAATGTAACATCACGGTCCCTGTGAATCCGTGGTTGCACTCTCTCCCATAGTATGCAGGAACCACAGCGTGCTTGACCATTGCCCATTGGTGGGTTCTTAGATACTTTCCAGTTTTTCCCCACCGTAAATACCATTACGATGAACAACATTTTGCTTGTATTTCTATCTACATTTCTGGCAGTTTATTAGGGGAATATCTGGGAGTGAAATTGCTGGGCTAAAGAGAAAGTTAACTTTAGAGGCCTTTGATCTCTGTCACTGTTTCTCAGCTGCAGCATGATTAACTTCTGAGACTGGATAAGCCTCTGGTGGGGACTGTCCTGTGCTTTGCGGATCATTTAGTGGCATCCTTGGCCTCCCCCTGACACTGGATGCCGGGAGAATCTTCCATCCTAAATGCTACCCGCTGGGGGCAGTTGTTGTCCCTGGTAGAGACCATCGATCTTTATCGTCAGGTTACTCTTTGTGGGTTATCTGTCTCAACTGACACCCGCTGTCCTCTGGAAGCATACTGCACCCTCACCTGAGTTTTGACTTTGAGATAATTTCATAGTGTGATGTTTTACCTCATATTCCTTTGTTAATTAACAAAGATTACACATTTCCCCATAGTACATCTAGTTGTAGTTCTTCTTTTTCAGTGTCTTTTCAGGTCTTGTGTGATCAACATTAATTTTTTTTTTTTAATGTTTTATTTATTTTTAAGACAGAGACAACTTGAGGCAGGGAGGGGCTGAGAGAGAGGGAGACACAGAATCTGAAGCAGGCTCCAGGCTCCAAGCTGTCAGCACAGAGCCTGGCGTGGGGCTCGAACCCACTAACTGTGGGTTCATGACCTGAGCCGAAGTCGGACCCTTAACCGACTGAGCCATCCAGGCATCCCTCTTTTATTCATTTTTATTTTTTTTAATGTTTTTATTTATTTTTGAAAGAGAGCGTGAGCAGGGGAGGGTCAGAAAGAGAGGGAGACACAGAAGGGAGACCTTGTGAGGTGGGTCTGTTGCCATCCTTATTCTACAGACCAGAAACTGGAGGCCCAAAGAGTCTTCTTCTTTCAAGAGTGCAAAGCTAATAAGACAGAGTTGAGATTCTTATCCAGGCTCTTGCTCTCAGTGTGGATGCTGAAGGAAGGAAGCTAGAGAACCTCAGATTGGCAGGTGAACCCCAGAGGGTTAAGGTACTATGCAGACTTGGAAGTCCCAGGCACAATTTCCAGGTGATCAGGCTGGAGGAAAAGGGGACCCCGAGGAGCCTGGGGACATATGCCTCTGCATCATGACCCCCCAGGCTTATGATCACTGGTGGCCAAGGGTAACAGACAGAACCATAGCCAGAGTTGTACGTACGGGAGGTGGGGTACAAAATCCAAAATAAGCATTGAATTAAAAATCAAATATTTGAGGAATATCAACATCATGAAGGAGAGTTCTTAAAGTCAACAAAGAGAGCTGACACCTGAGAAGACAGAGGTACTACTAGAAAAAAATAATTATTTGGGGCGCCTGGGTATTTCAGTTGGTTAAGCCTCTGATTTCAGCTCAGGTCATGATCTTGCAGTTCATGGGTTCGAGCCCCGTGTCGGGCTTTGTGCTGACAGCTGGGAGTCTAGAGCCTGCTTTGGATTCTGTGTCTCCCTCTCTCTCTGTCCCTCCCCCACTCACACTCTCTCTGTCTATTGAAAATAAATAAACATTTAAAAAAAAAGAAAAAATAGTTTAAAAATATATATGTACATATATATATATACAATTAATCGTCTTAGGTGAATAATAGCATATTGTACCATGGAACAGGAACTTTGTTTTTGAAAAGAACCTGTTAAAGATCTCAGAAATGAAAAATCTGTTGAAATAAAAATCTCAGTGGTTGGCTGATAGAATTAGACCCAGATGAAGAACAGATTAGGGAGCTGGCTCAGAGACTTGCCTCCCTGAGAACTCCTGCGGAAGGAATCACCAGAGACTGTCAGGAGAGAATGTGGTGCCAAGGAAAGATAAGAAACTAGTAAGTTTAGGACTTTGGTGTGTTTGTTTGAATTCTTCAGGGAGTACTGTATTTGGTTTATCAGAAATACCAATTGAATTAAGAAAAGCAAAATGTTTCTGCTTTGACGAGTTCCCATGCCAGTTCTACTCCTCTGAGGCAGTCACTTTTGGTTCTTAAGCCACTTCTAACATCATTTCTTGATGATAAGCCTGTGTTGCTATCCCTTGATCTGTCATTTTTACGCATCTGTTAATACTCTATGAAGATAAAAGAAGGGTTAGCTCGCTGTCCTCCCAGTGTTTGAGGAATTCTCAGTCGTTCATCAGAAGACTGCCTTCTTGCTAGGCTCCAGTGCTGTTAGGTTCTTTTTAGTAGTTAACAAGTGAAAAGTTCAGACCTCAGAAGACATGTGAGTAAGAAGGCTTTGTGTTATCTTTGCCCTTCAAGGTATAGCAGAGATTTGAGATCTCCTCCTCCCTACAAGGAGAAGCGAACACTGGTTTATTGATAACCTGGCCTTGTAGACAGAACTGACCGTTGCCTCTCGCTGAGGTGGCCTGCCCCTTCAGGTGCACTAAAATAACTGCAGGCAGCCCCCTGCAACTTTACTTCCTTGTCTGGACCACCAATTGGCAAGGCTTTCTCCATTCTTTAAGAGAGAGATTGCAAAGCAGCAGGCCCATAGAATGGTCCCAATGGTGCCAGATGTAGAGCTGAAAGAATATGTCACTTTGTTTTTTCCCATCTTCTAAGTTGTCCCTTCAGAGTGGGATGGCCCTGACCTTTGCTGGACCATGCTCTCCAGAGACAGCCCACTGCGTCCACATGTTTACTGACTTAGGAAAAAGAAGGTGGTCATGAATCCCTCTTGCTAGCCTAAACAAGATTGTCCCGGGGCCTCGAAGCGAACACACGATCTAAATAATTGGTGCTTGGTGGGGGAAACCCTAAAGCCCCAGATGACCTGGATATGTGAGGTGGTGAGCAGCAGGAGGGAGGTGGATGCTAAGGTTCTTGTCTTGTTCAGAGTGAGAATATAGCTAGTGAGTAGCTCTGGACATTGACTGAAAAGAAGAGTTGAAGTGTATATTGATTAGCAGTAAAGACCTACTACAAGTGGGATTTATAACTTCTGTGCTACTATAGAGGGTGAGGGAAGCCAAAAACAAAATGCATTTGTCCCAATGAAAAGCAAGAAAGGGGAAAAAAATTAAAAAGGAGGGCAAACAGGAAATAAGAGTACAATGGCATGAATATATTCAACCTTGTTGGTAACCCATGAGTTCCCGTGGGTTGATGCCACCTTTACCAGGGACTCAGGTTTAAAAGTACCAGCTGTTGGGGCTCCCAGGTAGCTCGGTCTGTCAAGCATCTGACTTCAGCTCAGGTCATGATCTCACAGTTTGTTGTGAGTTCGAGCCCCACGTCAGGCTCTGTGCTGACAGCTCAGAGCCTGGAGCCTGCTTTGGATTCTGTGTCTCCCTCTCATTCTCTGCCCCTCCCCCGTTTGTGTGCACTCACTCACTCTCGCTCTCTCTCTCAGAAATAATGAATAAAGTTAAAAAGTACAAGCCATTGCTTCCTCTCAGAGATAAATAAAACACAACGAGTAGGGGGAAAATGGAAAATTACATACCAAGCAAATGCTATCAAAAAGAGAGGAGGTATGAAAATGTCATTTCAGACAAAATAGAGAAAAGCATAAAAGGGGGGAAAGGAGGTTGCTGACCAGGGACAATTATTAGGGACCTACAACAGTTGGGAATCTTGATGCCCGAACTATGCAGCGTAGAGCTGTGTGAATAAATAGCATTTGGAAATACAAGAGGAATTGATTGTATCATGTCAGGAGACTTGAATATAATTCTCTGGAATGGGTAGACATCATCCAAATAAGGGAATAGCTAGAACACAGTGAGTGGGTATAAGCAGGTACAGATAATATGCTAATGTTTGTTGAGCAGTAATGAATGCCAAGCAGTATTTAAAGGGTTTTCCTTACAAGGAAAAGTGTATAACTCAAACCTCACAACAACGTGATGAAGTAGTTTATTATTACTGCCTGTCTCATCTTACAGATAGAGGAACTGAGGCACAGAAAAATTCAGTAAATCTTGTGGCTAGTAAGTGGCTATGCTGGGATTTGAACCCAGCAGGCTGGCTTGGGAACGTTCTATACTTTTATTTATCTACTTACTTACTCTTTGTTTAATTTTTGAGAGAGACAGAGACAGAGTGCAAGTGGGGTAGGGACAGAAAGAAAGGGAGACCCAGAATCCAAATCAGGCTCCAGGCTCTGAGCTGTCAGCACAGAGCCCGACGCAGAGCTCGAACCCATGAACCGTGAGATCATGACCTGAGCTGAAGTCGGAGGCTTAACCAACTGAGCCACCCAGGAGCCGCTGTTCTATGCTTTTAATGTTATGGCCCACTAGAACTTGAGGAGATTAACTTGTGACTGACATCCTCAGACTCCACTTGGCATCAGAGCTGTCCAGGGGGAAGGGACTTGCGTCCTGGGGTTCCGGGTGACCTGGGTGCTGACTCTGCTTTTTGCCCTGGGTGGGGGGTACACTTGCTGGGGCTGCGTTTGATAGGAGAACCAGACCGTCTGTGTTGGTCAGTGTTCCTTTTTGTGGGGACCCTTGTTTGTTAGGGTGCCATCTGGCAGGATGCTGCTGTTGGCCCAGCAGAGTGTCTGGGGCAGCAAGGGAGCCAGCCTGTGGCCCATTTCCTCACCTCCAGCCGGACCTTAACTGTGCAGAGAGCAGCAGCAGGAGTTTCCTATGGAGCCACCCGCCAGGGACATGCCACGTCCCACCGTGCTGCGGGCACACTGCCTTGTGCAGGCAGCTGGCATCCAGTCAACGTCTGTCATTGGTAATCAGGAATCTCACCTCATAAGTGGCCTCTTAACATCAAGCAGTCTGAAGGCCACCAGAAATATTGCCACACCCGCCAAATAATATTCCTTTTTCTTTAACACAAACTGAAATTGAACATTCACAAAAACCTGTTATGTATGAGGTCACAGAGAGAATCTCAGCACATCCCAGGAAAGGAAAAATCACATGGGCCACGTTACACAATGCATTAAAGTCAAAACTAGCAACAACCAAAATAAATCATGCTCCTAAATAACTTTTGAGTGAAGGGGAATCAGAACTGACACTGGAAACTCTTTAGAGAGAAGCAGCCGGGGGAGCTCTGCACACTGAATGCAGCTGCAACCGCACGTAGAGAAAAGTGCAAGCTGGGACGCATCTGTCAGAAATAGAGTGAAAGTAAGCTTTCACCACATGAAGCTAGAAGGCAAAGAAAGTCCAGAGCCTAGAAAGGAAGGGTTAATAGAGATGAAACAAGGGGCCGGTGAAATGGGAAACAAAGTGAAGAAGGTGTAAATTTCCCTCCATGCCCCTCTCTATGCATTCCCCAGAGCTAATTACATTTGTTTGTTTTTTTTAATGTCTTTTATTTTTTTTAATTTTTTAGTGTTTTATTTATTTTAAAATTTTTAATGTTTTATTTATTTTTGAGAGAGAGAGAGAGACAGCGGGAGCAGGGGAGGGTCAGAGAAAGAGAGAGGGAGACACAGAATCTGAAGACAGGCTCCAGGCTCTGAGCTAGCTGTCAGCACAGAGCCCGACATGGGGCTCGAACCCACGAACCGCAAGATCATGACCTGAACTGAAGTCGGACGCTCAACCGACTGAGCCACCCAGGCGCCCCTAATTAAGTTTGTTTTAAATTCTTTGAACCTGTGTGAGAAAAGTAAATACGTGTGGATGTATGTACACAAAGTAAGTTCACATCCTTATCGACGTCGGTGTTCCTCTGTAGCTTGCTGTCTTCTTGGCCTGACGGTGGATGTCTTTCTGTGTCCGTGCTTGGGACTCAGCGCCCTCCTCTTCCCTGTACGGCTCTTGTTAACGGCTCTGGCCCGCGATTTCACACCCATAGCACTCTGGCCTCGGTGGTGCTGTGGAAGGCTTACTGAGCACCCAGCCTTCCTAGGCCCTTTGAAGGGTGTCCCCTCCCAAAAATGGCGTCCACGAATGGCAGAGTGGCAGTGTCTCTGTGGCTCCAGAGTGACTGGTTTGTGCTGCAAGACCGCCAGGAGTTGTGAGTTCCTTCGTGGCTGGTGATGGTGGGACCCAACGAGGAATCAGCGAGTGCTGGATCAGAGCTCCCCGTTGCCCTGCAGTTACTCCGGGGAGGGCGGCAGACCTGGGCCGCCATGGAGCCTCTCACACGGCAGGGAGGCTGCCACTTAGAAAGGATGTGCAGAAATGCGGTTGTAGCAAGGATTCGGTACAGGGTGGGGTTTTAACCGATATCCTTCTATGCCTGTTTTGTTGTACAGGTTTTTGTCCGATGATAGTAGCCTGGAGTATAAATACTACAAACTGAAGCTGGCAGAGATGCAGCGGACGAGCCACACTTTACCAGGAGCAGATCAGAAGCCGACAGCAGCAGAGTGTGCGGTCCGGGCCATGCTGTATGCTCGGGCAATCCGGAGCCTCAAGAAGAGGCTCCTCCCTGGCCGGCGGCGGGGGCTGCTCCGAGCTCAAGGGCTCCGGGGCTGGAAGGTGAGGAGAGCAACCACCGGGACCCAGACTCTCCTGTCCTCGGGTGCCAGACTGAAGCACCATGGCCGGCAGGCTCCAGGTTCATTGCAGGGAAAGCTGTCCCAGCCAGATGGAAATGCTACTGCCAAGGGCTGCCCACCAGACCCAGCTGGGCCCTCTCCTGGGGACCCCAGCCCGGAAGCCCCGGGCCCATCCCCCAAGCCAACAGGAGTGGAAGTCTCTGAAGCCCCTCAAACCTCCTCTCCCTGCCCATCTGCTGACAGTGAGTACTCATTCCTGTCCCCCTCTTCTGGGCCTCAGCCCTGACTCCAGTCTTCGGGGTTGGCCGGGGGGGGGGGCAGGGGGCGGCGTGACCTGGGTGGTCTCAGCAGCAGGCAGAAGGAGTAGGAACCTGGCCAGGACAGGTACATGTGGAGGCACTTTCATCCCTCTAGTTTCCTGGACAGGCTGGCCCTCGAGTCCCATAGCAGTCTTCCTCCTGTCCTGAGGGTGGACCTAACTCAGTGAGCTACCGGTGACTGTACTTCCCTGCAAGGTCCTACTGCTGGCCACCAGGTTGTGCTGTGTGCCCATGGTTGGGGCTTTGAGCTCCTTGATCCATGTCTCACTCTATTCTTGCCCTTCTTTACATTCCATAGGGCTGCCCTTGTCTCTTGTTCTGCCTCTTCTTCCTCTAGGGTCTCTGGTGTCTTCCTCAGGGTTAGCTGACCTGCAGCTTCTGATTTCTCCTAGCAATTATCTTTCCTCTCTGCAATAGGCCTGCCCCTGACCAGTACTTGTCACTTAGCACTAAGTGGGAATGGGAGGGGGAAAACATCTCCACAAGTGCTACATTCTCTAGTTACTGCTATGTAATGAAACATTCCAAACTGTGGCTTTAAACCGGGGGTATCCAGTGTTGCTCTGAGTCTGCTGAACCCTGTTGGGCCCATGTATGTGTCTGGGCAGCAGCTGGTTGGAGCCATCAGCTGGGGTAGCAGGGGTATGTGACATGCCTGTCACCCCCTAGCAGCTAGCCTGGGTTCGCTCACCTGACAGTCGGGCTTGGGCCTCCAGGAGAGGCAGTGGAAGGGCTCGAAACCTCCGAAGCCCAGGTTCCACATTTAGGTCGCATTCTCTTGGTCAGCAGGACCCCTGGGGCCAGCCCCAGTTTGGGGGGAGAGAATGTTCGGCAGAGCTGCAGAGTCACGCGGCAAAGAGCAAGGATGCAGTGAGGGGACACAAGGGGCCATCTCTGAAATTAGTCTCCACAGCCCCCCAAAGTTGAAATTGGAAGCAACAGCTCAGAACTGACATGTGACAGTTGCTTTGTTTTGTAGTTGACATGAAGACAATGGAGACTGCAGAGAAACTGGCCAGATTTGTTGCTCAGGTGGGACCAGAGATTGAACAATTCAGCATAGAAAATAGCACCGACAACCCTGACTTATGGTATGTAGCCATCACGCCCTTCTGATCTGAAAGTGTTTATTCCACAAGTGTCCTGAGAACCCACTGGGTGGCCTGACAGACACACTTCTTTCCCAAGAGGCACCCCAGGATATGTCACGGCTTCCCTTTTGGTGAGCTCAGGGCTGCAAGGGGAGCATCTGCTCAGCCGTGTCAGGCGGTGCTGCCCTCTTCTGGGCCGTCCGGAAAAAGCTCCCCTGGAGTGAAGTTTAAGCTGTATTTGAAGGTCAATTGGGCTTTGACCAGGAGATGAGGAGAGAGCACCCACGCAGAGAGGCTAATAGGTTCCCCAGAACCTTTGCAGAGGCAGAGCGGTATAGGGTAGTGGGAGGAGGAGGGCAGGGCACTGTCGCTGGTCACATCAGTGCTCTGGGCGGGATGATGAGAATTTGCTGTTCCTGAAGTAATGGTCCTGTTCCAGTTGTGGGCAGCAAGCACTTCCATGTAGGGGTGGCCTGGCATCCTTTTGCCAGGAGGGGGTGCCATTACCCTCGCCATTTCTCAGATGGGGTGGCCCACTCAACACCACACAGCCTTGCAGGTAACAGAACCAGAAGCCTGCTCTTCCTTGAGGGGTGCGGGTTCTCCTCCAGACGGAGGCTACCTGGGAGCCTTGTGTTCCTGGTCCTGAGCCATAACCCTGCTGGGCTCTGCTCATCGCAGTGCGGTTGCCATGCTGTGCGACTTGTACCCAGTAGTTGCCTGGGAACTCTGGACCCTCGCCCTACTCCTCCCACACTGGAGAGTCCTGCTTTAGTCTAATTAAGACGACATTTGAGGGGCGCCTGGGTGGCTCAGTCGGTTAAGGCTCCGACTTCAGCTCAGGTCATGATCTCACAGTTTGTGAGTTTGAACACCATATCCGGGGGCTGATAATGCAGAGCCTGCTTGGGATTCTTGCTCTCTCTTCTCTCTCTCTGCCCCTTCCCCTGCTCACGTTTTCTCTCTCTCAATATACGTAAATAAATAAAACTTAAAAAAATAAAAGACTATTGTTGAAAACTTCACATTTCCTAGAGCATTTCTGGGACCCAGTCGTGACCCAGCATGCTTGGTGAGGACCATGAGTACGGTCTGCACTGGGCATCCCTCCTGTGTCCTGTGAGACCCAGACCAGCCTCATGGAGTACTGACGCTTTCATGGGTGCTCAGTTCCGTTCTGCCTTTTATAGGCCTGGTGACATTGGGGCCTGCTGGGCCTTACAGGTCTCAGATTTGGGCTGCCTGCTACGCACAGGACCACACCCTGGCAGGACCGGGTGAAGGGGACAGCCCGGGAGCATTTCATTGGTTGTTTTCCCCAGCAAGAACTCTGCATCATCCTGGGCACCAGGCACTGCCATGGTTTGGGTTCATTGTCACCCTCTCTGACAGCCTTTTCTCAGCAATATTCCCTAGAAGGTGCTGTCCCCCTGTGCTCACTGAATAGTTTGAGAATGACGGCACCCAACAGCATGCCTATTAAAGAAAGGCCAAGGTGACTTTTTGTTTCTTTTCCTTAAGAAAAATGATACTTCTAATGTGCTCAGTAGTTGTGTGAGTTCATTCATTTAGTGGGTGTGGTCATATCGATTTGACATATAGTCAGGTTTATTTTATTTCTACAGAGATTCCATTTTGAGGCTATTTTTTTCCTATCCTTTTTATTTCTTTTTAAATATTTATTTATTTTTGAGAGAAAGAGAGACAGAGTGTGAATGGGAGAGGGACAGAGAGAGGGGGAGACACAGAATCCAAAACAGGCTCCAGGCTCTGAGCTGTCAGCACAGAGCCCAACGCGAGGCTCGAACCCATGGACCATGAGAACATGACCTGAGCTGAAATCAGATGCCTAACTGACTAAGCCACCCAGGCGCCCCCCCCATCCATTTTAATTAAAAAATAAGTACAGCATTGGCATGGTTCCGAAGTAAAAATTACAAAAGATAAGCTCAGAGATGTCTCATCCCCTGGACCTATCAGCAAGAAACCATTTTCAGTCATTTCTAATGTGTGTGCCTTTCCCCCTTTGTTATTACACCACAAGTGACCTTCTGTATGTAGTAGACACTTTTGTACCTTGTTTTTTTCCTTTCACAACCTATCCAGAAGTCCCCCTCTGCTTGTCCCACCTGTATCTTCCTTCTCGTCCACTGTGTCATTCTCCACATGCAGCCACACCATGGTCACTTTCTAGCTGCAGGCATTCACATTGCTCTTATGGCCCCATTAATGGCCTCACACACAATGGCTTTGTGTTTGTGGAGAGAATCTTCCGGTATCTCCCAGAAGGGGGATTATTGGGTCCAAGGTCATTGTGAACGTAATTCAGTTAGTAATGCAGATTCCCCTCCCCAAGGATCACTCCCCGTGCAGTGTCAGGAGTACCGGTCTCCACCTCTCACCTTTTGGCATGCCTTAGAGCCAGTAGGATTCATGAGAAATTTCTAATTTCTGCAGTGAAATTTTAGTTTTCATTTTTCTTATGAGTGAAATTGAACGCCTCTTCTTTTTTTTTATAATTGCTTTTAAATTTATTTATTTTTTAATTTACCTCCAAGTTAGTTAGCATATACTGCAACAATGATTTCAGGAGTAGATTCCAGTGATTCATCCCCTATGTATAACACCCAGTGCTCATCCCAATTAGTGTTGTCCTTAACGCCCTCACCCATTTAACCCATCCCCTTTCCCACAAACCCTCCAGCAACCCTCTGTTCTCTATATTTAAGAATCTCTTATATTTTGTCCCCCTTCCTGTTTCTATATTATTTTTGCTTCCCTTCCCTTACGTTCATCTGTTTTGTATCTTAAATTCCTCAAAAGAGTGAAGTCATATGATATTTGTCTTTCTCTGACTGACCAATTTCGCTTAGCAAATACCCTCTAGTTGCATCCACATAGTTGTAAAAGGCAAGATATCACTCTTTCTGATTGCTGAGTAATACTTCATCGTATACATATACCATATTTTCTTTATTCATCTGTCAGTGGACATTTGGGCTCTTCCCATACTTTGACTATTGTCGATAGCACTGTTATAAACATTGGGGTGCATGTGCCCCTTCAAAACAGCACATCTGTATCCCTTCGATAACTACCTAGTAGTGCAATTGCTGGGTCGCAGGGTAGTTCCATTTTTCATTTTTTGAGGAACCTCCATATTGTTTTCCGGAGTGGCTGCACTAGTTTGCATTCCCACCAGCAGTGCAAAAGAGATACTCTTTCTCCACATCCTCGCCAACATCTGTTGTTGCCTGAGTTGTTAATGGGGTGAGGTGGTATCTCATGGTGGTTTTGATTTGTATTTCCCTGATGATGAGCGATGTTGAGCATTGTTTCATGTGTCTGTTAGCCATCTGGTATCTTCTTTGGAGAAGTGTCTGTTCATGTCTTTTGCCCATTTCTTCACTGGATTACTTGTTTTTTTGGGTGTTGAGTTTGATAAATTCTTTATAGATTTTGGATACTGACCCTTTATCAGATACGTCATTTGCAAATATCTTTTCCCATTACAGCGATTGCCTTTTAGTTTTGCTGATTGTTTCCTTCGCTGTGCAGAAGCTTTTTATGTTGATGAGGTCCCAGTAGTTCATCTTTGCTTTTGTTTCCCTTGCCTACAGAGATGTGTTGAGTAAGAAGTTACTGCGGCCAAGGTCAAAGAGGTTTTTGCCTGCTTTCTCCCCTAGGATTTTGATGGCTTCCTATCTTACATTTAGGTCTTTCATCCATTTTGAGTTTATTTTTGTGTATGTTGTAAGAAAGTGGTCCAGGTTCATTTTTCTGCATGTCACTTTCGTTTTTCCAGCACCATTTGCTGAAGAGACTGTCTTTATTCTACTGGATATTCTTTCCTGCTTTGTCAAAGATTAGTTGGCCATACATTTGTGGGTCCATTTCTGGGTTCTCTATTCTGTTCCATTGATCTGAGTGTCTGTTTTTGTGCCATGAAATCTTTTCATAAACTTAAGTATCTTTCTTTTGTGTATCTTTTTGTAAACTATTCATTTGTCCCTTAAAAGAAAAAGAATTGTCCTTAAAAAAACAACTTTGTTATTGTAAATAGTTGGCATTTTTTAGAATTTTGTGTCAGTGCAGCTTGTTCTTGCTTTTTGTCTAGCTCCTTACTCAGCACAATTACTTGGATTCAACTGTGTGTTTGTCACATGTATCCCTAGTTCACTCCTCTTTGTTGCTGAGTGTATCCCGTTGTGTGGCTGGACCAGTTTTTTACCCATTCACCTGTTGATGGCATTGAGACGTTTCCAGTCTGGGATGATTACAAATAAAGCTGCTGTGAGAATTTGTGTATAAGGTCTTTATTTCTCTCTAGTAAATACCAAGGAGAGGAAAGGCTGGCTCCATGGTAGGTCCACGGTTAACCTTTGAAGAAACTGCCAAGCTGCCTTTCCAAGTGGTTGCAACCATTTTGCATTTTTAGCAGCCTGGAGGAGAGTTCTAGTTCCTCCCCATCCTCATCAGCACTTGCTGGTGACAGTCTTTTCCATGTCAGTGTCCCAGTGCACGGAGGCGGTGTCACTTTGTGGTTCTCATTTCTCCAAGGACTAGTGGTGCTAAGTGTTTCAGGTTGTCTATGTGCTTTCTATATGTCAGTGTCCTGTTTGGATCTGTGGTCCATCTCTGGGTCGTTAAATCAGTTTTGGAGGCTTCATTGAATGTTCTTTATATGAGTCCTTTATCAGGTGTATGATTTGCAGATATTTGCTCCAGGTCTGTGACTTGTTTTCTCATCCTAGCAGTCTTTTGTGGGGCACCTGACAGGCTCAGTAGGAAGGGCATGCAACTCTTGATCTCAGGGTTGTGAGTTTGAGCCCCACATCGGATATAGAGTTTGTGGGGCTCAAAACATACAACCCTGAGATCAAGAGTCCCATGTCCTGTTGGCTACTGAGCTAGCCAGGTGCCTCTCCTTTCTCAGTTTTTAAGAGCACTTATCTATTGAAATGTTGCATATGTTTCCTTCTTAGTTTGATGTTTATCTTTCCTTTTGCTTATGCTTTGTTTGGCAATGCAAAGTGTTTCATGTAATCAAATTTCTCAATTTTTTCTTTTATTGCACCTGGATACTGAGGCATAGAAAGCCTCTCCCCACACATGGATTATAAAATCATTTATGTATTTTTCTCTAGCACTTGTATGGCTTCAGTTTTACATTCAGATCCCCTGTCTGTGTGGGGTTATTCCAGAGCAGAGGGTGCTACATGGATCCAATTTAAATATTTTTCTGAAAAGCTTCCCAGTTGTCCTGACACCATTTGTTGAAAAGATCATCTTTTTTGCACTGGTTTGAGAGCCTACCTTCAATCAGATGCTTTGTTTCTGGCCTTTCTCTTGGTGGTTCTGTCCATGTGTCCAAGGATTAGTACCACACTTTTTTTTTTTATTAAAAAAATTTTTTTTAATGTTTTTATTTATTTTTGAGAGAGAGAGAGACAGTGTGAGCAGGGGAGGGTCAGAGAGAGAGGGAGACACAGAATCTGAAGACCGGCTCCAGGCTCTGAGCTAGCTGTCAACACAAAGCCTGACGTGGGGCCCGAACCCACAAACCGTGAGATCATGACCTCAGCCAAAGCTGAACGCTTAACTGACTGAGCCACCCAGGCGCCCCAGTACCACACTGTTTTAATATACCTTGTAATACACACTGTTTTATACACCTTGTAATTTCCGGTAGGGCTGGAACCCCTCATTGATCAGAGTTCTCCCGGATACCTTTACGTATTTGTTTTTAACTATGAAGTCTAGAATCATCTTCAAATCCAGAAAAAAGTGATGCTTTTGTCAGGATAAGATAATGCATTAACGTATTAATTAGGGAAGAATCAACATCGTCATGAGGTTGAGTTTTCCCAGCCAAGAACAAGCATTTCTTTCCTTGGACCCAAGGATGGTGTCCTTCCGTGTCTTCGGGTATGTTTTCAGTTTCTCACGCTAGCCACAGCCCCAGGTCACGGTGTCCGCAGGACTCTGAGGGGCAGAGAGGCGTTATCACCACCACATTCACTCAGCTTCACTGTAAAACAAGGGGCGGAAGTGACGCCCCCTCCTCCGCCTCCTGCCTGGCAGTGTGAGAAGAACCAGGTGGTCACAGTGAGCACGCGGAGGCCGAGTGGCTGGTGACAGACTAGAAAGGGATGAGGTGGGGGCCAGGTTGGATCTCTGGCAGCAGAGATCTGCCAGCTTTTTCCAGCACATTCACTGGTCATTCCCTCAAACTTTGTTCCTCCACCCTCTTCCCCTGAAAAGCAATCAGGCCTCCTACATTCTGGCTCCTTTGTTAAATTACTAATATTCCTCAGACTTTCTGTCTCATTGTGAAGCTGCACCATCAACTGGAACTGGTGGAAAGGTCAGGGTATCTGCTCCTTGGTCCCACTCCCAGCTTTGTCGGATCTATTCTGGACAATTTCAGCAAATGCGAACGTCCAGAGGACCCTCTGACTAACCAGTGGGTTTCATCCTTATCCCAGGTTTCTCCATGACCAAAATAGTTCAGCCTTCAAATTCTATCGAAAGAAAGTATTTGAACTATGCCCATCGATTTGTTTTACATCATCATCTCCACTGAACCTCCATGCCGGTGAGAGTGCTGATTCTCGGGAGAGCCCCCATGACCCCATGGAAGGGGAAGGAGAGTTTGAGGAGGATCCCCCTCAGCACGAGGCAGAGCTGGAGAGCCCGGAGGTGATGCCTGAGGAGGAAGATGAGGACGAGGAGGAGGACGAGGACGAGGATGAGGAGGAGGAGGGGGGCGAAGAGGCCTCCACTCCTAGAGGGGGCTCCAGGCCAACAGGAGGGGCTGACAAGTCTGAGGGCAGCCCCCCGGCTGATGGCCTCCCGAGCGAGGCGGCTGAAGATGGCCCAGCTGGAGTGCCTGCCCCATCACAGGCCTCCTCGGGTACCTGCTTCCCCCGAAAGAGGGTCAGCAGCAAGTCCCTGAAGGTCGGCATGATTCCGGCTCCCAAGAGGCTCTGTCTCATCCAGGAGCCCAAAGGTGAGTGCCTGGCCGTCATCACGGCCCCCGTAGCATGGAGCTTCCGTTGAGCACCTGAGGAGGAACTGGTGCTCAGTCATGGACCATGAAAAGTTGTGAAGACCAGGTGATATCGCCTGATTGTTTGGAAGAATTTACTGGCCCTCAGCCCAGGCTTAGCCACAAGATGACCAAGCTGGCCCCTGGCACCCTTCCTGCCTCTGATTACACCTGCTCACCTGGATGTTCCCTCCCTAGATGCCCCCAGGGCCAAAAGAGCATGGAGTTGTTTGGTCTTGGGTTTTTAACCTAGAATAATTTTAGCGGTTTTGCACACCACCCCAAAATGATCCTGTGAGGCTCACATTGCCAGCTGGTGTAAGGTCAGCGCCCTGAGGACACGCTGCTGTGTTAGTGCAGCAGCGGTGTGTCAGTGTTAGGTGCTGCTTGGTGCTTCCATTAGTGCTCGCAGTCCAGTGAGGGAGCCTTGGCTGTGGAGGGCAAGGGCTGGGTCATCTCCGCGCTTTCCTGCCCTTGACCGTGGGGAGTGCCCAGCCTTCTGAGCCCCTGGAAAGCCGGGGGCAGTGATGCCTGCTTAGTAATGAGGAGGAAGGAGGACACAGGTCGGGCTGGTCTCAGGCAGTGGTTAGTAGGAGCCATGTGCTCTGCTGCCTGGGCCATGGGAGGTCATCTCCTTTCCTGTGGGGAAGGTCAAGGTTCTTGAGGTTCTATTTAATAGCTATAAAATGCATCCTTTTTAGGGGGACAGTTTGAGGCGTTTTGGCAAATGTGTACAGCCTTGAACTTCTCCAGTGCAGTGGAGCTGGAGCTTTTGTCCAGAAATGTCTCTGTGTTTCCCTGTGGTTTCCTCCCCATTTTCTCGCCTCGTGGTCCTGCCTTTTCTAGACTGTCAGTAGGCAGAATGGCATCACGTGCAGCCTTTTGATGGCCTGGCTATGGCCCAGGTTATTCCTTGTGCCTCCCGCCCCACCAGGTGTCTCCACACAGCCAGGCCTGGGCTGTGCTTTGCACACGGGGCTGGCGCTGTGGTCCCTTCGTGTGAGGTGGTTGTAGTGAATGGTGCCCCATCTTGTGTGTGCTCTTCGTTGTTGAGACACTCAAACCCGCCCCCAGGAGCATCAGTTCAGCTTCTCCTGCTTAACAGAACGATCCTATGGTTTGTGTTTGGAAACCTTGATGTTACCACAGATGGCCAGCTGTTCTGCCCTACTCTTACGTCTTTCAGAGCGTACTGCTGATGGCGGCAGCTCGTCCGGATGCCTTGTACGTCCTTCATGGGGGAGAAGTGAGGAGCTCTTTCTATTTTGGAAGCTCTCATTTCCTTGGGTGGTTGATGAGAAAAATCCAGACCTGCTGATTCCCCTTCATCAAAAATAATGATACAGTGTGATTCGGTGCTCTGTGTGAGAAGCATGGTTGGTTGGTTTTTACTGGAAATTCTATGTGGACTTTAACTCTTTTATCAGTGTAACAGTTGGCAGAGACACTAGGAGGGCACGAGGTTGCAAATAGTTTATTTGTTGAAACAGAGCATGTTCCTGCAGTCACGGAAAATGATCCGTGCACTGAGCCCTTCGTCATAAACACGGGGAGTTGGGTGTTAAGTAGACTCTTCCATGTGGAGGCAGCCCTTGGTTGGGCTGTATTCTGCTCTCTGGTCATGGGTCATAGGGTTCCTGAGAGGCACCCCGGGTACAGGCACAGCTGGCTTTGGGGTCTGGGTCATAGCTACCTTCTGTCGGCAGAGGGGTTGTTAGCCTCAACTGTGGCACCCTCATTTTCTGAGTAATTTGGAAAAAGACGTGTATGTGTATGTATACGTTTCTTATGTCTTCTAGTTCATGAGCCAGTTCGCATCGCCTATGACAGACCTCGGGGTCGTCCCGTGTCCAAAAAGAAGGTGAGCATGACAGTTCTCATGCATGACATAGTCAGAATTGTTGGCGTTTCAAAGGGCACTGTGACTTGTAACCAAGGTACACTCATGCTTCAGACGGGCCTAATGTACGAAGCACAACAGACAGGGATTTCTTGGAACTGTTTTGCTTCGCCCAAAGCACAGGAAGGTAGTAATTCGTTTATTTAACAAATAGGTGAGGTCTGATATGTGCAGAGTGTTGGACAGACCAACAAAGTAATGTCTCAGCAGTTAAGAAGTTCTATAAGTGTGGTTAAAGGGCATGCTGATTTGCTAGTAAGCCAAGGGAATGTGTATGTGTGCTTGTGTATTAACTGATGGACATCTCCTATGTGCCAGGCCCCATCTGCCCAACGAGAGGCCGCCACAAGCTGGGCCAGCAGTGACAGGAATGTGTAGGACTCTTGTGGCCTGTGTGCTATGGGTACAGAGAAGCAGGCCGAAGGGAGATGGGGAATAATGTGGGGTTGGGGGTGCCATTTATTCAAGGAGGCCTGGATGAGGCCCCGGGTTGGTCTTGCATCAACAGGCAGCCCTTCGTGGCACCCAGATGGGGGTGGGGAGATGAGAAAGTAGAGGCGGTGAATCCAGGTCACATAGGGCCACTACACAGAAGTCAGCAGTGTGGCTCCTTCTCTGGGGGAGGCCCTGGGGACCTGCGGTGGCAGTTTGGGTGGAAGACGTGGCCACGGTGGCTGCTGTGCGGAGAGCAGCCTATGGTTGGGGGGCTGGTGGAAGCCAGGGGCTGGGAAGGTGAAGACACAGTGGGTGAGATTTGCAGATGGAGGGCGTGTGGGACAGCCACAGCCCAGAGTCCAGGGCACCTCCACGGTTGTCTGCCGGGCAGTTAGGAGGATGGAGTTGCCACTGAGTAAAGTGGAGAGCCTGGGGGACAGGTCATCCCAAGGAGATGTGCTGCCCCCCAGACAGCTGGGTGGATACGTGTGGGAGCCGGTAAGGCTGGGCGAGGTCACCTGGAACATATGTGGGGATGTCCTCAGAGATCGGGGCCCTCAGAGGTCAGGGAGGTGAGCCGGGAACCAGGTGAAGTCTCTAATGGTGTTGGGTGGCGAGGACAGGCCGTGTGGTGGACACCGGCTGCAAGTGCACGGTCAGTCTCAGTGGCCAGGTGAGGTGTCAGTGGAACCCTGGTTATAGCAGGGAGGAGGGATTTTTCTGAGCCCACAGCTTAATGGTCCTAATTGACGTGTTCAGTTTGAATTTGGGCTGGCACCCAGCTGCCCATCAGGTGGCCTGGGTGAGGGCACAACCTGGTGAGGCAGCAGCCAGGTTCAGGCTCAGCCTTAGCCTGGCCGCTTAATCTTGGCATCTAACTCCTGAGTCTCCATTTGTACATCTGTCAAGTGGGCCAGTCGCACCTGCCTTTGGTTCGGAGGTACCCTGAGAGTGAAACGAAATGCATGTTAACCTGGTGTGCAGCAGTGTCCTCAAACCCCGTCTCCTTGGGGTGACGGCAGGCCCTGAGGAGGCTTCCTCTGCGGCTCTCTGTGCGCACCTCAGCCTGGCCTTGGCACACAGCTTTTTCTCCAGGTTTGCCCTGTGGGGACCTGTGGCCAGCTTTTTCCTTGCCTTCCCCACCCTTTTCCCCTCCCATACGTGTTCCCAGCTCAGACCCTCGGACCCTCACCATTACCCCCAGCACCAGCTGCCTTGATCAGGACGGAGGAGTCCATTCCCCAGAAGCACGTGCGGCCCTCTCAGCCTCCCCAGGCTGTCCTCAGTGTTTATTTAGTATATTTTTAAAAACAGGCTCAGGTGGTAGGGACAGTGGGTGCTCATGAATATTCATGAGTAAACGGAAATAGCTTCTGCTCACATGGGGAAGGCTCCTTCTCCAGAGGTCTCCCCCCGCCCTGCCCCCACCCCAGGCCTTTTAACCTGTCTTCCCACAGCCAGCTCTGCAGCCCAGATCTTCTCTGGGACTTTACCCGCAGGTTCTTTTCCAAGCCCTGTCCTTCCCAGCTGTACCAGTTCTCAGTGAGGTCTGCTTTGTGCTAGACCATGGATCGCAGAGTCCCAGGAAAACCTAGTCACTGCCCTTGGGGAGCTCCCAGATCTGCGAAGGGCCAGCTGGACAAATAGACAAGTCATTTGGGTTTGCTGAGCAATGTCTGAGGGTGGCCAGATTGGTTTCTGGGATGGAGTCACTGCTCAGAGTTCTGGAAGCCCACAGGAGTGTTCAAGATGGAGTAGAAAGGACCCTGTGAGCCAGTTTTCCACACAGTCTGTCTCTACAGCATATTCATGGCCTGTATGGCCCCCTTTTGCCTCAGCCCTGCCTCCCCTCTGACTTCTGCACTCCAGGGGCCTTCCTGCCTCCACTCTGTGCCCTGCCCTAGTTACCCCCAGCCTGGGGTGTGCCCTCTGGTCATTGCAAGTTACCACCACTTAGGACTCTCCCTACTAACCCCACCCCCACCCCCCAGCCCCTTGTGGCGTTTTCCTCATGGTCTTAGCACCACAGAGAATGTTGCTGGGAACTGGGGAGGGGCCCATGGCTGATCCCAAGTGTCTGTGGAATCCAGGATGGTGGGGGGCAGTGCTGGGCCCCATCAGGCGCTGCATAGGCAGACTCGCTTCAGGGGCATTGCCGCAGCCCGCTTGCCATACTCTTCTCTTTCCTCAGAGGCCCAAGGACTTCGACTTTGCCCAGCAGAAGCTAACCGACAAGAACCTGGGCTTCCAGATGCTGCAGAAGATGGGCTGGAAGGAGGGCCATGGCCTGGGCTCCTGTGGGAAGGGCATCAGGGAGCCCGTCAGCGTGTACGCAGCAGGCGCTGGGGCCCGGGGTGGGGGTGGGCAGTGTACTTGGGAGAAGAAGCTTTCTTTGGGATTCTGGCCCTAAGTCCTTTCATCTGCAGCCTGATTTCTTGGCTCCCCTCATGTTAAACATGGCTTAAAGCTGGCAGGGTTTTTTTTCCTAACAAAGGGAGTCTTCAGATGAGATGAGAAGCAGATCATTTACATATTACATACATTACATATGCAGGTGTTCCCATAGGCCCCTTGCTGCACTTGCAGAGACTATATAAATGACTTGGCCCCTGGCATTTCAGCCACATTCATTATTGTCATAAAGGCTGAGTGGTAATTCTAGGTAATAACAATAAGAAGCCCTTTCCCGTTTCCTGGAACCCTTAAGCAGGCTAGCCAGGGAGAACGTGGCCCAAGTTTGTGAGGCCCCGTTAACATCCAGCAGGCATTTCACTTAAAACTGAGCTTATCACCTGCTGGGGGAGGCTTTCAGTGCTCTAATCAGGGGCTTCTGAGCATGTTCCTCAGAAGGTCCCCCCACCTGCACAGGTGAGTACCCCTTGTTCTGCGCTGTGAATTGTGCCTTCACTTTCCCTTTCCTTTGCTGTCACTGTTGTGTGTCCCACGTGCTTCCATTCCCACTCTGACCGCTTGTGCCGTTTCCAGTTTCCTGGTGGCCAGGTGTGGCTAACTCTCCATTTTGCTCCTAGGGGCACTGCCTCAGAAGGGGAGGGGTTAGGTGCCGACGGGCAGGAGCGCAAGGAAGACACATTTGACGTGTTCCGTCAGAGGATGATGCAGATGTACAGACACAAACGGGCCAACAAATAGGTATGTGTGTGAGCTGGTGCGTGGGGCTTTCTGCCTAACCTGACATTCTGGTACGCAGAGACGATTTCTCGAGAGAAAAGTCAGAGTTCCCCGTCCCCAAAACCAAACATCGAACCACACACATACACAAAAAAAAAAGAAAAAAAAAAAGAAAAAATTCTATGAGGGTAACAAGGAGTGTTTAGATGTGGATGCGTCCCGCCTCTCACCTTCCAGGTTTGGTTGAAGGAGCGAGCCCCACACTCACCGAGCATGGCCACGCAGCTCGACAGCGGGCCTTGGTGCAGGGCTCTCGGGCACAACTGCACTCGGCCATCCCAGGGGAAGTAGGCCACCGCCAAAATGGCCTTGGGTCCTGTATGTGTAAGGGCGATCTGGAAGCCGGCACTGCCAAGGACGGTGGCTTTGCCACATCCCTTTCTGAGCGTCTTCAAATCCTTTTGTTCTCAAGGGCCTTGGGCCCATGTTAAATATCCCGTTCCTTCTGCTCTCTTTAGCTGCCTTCCCCACCCGTAATTTCCAACTCAGTTTTGAACAAAATCGTTCTCTCCCTGAATAGATGAAACCATTGGTGAGAAAGATCAGGCTTGAAGCAGCACTTACTCTTAGAGCGCCACCTCTGCCCCGGACCTGCCCTGGAGCCAGTGCCCAAGTAGGTTTGGTGTGAACACGAGAAACAGAGTGTCTCTGCAGGTCCTGTGCGGAGGTTCCGCTGGCTTTTCTTCTTCAACAGAAAAAGAGTCCACCATTCCCATCTGCTTTTGCTTTCGCCCCTTTTTCTAAATGCTTGTGGCAGCCCGTGCCCTTCAGGTCTTTCCTGGTGCCCTCTCAGCAGGTGATGCTGCCCTCGGAGAGTGCTCAGGAGCCAGCCCTGTTCAGGCTTCCCGCCCCAGGGGACTCTCTCCAGAAGTGCTCTGTTAGCACACTTGGTGCCAGATGGATGACAGATTGTGTCTTTGCGTGCTTTACAGACTGCAAGTGGGGGACAGAATTCAGTATTAGTGAAGTCCGCTCTGGTAGCACAGCCTGTCGCTCGGAGCGCCGAAGCTCTGGGGAACATGTGGAGATACTTGATTCGATGAACTCGTGATTTACGGAGTCTCAGCTCTTAAGTGCGTCCCAAGAGACTTAATGGAAGTTTAGCCACCGTATAATAGAGACGTATTCAGTGGGGAGTAATTGCATTGATGAAACTTCCCCCAGATTCACAGGGCTCCTTAGAATCCACCAACTGGAGTGTCCTTTTTTTTTTAACCACATATGGAGTCTCTCCTACAAAGGGCTGGGAGTGTAAACTCTTCAGGACGCTTCATTTTTGGCATGTGCAGCAGGGTAAAGAATTGTTTTCTCAGGGCCTTTGTACGCAGCAGAAAGCATCCTCTTGGGGCGGCTCCGCAGCTGTTTGCTATTTGCAGGCGCGTGATTGCCGCCCTTCCATCTCCTCCCGGTGCTCCGCTCCTTGCAGCTCCATGCGACGTCCTCAGGCTGCGGCAGTCTCAGCCCTTCCTCATAAAGCAGCAGTGTTGAAGTTTTAAATATGTGCTAAAACCTGGGAAGCTTGAGATCCTGCTGACACTACAGGCTTGGGGGACACAGCAGTGAGTTACCGTGTTGGCCAGTCTTCACTTTCTTAAAGCCACAGGCCCCGACTGTGGTCCCGGCTGGCTCTGGCTCTGTCTTGTCAGGCCCACACCTGCCGTCACAGGCCTGTGCTGTACCTCTTCCAGGCTCTGCTTGCTTCTGGTTGCTTCTGGTTGCATGGGCAACCGGCAGATCTTTATGGCCAGGGAGATGCTGGAAATGCCTAAGCAGAGTTGAAGCCGCCTGCACGGGTGGTGTGGTTTGGGGAAACCACAGCTGTAGGAGTTCATCTCTTTTCTTTCCTCATCCTTCCGTAGCCTTCCGTGTTGGCCGTGGGTTGGGCACGTGGATGGAACTCTGAGAACAGGGCTTCTGTCCTCTATGGCCTTTGACGGAGTGCCCATCGGCCCTGAGCAAGGCATGTACTCCCCAGATAGGTTCTATCTCTTTCTCTTCAGCAAGGATAGCTCTGACCATCATATTCACTTTGTGCTAGTATATTCGTTCTTGGCTTTCTCTGCTTTTGTTTGTGAGTAAAATGCTTGAGGAATTACCAGGGTATGAGCCCTGTCCCTGCAGCCTCCTGCCACCCTTCCTCCCGGGGACATTCGAGCTGACCCCATGAGCCTTTGGCACATGTCAAAGGGAACACCTACTTCTTGATCCTGGAAAGTCCTCTGAGCACTCAGGCGATGCTTTTCCTGTGGGTGTGATGTCATAGGAGCTGGGGCGGAGCCTGGTGGCATGTCCCTGTGCCAGCTGTTGGCCAGGGACCAGCACCAGCCCTCCGCGCTCGCCCTTGCTCCCTCTGGCGAAGTCTCCTCGCGGGAAGCGTGCGTGCGAGTGCGGTGTGCAGTTGCATAGCCTTGTCAAAGTCACAGTGTCTTTTCTGTCATTCTAGTTCCAGGGTCTCTTCCGTGAGGACGACAGGCATCCGGAAAGTGCTAACTCGCCACTTTGGGTGCTTACTGTCTCTGGCTTGTTTCCATCACTGGAAATCATATAGAGAATTTTAGCGTTTTTGGTCCTTGGTAAAAACCTAGAAGACATTTGTGATGTTACAAAATGGAAGTTTTTGGTTTGTTTTTTCTTTTTTCTTTCTTTCTTCCTTTTTTAATCTAAGAAGTTGTGAATGTTGTTAATCATTTAGCAGTTGCAATAAATGTAGAGGAAACCCAATTTTCCACGGTCTCTGTTGTGTTTTTGAACCTTGGCTGGTCGGGGAACACATGATAGATGTCGTAACACCTACACTGAGTGTCAGAGATACGTGCCCTGCTGCCGATGACTCTCCTGTCCCCTCAGGCTTTACCAGCCTGGAGCCCCGGGTCCCGGCTGCCAGACCAGAGCCCGCCCGGGCTTCCCCCTGACTCAGGAGCCCAACCGGTGGGGTGTCTGCAGAGCTCCCCGCTGTCCCCATATGCTATCCAGCCCGCGCCTGATCCCTAACAGTGCCTGGCCCTTGGGGAAGGGGTGAAGGCCAAGACTACAGCAGGCACGTCCCAGACCTGCAAGGCCTTCCATGCGACAGCAGAGTAATGGGGAGGAGCCCAGCTGCTGTCATGCCCAGCGCAGAGGGGGCCCGGGGAGGGTTTGGAGTGTCTGTCAGCCAGTTAGGGGCAGGTGAAACAGGCCCCCTAGGAGCTGATGTGGGAACCTAAGCCTCCCTCCTCCTTGCTGTGTCCTAGAGGACGCACAGGAGTGGCAGGGATCCATTTGACCGTGATGGGACCCATTGCCGTCAAGAACGTCCTTCTCTTGCCTTTATCTTCACCAGAGGCCAAGAGGGCAGTGTCTGACTGTGGGCCTTAGCGCCCTGCCCGAGAAAGTCCCCCGGAACCCTACAACTACCCTACCTCGTCACCCACCCCCTCTCAGGAGACTGGAGGTAGGGCTGAGCAGAATTGCCCTCCAGCAGCTGCCCCTAACTGGCCGACAGCTCCTCTTCTCACCTCTGGGGCTGCTGAAGGTCACTTAGATGAGGACCCCTGGAGTGAAGGTCTCCAGCCTGGGACACCCATCTAGGCTTTGACCTCAGGCTTGTTTCCCCTCTGCAACCTGGGAAGGATTTCTCCAGGTTTGGAAGGTAAAATTTCCTCTGCTCCCTCCTTAATTTAGACCTAACTGGAAATTTTAATAGGCCATTCTCGGCCTAGAGGGCCCCTCCTCTCTCATTTCTCCAGGGCCCCCTCCTGGAAGCCTTCTGGATGCCCCAGGGCCCCGACAGGAGCAGAAGGTGCTGCTGGACATTGAAAACAGTATATGACTTTATTTACCTATTCTGTTTTTCAGTTTGTTTGTTTATGTGATCTCTGTGCCCAACATGGGGCTTGAACTCACGACCCCAAGGTCAAAAGTTGCATGCTCTTCTGACGGAGGCACAGCCAGGCGCCCCAAGCGGCATGTGGTTTCAAAACAAGCTTTTGCTATGCATGCACGCACGTGGGCATGTGTAATGCCGGTGCCTAATACACGTACCCACCTGTTAACAGAACTTCCTTTGTAAAGTGGGCTGGGTCGTGGATGAAATTTTCACTGTTTACCGCGTACATTTCTGTGTGGCTTGAAGTCTTTGCTTGTATGATTTTAGAATGACAAAAAATTAAGTGTCGATGAAAATGTGGATGATAAACTCTGCCTTGGATTTGCTTTGAGAATCAAAGGAGATCACGGGTGTCAACTTCAGAGCCCATAGCATGGACTGTATCCTGTGACCAATCTTCTGATCGTTACTGGTCCCCCTGGACTCTAATTCTCACATCCAGCGGAAGCTGGTTCGTTTCTCAGTGGAGAAACCGAGGCCCTGCACCGTCTGACTCCAGACCCGCACTCAACGCCAGGATTTCCACTTGATCTTATCTGGTTTTGAAGCTCCCCATACACGCACACGTGTGCTCAAGTGCACAGCCACAGACATATATGCACACAGGCGTGCACATACACAAAGATACATGTGTGCACGTGCAGGCTCAAAGACGCACGGACACGTACACACACGCATATGCAAACACGCCGTTTCTATTTCCCACCAAGGCCCCTGCTCATGGCCCTGGGAACTTGGACATTCCCAGGAGTTGCAACTCTCCACTGTGCATCCAGCACCAGCCACTTCCTTCGGACCCCAGGAGGGGGCCTCACGAGCTGAGCTTTGCTTTGCTCCAGTGTTCTCCAGAGATTTCTCAGGTCGGCCCTGTGGGAGTGTCGCCCTCAGTTCCTGGAGTTCTGGTCCAGGTGTGAGCGGAGTGAGGCTTCCGCTTCGAGATTTCAAGATCCACGTCTGAATGACTTGCTTTTCTGCCTGGAGGTGGCTCAAAGCAAAGCGGAACTTGAGGTTTGGAGTACTCTGTCTTAACATGTCCTCACTGTACTGTGTGACCTCTGGCCAATGAGGCACCTCTCTGAACCTCAGTTTCCTCATTTATGAAGTGAGAAGTAGTATCTCCTGCCTGGGCTCTGAGAATCAATGGCAGGACACTGCGAACGAAGCTCACAGATGTCAGCTGCGCTGGATGACTGTCCCGAGTCACTGTGGACGTGTCACTTTCCCATCCGATCGCTCTCCCTGCTACAGAGAAAGGTCCCCAGGCCTTACCTAAACCCTGTGATGTGGTAGAAGGGTCACAGTGGGGGACCTTGGAAAATTCACTTCAAACCCTGGTGCCTCAGTTTCCTTATTTGTGTAATAAGGATATTCCTCCCTCCCTCCTGCTCAGTTGTCTGATAGCTATAGCGGAAGGGTCAGGATTGTATTCATGGAGAAAATTCTGTATAAGGGATTCGGAGGACGGCAATGCAGGCAGCCAATACATGGCCGAGAAGAAGCGCCCTCCCTCTGACCATGAGCCCAGCTCAATGCTAGAATTGCGGGGCGCCCAGGTGGCTCAGTCAGGTAAGCGTCTGAGTTCAGCTCAGATCATGATCTCATGGTTTGTGAGTTCGAGCCCCACGTCAGGCTCTCTGCTGTCAGCACAGAGCCCACTTTGGATCCTCTGTCTCCCTCTCTCTCTGCTCCTCCCCTGAAATAATCTCTCTCTCTCTCTCTCTCTCTCTCTCTCTCTCTCTCTCTCTCAGAAATAAGTAAATGTTAAAAGAAGAAAAAAAAAACGTTAGAATTGCTAACACCCAACGCTTACCTGGTTTGGTGAGGATGACACTCCCCTCCCTGCTGGGATCACCCCAACTTTTTGGTTTCTAATTGGGGTAAACATCACATGAAATTAACCGTTTTAACATGAACAATTCAGTGGCAGGTAGTACATTCACAATGTGCAACCAGCAGATCTGTCCAGTTCCAGAACATTCCCCTCACCCCAAAAGGAGACCCTGTGCCCATTAGCAGTCACTCCCTATTTCTCCTGACCTCTCCAGCCCCTGGCAACTACTAATCTCCTTCCTAAATCTATGGCTTTGCCTGTTCTGGATTTTCATAGAGATAGAATCATACACTATGTGGGGGTTTTTTGTGTCTGGTTTCTTTCCCTGAATGCAGTGATTTCAAGGTTCACCCACGTTGTAGCGCATGTCAGGGCTTCATTCCTTTCTCGGGCTGAATAATATTCCACTGCATGGATGGACCACATTTTGTTTATCTGTTCATCCGTTGATGGACATTTGGGCAGTTTCTCCCTTTCGGCGATTGTGAACAGGGCATATACAAGGATTTGTGTGAACGCCTGTTTTCACTTCTTCTGGGTCTGTCCCCAGGAGTGGGACTGCCAGATCATGAGGGAACTCCACCTTTAACCTTTTGAGGAAGTGGCAACCATTTTCCACAGGGGTTTACCCTACGCCAGACTTTCTGCCAACCCATCTGAGCCAGTGTCTTTAAGAGCCTTGTTCTTCTCAGGGCTCCTGGGTGGCTCAGTCAGTTAAGGGTGGGTCTGAGTTCAGCTCAGATCATGATCTCATGGTTTGTGAGTTTGAGCCCGAGTCGGGATCTGTGCTGACAGCTCGGAGCCTGGAGCCTATTTCGGGTTCTGTGTCTCCCTCTCTCTGTGCCCCTTTCCTGCTTGCACTGTGTCTCTCTCTTTCTCTCAAAAATAAATAAACATTAAAAAAAAATTTTTTTAAAGCCTCGTTTCTCTCCCTCAACAAGGGCAAACCCACTGAGGTCAACCCAGGGCGGGAGGCCTATCCACAGGTCTTCCAGGAGCCTTGCTTGTGCTGGCAGAATCCTGGGGACAAAGCAAATAGAGGGAAGGAAGGGAAAAATTAAGGGAACTTTGGATGTGAAATGTGATGGAGGCCTTAACAAAGCAGTTACACCCCGGGAGATAAAACCCAGTTGCAAAGCGTGATGTGATTTTTGTAGAAATGTTGTAAAATGTGGGCAGGATCCCCCATATACGAGGACACTCGGCTGTGTTTGAGCACAGACCTTCCAACCTGGGAAACTGTGTGGCGGTGGAGGGGGGGACCGCGGCTCTTCCTACCCCGCCCCCTCCTCCCTGGGAGTCGCGAGCACGTGCATGCCTGTGCGGTTTGGAAAAAAATCCCTTGAAGAATATGCAAAGGAAGTAAAAATGACGAAGCACATGCTGGCGGCAATTGGGGGTCTTTGTTTTGGAGACAGCTGTGCTTTTCGGAGGAAAAACACCAGATTTGAATGGAGACAGTCTCTTTTCATGTCATCCTGATGATAAAGCGTCTCTTCCTTTCAGGACCTCTGTCTGCGGGCTGTCATGAAAGTCTCCAGCTTCTCCCTGGCAGAGTCTCTCATTTGCCTTCCTCTCTCTGTTGGTTCACTCACTCACTCACTCACTCATTCATTCATTCATTCATTTGCCACACCTTTGAGACACCTAACTGGCAGAACTTTCTATCTAGCATCCAAAACCCCACGATGAAACTACAAACTAGAGTCAATGATTTGAAGGAAACATCCAAGGTACAAAGAAAGGGTAGTAATGGGGCCCGGTCTGGGAGGTGACGTTTCATTAGAGATCTGGAGGATGAATAAGAACATGCCAGGCAGAGGGAATGGCATGTGCAAAGGCTCTGGGGTACAAATGAGCCTGGCTGTGGGAGGGAGAGGCGGGAGAGAGTCAGGGTTGAAGGGTTTGGGGGGCAATAGATAAATTCTCTGTTTTGAGGCAATGGGGAGCCATGGGAGGCTTCAGAGCACAGCAGAGAATAGCCCTCTTTATACTTTTTTTAATTGTAAAACTCACATAAAATTCACAATTTTAAAGTGAACAATTCCATGGCATTTAGCACATCCACGATATTGTACAATCATCATCTCTATGTAGTTCCTGAACATTTTTATCACCCCCAAAGGAAACCCTGTGCCCATGAGTCATCACTCCCCATTCCCCCACCCCCAGCCCCTGGCAACCACTAATCTGCCTTCTGTCTCTATGGATTTGCCTGTTCTGGACGTTTCCTATCAATGGGATCACACACTGTGTGACCTTTTGTGTCTGGCTTCCTCAATTTATATTTTTAAAAGAGTAATTTGGAAGGGCAGGAGTGGACGCAGGCATTGTGCTGCTCCATCCACACCCCTGGGTGCCCACCCCATTTAAACACAGCCAAGGAAACGCTGCCGGAGGCACCCCCTAACTTGCTCTCCCCTCCCTCCCCCTCCTGCATAGACTCCCCGCCCTTGTCTGCCTGGGAGCTTTCTTTAAAAATCACTCACCCGCAAATCCTCTCCTAGGCTCTGCTCCAGGGGCCACAGGTGCTGGAGGCCAAGGGGGGGAGGGGGTCGTGTCCTCCAGTCCCATGTACATGCCACTCCTGCCCCGAAGTGGGCCAAGAGAAACAGAGCTGCGGACCCTGCGTGCTGGACAGCTGTTCGGCAAAACGGTCCAATACAGTTACCAGGAAGGATTTTCCAAGCAGTTCCATCGGTGCATCGATGCCTCTGTCTCCGTGAAGCTGTGTCAGAGCAGCCTTGATCTCAGGCCACTGTGTGACCATTGCCCCAGAGCCCAGACCTGAGCTGTCCGCTCGCTCTGTCTTCTGGTCTTTGATATTCTTGGTGGATTATTGCAGTGGGTGGGGGTGGCTGGGCTCAGCTGTGTCCCTCAGAAAAATTTCCAGTACCTGAGTAAACAGGAGCCTAGGTGAGCTGGGGGTGTCCCGGGTGACATCAGATGTTTTATACTATCAGACTACAGCACAGGGCACTCGCCACACATGCTCCCTTTCATCATCCCTTCATCACAACCTGTTTTACAGATGAGGAAACTGAGGCCCAGAGAGGTTAACAATCTTTATCACACCACTAATAAGGGCTATATTCATGAGAATTTCTGGCTGCATAAAGCCAAAAGGGAACTAATTGGTTAATGGAATAGAAAATGATTGGGGCGCCTGGGTGGCTCAGTTGTTAAGCATCCGACTTCGGCTCAGGTCATGATCTCACAGTTTGTGGGTTCGAGGGGCTCTGTGCTGACACCTCAGAGCCTGGAGCCTGTTTCAGATTCTGTGTCTCCCTCTCTCTCTCTCTCTCTCCCCCTCCCCTGCTCACTCTCTGTCTCTGTCTTTCAAAAATAAATAAATGTTAAAATTTTTTGACAAAAAAGAAAATGATGGCTTCAGGCTCAGCTGGATCAAGGGACTTAACCAACCTCACAGGGTAGCATCTTTCTCCATCTCTTGGCTCTGCTGTCCTTGTGTCAGCTTCATTCCCAGGCGAGATGGCAGCCAGAAACTCTGAATTGACCTTTATCCACTTACGCAACATTTAAAAAGCTCTGTTGTCTGATAACTATGATGGAAGTACCAGGATTGCATCTTATTTACCCAGCCTGGAGCATATGACTGTCTCTGAACCAATGACAGTGACCAAAGAGCCACAGTAGCGTGATTGGCAGTGCCTGGGTGACCTAGCTGAGAAGGGAGAAGCCTAAACGTACTAAGATGTTGATCCCAGAAGAAACAGAAACATACCCTGCAAGGAGGTAGAACCAGAATCCAAACCCAGGACTTCACCCTTACGGTATCGTCACCTCAGCCTCTTTTATCCTGGTACATTCACCCTTTCACACGCCTCCAACTTCAAAATCGCCATCATCAGGTCTGGGGAGGACCCCTGGAGTCCCCCACCGTTGAATCCCAATACGTCCTCTCCCCCGTCTCAGTTTCCTCATCTGTAAAATGGGTCATAGGGAGGAAGCATCTTGCACTCGGTGAATGGTCAAAGGTCACCCTGGGATCACAAAAAACAAGATCTACAATAAGAGGGCAAGGACAGGACTTCTTGGAGCGACGATGGGTCCACGTGGGAAGAGGTGTCCGGTGCAGGGGTCAGGGCTCAGCAGGGAAGGGACAGTGGGTGCCAGGCGCTTGGGAGCAGCTGGGGGCACAGCAGAGGCGGAGCACGTGGCTGCCGGCCCAGCACTGGGAGGCCAGCCTCTGAAGGCTGCATTCATCTTCTGAGGAAAGGCACAATTCTCTCTTTCCCCTCAGCCCCTCCCCGGCCCCCTCCTCCGCCCTAGTTTCTTGTTTACCCATTTAGGGCTACGATTTATTTTCGGACCAGAACGTCCGTCCTCCTCACTCTCCATGGCCACCTGCCAGAGCCATGCACTGGCCACACCAGGAGAAAGGAGGCCAGAAAGGATCTAGCCTAGCTGAGAGGAGGCAGGGTCTTGGGGAAGGTTCTAGGTCAAGCCTGGTCTTTGACCCTCTGTTTATCCTACTAGACAGCAATGAGGGGTGTGGGTGGCCCAAAATTTCCGATTTCTCCACATTCCTAATGAAGGAAGAGATTGAAATGCTGTTTACAGCACTTTCTGGGGACGCAAACAACATCACAGGGGATGGGCTTGGGTGGGCCAGGCATGGTTCAGGGTGAGTTGCAAAGTGTCTAAATATAAAGACTCCGTCAGTTCATGTAGACAAAAGACGACGCATCTTTTTTCATTTTCATTTTTTTAAACATTTATTTAGTTTTGAGAGACAGAGAGAGACAGATCATGAGCAGGGGAGGGGGAGAGAGAGAGGGACACACCGAATCGGAAACAAGCTCCAGGCTCTGAGCTGCCAGCACAGAGCCTGACTCGGGGCTCAAACCCACGAACTGTGAGATCATGACCTGAGCTCAAGTCGGACGCTCAACCGACTGAGCCACCCCTCATTTTCATTTTTAAAACCATGTTATTTTATTCTGTTTATTAGATTTGGTAAAGTTGAGTTCATGATCAGCCCCCCACCTTCAACTTGGCAAACTTCTATCCATTCTTCAAAACCAATGCACACACGCCCTCGTCCATCCATCCTTCACACGTCCACACAAATGCTGCATCTTTCCCCTCTCTGTGCTGGAAGAGAGGAAATCCCCTAGCGCTGTGGTCATCTGTCTGTGACTCTCCCTATCTGAGCCCTATTCTAGCACACAATTCAGTGCCTGGTATACAGTGGGTACTCAGTAAATGTAGGGATTTGGGGCAACATTTTTAGAAACAGCTTCATTGAGATGCAATTCACATACCATTCAATTCATCCATTAAAGTATACAGTTCAATGGTTTTTAGGCTCTTCACAGACACGATCAACCACCACCATAATTTTAGAAAACTAGACTGTCCCCCCAATAAACCCTGTCCCCATTAGCAGTCACTCCCCATCCCACCCCTCCCCAGCCCCTGGCAATCACTAATTTCTTTTCTATCTCCGTGGATTTGCCTGTTTTGGACATTTCAGATAAATAGGATCCTACAACACGTGGCCCCCTGTGTCTGGTTTCTTTCACTCAGTGCGATGTTTCCAAGGTTCATCCATGTTGTAGCGTGTGTCAATGTTTTGTTCCTTTTACAGCTGAGTAATATTCCACTGTATGAATGGACCATATTTCATTCACCTATTCACCCGCTGATGGATGCTTGGGTTCCTTCTATCTTCTGGCTACTGTGAATAGCGCTGCTGTGAACGTGTATGTCCGGGTGTTTTTATGGATGTATATTTTCACTGCTCTCAGATATGTACTGAGATCAGTAAACGTTTCCTGGTTATTCTGAACCCTGTTAAACTGTCGTCAGTAGCCACCTGAGTTGGGTAGGTGAGAGATCCAACCTGCAGGCTTAGAAATCAGGAATGTGAGTGGAATCTGCCCCCCTTGACTCACCTGTGAAGGGGACCACACAGATCCTAGATTCCTTGGATCGCCCCCGAGGGACCTGAGGACCCCATGACTAGAAAGTGTTCTTACGCTCTCAGCTGCCATAATCACTTCCTCTTGCCTGGATCTCTCCAAAATGAAATTTTTGTTCTTTGAGGTCAATTGGTCTACCTCCCAGGTGTTGGGGGGCCGCGGATGGCCCTTTCCACGGGGACAGCAATGGCCGGATCTGCAACCCGGACCAGGCCGTGGGGTTTGGGGAGTGGCTGATCTAAGCACCTTGCCCCGGGTTTATTTTGGTCGAGGGTGGCAGGCTAGGTCAGCACCTTGGGGGCGGCCTCTGCCTGGGACTGTGAAACCCGAGGCCTCCAATGTGTGTCCTTGGCCCGCAGGTGTCTTGGGCAGCATCCGAGGCTGGTCTGCGTCCAGCCGGGAAAGGCCAAGGTAAGTGGCTGAGGTCTGCTTCTGGACGCTCTCACTTTGTCAAGAGAATCCTGTCTCTGAAAAGCAAGCCTAACTTCCCCCAGTGACAGGAATCTGGGTGTCTGCATCAGTCAGGGTTCTCCAGAGAAATGGAATTGATACAATATATGTTTATTATATATATGAAGAGATTTGTTTTAAGGAATTGGCTCATGTGATGGTGGGAGCTAAAAAATCTGAAATCTATTTCCAATAGGCTGGAAACACAGGGGGGATTTCTATGTTGCGGTCTTGAAGACAATGCCTTTTTCCCTAGGAAATCTCAGCTTTTGTTCTTAAATCCTTCAACTGATTGGATAAGCCCTACCCAGAGTGCCAAGGATAACTTCCTTTCCTTAAAGTCAACCCATCAGATACATTAATTACACCTAGAAAATGTTTCCATAGTAACACCTAGACTAGTGTTTGACCAAACAACTTGGTACTATTGCCTGAACAAGCTGGCACATAAATTTTAAGCATCAGTATGGCCCCCCCATCCTCCACCCCTATAAACCACTCTTAGAATGCCATCTCCACGATGAAGCCTTCCATGTTGTGCCCCCATCACAAAGGAGAGAACACAGAGGTCTGTGACTGGCTGCATCTGGGCAGAGGGAGCCAGAAGGAGACTGAGCAGGGCAGACATGAGGGTACCTGAGGCAGGGCAGTGGATATTTCACCAGGGACAGCCAAGGAGCTCAGGCAATGGGGAGCCAGCGTAGGCATTGGAGCAGGGCAGGGGTATAGTTAGATACATTAACTACTGCAAAACTCGTCCCTGGCTAGTATAGATCTGTTAGCACCCTGAGCTGAGGGAGGGCAACAGAGATCAGGGCCCCAGTCCAGGCAGGAAATGGCAAGGCCTGGGCCACGGGCTCTGGTCATAGGGACAGGGCAAATTCAAGAGATCCTGGGGGTAGACTGGGTCAGCCTGGGATGTACGAATGGGATGGGAGTTGCTAAACCATCATTCTGAGCTCCGAGCGGTGGGCGCAGTGCCAGAAATACACCGCCCCCCCTCCCCCAGGCTGCACAAGGCCCCTGACTTTGAGCTCTGAACTGTGGGCACAGTGCCAGAAATACCGCCCCGCCCCCCTCAGGCTGCACAAGGCCCTTGACCTTGAGCTCAGAGCTGTGGGCGCAGTGCTAGAAATACCCACCCCCTCAGGCTGCACAAGGTCCTTGACCTGACCCCGAACGTCTGGGGCAGATGCCCCTTGGACCTTACCCTTCAGTACAGCTTCAACTTTTTCTGTGAGGCCTTCTTACATTTCTACTTGGACTGGAGCGTGCAAATCTTTCACCTGCTGCTGCCAAGCATGTCCTTCCCTTTTGCAGCAGGGACTAGATTCAAGGTGTTTCCAGATTCTTTGAGCAGTTGCGGTTCTTCTAGGGGTTGTGATCCTTCTCCAGTTTTTTTGTGATTTGTCAACTCTCCCCTAAGGAATGTGAAAAAGCTCAAAAGTCCCACATGGGTGAAGGAGAATCATCGGGACACGTCTTAAGAGAATTCAGTCCCTCTCGGGAATGCTGTCTTTTTGACACCCAGTTGCTCTGTACGACTCGTAAGAATTGGAAAACCACAGCTTCTTACAAGAGGTTTTACTGATTTTTTTTTAAAGTTTGTTTATTTTGAGAGAGAGAGAGAGAGACATAAAGAGAGAGAGAGAGAGAGAGAGAGAGCACCGTCAGGGGAGGGGCAGAGACAGAGAATCCCAAGCAGGCTGTGTGCCACCAGCACAGAGCCCGATGCGGGGCTTGAACTCACAAACTGCGAGATCATGACCTGAGCTGAAGTCAGACACTTAACCCACTGAGCCACCCAGGTGCCCCCTGAATTAAAACTTCCATTCATCCATAAATGGACACGTGGGTTGCTTTCATGTTTTGTCTGTTGTAAATAATGCTGCCACAAACCCCGGTGTACAAATATCTCTTTAAGTCCCTGTTGTCAGTTCTTCTGGGGATACACCCAGAGGTGGAGTTGCTAGATCAGGTGGTGATTCTATGCTTAATATTTCCAGTAACCACCAGACAGCTCCATCATGTACATTTCACATTCCCACCAGCAGGACACAAGGGCTCCAATTTCTCCACATCCTCACCAACACTTGTTACTTTCTCTTTGGTTTTATTATAACCATCCTAATGAGTGTGAGCGATATCGCACTGTGGTTTTGACTTGCATTTCCCTGATAACTAATGATGTTGAGCATCATTTTATGTGCTTACTGGCCATTTGTGTGTCTTCTTTGAGAAAAATGTCTATTCAGATTCTTTGCCCGTTTGTCTTTTGGGCCGTTTGTCTTTTTCTTGTTGAGTTCTAAGAGTTCTTATATTTTCTGGACATTAATCCCTTATCAGATATATAATCTGCAAATATTTTCTCTCACTCTGTGGGTGGCCTTTTTACTCTTGATTGTTTCCTTTGATGCACAACAGTTCTTAGTTTTGATAAATTCTTTGAATTTGAATTTGATAAATTCCTATATACATACATATATATATATATATATATGTATATAGGTGTCATCTCCAATGAACCATTGCCAAATCCAAAGTTGTGAAGCTTTTGCCCTGTTTTCTTATTTTTAGCTCTTATGTTCAAGTCTCTGATTCGTTTTGAGTTAATTTTCATTGTGCATTAATTTTTGAACATAGTGTGTGATAAGGGCTCAGCTTCATTTTTTTTTTTTTTTTGCATGTGGAGATCCAGTTTCCCCAGCAACATTTGTTGAAAAGACTCTCCTAAACTGAATGATTTTGGTATCTCTATCAAAAATCACTTGAGCATATATTTAAGGGTTTATTTCTGGGCTCTCTATTCTATTCTACTGGTTTACATGTTTGTTCTTATGTCAGTACCATACTGTTTTGTTGACTATAGCTTTGTATTAAGTTTTGAAGTCAGGAAATTTGAATCCTCCAACTTTGTTCTTTTTGAGGGTGTTTTGGGTATGCAGGGCCCCATATGAGTTTTATTTATTTATTTGTTCATTTGTTTGTGGGGGGCACAAGTGAGCAAGGGGCAGAGAGAGAGAGAAAGAAAGACAGAGAGAGAGAGAGATAGAGAGAGAAGCGGGGCTCGCCCAAAGCGGGGTTCGTGTTTTACCTAAAAGGGGGGTCATGATCACCCCAATTGGGGCTCAAGTCTACCGATGTGGGACCCGAACTCACGAACCCTGAGATCATGACCTGAGCCGAAATCAGATGCTTAACTAATGAGCCACCCAGGCACCCTCCCATAGGAGTTTTAGAATGGGTTTTTCTATTTCTGCAAAAAAAAAAAAAAAAGTCATTGTGATTTTGATAGGGTGGCATTGAATCTGTAAATCGCTTTGAGTAATATTATCATGGTAACAATTTCCAGCCTATGAACTTGGGAGATCTTTCCATCTATTTATATCTTTTAAAATTTCTTTCAGCAACATTTTGTAATTTTCGGTGTACAGTCTTTCCCCTCCTCGGTTAAGCCTATTCCTAAGTATTTGATTCTTTTGATGCTATTATAAATAGAATTAATTTCCTTTCTGGATTGTCATTGTTAGTGTATAGAAATGCAACTGATTGTTACATGTTGATTTTGTATCCTGCCACTTTGCTGAATGCTCTCCCAGGTTTTTTTGTGGTGAAATCTTGGGGAGTTTCTACATTAAGAGCATGTCATCTGTGAACAGAGATAATTTTCCTTCTTCTTTTCCAAGTCGGATGCCTTTTATATCTTTTTCTTGCTTACTTGCTCTGGAGAGGACTTCCAGAACTAAGTTGAATAGAATTACGGAAAGTGGGCAATCCTGTTCTATATTGAATGTGCCCCCTCAAAATTCATATGTTGAAATCCTAACCCACAGTGGGGTGGTATAAGAAACAGGACTTTGAGGAGTGATGAGATCACGAGGGTTTTTCCCTCATGAGTGGGATCAGTGTCCTTATGAAAGAGCCTCAGAGAATCCTCTTGCCCTCTTGCTGCTGAGTGACGACATAACCAGAAGGTGGCCGTCTGCAGCCCAGAAGAAGGTTGTCACCAGAACCTGACCATGCTGGCACCCTGATCTCAGAATTCCAGCCTCCAGAACCGTGAGAACTAAATCTCTGTTTTGTTATAAGCCACCTAGTCTGTGTGGTACTTTGTTATAGCAGCCTGAATGGACTAAGACAGTCATCTTGTTCCTGATCTTAGAGGAAGAGCTTTCCATCTTTCATCACTGAGTATGATGTTAGCTGTGAGTTTTTCTTTACGGCTTCATCATTCCGAGGAAGCGCCCTTCGCTTCCTTGTTGCATATTTTTTTTCCCCACGAATGGATGTTGGATTTTGTCAAACGCTTTTTCCGCATCGATGTGATGATCGTGTGATTTTCATCCTTCTGTTAAGGCGGTGTATCACGCGCACTGATTTTTGTATTGTGGGGTAGTTTGGCCTGGGGTAGAATCGCACAGAGGTGAGAGCAGTTCTCCAGCAAAATGACCCTGAGGTCCTTCCCCGTGGGGGTGGGCTGGCCCATGACTCTTTTTCCTGGCCATATAGTATTCCACAGACTGCATCCAGCACAGTATCTCCATCCTCCCGCGGAGGTGCCTTTTGGGTGGATTCTTGGTGAGGGTGACTAGCAGTGGTGCTGTTGGGCCAATCTGTGTCCCGTTTCTGTGGAGTTGCTGGGCGGGCATGGTCTCTCACGTGTGAGGACTGTGTTGATTCCCACTCTCCTCCTGCCCTGTCGCTGGCATGTGGACACTCACTTCACCAGCGCTTTGGGGTTGGGTCTGGGGCCTGCTCCCGGTTTCCCTCAGTACTAGAAATCTCACCAAGCTGTGCATTGCTGAGCCAAAACTTCAGCTGCCTCTCACAGAATGACAGCGTCAGGAGTATTCGATGCCACGGGCCATCTGGCCTCCCCTTGGGGCTGTCCCCAAGAGCCAGCTCCGCGGGGACCTACAGGCTGATGTCCCTTCAAATCTTCCCTTTTGGCTACAAAACTAGGGGCCGCCAGTGCTCCATGTTGAGCCTGGAAACAAATGACTGCTTTGCACTTTTCCCGAAAAAGAAGGCAGGTCCAGGAGCTGGTGCCACAACGTTCATGTTCACGTCATGTGTTTACAACTATGTGTGGACACCTCTGCTCTGTGCCCGGACCCAGGGCCCAGTGATTCTGGACCCAGGGAAGGCCTCCATCCTGAAGATACTCACGCTGGCTGAAGTGCAGGGCTGAACCCAGACACTCCCAGCCCCACAGGGTCAGGGCCAGGCTGAAGGGAGAAATCAAGGCTGGGGGACCCCAGAGTAAGGGCTGGGCCCTGCCTGGGGTGGGGGGGTGGTTAGAGAAAGCTTCCTAGAAAACGGCACTGGGTATTAAAGGATGAATGGGAGTTTGGCAGGCAGCAAGGTGATGGGAACGACCCTGACGGAGGGAGTCTGCAAGAGGGCGAGTGCAGGAACATGGAGCAAACGTGGGAAACCGCGCGCAGGTGGGCACCCAGAGGCCGGGGACCTCGCTGAGGTGGCAGAGGGGAAGCGGTTCCTGCAGAAACATCACACAGATCTTCCTTGAGATCTGCCCCCTCTGCTCCATCCCAAGACCAGTTTCCACCTCAAGGTTCTGCAAGGGAAAAACTCTCTGACCAGGATCCTTACACTGCAGTGGTAAGTGGGCATCCTCTCTATGCCTCTTGAGAGCAATAATATGACACCCACTGCATGCTGCCTGCATGTCAGCCTCTCATTGTTAGAGGCAAAAACAGCTGCTCAGGGAGGTTCTTGGCTTTGGATTTGAACCCTGAGCTGCAGGGAAGGGCAACTCTGACCGCTGCCTGACCTGATGCCTCTTCTACATCAACTCATCGTCACCCAAACACAGAGAGGGGGTGGTGACAGAGTCTAATCTCCATTTACGGAGCCCCCAAGGGGGCATCCCTGCTCAAGGATCCACAGTGCTGGCGCCTCCAAGAGATGCAGAACCCGCGACCCCTGCCTGCACCCATCAGCCCTCAGGAGCTCAAACCGGGCACAGGGGGCGAGACCCACCCTCCCGACCAGTCCCTGAGAGAGGGTGCACCCAGGGTAGCTGCCCCGCCCCCAGGGTTTTACACGATCATTTCCCCCTAATTATAAAAACGTTGGGCAATTTCCTGATGGGGAATCAAAGAAGCAGAAAAGAAAACAAACGGAAAAAGTCACAACCTCTCCCATAATCGCTTAGCACAGAGATAATCTCTGTTGGTATTTTCAGGCCCTGCCTTCCAGCATTTGAAAAATGGGCTTATTATTTTTGTTGTTGTTATCCAAGTAATGTGACTCCGCTGGAGAAAAAGCAACCAACGAGATAAGCAGAAAGAAAAAATAAACAGAAATTACCTATCATTTCCCCCAACAAGAACCGTTAATATTTTAAAGCATTTATTTTTCTTAGTACGCAACACTTCACATCTACTGCAGACGATTTAGAAAATGCAGAATAACCAAAAGCAGAGAAATTGCTTTTCTGTTCCTCCACCCGGAGATATGCTCTGTTAAACTCCAGTTTTATGGTTTTCCACACTATGAATGCTCATGAGATGAAAGATAGCAGCAAATGATTATAAGCAAAGACCCTGGACCCAGACAGTCAGGTTCAAATCCCAGCTCCTCCCACGGGCTGTGTGACTTTGGACAGGTAGCTTCATCTCTCTGAGCCTCAGCTTCCTTGTCTGTACAACAGGAAGCATAGTAATCTTGCTGACTTCCTCCAAGGGCACAGGGGAGACTGAGATAATGTAGTCACTTTGCCTAAGACATGTGTAAAAACTGAATTTTTATACTGCTTTCTGCTGCTTGCACATGTGCACGTGCGCACTCATAGCAATAGCCGATGCAGGAGGGAAAAAGCTGGCAGTCCCTCTGGCAGAGTCCAGCCTGCGGGTCCAGTCCCAGTCTGATCCCAGAGGGAGCCGTGGAATAGGAACAGCACCCAAATCTTGTCTGGCCTTGAGGCGAGGAGCAGGGCTAGTACACCCAAATCTGCCCTCCCAGGGTCTACTCTTGCTCCCCATTTTACAGAAGAAGAAACTGAGGCCCAGAAAGGGGTGGGTGATTTGTCCAGGGTCCAGACTTGATCCATGATGTGGATGAAAGAGTCGAGTTACAAGGAGAAAAGGTAAGTCTTTAAAAAAAAAATTTTTTTTTAACGTTTATTTTGAGAGACAGAGTGCCATCGGGGGAGGGGCAGAGAGGGGGAGACACAGAGTCGGAAGCAGGTTCCAGGCTCTGAGCTGTCATCCCAGAGCCCAATGCAGGGCTTGAACTCACAAACCGTGAGATCATGACCTGAACCGAAGTCGGACGCTTACCTGACGGAGCCTCCCAGGCGCCCCGAAGAGGTAATTCTTTAAAACAAAATTTCCTTTTGTTATTTTATTTTAAATAAGAATGGGGGAGTGGGTGGGCAAAATGAGTGAAGGGAGTCAATAGGTATGAATTTCCAAATATTAAATAAATGAATTCTGAGAAGGAATGTCCAGCGTGGTGACCATAGTTAATGACACTGTATTGTCGATTTGAAAGTTGCTAAGAGAGGAGATCTTCAAAGTTCTCATCACAAGAAAAAAAATTTTTGTAAGGATGTGTGGTCATGGAAATTAATTAGACTTGCTATGGTGATCATTTTGCAATATACACAAATATTAAGTCTGTGTACATCTGAAGCTAATATAATGTTACCTTTCAATTATATTTCAACAAAAAATAATATACGCTCAGTGTGAAAAATTCAAATTTACAGAGTTCTGTGAAAGAAAGAGATTCCTCACTATGCCCTTTGGAAAGCAGTTTGACGTGCATCCTTCCAGGAATAAATATACAGATGCAGACATGTGTGTGTGGGTGAGCATGCATGTGTGTGTATACTTTATTTTACTAAAATGTGATTCTACTTTACATATAACCTGCAAATCGTTTTGTTTACCAACTCTGCATTGTGAATGTATGTGCACTTCTATCCTCATAAATCTACCTAATTATTTTTCCTTAAATGGACTGCCTTTCCCCCATTCACATTTTTTGTAATATTTTTTCTTTTTTTTACTTTAAAAAACATTTTTCAAATTTTTTATTTTTGAGAGTGGAGGAGGGGCAGAGGGATTCTTAACCGGGCTCTATGCTCAGTGTGGAACCTGACACGGAACTCAATCTTACCACCCTGGGATCATGACCTGAGCTGAAATCAAGAGTCGGATGCGTAACCGACTGAGCCACCCAGGCGCCCCAGTAGTGTTTTTTCAAATTTGTGGTGAAATGTCAATTTACATTTTTCATTTTTCTCTATTATTGCAGTATGGCATTCACCCAAGAACATGCATGAAATGCACTAATTTTAGGTGTGGAGTTTGGTTAATTTTTTATATGGGCACAGCTGGGTAACCACCACCCAGGTCAACCTGGAAGGTTCCCGTGTGCCTCTCCCATACGTCATCCTGTTCCAAATAGCTGTACGTGTTCTGGTATCTTCACAAAGGTTGTCTCCCACTTTACAAAATAATATTTATTATTTTCTGTTATTTTCGATAGGGGATTTTAATCCCTCAGCATTGCAAGTTTTGTTTTGTTTTGTTTTGTTTTGTTTTGTTTTGTTTTGTTTTGTTTTGTTTTAAGGAAGCTCAGGGGCACCTGGGTGGCTCAGTTGGCTGGGTGACTGACTTCGGTTCAAGTCATGATCTTGCAGTCTGTGGGTTCGAGCCCCGCGTTGGGCTCTGTGCTGACAGCTCAGAGCCTGGAGCCTGCTTTGGATTCTGTGTCTCCCTCTATCTCTCTGCCCCTCCCTGCTTGTGCTCAGTCTCTCTTGCTCTCAAAAATAAATAAAACATAAAAAAAATTTTTTTAAAGAAAGTAGATTAGTGGCTAGCACAAGGTGGGAGAAGGCGAGAATAAGAAATGACTGCTAATGGGCACAGTTTCTTTTTGAGGGTGATTAAAATATTATGGAATTAGATAGTGGCAATGGTTGTATAACTTTGTGAATACTAAAAACCACTGAATTGAACACTTTAAAAGGGTGTTTTATGGTTTATGAGTTATATCTCAATAAAACTATTTTTAGAGGCGCCTGGGTGGCTCAGTCGGTTAAGCGTCCGACTTCAGCTCAGGTCATGATCTCACTGCTCAAGGGTTCAAGCCCCATGTCAGGCTCTGTGCTGACAGCTCTCTCTGCCCCTCCCTGGCTCACACTCTCTCTCTCTCTCTCTCTCTCTCTCAAAAATAAATAAACATTAAAAAAATAAAAAAATAACTGTGAATATACTAAAAACCACTGAATTGAACACTTTAAAAGGGCTTTTTATGGTTTATGAGTTATATCTCAATAAAACTATTTTTAGAGGTTCCTGGGTGGCTCAGTCCGTTAAGCGTCCAACTTTGGTTCAGGTCATGATTCGAGGTCTGTGAATTTGAGCCCCCCGTCGGGCTCTGTGCTGACAGCTCAGAGCCTGGAGCCTGCTTCAAATTCCGTCTCTCTTTCTCTTTCTGCCCCTCCCCCGCTCGCATTCTGCCTCCCCCCCTCAAAAATAAATAAAACATTAAAAATAAATGTTTTCCCTGATACCAACATCCTTCGTGACTGTGGTACATTACCACGGCCAGGAAGTTGATATTCATACAATCAGGAGATTTTATTCAGATTTCTCTAGTTTTACACACACTCATTGTGTCTCATAGAACCCAACAGCTCTGCGAGGTGGAGATGACCTCCCAGAGGAGACTCAGAACGAGAACGGGCTTTGCCTCAGGTTGAAATTTTGCGTGTGGCATGAGATAGGGCTCGAGATCCGATTTGGTCCGCGTGGATATCTGGGTGCCCCAGAGCAAATTTTTGAAAAGGCTTAAGCTCACACAGGGGAGGCACAGGGATTCCAACCCAGATCCGTCTGACTCAACACCGGAACATTCCCTGTGAGCCTGTCCTAAGGGCCAGCCAGCTGAGCAAGCTTTGCCCCGTCAGCAAAATGCAGTGGCTTTTGAGAGCGTTGCCAAAGGACGCAGGGTGGGGAGGCCCAGGCCAGCTCTAACTCGCTTCCTTCCTACAGGGACGATGAAACATCTCACTCTGCCTCCTGCCTGCTCTGACTCCACCTATTTTTATTTGTTCCTTTTCCTGCCTTCTTCCAAGGGGAAAGGGGGATGTCTTAGCTGCATGTGCATTCCCTGCGCAGAAGATGCAGCGTGTCTAGACCAAGTGGAAGTTCAAGCTCATGCCCGTGTCCAGTGCCTTCGTCCACTGGGATATGTGGGTGTGAGGCTCCCAGGCCTCCCTCAAACCTGCCCAGTGCCCCCCAAGTTTCCCCAAATCGAGGAGAGTCTTCATCAAAAACTCAGACATCCAGGAGTCTCCTTGGACTCCTCTCCTCTCTCACCCTCCAGAACATTCCCGGTCCGGGCCAACTTCTCAGTATTGCTCCCCCTGCTCCTTCTCCCAAAGGCAGGCTGTCTCTTCTCCAAAGCCTGCTCCAGCTCATCTTTGGTCTGGGGGCAGCCCGGGATCCAGGAGGTCTGAGGGCCACAGTTGGTGCCTAATCAATGCTGAATGGAGCCATGTTACACTCTGTGCTTCCTGCCACCACCCAATCCCTCTCCCTACAAAAGCAGCCACGGGGAGGTTTTGAGAACTTAAAAAATACACCAAGTTACCCTCCTAATCCTAAAATAGAGCCCATTTACTCCCTACAGCCCTGTGAGGAGGCCCAGCCTCTGCCCATCGCCCTGGCCTTCTCTCCCTCCCTCTCCCCTTTGTTCACCCTGCCGCAGCCTCAGCACCCTCCTTTGGGCTTCTCAAACACACCCAGCTCCATTCCTCAAACATGCCCAACTCCTTTCCACCTCAGGACCTTTGCACATGCTGTGCCTGCCACCTGGGACGCCCTTCCCCCCTGATCGCAGTGTGCCTGACTCCTTTGCCTCTTTCAGGTCTCAGCTCAAATGTCGCTTCCTCAGAACACCCCCCCCCATTGCTCTCCAGGTCATCTCCCATTTCCTGTTTGATTTCCTTCTCAGTACATATTGCCAGGTGACTGCTTCTTGTTTATATATTTGCCTTTTATGTTTATTATATCCCCCACACCCAGCCCAGAACCCATGAGGTAGTTACTCCTTGACATGTATTTGTAGAATGAGTGAGTGAATGAATGAATGAATGGACGAACAGAGGCAGTTAAGGGACCAGAAATGATAAGAACCCCTTCTGAGGCCCAGGTACAGGGTGGATTATTTATACCTTCCCCAGTTTGGAGATGGGCACCTCTGGAAGCAGCCAGGTGGGCATGGGGGGTGAGGGCGCACTCAGCTGGATGTAGCCCTGCGCTCAGCTGGCTTGATGCCCGGGGCAACCCCAGCGCTCTGAGCCTGTTTCCTTCTTGGAAAAACAGGCATAGTAATCATTGTGACCTCTCCCACCCTCCTCCTCCTCCACCTGGTTCGGGCCAGGGCAGGGTCTAGGCATGTCGGCTGCTGTCATCCCTGGGGAGCTGGGAGGCCTGGGAGCCACAGTTGGTGCCTAATCAATGCTGAAGGGAGTCTTAGTTACACTCCAGGCCTCCTTGTAGGTCTTAGTTTGCAGATCACCTAGTGCTTCTCTCTGCTCCTCCCTCCCTTCCCCCAGAGGGGATGCTTCATCTCTCTGCCTCCCCCCTGCACCCCCAACTTGGGAGATGGGGAATTGGGGCCTTGGGGGCCCCCACCCCTTCATGGCAGCCCAGATGGGGCAACTGAGGCTCAGAGACGTTTCTCTACCTGTCCAACAACACCTCTCCGGGCCTCTTGGGTACAGGCTGAGGATGGGCCCAGGGGGCTGGGGCTCAAGGGAGGTTGCCTTGCCCACCCAGAGGCACAGAGCGGGGAGGGTCAAAGCCAGAACCCTCCTGACACAGGGGGGTCCACTCTGGCTGTGCACCCTGCAGGATGAGCGCAAAAGCAACCAAACACTCCAAATGCTGGGGAGTGGCAGGCACGCGAGGGCCCAGACTGTTAAAAATAAAAGAGGATTCTGAGCACCTTCCGACAGACGCCCAGGAAATCCCTCCTTCCCTCCCTGTCCTGTTCCTCTCCTCCCTCCCTCCTTCCTCCCTTCCTTCCTTCCGTCCCTCCTTCCTTTGAGCATCAACATGAACGCATGGATTTTTAACACATCTGCTGAGTTTCCGTCCCATGAGGTCCTATTTCTCATTCAGGTTTACTTGTCCCACATTTAGCTAGCAGGTGCCCCTCAGTGTTTGCCCCTTCGACAGGCCCTTAGAAACTTCCTTGCCTTTGGTCTCACAATATACTTCTGGCTCTTCTGGCCCATCTCCTGTCCAGAGATGGGACCAGCTCTTCCTCCAGAAGCCCCGGCTTCTTTCGTGGGAAGTGAGACCAGAGCTGGCACGAGGGACGCTCTCTGCCACAGGTCTGGTCCCTGTTTCTAGACCTTTTCGGTGGAGTGAGCCTAAGCATGCTTTTCCTTTGTGGAAGAGAATCCATTCTGTGTTCCTACTGACTTTCCAAAATTATTTAGGATTGCAGGATTTTACTTAACCTCCTTGCTTTTAAATTTGTACCTTTCACCTGACACTGAAAAGCTTGGTTGCTAACATTAACGAAATTACTTATTCGCTTTATCCAAAACAATACAGTAGTTTCAGAACAGCAATGTCAATATCATTACTAAGGATTGTCCAAAACAGCTTAAGATTTTTTTGTAATTCTTTTTGTCCTTGGGGTAAAGCTCACCAGGGAATGTGCTGTATGAACCATGCACGGTGTTCAAATGATTTCATTTTAAAGTCATCTGAAGTAATTCCTGCTTGTGGCATGAAACCACCAACTCAAAACCAGAGTTAGGTTAATTTGTCTCTCTCTCTTTTATTTTAGAATATTTTTTAAATATTTGTTTATTTACTTTTGAGAGACAGAGAGAGAGTAAGGAGGGGCAGAGAGAGAGAGAGAGAGAGAGAGAGAGAGAGAGAGAGGGAGAGAGGGAAACAGAGAATCCCAAGTAGGCTCTGCGCTTTCAGCACAGAACCCGATGCAGGGTTTGAACCCACAAACCCTGAGATCATGACCTCAGCCGAAACCAAGAGTCAGAGACTTAACCAATTGAGCCACCCAGGTGCCCCAAATTTGTCTCACTTTTATTTCCTTCCTGAATCTTCCTGTCCAAAAGACACTGGGGAGTACTTTCCATGTAATTTTAATTTGTATTTCTCATTAGAGTATGTTTCCAGGGCAATTGCATTTATTTACTATGATTTCTTGCTTTTTTTTCTCATAGGGTAGTTGATTTTCTTATTTGTTTTTTGGAAACTATATATTAAGTATATTAACTCTTTGTAATATAGGTTGCAAGTATTTTTCCCATGTCATCTATCATTTTCCATTGATAATGACATACGTTGACATACAAAACCTTTGTTCTATTTTACATATTCACTGACACATACATCCTTTCCCTTATGACTTCTGGGCTCTGAATGATCATTAGGAAAGCTCTCTTCATTTCCAGGCAGTAGAGGAGTCCACACACATTTTCTTCTAGTGTCTGTAGGGTATGTGTTTACATTTCTGATCCTTTAGGAGTTATCCTACTACACGCGGTGAAGTATGGACCCAATTTTATACATTTTTGTATTACTATGCAATTGGCCCAACATCTTTCTTTCCTCTCATAGATTTGAAACTGGTGGGGGGAGGGAAGCTACTTTGGCCAGCGTGGCAGCATTTGAGCTGAGTGGCCTGAAGGAACAGCTAGTCAGGAGGAAGAGCTGAGGGAAGGAGCTTCAGGCAGAGGGAGCATGTGCAAAGGTCCTGAGGTGAGAATGTTATTGCCCCGTGCAAGGACTAACGGATGTCTGTGGCTGGAGCGGAGCGAATGAGGGAGTGTGGAGGGAAAAGAGGGTGTAAAGGGGAGGTGTTTGCCTTTATTCTGGAGCCTGCGGGGCGCAGAGAAAGGACTAGCCCTGGTGCACGAAAGGCCCCCTCTGGCTCTGGTAAGGCGTGCCGTTTGCCAGATGTGGAGGCTGAGGCAGTCTACGGGGAATGGAGCGCAGACAGGGGGTGAGGATCGCTGCCCCATTTCCCTAAAGAGGAGCTTAGGCCAGTGACCTCCTTCCCTCTCCCACTGCGTGCACCACGTTGGCCGGCAGTCTCATCTACACCCGCTCTCGGGACTTGTCAGAGGAGACACCGCAATTCTTGCGCTATCGGCTGCGGCTGCCTGGGCGAATCTGGCCGCAAATTGATCCTCAACTGCACGAATGTTCTCCGCCCACCAAAGGGCAACCACGCCCCCTAACGGGCAACCCCCGCCCCCTAAAGGGCAAACCTGTGGTTCCGCTTACCCGATGCGAGTGGCCCTGGGCCACCAGGCGAAACTCCGCCCCCTGCGCCGCTTGAAACCCACACTTCAAGCCGCGCACGGCCTCAGCACCGGTGCGCCCCATCTAGCCCCCCTAGACCCCGTCAGGAGTGTCTGGGTTCAAGTCCACTCCTCGCTGCCCCAGTGGTGTGGCCTCTGACACCCCCGCTGATCTCTGGGCCTTTTCCCCGTTATGCAGTGGACATGAAATAGCCTTACCCCCAAATCTGCCCCTGTACGTTCTTGCCTGTGACTTCAGGAGTGTCACTTCACCTCCCCGAACCTCAGCTTTCCTCTCTCTAGGATGGGTGCAGGTCGAACACGCTCTTCAAAACCCTGCCCCTCGTTTCCCAGCTGTGTCAGCTTCGGCAAACATCTTAACTGCCTCTTTGCCTCGGTTTACTCACTGAGAGTGGGCTGTTGAGAGGGCAAACTTTAAGGATGCAGGTTGGACGCTCAGCATACAGCAGGTTCTGGATAAATGTTTGAGGTTGTTCGTGCAGTTGGTCCAGGAAGGGAGATGCAGGAAACAGGCTGTGGAGTGGGGGTGGGGGTGGGGGGGTGGTCAGCTGAAGGAAAAACCAGTAGGTTGAGGTCCCAGGGCTGCACTGAACCTCAGTTTCTTTATCTGCAAAATGGGTCTGTGAGGTTGTGGTGAGGCCAAAGGGGAATCAGCCATAGGGGCTTGGTGACAGCACAGAGTAGGTGCTTTAGAAATGAGGGGTTTTCCCTCTGGTAGTAGCAGTGACAGCCATCCCCGGTTTGGCCACCCTTACTCTGGAAACATTTATTATTTGCCCACTGCCTCAAGCAGACTTAACGTGCTCCAAGGGCCTGGAGGGCTGACACCCTAACAAAATCAAGTTTAAAAAATAAATAAATAAAAATTTTAAAGGTCTATCCAGAGACTGTTAATGCTGATCAAGTGATCGTGGGAGAGGATGACCCTTCTCCCTCCTGCCTGGTCTCCCTACCAAACCCTCCTCCCCAGTCACTCAAGGCCCAGAGGGCCCTCCCTAGGGCCAGAGCCCCCAGTTTGTCACCTCCCACGACACCTTCTTTGCCTTACCTTGGGGAGCTGTCCACCTCCCACACTCTATGTGATTTTTGCACACAGTTCATTTGCCCTCCAGCTGTTGATAAAGATAGAAGTTGGGGGAAAGGCACACACAGAGGGAGGTAGGAACTGTGTGTGGTACCTCCCGCCCCTGGGAGCCCCACACTTCACTTTGCCAGATGCGTTTTTCTGGATGGATTTTGCTTTTCTCTTCCTGACTCTGATCTCACTCTCTGCTGATATCTGCTGGGGTTGTGATCTCGAGGTTGTGGGATCAGGCTCTGTGCCAGGCTCCGTGGGAGCCTGCTTGGGACTCTCTCTCTCTCTCTCTCTCTCTCTCTCTCTCTCTGCCCTTCCCACCTCTAAATAAATAAATAAACTTAAAAAAGAAAGTGGGCCTTGACTGACAAATGAGGTACACAGTAGGAGTCCACTGTGGCTGAAGAAGGAAAAAAAATCTAGAATGAAATAAGCCATCATATTAGTAACGATGATTTTTTTAAGTTTATTTATTCATTTTGAGAGAGAGGGAGAGAGCGCGCAAGCGGGGAAGAGGCAGAGAGAGAGAGAGGGAGAGAGAATCCCAAGCAGGTTTCTCACCACCAGTGCAGAGCCCGACACAGGGCTCGAACTCACAAACCTTGAGATCATGACCTGAGCCAAAGTTGGATGCTTAACCGACTGAGCCACCCAGACGCCCCTGGGCATTTTTATTCTAAAAATTTAATTAACTCAACAGATATTTATCAAGCACTTGGTGTGTCCCAACCCATGCCAAGGGCAGGGACCACGTCTGAGTTTAGTCTCTTTTGCCAGTGGCTTTTTAACTTACCCGTGAGCATCAGGCACGTCATAAGTGCATAATAAAAATTCTTCAGGAAATTAAATGCTATGACGCGGGAGCTATTTAGATTATTTACATTATGTCTGTGTTTTCTGAAACTGTTTTTCCACTGAGCAAAAATTACTTCGGCAATCAGAAACGCAAACATGTAAAGATGCTTCTATTAGAAAATGTACACGTGTATGTCCCATGCCCTCCCTGCCCCCCAACATGGCCCCCTGTCTTCCCAGCCACCCTTCCTTTCCTCCAGCCTGGTTTCTCCTAGGTTCTCACCAAGAGTGGGGCCTGGAGCAGGTCTGGGCTCCTGGAAACTGTGCAATTAAGATGAGATGGAGAGGGGTGCCTGGGGGGCTCAGTCGGTTAAGCATCTGACTTCGGCTCAGGTCATGATCTCACGGTTCGTGGGTTCGAGCCCCGCATTGGGCTCTGTGCTGACAGCTCGGAGACTGGAGCTTGCTTGCTTCGGATTCTGTCTCCCTCTCTCTCTGCCCCTCCGGCAAATAGTGCTCTCTCTCTCTCTCTCTCTCTCTCTCTCTCAAAAATAAATAAACATTTAAAAAAAAAAAGATGGAGAGATTTCCGGATGGAGGAACTGAGGCTCAGAGAGGTAAAGTAACCTATCTAATGTCACATGGTGCGTAAGTTTCAGGGGAAGCTGTCTACTCTCAGAGCTCCTTACTGTTCCTTAAAGTGGATGCAGGCCAAGCCTGATTCTTTCATTCCCTGTGGCCTTTTTACTGGGCTTCTATGACAGCGCACATGAAGGCCTATTTGATTTCTCAACAAGCTTCAGGCAGAAATCACTGGACTCCTCAGTACCCACCTCACCCTGGTGTTGCTGGGCCCCCAAGAAGCCTCAGCCCCAGGCCCTCAAAGAGCCCCAGTCTGGGGAGGCCAAGTCAGACACATCCACTCTCAGCTCCACTGAGTCAAGCAAGAGCCAGGTGCTCTGTCTGAAGAGTCTGGAGGGCTGCCTGGAGGAGGGGACCCAGAGTCGGGGCTTGAAGTGAGTGTGCTAGACTGAGAAGTGGAAGAATAGCTGCACAGATGCACGGATGGGGAAGCTGGGGGTGAGTCGTGGATGATGCCTGCATCTGTGGGAGGGCGGGCAGGTGGGGGGATGGGCGGCAGGGTGAATGAGCGGGAGAGCGGTGGTGAATGGATGGGTGGGTGGGCAGATGGACAAGTGGGTTTGGGAGTGGAGAGGAGGAGCCTTGGGCTAGGGCTTCTACACTCTGTAAGCACCCCACCACCACCTTCCTCCCAGAGACCCCAGCGTAGAATGTCACAGTGGTGGGGCGCCACTGAGCCACCTGCATTGCGGCCCCGCCCCTCTCCAACCTGGCCCCCAGAGGTGGCTCTGGGAGGGCCCCCTTCACCCCCATGACTCCCAGCCACCTGAACCAGCCTGATGGTGCTCAACGCCACGAAGACCACGGCAGGGCGCTATGACTGCCAGCTGGTGGAGGGCACCGGCGGGTGTGGCTCGCAGGTGGCTGCGGCCAGCTGCACCCTGTCTTGGATGCAGACACGACTGCAGTTTCCCAGCTGGGCTCAGAGGGGCCCCCAGGACCGGCCAGCCCCCCTGGGGCAACCCCTGGGAGCGGCTATTCTCCAAGGTCTGTATGTCCGGTGTGCCTTCCTGTCCCTCACCCTCCTGACCTACAGCTGAGTGTGAGGTCCTGCGCTCCCGGGCAACCCCCCCTTCCCTGTAGAAGGCCCCTGATTGTCGCCTGGACATACTGTCTTCCCTGTGTCTGCAGTCGGTGCCCAATGTGTGATCTTGATCTTTCCCTCAGTGGGCTTCCTCCCCCAGCCGGGGGGCAGCAGGCTCCTCTGTGACCTCCTCTGGGGCTGCTCAGGGAAGCAGATGTTTCCGTCTACTTGAAAGCCGGGGATTTCAGCGGTAAGTCCAGGGCCAGCATCAGAGCTAACGTGTGGGAGAGAAAGGAAAGCTGGACAAGGCGGAAAGAGGGTTATTGAGATGGATTTCCTCCCTGAGGCCCTGGGAGGGAGATAAACTCAGAGCCTGTGGACATCCCCAAAGAAATAATGATCGTGCTGATGACAATGTCATTTGTTTACCAAGCACAGCCCAGGATACCTTCTGTGTCATGATAGCAGAGAAGGAAGGTATTAAAATCAGTCTGTCAGAAGCCTCCCATGGCTCTCCAGTGCTCCGAGTATAAAGCCCATACTCTTTGATGAGGCCAGTTAGGGCCCCTTGTGACCCAGCCTATGGGTCTACCTACCCATATTCCCCGCCAACCCCAGGTTTCCCCCAGTTTCCCTCCAACTCACCCAGTTCCAGCCACACCACCTCCTTGATGATGATGCTCCAAGGAGCTGAGCACATTCCCACCTCAGGGCCTTTGCACATGCTGTTCCCAGATTCGCTACTGCGTCAGAGTAAACTTCACTGACCGCCCATCTTTGCCCGTTGCTTTGGCTGGTTTTCTTTCCTTTGCAAAATGCTGTCAGAAGTCATTCTACTTACGGGGCACCCGGGTGGCTCAGTTGGTTAAGTGTCTGACTTCGGCTCTCATAGTTCATGAGTCTGAGCCCTGTGCTGACAGCTGGGAGCCTGGTTGGGATTCTTGCTCTCTCCTCTCCCTCTCTCTGCCCCTCCCCCACTCGCACTTTCTCCCTCTCAAAATCAATAATGTTAAACATAAAATAAAATAGGGGCTCCCGGGTGGCTCAGTCAGTTAAGCGTCCGACTTCGGCTCAGGTCATGATCTCACAGCTCGTGGGTTCGAGCCCCGCGTCGGGCTCTGTGCTGACAGCTCAGAGCCTGGAGCCTGCTCCAGATTCTGTGTCTCCTTCTCTCTCTGCTCCTCCCCCGCTCGTGCTCTGTTTCTCTCTCAAAAATAAATAAACATTAAAATAAATAAATAAATAAAAAGAAGCATGAGGTAACAGATGAAGAATCCCCATCTTATGGAGAAGGAAATCCCCAGAGAGGTTTTCACTGCATCCATGGAGACGGACTGTCAGGCCCCCGGAGTCTGAGCCCAGACTGTACCAAATCTGCTTTCAGGGAAGTGAATGCCCTCTTCCCCCTCCCTATGGGTAAATAAGCTTCCAAAAGCTACAGAGAACAGGGTCTAGTCCCTCAGACCTGGGTTTGAGGTCAAGTTTTCCACTTTTAATTGGGGACATTGGCTTAAACCCCCTGAGCCTCAGTTTCCTTTTCTATAAAAACAGAGTTAAAGGCGGGGTCTTGGAGATGCCTCCTCCCCCAGGGTCTCTTTGTGCCTTCCCACACTGGGCAACAATTGGGCACCTGAGAGGCCGTGCCCTGGGCCAGGACTCTAAGGGGCCCCCAGTCTGCGTCTGGCACAGAGCTGGATACAGACACGACCCAGTCCTGTGGGGGCAGGGCTGGGGCAGTGGAGGGAGGCTGGGAAGGCTTCCTGAAGGAGAAGGTGTCAGAGCTGGCATTTCAGGTCAGAGGCGGGGCTGAGTGCCAAGGCTCAGTGATGGGGTTAAGGGTAAAGGTTCAGAGATGGGGTTCAGCTGCTTGGCCAATGGCAATGAGGAGCCAGATTCTCCCTCTGAAGCCTCCAGCAGAGCCAGAGAAGCTACCGGAGCAGGAGAGCGAGCCATGCATCCAGTTAAGGGGATCCCTGCGGTGGAGGCTGGGGCGGACCCGGTGTGGGGGCCTCCCAGAGTGGCACGTGCTGATTCTCACCGAGGCCTAGCGACCAGGAATGCCCTCCCCTAGCAGACTGAGGGAGGAGGCTGCAGCATCTGAGTCACCGGGTTCCTATGAGAACATTCGGCCCCATGTGGGCTGTCACCAAACGGGAACACGGCCCCCGGAGCCCCTCCGTGTTGCCTTCCCCGCGGCTTCCCGCTCTCTGTTCCCACAGCTGTTCCTTTAAGGCCACAGAAGGAGAGTAGGAGGAGAGGGCAGGCAGGCAGGAGGGCATGTAGGAATTTGGGAGCTTGGGGGGAAGGGAACTTCCCTGGCTAAGGGTCCAGTGTGTCCTGGGGCTGTCTGAGGCTCAGGACTCTGTCTCAGATAAGAAAACTGAGGCTCAAAGAAAGGGAGGGTCTGTCCCCCTTCTGTACATGTAGATACCTGATTCTCTCTCAAGAGCTGAAACCTGGCCTGGAGCCTGCAATGTAGATCTGATCGTGTCCCTTCCTTCCTGACTCCAAACTCCGTCATGGCTCCCCAGTACCCTTGGGGTGAAATCCACACACCACACTACCGCTTATGAGATCTCACCTGAACTCCTGTGACCTCTTTAGCCTTCAGTGACCTCTACTCTCTTCCCGTTCACTCCTCTCTGGCTACCCTGGACCCTCACCGTTCCTCCAACATACTCAGCCCATCCCCACCTCAGGGCCTTTGCATACGCTGTGCCCTCTGCCCAGAGTACTCTTCGTACTCTTTATTATCCCCATCTGATCTCTCAGGAAAGGTGCAAAGGGAGGAGCTCACATGCTCAGTAACATGCACCAAATTGGTGGAAGGTAGGATTTGCACTCAAGCCCATCTGACTATCTACTCAAGCCCTGTCCCACCAGTGGGACATTTAAGACAGGCCTCCAAACCAGTGCACTATGGAGCTGGATGAGTCTCAGCCCCTCTAGGTCTTGCTGCCTCCAGCTAGGTGCCAAAGGTCCTGAGGCCTCGGGCCCAAACCCCGCTGCTCAGGGAGCTCCTGGGCCAACCTGACCCCTAAGTCTCCAAGCGTCCCTACTGATGTGGCCGCAATTGTTCCGCCCCACTTTCTGCCCTTCATACAGAAGGATGGCAGGGCCTTCAAGGACGACACAGCCAAAAATAATCGGGCCCCGACCTACCTCCCAAAAGTGGGGCAGCCCCGCCCAGCCACCTGGCACCGCGGAGGTAATTAGTGCATGTGGCAAATGAGGGTAATTAGGTCTGTGGGAACCAAACCGCAGATCCAGGTTTGGAGTTTGGAGGGGGCTCAAGTGCTGCCTACCCCCACCCCCATCCCCACCCTTCCCTGGTCCTGGGAGCTCAAGTCCATAGTGCAGTGTCAGACCCCCTCCCCTTAGCCCTTTCATGCCTTCCTGGAGGCAGCTTGTTTAATGGATTAACTTTGTCCTTGTGCAGAAGTTGAGTTGGATCTGAATTTAAGGTGGGATCACTTTCAAGTGATGAAAAATCACCAACACTGGGTCATCAAGTTCTCCTATGCCATGACCCCCATGCATCCACCCCATGCTGGGAGATGCCAAGCTCAAGGGAAACCTCAGCCCAGCTTTCAGGCTGGGGGAGTCAGAGCTGGACACAGACACCCCTATGGACCCTAGTCCATAAGGATCAGGGTTGGGTTAGAAGGAGGGAGTGTGTTGGGGAAGGTCTAGAGGGAGACCTGGAAGAGCTTCTCAGAGAAGAGGGCATTGAAGGTGGGACTTTGAGGGACAAATAGGAGCTTTTCAGGAGAGCACATTCTGGTGGCTGGCCCAACTGGCCATGGCTGGGGGAATGGGGAGAAAGGGGAGTGTGGCTGGAGGGGCATAGAGGGTCCTAGAGATAAAGATTTAGAAATTATCATGCCAATTTGGACCTACTTCTATCCTTGAAAGCACATGCCTAGTTGGGATCCTTCAACCCCTGAAAGAAAATCTTTAAGAATTTGGCTCAGGATCAAAACCACATGCCCAGACAGCCAAGAATAAATAGAGTGTTTATAACAACCAGCATTTGTTAAGCTCCTGAGGTCATGCCCTTTTCAAACAGGGACTTGGTGGATCCTTATAGGAAACTTCAGAAGTGGGCACCATTTTTATGCCCATTTTATAGACGGAGTGACTAAGGCATAGAGCGGGGAAAATGTCTTTTTTAAGGCCACGCTGCTGGTAAGAGGCAGGGCTGAGAGGCACTCCCTGGTCACGTGACTCTGGAGCCCATCAAGGATCAATACTAGGGCCTGGGGATCCTCTCTTTCTTGAAGCATTTAAAGAGTTCCTGTGGCAGGTCAGTCCTGCTCTAGGTACTGGGGACAGAATCACGGAAGAGGTGGAAAGGAACCAAATCATGTCGTGAACAGATCTAAGTGGCCAATGTCATCCGTACCATGAGATTGGGCATGTAGCTTTGGGGAAGAGTGACAGACTTCCCCTGATCTGGTGGGATAGGAACCCTCCAGGGAAGAGAGACAATTTAGCTTCAGTCCAAAGGTGGGTCGGATTTAACTAGGCAGAGGCCAGAGACTAACCCGTAAGAGCCACTCTGCAAATGCAGCTTCCCTAGAACCAAATACACTGTTCTACTCTCTGCTTGGTCCCTTCTGTGACAGGAAGTTCATTTTTTCATATCCTCTCTCAGCATCAAGGGAAAGCTATCACTCACAATCAGCCACCCTGGGGTGGTGGCCTCCGCCCACACTGTAAGGACATCGCCAGGCAGAAGGGGTCTCAGGCTGAGGTGGAGGTGGCAGCTTGGGGCAGCCATATTTGGGGCAGTCTATACCCAGGGGAGAATGAGGAGCTGCTGGTTTTGCCTGGATTCTCCTGCCTCCTCCCTCTACCCCCAACCCTGCAAGCATCAGCCCATTCTCCAGGTGAAAAAAGTGAGGTCCACACGGACAAAGCCACTCGTTCAATTTGTACTTGAATAATACACCTTCAGGTCGGGCTGCTCAAGGCGAGCCCCATCCCAGAAGCCTGGGGGGGGGGCCCAGAAAGTGACTCAACTCCCCACTCTCTCTCATGCCTGCCTTGGCCCCTCTCCTGGCCACCCCCACAGAATGGCCACATGGCCGTGGCTCTGCAGCCGGCCAGCACTCGGCACACACTGAGTGGCTTCTAGAAGCCTCGGGCCCGGTAGGCACCTTTCCCAGTTACTTGATTTTTTCTTTCTTTCTTTTTTTTTTTTTTTTTTGGTAATAAGGAAAAGTCACTCTTTGCACAGAACAGACGGTATTGTCTTTGTTCCCCACAATGTTCAAAGCGTTTTGTGGCTTCAGGCCTGAAAGCAAAGCCAAATCCTTTGCTTCTGCAGATGCCTTGTGAAGTCAGAAGCAGCTGGGGAAACTGAGGCGCAGGCTCAGTTTCCCTAGTAGGGCTGAGTAGTTCCTCTCATACTGGGTGAGGCTGGGGCTCCAGGATGGGTCAGCCCTCCCCAAAATGCCCAGATCTGGCCCCGACCCACGTAATAAACAGGTAATACAGATCAGGGATCCCACAGAAAGTGATGGGGGCATAGCGCAGAACACAGCGTGATCCCCTCCACGTCCAAGATAGTCAGAGAAGTTTCCAGGTGGAGAGGGGGCAGTGGTGCTGAGCCTAGAAGGACAAGGCGGAATATATGCCTGCAAAAAGGGCTTTCCAGGTGGAGGGATCAGGTCGAGCAAAGACCTGAAGCAAAGTAAACCCCGACCTTGGCCTGAGAATAAGTCTCCGGAAATGACATGACCAGGAATTCACCTAAAGGTAATTTGAAGATAGCTCCCAGCCCAGATGTATGATTCTAGTCAGGGAAACAGAACTAAAAGAACAGGGAAAGGAGACGGGACAGAGAAGGTGAAAAGCACAACCTGTGAGGTGGCCCGCAAGCTCCAACATGAGGTTCAGGCAGCTCTTTCTGCCCATGGCTCCCGTCCCCCTGCTTTAATAAAATCGCCTTTTTGCACCAAAAACGAAACAAAACAAAACACGAGGTTTGGAGCCTTAGGGAACTGTGGGCCTTGGTTCTGAGGAGCTGCAGTGCCTCTGTCCATGAACCTGATGGCACTGTGTGACTTTGGAGGACTCCAGAGAAAGGACAGCCAGAGGGTTGACCAGTGAGCCCCACAGATGGACTTGGGCCTGGGGAGCCTAGGCTCAGCTCCAGAAGGACCCTCCTCTTCTGACAAGTGCATGAAGGGCTCCCTCTGACCGGAGATGACAAACCCAGGCCTGAGGAACTCCAGGGGATTCACTCATTTGGTGGGAAGCGGGCCCCAACATTCCCTCTGCCTTGGGTTGTGGGACCCTATAGCATAAGCAGCGCTGATAATCTAACCATCGTTGGCACTGTGACCCTCCTCTTGTGGGAGACAAGGTGCACAGAAGCCCCTCCCCACTGGGGATCAGAGCTGGGTGGGAAGTCAAGCAGGAAGGATTCTTAACAGTGCACCCCTGATCAAGCCTCATTAAGTGCCTATTGTTTGCCTCTCTCAGCCTCTTCCAGCTCTCTCTGCCTGTTTCTCTTTCATTACCTGCTGAGCACCTACTGTGTGCAGGCACCCCCTTCTGTGCGGTAGGGGTGCCCCTGCCCCTGGATCCCTCAGGTGGAGAGGGAATCCCATCAAAAGCAGAAGGTCATGACCTCCCGCAGTGAGAAGGTGGGCAGCAGTGACCTGGAGGGTCAAGGCCACCCCTGACAGGACGATGAAGCCACATCCTCCATCTGTCTCCTGTGCCTCTCCCCTATCTTTCTATCTCTGGGTCCGGGTCTCTCTGTCCCCATCCCCACCCCAAGTCCCTCTTCCATGTCCTTAACCCCTTGCTCGCCGGTCCTCTCCCGGCTTCCTCCCAGCTTCCGCCCCTCCCTCTCCCCCTCCCCCCCCCCGCCTCGGAGGGCCGGCAGGGGGCGCTGCGGGGCAGCCTCGGAGGCCCGAGGAGGCGGGGCGGGCGGCGGCCGCGTCGGGACCGGCCGCGATGGGACCGGAGGCGGCGCGGGCGGCGGCGGAGGCGCAGACAAAGGCGCGGGCGGTGCGGAGGGCGGCGCGGAGGGCGGCGCGGAGGGCGCGGGCCCCGGAGCCAGCAAGCGAACGGGGCGCCCGGCTGCGGGGAGTCGGCACCGCGGGGCAGCACCCGACTCGCGCCCGGACACTCGCGGGGCGCCGAGCCCGCAGGGTGAGCCCTACTGTCCGAGTCTGCGCCGGGGACGCGGGGGCCCCCGAGGTTCTAGGGCCAGGGGGAGGGCGCAGGGGTCCCCGAAGTTCCGGACACGGAGGCTGGGGGCGGCTCGGGGAGCCCCGAAGTTCCAGGGCTTGAGAGGTCGCAGGGGCCGCAAAGTTCCGGAGTCGGGGTCGGAGAGGGCACAGTGCGAGGGGTTCCCAAAGTTCCGGACTTGGCGTTGGAGGAGACTACGGTGTCCCCGACGTTCCGGGCTTGGCATAGAGAGGCTGCACGAGGGGATCCCGAAATTCCGGACCCGAGGCTGGAGAGGTGGCAGGGAATCCCCGAAATTTAGGAGTCGGAGGTGGCGCGAGGGACCCCCGAAGTTCTGGAGCTGGGGTTGGAGAAGGCGGAGAATGTGTCCCCGAAGTTCTGGACCCGGAGTTGGGGGGCGTTGCGCCGGTCTCGGAAGTTCCCAGGTCGAGGGTGGCACTTCCCGAAGTTGGGGCGCGCATTGGGCGCCCCGCTTCTGACGCGGATGGGAACTCCTTCCTTACTGAGTATCAGGCCCCCCGGACTGGGGCGCATGGGGTGGGGCTTCGCCCCCACACGCGATTGGGGATCCTGGGCACCGGGCGGGGTCGGGGCCCTCCTTCGGGAGCCCCACGGCCAGCGGCGTCTGAGGCACATGACTAGTTGGTGAGTAACTTTCCCCAAAGCTGCAAGTCTCAGCAGGACTGTCAGGGCCGGAAGGGCCTGTGTTCCTGGGACCCCTGCACCCTGGAACCCTGCTTCGATCCAGGACCCGCTCCCAACACAGGCCAGAGCTGCCGCCCCTCCCCCCACACAGGGGCTCCGGTTTCAGACCCTGTGACCGGGGCAGCAGCTGCCCAGGACAGGGTGGGGGGGCATCCCTCCTCTGACCAAGGAGGCCGCTCCACTGGGGCCTCCCTTCCCCCACTTTGCCACCTCCTTCCCCCAGGTCCCTCCTGGATCCCCCACAGATCCCCCTGGTGCAGGTTTTGGGGGCATAGAGGTGAGGGTCAGGAATTCCCCAGGGCAACCGTTCCTGGTTTCTGTGGGGTTGTGGCTAGAGGAACCAAGAGAGGCTGGGGAGCCCCCTCTCCCAATCCTTGGTCCCACCCAGCCCTGCATGGTATTGGGATTGAGTGGTCATGGGGATCTGGTAGTGGGCACCAAGGTAAACTTGTTTGGCTACATCTTATCTGTTTAACTAGGCTGGGAGCTACCTGGGGATTGGTGACTCCAAGATGTGCCTCTGCCCTCGAGTGGAAGCCGAGGTGTCTCTCTGTGGTTTTGGTGGGGGACTGGTGTCCCAGTAGGCACCTGGTGATGCCCTACATTTTGATAGAGATCCTGGTTTGGGGAGCGATAAGTGAATGTGGCAGAAAATCCCAAGCAGGAGCTCACCTTGGCCCATCTCTACCCAGCCCCAAGATTGAGGGGGTTTCTCTGGGGTTTCAGTAACCAGCATGCCGAGAAGTTTATGCTGGGATATCAGGGGCCACCTGGGACCTCTTAGAGAGCCCTCTCCTGCTCAAGGTGTTGTAAGAGCTTCCTCCAGATGGAGAGGGACAGGCTCTGTTTGCTCTGGGTGACCTGCCGATTCGCTCACCTTTTTGACCGAAGTTCTGTGAATGGTGTATGTCCTGGTGGTGCGTCCTGAGGTTGGACCTGCTTGGTTTCCCTAAGCCTGTCCTGGGGAGACAGTCACAAGTCCCCTCTCCCCACAGAGGCTGAAACCACAGCTCCTGCCATCCTTCTGGCTGCCTCTTGGAACCCACCCAGCCCAGCCTGATCAATGTCCACAGCCAGGTGAGTCCCTGCCTCCCCATCTTGGCCCTGAGTCCCCTGGGGGATGCCCAGCCCCACTGAGAACACTCTCCCCATGCAGGGAGCAGCCCATCTTCAGCACAAGGGCGCACGTGTTCCAGATTGACCCAGCCACCAAGCGGAACTGGATCCCAGCG
>CM053574.1:12751997-12841528 GCA_028646485.1 Cryptoprocta ferox | reverse complement strand
TGACCTCAGCAAACTGCTTGACCTCTCTGGGCCTCCTTGAGCAAATCCTCTGAAATCTCTGGTCTGAGCAGAGGCCCTGGAGGGGCAAGACTGGCTGTGTGCCTCATACCTCTCGGACCTTTGTAAAGAGCTATGGGAGGGGAGCTGGGGGGAAGAGAGAGGCAGGCTTGCCCATGCTCACTTGCACGTGTTGGTGAAGATGATGATGGACCAGTCCTCGTGCTCATCCTGGAAGTTCTGAATCAGGTGGACCAGATAGGCATCCTTGACCTTCTCAGGCACCAACAGGTAGCGCTGGTCCAGCTGTTCCACCGTACGCACCCTGGGGAATGGACTCAGTTTCCCCTACTGCTGAATGGAGCCAATGCCCTGCACCATCCATGAACAAGCACCTCTGCTGAGTGTGACCCCCCAACCCTGCCCCTTGCCTGCCCTGACCCCTGGAACCTGTCTGTCGACTCACGGGGCCTGAGCCTCCCAGAAGAAGGGCTGGTTGGTGGCCAGGCCCTGAAGCTCTCTGAGTGTGTCAGTCAGTGTGGCGCTGAAGAGCAGCGTCTGTCGGCGAGCGGGCACGGCTGACAGGATGGTCTCCAGGTCTACGGTGAAGTCAGTGCAGCCCTGCTCCAACAGCCGGTCGGCCTCATCCATCACCTGTGGCACCGGTGGCAGGGGGTGGGGAGGAGGGGATCTGGGGTGAGGGCGCTGTCCAGGGCCTGATTGCATGCCCAGCCTGGCCTGCCTCCCACATGCCTCCTACCCAGCCTTGGACGGGCACCCCGAAACATTCTCCCTCCAGTTCTCAGACATCTGCACCCTCAACCATCTCAGCTCCTCAGAGAGGCCCTGTCCCCAACCACCCTGGCTAGTCCCTGTCTTGCTGATCCCTCGGCTGTCCTTGTCACCCTTCCGAATGCTCCACTGAATGGCCTGTGGGACACATGTCCCAAATGGATGAATCAGTACCCTAGGCCGACTCACCAGGAAACGGATCTTCTTTATGCTAAAAGTGTTGGAGCTACGGAGGTGGTCGGCCAGGCGCCCTGGTGTGGCAATGACCACATGTGGTTTCCGGGACAGCTCCAGGGCCTGGGCCACCATGTCTGCAGGTGGAGCGTGAGAGGTGGGTCTGAGTAGGGGGGTCTGAGGCTGCAGGGGTTCCCTCCCCAGAGCCTCCCTGGGCCCCCTGTACCCATGCCGCCGACAATGATGCAGTCTTTCAGGCCCAAAGGCTTCCCCAGGACCCGGAACTGCTCTGCAATCTGGTAGGCCAGCTCCCTGTGGACGTGAAGGGGCCAGGCTGGGTTAGATGCGGGTTCTGTGCCTGCTTCCCATTCCCATGTGCGCCTCTCAGACCTCCCAACTGGCCCTCTCCTCCTCACACATCCATCGTAACTCCCAGCTCCCTTTGGATAAAGGCTCTGAAACTGCACACTGGAGCCCTGTTGTGGCCCCTGCCCCCTCACCAGGCTGAGACCCAGAACATGCCATTGCCCGGCTCCCTCCAGTCCCACCCAAACTGGCCTTTCCTTTTCAGCAGTGGCCTCGACACCACAATCACCTAAGCCTGAGACCTAAGCATCAGTCCCCTCTCCCCTGGGACTGGTCAATGTCCAGTCCCCTCCTCTCTACCCCTAAGCCCCATCTCTGCCCAGGCCTCTCCTTTGCCCATGTACCCACTTCCTATCCTCCATCTTGCCCTCTCCTGTTCACACGCCCATAGAATTGATTCGAACTGTTCCTGGCATTCCAGGCTTTTCTCAAGTTGACTGTAACAGGCCGACTTGTTCCCTGCCTCTCTCACACCTCTGCATGAATGCACTAGCAGTTTCCTCTGCCTAGAATATCCTTCCCCAAACCTGTCCCTTTCAGGCACCCCATGAATGAAGTCTTCCTCCACTGTCCCCTCCCCAGGCCACACCCTCATAGCATGCAGTACCTACCTCTCCCACAGGCTGTGATAGAACTTACCGCGTCAATTTCCACATTTGTTGGCCCAAGAACAGGAAATATGTCTATATCCTAGGCTATAAGACTACTGACAGCCCCTGTCCAGCCACTTGCTGTGAGACAAGCCTTGTGCTCAGCACTCTTCACACCTTATCCTGGTTAACTCTGTACCTCCCATAGGAGTCGGGCATGATTTCTGTCTCCATTTTAAACATAGGGAAAGTGCACTAAAAGAGGTAAAGCTTTTTGCCCAAGAGAACACAGATGGTTAACTCACCCAGGAGGCCTGTGGCGGGAGGGGGCTCACCTGGTGGGTGTCAAGACAAGGCAGAAGATGCCATAGGGATCCTCAGACAGCTTCTGTAAGATGGGCAGGACAAATGCTGCTGTCTTGCCACTGCCTGTCTTGGCACAGCCCAAGCAGTCTCGACCTGGGTAGCGAGCGAAACGACGTTAATACACCCCAGATGTAGACTGGCGTTCCATCGGGCACAGTTTACAATGGCCGATGTTTGATGAGCGGTTACCATGTGCCCAATACTGGCCCATGCCATTTACATTCTAGGCATCCTGACAAATCCTAGGAGAGCAAGACTATTATTGCTCCCATTGAACAGAAAGGGAAAACGAATCTCAGAGATGTGCCCAGATCACACAGCTAGTAAGTAGCAGGCTGGACTGGAATCTACATCCACCTGACCCAAGATGCCACTACTCACTATCTCATGTTGACTCCCTCACAGAGCGTCCGAGTTTGGGGAAATCTGAATGCCCTCGTCCAATCTGCATCCTAAGGCTCCCTATTTATTCCTTCGTCTTTGTTTATTTAATCCCTCAATTTGTCACTTCCTAAGGTTTCCTAAAGGCATCTCTTTAATGGCAAACTGGGTTGGGCCGTTAGAGTGGGGAGTACAGTATTCACGGGACCAGAGTCCTGCGTTTACTAGCAATCTTGACAACCTCAGAGTCCATTTTTAAAATTAAGATGGTAGCGCAGACTACCAAAATTTCCCAGCAGTATCGATTCATCTGTGCTCTGAGATCACGAAAGTTTCTGAGATTACATCACTTGTGTGTGGACACACAGGGAGTCATTTGTGCAGCCCAAACGCCAACACTGCCCAGTCTACCTTTGGGACCCAGGCTTGCCAGCAATGCCCAAGCTTATCCCTCGACTAGCAGAACTGGCGCGGGCAAAGGCTGCGAGAAGGAAAGGGAGCCGATAGGAGTCGGGGGCGCTTCCTGGGGAAGAGGCCGGGACACACTTACCCTCTAGGATGGCGGGGATGCAGCCTAGCTGTACCGGCGTGGGCTGCTTCAAACCCAGCTGCCGACATTGTTCCACAAGCCACGATGACAGCCCGAGCGCTGCGAAGCCGGCCATCCTCCCCGCCAGCTCCGGGTGAACCGCTCGCGTGAGCCGCGTGTTCCGGGGCGAACCGATGACGTCACGAAAACCTTACAGTTTATTGGACAGCCTGTCGCGTGGTCCCACCCCCTCTAAGCTCACTCTGCCATTCCCAGCCTCGACCACACGCTTACCATGTTTCCCCGATTCCCATTGGCTCGCGTCCTCAAGTCAAACTACAATTCCCGAGATGCCCTGCGGCTCGCACGTGCGACTCCCGTCCTCTAACTCCCGTTTAAGTCTCCCATTGGCTCATTTCCGGGCCGGAACGAGCAAACTACATTTCCCAGCGTGCTTTGCACCGAATTCCCGTTTCCGTCCGACGTGTCCCTCCGGAAGGGGAGCGACTGGGACCACAGCGACATGGCGCCTCCGGCTCCAGGCCCGGCCTCTGGCGGCTCCGGAGAAGTGGACGAGCTGTTCGACGTGAAGAATGCCTTCTACATTGGCAGCTACCAGCAGTGCATTAACGAGGCTCAGCGAGTGAAGGTGCGGCCGCTTGGGGGCGAGGGACGGTGGTGACGAAAGCCGCTTCCTGGTGGCCACTGGTCGCGCCCTGATTTTAAAAATCTTCCCCTCGCGGCGTTTCCCACCCCCACGTATCTCTTCAGAGCGCTGTGAGGAATTACCCTTTCCCTATGACAAAACTCAAAGCCGTGACAGTTTGTGGTACTGCTCACTCCGAGATCTCGCTCTGCGCCATGGAAGGAGTTTGAGTAAGGGAGGCGTTTGTGCTACTATAATAATAATAGTAGTAGTAGTGATTTTCCCTTGGGGAGGACCCACGTGTGGCACCATACCCTCGATACTCGTGAAGTAGGGACTGTTGTTTGTTCTCGTTTTAGAATGCTAACACCGCCGCTGGAGAGAGAAATGGTTTCCCCGACTTTACCCTGCCCACCAGCCTAGTTATTTCTCCCCGCACTTGCCCATTCATTCTTTCATTCCTCATTGAGCTTCTCTGTGGGTCAGGGAGTGTATTCGTGCTGGGCTCAAAGCAGTGACAAAACTCCAGGCTCTCTTGGAAACCTCAGCCTCCCAAGGGAGACAGTGACCGAGCAAATAAACAAGTCAGGGGCTGGTGTGATGGATAGTGATGGGAGTGAGGTTGGTTTTTTGAGAGCTAGAAAATAGCCTTGCCAGCAGGGCCCAGCCAGTGGGTGACAGAAGACGGGAGTGGCAGGTCCTTTAGCAGGAACTTTTAGGGGGGGACAGGGACGTTCGGGACACTCTGAGAGTGAACCATTGGCGAGTCTTTAAGAGCAGTGAACTTGACAGGGCCTTGCCTGCCGTCATGGTTGTTAACCTTAAAAAGAAAACTGCCATTTATTTTACCAGCAAAATGAGTTTATTGGGGATTAACGGAGAATTGCAATTTGGGACACGTAACCTATGGCAAAACCGTAGGCGTGTCCAGAGATCAAAGGAGAGGACTGCTTTTTCACAGAGGAAAGGTGGGGAGTTGAGACGGGCTGTTTTAAACAAATCCATTGGAGTAAACTGGGAGCTTGAAGTGTAGTGGCTTTTCATTGCCCGAGTTGTGACAGTCACTCCTTGGCTAGGCAGTTACCCGGCGAGGACATCTTTTGTCCTCCTGTGGGGGTACTCAAGTTTAGTCTTGTGGGGAGAGCACGAGACCTCTCTTCTGCTGGGATCTGCCTTTGACCTGGAGTGTCAGGGCGTGAGAGCGCCCCCTTCTGGCCTCTTCTATTTTCAACGGAGTCTCTTTTCTTTCTTTCTTTCTTTTCTTTTCTTTTTTTTTTTTTTTTGACTTGTTCATGGCCTAGTGTTCTAAAAAAGATTAAACAAGTAAAGAAGTGAGTGGATATGTTAGAACAGCGTGAGGGCTTAAGAGGGCGAGGTGAGGTAGAAAGTGCTGAGTTGAAGGGCCATCTGGCTGGCTCAGTCAGAAGAACATGCGACTCTTGATCTCGGGGTTCTGAGTTCAAGCCCATTGGGTGTAGAGATGACTTAAAAATATATATAAACTTTAAAAAAAAAACCCACATACACTTCTCTTAAAAAAAAAACAACAGTGCTGAGTTGGAAAATGGTGGGGAGGAGGCTGCTTCATGTGGGAGTGGTCTGGTAGGCCCCTGGTGGCCTGTCAGCCTCTCTGACTGTCATTTGAACATGAGACTGAACCTTGAGAAGCATCTAACCCCCTAAATTGCGGCAAAGGTGCTGAGGCAGAGTTGAGTGCCGCGTAGTCAAAGCATAAAAGGCCGGTGTAGCAGAGGGGGAGGGGGAGGATGGAGAATGAAGTGGGCAGGGAGCCCCAGTAGGGCTTTGGGCTTTATTCTGAAGGTGCCAGAGGCCTTTGGAGCACTAAGCAAAGGAATGGCAGGTTTCTTCACGGAGGCAGCCAAGGCTCGGGAGGAATTGGACTCTGAAGTCGGGAAGGCTTCCTTTTTTGTGCTTCCAGCCTTTCACCTTTGACGGTTTCCCTGAGCATCATCTGTATAACGGGGATTAAGCCTAAAATGGACTTCAGGACGCCGTTACACTAGAAATAACACTTCTTTTTTTTTTTTAAGTTTTATTTATTTTTGAGAGACAGAGCGCAAGCAGGGGAGGGTCAAAGAGAGAGGGAGACACAGAATCCGAAGACAGTCTCTAGGCTCTGAGCTGTCAGCACAGAGCCCAACATGGGGCTCAGACCCACGAACCCCAAGATCATGACCTGAGCCGGAGTCGGACGCTTAACCGACTGAGCCACCCAGATGCCCCGAAATAACATTTGTTGATTGTATTCATTTTCTTGATGCTGCCAGGACAAGGCTTGCAACAAAACAAATTTCTTATCTCTTGGTCGGTTTCTGCAGGTAGGAAGTTCTCCATGGCTTGCACCCAGCTAAAATCAAGGTGTTGGGGGCACCTGGGTGGCTCAGTCGGTTAAGCGTCCGACTACGGCTCAGGTCATGATCTCACGGTTCGTGGGTTTGAGCCCCGCGTCGGCTCTGTGCTAACAGCTAGCTCAGAGCCTGGAGCCTGTCTTCAGATCCTGTGTCTCCCTCTCTCTCTGACCCTCCCTTGCTCATGCTCTCTCTCTCTCTCTCTCTCTCAAAAAATAAATAAAACATTAAAAAAATTATTTAAAAAAATAAAGTCAAGGTGTTGGCCAGGCTCTTCCTTTTCTGGAGGTTCTGGGGGAGAATATGCTTTCAGACTCAGGTTGCTAGCTCTGAGCCCAGGGCCAGCCTTACCTACTAGAGGCTCCTCCCCAATCCTCAGCTTTGCATGTGGTCTCTCCAGCCACAGGGCATCAGGTCGAATCCTTCTCGCACTTGGGCTTGTGTGGATTTCTCCTGCTGCTGCCGTATCTCTGTCTATTCTCTGCTATTAAAGTTCTTGCCATTAAGGGCTTATGTGATTAGACTGGGCCGTCCCCCATAACCCGGCATACTTTCCCCATTTTAGGGTCTATAGCCTTTGTGAGGTCCCTTTTGTGACATGTAAGCTGTTCACAGGTTCCAGGGACTGGTATGGACATCGCTGGGGGTGGTGGGGGGGATGTCCCTTATTCGGCTCACCACCACAGTTGTGTGCCCGCCTCCTTGCTGGGTAATATAGATGGTGACAGGTGCTCAGCCTCTGGCCCTGTTATGACTCTCTGCAGCCAGGGCTGAATTGCTGTACCTCTCTGTGCCTGTTTTCCCATCTGTCTGATGGGAACGATGACACCTGTCTCACTAGGGTCACTGTGAAATTCAATGTCACACTCCTGCTCTGCCGTGGGTCCCCTCTCATGCGTCTGTTCTGCTTACATCATAACAATACGTTCTTGGAGTCTTGTCCTGTCATGTGCAAACTTTCCATCGCCGCTGAAAGGGAGGACCAGTGTGACTTGCCGTACTTAGGGAATGACTGAAAACAAGATGTGGCGGTCACTGCGGGTGGAGGCCTGCTGCAGCCCAGCCTCCGAGCCGGGCAGCTGCTTCCTCTTTGGTGATGTGGGAAACTTGCACTGGCCCGAAACTATGACGTTCTCCCTGATGCATCCAGAATGGCAATACTGTCCCCACTGGGCCATTTGATGTGGTCCATGGGCCACCTAAACCCTCTCGGGCAGCCTATGCTAGGTTGAACGGTATCCCCCAAAAGATATGTCCACCCAGAACCTTGTGAATGTGACTCATTTGGGAAAAGGATCATTACAAATATAATTCCATAAAGGATCTCTAGATGAGACCATCGGGGACTTAAGATAGGCCCTAAATCCAGTGACTGGTGCTCTTCTAAGAGAAACGTGAAGAGAGATTCGAGGCAGAGAAGATGGAGGCAAAGATTGGGGTGATGGGGCCACAAGCCAAGGAATGCCTGGAGCCCCCAGAACCTGGAAGAGGCCAGGAAGGATCCTCCTGTAGAGCCTCTGATGGGGGCATGTCCTGCTGACACCTTGACTTTGAACTTCTAGCCTCCAGGACCTTGAGAGAATAATTGTGTTATTTCGAACCGCCTGTTTATAGTAGCTCATTACAGGGGCCCCAGGCTCTGCAAGCTCTGAGGTGGCCCCAGGTAGAACACGTGGTGTGTCACTGCCCTTGCAGACGTGGTAGCATAGTGCCGTGTCGCCATCAAGACTTTTCCATATCTGTTAGACATTTCCTTTTTTTTTTTTTAATCTTATTTGTATTTGAGAGAGGGAGAGAACGATCCCAAGCAGGCAGTGTGCCGTTACCACAGAGCCCAACGCAGGGCTCGAACCCACGAACTGTGAGATCATGACCTGAGCAGAAATCAAGAGTTGGACGCTTAACCGGCTGAGTCACCCAGGTGCCCTTGTCAGACATCTTTTTTTAAATGTTTATTTTTGAGAGAGAGACAGAGAGAAAGCGAGCATGCGTGAGCGGGGGAGGGGCAAAGAGCGAGGGACACACAGAATCCGAAGCAGGCTCCAGGCTCTGAGCTGTCAGCACAGGGCCTGATGCAGGGCTCGAACCCATGAACCGTGAGGTCATGACCTGAGCCGAAGTCTGATGCCTAACCAACTGAGCCACCCAGGTGTCCCTCTGTCAGACATTTCTTAAGTGCCTACAAGACAATAGGTACTGCCCAGGTGTTGGGGATGGAGCAGTGAAGACATCCTCAAGAAGCTCAAGGTCCAGTGTGACCATACTGAGAGCAGCCCCCGCTCCATCTCTAGCCCCCTCTGATGGCACTCGTTATCGTCAGGCCTGGCCGCACCTCTGAGCTGTCTGGGGGCAGTAAGGGGCCACTCTGGAGTTTGGCCATCACTGGTGGGTATGGGCCTCCTGGCTTTGTTCTCAGGTCATTCTGACGAGCTATCCCCAAGCAGCAAATGGTTAAGAAGCATTTGTTCAGAAAGATGCCATTTTTGTTTCTTCAGATCTGGAGGTCTGCCCAGCCCTCGCCACACAGCTTCTGCCTGAGTCCCACGAGCCTTCTTCCTTTCCTGACTCTGGTCGGCCTCCCCATAACCTCATGGCCCGGCCGGGGACACAGTCCCAGAGTGACTGCTGTGTGACGTGCCCTCCCCCGCTCTGCGGTAGTGGGGCTGAGGGGCATGGCCCAGGCTGGACACAGATGTCACTGCCCCAGGGCAGCCCAGCTGAGTGAGGCAAACCTTTGATGCTTCTTTTTTGCATGTTTAAAGAGTGTTTTGGGACAAAAACAAGACAGGAACACGCTGCATAGAAATATTTGCTACAAAAAGTAAAGTCCCCTTTGCACACCTCGTGGCTCCCGTGTGTTCTGCAGAATCACCCATCCGCCTCTGGATGGGAACCCCCCCTCCCGGCCTGTTTGCTCTACTTTTACAAGCCCAGCACTAGGGCATTTCCCCCCAACATCTTGGACCACATGTAGCATTGAGTAGCTTCTGTCTCGATCCGCTACACCCTGGGGGCCCCGTTGGTATGAGTGACCACCTGTCCCAAGGTTAAAGGTGGGGGCTCTGCCCTGGCCGCTTGCTGTGCACCGGGAGTGGGGGCCCCACTTTCCCTCACCTGGACGAACGGGGGGGAGGATCGAGCCCCCTTCCCGGGGTGGCGGCGGTGTGGGGCAAGATCAGGTCTGGGACCCGGGCCCGGAATCTTCTGGGGAAGCTGCCTGCTCCTGGTCTCCACTGAAGACCTGTCTGGCCCGCGACTCCAAGTGTCCTGCCTGCCTCTCTTTCCGCAGCCATCGAGCCCAGAGAGAGACGTGGAAAGGGACGTCTTCCTGTACAGAGCGTACCTTGCACAGGTGAGTGCAGGCCGTGACCTCTGGTGCCCCTGGGGCAGGAGAAGAACAGAGTACTGGGCAGGGGCGGGCGGCAGACAAGGGAGGGGAGGGACAGTCGCTGTGACCTCCACAAGTAGGTGGACGTTTCCCGAGGTTATAGGCTCACCAGGCCAGGGGGGCAGTGTAGCAATTTCTTCCTTTTCTTTTTTCTTTTTTCACATAATCAGTAGATTTTATTGGTTTCAGTACAGCTTTAGGCTTGCAGAATAATCAAGTCAATAGTAAAGAGAATACCACATACCCACCCCCAGCTGGCGGGCAGGTTTTCTTACTGCTGACGTTGGACACTGGTGGGGAGCTCCTGTCGATGGCTGCGCCGCTGTTGACACCGTTCGTAGGCCGAGGGCACAGTTTACCCCAGGCTCTAGGCACGTTACCCTCCCTGGGAATGCAGGAAAACATCTGTGCTGCCCCAGTCCCACCCCCACCTCCACCCCAAGGCCCACAGGCAGCCAGCCTCCCTTGTCCCTTCTCCAGCTGCCACTACATTACATCAGGCCTTCGGTGGTTTCCTGGTTCTGTTCATCTTTCCCTCTGTGGAATGTTCTGGAGCCTGATGGGACCCCCACCCTCCCATTGGCCAAAACCCCCCTACTCCCTGACCTTGATGGTGAACAGTGTGTGTGGGCCCCAGCAGAGGGGCTGCCCTGGTGTACCTCGGAATCTCCTTGGGATGTATATGTGCATTTTTTTTTTTTTTAAAGAACACTTATACGCGGAAACAAACCATTAAATCTACCTGGAGAGGAATGTGATGAAAAACGGACCCCTGACTCCGGTTCCCCCCCACCCCCCACCCCCCTGGCAGTGACCGCCACCACCAGTTCTGAGTGTCAGCAGGGAGGGGTATATGTCCTGTGTAGAAGTGTGTGCCCAGACCCCCTGCCCCCGGGCGACACGTTCCCTCCTCCCCCAGAGCTGGCAGGGCCCTCACCCTGTCACCTCAGCATCAGGGGCTGAACAGTGAGCAGCCGGCGTCTTCGGCTAGAGTGGTGGGCATTGTGGCCTGACGCGTGACAAGTGACACTGTAGTGGCTCCAAGCAGGTGCTGCAGCAGGGCTGGCACCTGGTAGGCTGAGGGGTCCCTGGGGGTGGTGGGTGCTGGTTCCGGGTGTGGGGGCTCTGCCAGGGTGATGCTGGAGCCCCGAAAGCTCTTGTGTGTTCCTGGGGGCTGAGGTATAGGCCCCGCAGGGGAGAGCGGGCCAAGCTGATGGTGCGCTTGTGTTCACGGCAGAGAAAGTACGGTGTGGTCCTGGACGAGATCAAGCCCTCCTCAGCCCCTGAGCTCCAGGCTGTACGCATGTTCGCGGAGTACCTGGCCAACGACAGCCAGAGGTGAGGACGGGAGGGCCTGGCTGGGGCTGGGCGTCTCTCCCCACCTCCTCCCCTCCCTGAGCCTCAGTGAAAGTGCGTTCCCACCCTGCTTGGGCACTTGTGTAAGCCATTCGTTCTGTTGCTGGCCAGATGCTCACCCAGGTGCCTAGATCTGCTCCCTGCCTCGCCCCTGCAGTTGGGAGCCGTGCGGCCCTGCCTCTCTCATGCATGGAGCACCAGCATGGCTCCTCTGCACTTCCGTTCCCCCCCATCCCAGGAATGGTTGGTTTTGAGGCCCCCCTGGGATCGGGAAGGTAAAATGCTCCCCAGGGGGCCCTGGGGATAGGGCAGCAGCCTAGCCCAGGACATGGAGACGCTCTGCTCTGTGTGTCTTCCCCACCCCGCTGCCCAGCCCTGAGCCCCCCACCACCACCCTGGCATGTCCCGCATAGCAGCAAGGAGCTTCAGAGAAAGGCCTTCCCCAGTCTCTGCCCAGCAGAACTTCTCAGCCAGGACCTGATCGTGACCTTGTTGATACCATGCTACTCTCATAGGCCCCTGTCTTTGGGTCCCAGGCATGGGTGAGGCCATCTGCTGTGACCCGCACCACTGGTTTTACAGAAGACAGTGTTCTGTGTCCCGTCTTCTGTTTGGGCTCCTTCACCCTTGAAGCATGAGGCTCAGGGGGATTTACTTGTCGGCATTAACCGCCGAATGGGGGCCTCCAGGTTCTGACCCCTGGAACCTGTGAATGCAGCATCATGGGAAATGAGGTCTTTGCAAGTGTAGCTAGTTAAGGATTTTGAGATCATCCTGGATATGGGGTGGACCCTGAATCCAGGGACTGGTGTCCTCGTAAGAGACTGGAGAGAAGATAGAGAAGACACAGAGGAGAAGGTCACGTGAGGATGGAGGTAGAATCAGGGTGACACAGAAGCCAAGGGATGCCAAGGACCATGGGCAGCCAGCTGCAGCCAGGAGAGAGGCCTGGGCTGGATTCGCCCTCAGAGGGAACCTTCCCTGCCCCCGCTTGGATATCGGACTTCTTCCCTCCAGAACTGTGTGAGCGTCTATCCCTGTTGTTTTCGTGCCCCCCCCCCCCCCCGGTTTGTGGTGCTTTGTGACAGCAGCCCCAGGACAGCAAGACAGGCGGCTCCCTGAGGCTCTCATTTCTCCCTCCGCACTTCATGGGTCGGGGTGACAAGCGCCATTTTCCTTTCAGGAGAGGAGGGGACTCTGGGACCCTCAGAGCAGGGGTGCAGGAGGACGGAGTGCCCCAGGCTGCATCCATCCTGGCAGCACAGACTGCTGCCCCTTAGACACCCCGGCAGGCAGGCTGTGGAGAAAGTACCAGAACCCGAGGTTAGCGATGGGATGTCACTGGAACCTCGTACGACCCTGACATCACATCAACACAGCATGTCTACTCCTGGTGCCCCAAACCAGGCAGGAAACTTCACGGGGTGGCCTCGAGGGCTCTACGCCAACTCTGTCACACCCTGTATGCGGGTCGGGTGTGCAGAGCAGGACTTAGTCTCTGATTTGAGGTCATAGGTCTGTCAGGCACATGGCATGTCCCCATCCTCTAGGGGCCCTCAGACACAGATCCTTGACCATGAGCCCCCCCCTCCCCGGCAGCCCACATGACACGCACACATTTGTGGAGATCCCGTGGACCCTGAATGGACCCTGAACAGTGCCTTTTGTCGGGCAGCGACCTGGGGCCTGGCCCTTGCTTCCCTTCTCTTGTCCACTGCTCAGCGGCCCTTTAAAACTAGGGGTCTTGACAGTTTTCTGGATAAGCAGATCATGGTCCAGATGTCCTGTGGCCTGTGGGGGAACTGGCTGCTGGCTCCAGCCTGGCCCCCAGCCCAGCATGTTATCCACTGACCACGTGCAGCCAGCCTCACTGGGAGGGCAGCGACGTCACTGGTGTGAGATTCATCTGTGTGGCTTCCCGTCTTCTCGAAGGCACCCCTGGCGAGTCAGCCTGTCCCTCCTGGTCCAGGGGGTGGTGTGGACACTCAGCGGCCTGGCTCTGAGTGCCAGGAGAAGCGTCGGTTTAGGCGGTCATTCGTGCTGCTTTGTGGAGATGGCCTGTCCTGCCCCACATCCCCTCACGGGGCCTGAAAGCACCCAGCCTCGGTCTCTCTGTGTGAGGGTGAGAAATGCCGCATGGGAAGGCGGTGAAGCTGGCACCCAGCGGGGCTCACCGGAGACAGCTGGGCTCTTTTGCCTGCAGCTCCTGTGTTCCCTGGGGGCCTGACTCCCCTTCTCTGGATCCGTCTGCTCCCGTGGAGGTGAGGCTGCTTCCCACCCTGGCTGCAGGCCCTAAACAGCCTCATGTTACAGGGACTCGATTGTCGCCGAGCTGGACCGGGAGATGAGCAGGAGCGTGGATGTGACCAACACCACCTTCCTGCTGATGGCGGCCTCCATCTATTTCCACGACCAGAACCCAGATGCGGCCCTGCGTGCCCTGCACCAAGGGGACAGCCTGGAGTGGTGAGCGTCCACCCTGTCCCAGGGGGAAGGCCTGGAGGCCCGAGCAGCCCCTCCGGTCTCCAGGCTGCCCGGGGCCTCATTGGCGTTGTCATGGGAACGGTGGGGGGCTGCTCTGAGAGACTGGTGGGGCCCCAGCTTCCCATTCAGGCAGCAGCTCCCGTTCCCGGTCCAGGAGACACTCCTTTCTGCACGACTGGACTGCTGTTCCCAAGGACACGGCTCCTGGGGCTGGAAACCCTCTGTCCCCAACGGCAGAGTAGAAAGCACCTTTGTTTCTGCCTGTGGCTTCTCTACCCCCACCCCCACACGAAGCCTTGTGTGCCTGGGCCCTGGGCCCTGGCCTTTCCATGCCCTCCCCAGGTTCCCCCAGGCCCTCCCCTGCGGCTGGGCCCCCATTCAGGGCACTCCAAGGCTGGGGTGCTGAAGCCCCTCGCAGCATGCGGTCGGCCTCACCCGCACCCCGGGAGGTGACTCTGGGCCAGCGCCGCCTCCAGGGTGCTGTGTCCAGGGCTCTGGCCTAGAGGGAGCAGCAGCCGTCCCCTGTAAACCCTGCTGCCTGCTGTCCCTTGGTTGGTTGGTCACCACACATTCATTTTGTATCTGTTTACATCCCCCCTCGGTCTAGAAAGGGATTCTCAGCGGCTTAGAAATAGGTCTGGCGCACAGCTTACGAGGCAGTGGATTCTGCAGCGATCTGGGTGTTGGGTCATGTGCTGGTGGGAAAATGTGGGAACAAGTGACTGTGTAGGTCATTGGTGGTCACAGCTGTCAGGCAGAGGGGAACCATGGGTGCGGGAACCAGAGGGGGTAAGAGCTGCCCCCCGCAGTACCTCTGTGACCGACTCACACCCGTCTCCAGGGGCCGGCCCTGCGCTTGGCCACTCAGCTTGCTCCCTGGGCTCCTGGCACCAACCAGTTGCCAGTGTCGTCCTCACACCAGGAGTGGGGCGCGGCCATGGTGTCTAGCCTCAGGATAGTCAGAGCCGTACGACTTGGGACCCCACGAGAGCTCCAGCCCCGAGTGTACTCAGTGGTGAAATGTGGGAGCCGGGGTCCCAGGAAGCGGTGGGAGGCTTGGTCCAGCACATGGTGCCTGGGGCTGAGTCCAGTTCTGCCCAGCATTGCCCTCTGCGAGGCAGGGCTGGTGGCCTGAGCTCTCCTGCGAATGTTCCCAGAAGTGGTGCTCACGTGGAGTGAGCCCCAATAGGCAGTAGCATGGCGAGGGTGCCTCCTGACCACCCGCTCTGTCCCACAGCATGGCCATGACTGTGCAGATCCTGCTGAAGCTGGACCGCCTGGACCTCGCCCGGTAAGCCTGTCCCTTCTGTTCCCGGCTGGGGCCCATGCGTAGGGCTATCTGAGCAGTGGGCCAGGCCCCGTGCTTTCGAGAAGCCAGGCCTCTGCCTGCTGGGGACGCTCAGCATGGGGACCCTCCCTGAGCCCTTCCCGAGGCCCAGAGCATTAGTGGTGTGATCGCTTCTCCAGTTATTTCATTCTAGCCCATCAGGCTGATACACTGTTGTCTGCCTGCCCTGCCCTGCAGGATGTTGCCTGGGACCAGGGATGGTGCTGTCCGTGCCTCAGTTTCCTTCTGTGACGTGGGAAGTGGGACCTGCAGAGTTGGGGTGGGCTTCACAAGTATGCGGTGGGGGCTGTCGGGCCAGGGCCGGGAGCCAGCACCAGTGTGTGCCCCGTGAGCGAGCAGTGCGGGGGGCTCCCTCCCACCCTTCCCTCCGTCCCCAGGAAGGAGCTGAAGAAAATGCAGGACCAGGACGAGGATGCTACCCTCACCCAGCTGGCCACCGCGTGGGTCAATCTGGCTGTGGTGAGCCCCTGGGCCGTGCTGGGGAATGGGGGGGCACCTGGGAGGTGGGAGGTGCTCCCTGCATGCAGTGCTGGCCGCTCCTGTGGGGGAAATGCTGGTGTGGGGTTCTGTGGACACATCGGACCTCTGCTTCCTTCGGGGCCAGGGCGCATCCCCCAGGAGAGCCCCCCACCCCTTGCACCCTGGCACATTTTGCTTGGCCCCAGCCCCATTCCCAGCTCCTCATAGCCGAGTGGCTTAGCCAGAGCCAGAGTGGCGAGCTGGGGGGCTCTGGAACCAGACCTGGTGTACGGAGGGGTCCACCCCGGCAGTGCGGCGTCCTCATGGGGCTGAGCCTGGGCTGGGCTCCTGCTCAGCTTGCTCTCTGGGCTTTTGGCATTGGGCAGTTGCCAGCGTCCCCCTTGTACCTTCCCTGCACCCAGCCCCTACCTCCCCCATCCCTGGGCACCCTCCCCCCCGCCCCATCTCTTGGCAATGGCCTCTTTTCTCTCTTTTGGCACTGGGCTTCCTTTCTCTGAGCCATTTTTTTTGTATGGGCTTCTTAAAATGTGTTCCCCGTCCTTGTGTGCCTGCTCTGCCCTCGGGGGACCGAGGCCTCACCCAAGCCACTTTCCAACATCTGTCCAGTTCAGTAGGGTGAACCCTGCCCGCTCTCTCTGCCAGCTCGGTGGTTTTTCCACAAGCACATCTCACTCTCAGGCTCTCCCACGAAACTTATGCTGCGTCTTTCACGGGCAGACAGAACCTGAGTGGTTGGGGTCGGGACTGCGGGTGACAGCCAGGGGCCTCCTATACCGGGATCACCTCGGCGAAGGGCTGGCGTCACTGCTCTGGGAGGGAGCAGGCAGCGGTAGGGCTGGGAAGTGGGGTGATGAGCCAGTGGTGTTGGAACTGTCCCCGCAGGGTGGTGAGAAGCTGCAGGACGCCTACTACATCTTCCAGGAGATGGCCGACAAGTGCTCATCCACCCTGCTGCTGCTCAATGGGCAGGCGGCCTGCCACATGGCCCAGGGCCGCTGGGAGGCCGCCGAGGGCGTGCTGCAGGAGGCACTGGACAAGGTACACCAGGCCCGGCCCGCACCCCGGCTCCGGCTTGTGGGACCTACCGGGGGCCTGTGCCATGTTCACGTGGCATTGTATTTTAACGCCAAATCAGCTAAAACTTGGGATTGCAAATGAAAATACTCTCTTTTTTCTTGGAAATGCGAGGGATCCCATCAGCTTGGACTTCCGCTGGCTTGAGCGGAGCAAACGTTCTCTCTGTCACCTGGACTGCCTGGCCTGGGGGCCTCGACGTGATTGCTCACCTGAGCCTGTACTTGGAAGAGATGCCTGCCATTTACCAGCAAGGGGAGAGCAGGCCGCAGACCGGTGGCATTGCCCAGCCTGTCCTTGCCTAGAGGAGGGACCAAGAGCGATGTCCTCTCAGGGTAGCCCCAGCTGTCTTCTCCTGACCAGCATGGGAGGTCTTGTGAAACATCAAAGTTTCTTCCATTTTTGGAAACCATTTCCTTTTTTTTTTTTTTAATTAAAAATAATTTTTGTAATGTTTATTTTTGAGAGAGAGAGACAGACTGTGAGCAGAGAGAGGGAAACAGGAGCTGTCAGCACAGAGCCCGATACGGGGCTCAAACTCACGAACTGTGAGATCATGACCTGAGCTGAAGTCGGAGGCTCAACCGACTGAGCCACCCAGGGGCCTCTGGAAAATGTTTCTTGATATGAGAAATGGACACCGGTAGGCAGCCTTCTCCCCCTTATCTCTGGGAGGAGTCTAGTTACCATCAGAAGGCTGTGTGCAGATCAGGGACGGGCCGGCAGGTGCTTCTCAGGCTGTACACGCAGAGCTGCCCGGCCCTGCCCGCTGCCCTGTGTCCGCACTGGCTCCCACGCCTCCATGTCAGGGTCTGACTGCAGTTGGATTGCTGTTTGCAGGCAGGGCTGGTCAGGAATGCCTGGCCTGGTGGGGCGTCTCTGCCCTAGTCAGATGACACCCATCTGTCCTCGTTCTCTGAGACACCAGCTGGGCTGGCTTGCTGCCCTGTGGCCCTGACCCCCTGATGGCCTTAGGTCTTCCATGGCATCGCTCATCCCTGTGCCTGTGGGCCGCCCCATGATTGTGACCGTTTTCCCCATTCCTTTTGGAATGTTGCTCCTGTGAGCTCATGCCATCGCTCCCCATTAGAGCAGCGAGGTGACTAAGGCAGGGGGGAGTGGAGTCTCCCAAAAGAAGGGCGGCCACGGAGTGGGGCCTGGGAGGCTGGGGTCCTCGAGCCCATGGCCCTGCATGTCCAGGGGTATGTTTCTGCTCCATGTGCTCATTAGGGCTCCCTGCAGCATCCCTGCCTCAGGACCACCAGGGGCTCTGTCTGGGGTTCCTGGCCAAGGTGGTCCTGGGCCAGTTCCCAGGGTTCCCTCTGCCTTGGAGCCCAGCATGGGCGGGTGGGGTGAGGTCAGCTGCTTGGATGTTCTGGTAATTTTCCCAGCAGCTTCTTGCCAAGGCCCCCAGAGAGCAGGAGGTGCGGGTGGGGTCTGCCCCTTGTCTCAGACCTCATTTTTACAGCAAGGGGGACAGCTTGGCTTTGAGGGTATGGAGGCTGCCTTGGCCTGGGCTCTGTTACTTTGAGATTGGTGTGGTAAACACACCCCTGCCACGAGCCACAAGCCATGGGGCTCTGTCCCATGCTAGTGTGCAGGTGAGACAGCAGGCGCAGAGGGGAAGCCTGTTTCGGGGAGGCGGGGAGGGGCTGGGGCTCCCTTGCCACCACACTGCCTCCTAGGGGGAAGGGAGGGCCCCGAGGTCACTGCCTTGCAGGGTGGCCAGTGGGCGCACTTTGGGTCTTGCAGCCCCCGCCTGCCCCATCTCTGAGGGTATGACCTTGTGTGGGTCGTGTCTTCACCCTGGGACAGTGGGAGGCATTCTTCTGTCTGAGATGGGGCCGGGCTAGAGGCCTGGGGGAGCTGACCCTACTCGCCTGGTGTCCCCCACGTTTCCAGGACAGTGGCCACCCGGAGACACTGATCAACCTCATCGTCCTATCACAGCACCTGGGCAAGCCCCCTGAGGTAGGGCCTCCCGGTTCGGGGGAGGTTTTCTGGCCCCCACGGTGCAACCCCGAGGTGGGTGGGGCTCCGTGATGTGGCCCCGGCTCGAAATGAAGCTCAGGGTCTCAGGCAGAACCCACTCCTTTGGAGGGGGTGCACCTGCCATCAGCCTGAGGGGCCCTGGGAGGTCATTGTTGGCCATGCGCCCCCAGGGCCATACCCTGGCCAAGGCTATATGACCTCTGCTCCGATGGGGTGTACAAACCAGTGGGCTGTGGCTCAGAGGGTGAGCCGAGCCGGGACCCCCATCTGTGTCACTTCTGGGTCGGGGGGTGGGCGAACGGAGAAAAGGGGCCCAGGGGAACCGTCCCTGTGAGCCCACCTTGCCGGAGGGCAGGGAGGGCGGGAGGACTGACTGGCCCAGTTGGCCGGGGGCCCACCCAGGGCTTCCTGTCAGTCACCCGTCCCTTGTGGAAGGGCCCCCAGAGCTAGGGCAGTGCAGCACAGACAGGGCCACTCTCCCGGCCACCCCAGCACGGACCCCTAGTCTCAGGAAGACAGACGCCCCCGCCCCATGCAGTCAGGGCTAGGCCTGGGGAGGTGGAGTGAGGCTGGGGATAAGGGTCTGCCTGGGGTCCAGGTTCCAATACCAGGATCTCTGGGGTTTCTCTGTACGGCGTGCCCAGAACAAACCCCTCCCCCCCCCCCCCCCCGCCAACCCTGTCCCTCTGGACCTGCCCTCGGCTCCTGGCCTTCCGCCCTCTCCTGGGGGCCTGGGTCCCAGGTCCCTCCCAGTCTCCTACCCCTGAACCCTGTGGCACATCCTCCAGCCGTGTGCTAAGTGTGGGCTCTGTGCCAGGCGCTGTTCCAGGCGGTCCGCCCCCCCAACCTGGCCCTGCCCCTGAGGGTCCTCTGTCGTCAGCCTGATTTCAGGGTGGGGTGACAGAGGCGATGGGAGACTAGGGCTCTTGCTTGGCATCAGCTGTGAGGTCCCCCCCCATCCCTCCCCTTGCCCTGCGTGTAAGAGCCACCTGGGGGGCCCCTAATCATCTAACCTGGTCTCCTCTCCCCTGCAGGTGACAAACCGCTACCTGTCCCAGCTGAAGGACGCACACAGGTCCCACCCTTTCATCAAGGAGTACCAGGCCAAGGTGAGCCCGAGCTGGTGGTGTGTCCCAGATCCCCAGACCCCCAAGGCTGGGCCAGGGAAGGCCCGTGACTGGGGTCCTGACTCACGTTCTCTCTGTTTCTCTTTCTGCGCCCATCGTCCCCAATCCACGTTGAAGGAGAATGACTTTGACCGGCTGGTGCTGCAGTACGCTCCCAGCGCCTGAGGCTGGCCCCAGACGCGGTTCCCGAGCCGTGGCACAGCGAGGCCAGGTGTTCCGCCCGTACTGCTGGGCACCCTTCCTCATGCCCTCTCGCTTGTTCTGGCCAGAGGCTTAGGCCGCAAGCTTAGCCCGGCCCCGTTTTGTCAATAAATGTCTCCACCACAGGTACCCTCCCCCCAACCATCCACGTTTGCTCTGGCCACTTTGGGAGGGATCTGTGGGAACCATGGCTCGAAAGGGACAGTCCTGGGCACTGTCACCCAAGGCTTCTCCTGGGAGGGGAGCCCCAGAGACCAGGGTCTGTGAGCAGCAGGTGCACAGGCCCCCCGCCCCTTGCATAGCCACCCCATGGTGCTGAGCTCCAGGTGGCACAGCCATGTCTCCCAAGCTCACTTGGCATCCAGGGAAACTGAGGTACAGGGTGGTCACAGCCATTACGAGGGGCATCAGGACTCAAAACCAGTATCCCAGGGTGGTCCTTAGGGGGTGAGGGAGGCAGGGAGACCCCAGGCCTCAGTTGGGGTGTGTGCAGGGAGCAAATGTCCCCCCCACAAGCCCACCCGACCATCTGCTGCCCTGCGGGGAGCCCTGAGCTGGGACTCAGACCCACTGCTGTTGGGGCTGCGAGTGTGGGAGTGCATGGTGGCTGAGGTGCTAAGCTCTCCACCTGGAGAGAGAAATCGATGGGGAGCACCCTTCCGTAAGAGAAAGCCAGGGTGTTAGCTGGCATCTCTTAGCCAGAGAGAGGGAGGTAGGCATGCAGGGGAGGGGTGTTGGCGGGGCCTCTTAGATGAGGTCACCATTGAGCCATGTCCACCTGAACAGCTGGAAGGAGCTGCCAGGCCAGGTTCTGCGGGGACCAGCATTCATTCAAGGCCGCATGAACAGCCCGTGCAAAGTCCCGAGGGCTGCAATGGGCTCTGTGAGCTGGACGGGGCTCTGTGCCCTTTGTCCCTAGGTCAGTGTCCGGGCCTCTCCAGGAAGAAGATAAGATACCTGGGTTGCCAGAGTCTGGCCTCATCCACCTCAGCCATGGTGCTTGGTTGCCAGGACGGGACATAGAGCTCGGGATCCCCAGCAGCAGGGCCCACCCTTGTCCCCTCCCTGCCTGGTGAGGAGCTCAGCAGGGGAGGGAGGTGACAGAAGTCTCCCTGGGCAGAGGCGTCTGTCAGGGGTGGGGAGGGATGGCCTGGGAATGAGGCCCCCTGGGAGAGAAGAGGCCTGCCCTCAGGTGGGACAGGGAAGGGGACCCTTAGCAGCCCCTTGTCAGGTCTCAGCTGCCAGTGCGAGGAGCCACCTTTCATTTCTGCCCCGCACCCACCCGCTGGTGGCCTTCCAGCTGGTCCCGCCAAGATGAAACTCTACACATCTGGGACCGGGCTGGTGGGCGGGGGCGCTCTCCCATTACTGATGGCTGCCATGGTGACCAGATAGTGCGGGGTGGGAGGGCGGGGGAGCTGGGACATCCGGGGCTGCACCACAGGCCCACACAGGCCTCTGGGGACACGTCTAGTTGTCTGAGCATCCCTGAGTCCTCTGCCTGCTAGGCGAGCTGCAGCATTAATCATGTCTCTGGCCTCCAGCTGGGCCTTCATGCTTGACCAGGCCAGGCAGGCCTCATACCTCCCACATGCTGGGCCTGCCTCTTCCTGGTCTGATGGGCCGGATGGACCCCTGCCCACACAGAGTGCATGGTCAGGAATAATGAGTAGGAGGTACAGTGAGCAGCCTGCCAAGAAGACTGACGGGAAAGTCAGGGGTGCGCTGAGCAGGTGACATTTGTATGTAAAGTCTGAAGAAAAGGGACTAACACCTGGGGGAATAGCATTCTAGGCAGAGGGAACAGCCAGTGCAAAGGCCCTGAAGCAGGAGTGTGTGGGGGAGGGGAGGCGGTCCTAGAGGAACAGTGAGGTGGCCAGTGTAGCAAATGGGGAGCAAGATGGAGAGCAGAGCATGAGGGTGGGTTGTGAGTCCCAGTGAGAAGTTGGCCTTTTACCTGCATGATGGAAGCCATGGAGGGCTGTGAGCAGAGGAAGGACAGCAGGTGGGCTCCTTCTGGTCTCTGTGTGGGATAAGGAGGAAGCCAGGATACCAGTTAGGAGCTACTAGGGGGGCTCAGGGCCACAGGAGGCTGTGCATGTGCAGAGAGGTGGCTGAATTCGTACATTCAGAGGTAGGACCAACTGAATGTGTTGCACAACTGGACGAAGGTTGAGGAGGAGAGATGTGGGCCTCCTTAGCCCTCCTATTTTCACCCATGAAGGTCAGGTCAGGCTCCCACAGGGCCCACACGGATTCTTGTACTCTGGATCCTAAAGGCTTTGGGAAGAGGTTCAGCGTGGGAGGGAAAGAGGAACATAAGAATGTGGGAGTCCTGGAGGGCTGTCAGTGTCAGGGAAGGTGATATCCCCAACAGGTGATCGGTGTTCTTGGTCATGGCCATTGGGGGCTTCAGGCACAGGGCCTGGTCGGTGGACGGTAGAGCATCACCAGGGGTGTTCCCAGTGGAACCAGTGGTCTTGATCCAGCCTCTGAGTCCCAGCACGTGAGTGCCCACTCCCTCTGCCTCCCTTGCAGGCCTGTCCTCAGGGTCATGGATAGCAGCAGGTGGCCCTGAGGCCAGGAATGGTGAAGTCTGAGGGAGGGACCGGGCGCAGAAGCATGCTGGAGGGCCCTGGAAGGGGAATTATGGGCGAAGGGCGGGTGCTCACCGTGCCACACATCGCGGACACTCAGTGGTGGGGAGGGGGAGCCCAGGGTGGGCTCCGGTACTAAGGAGCGGGAACGGAGTCTAGGCCTGGCGGGCGACGGGCAGACTCTGTTCCCCGCTGCTCCGCGCCTCTCTTTCCTCCACTGGAAAATGGGCAGGAGCGCGGGCCCGTCTCCAAAAACGCATCGCGTCAACGCCAGGTCTTACACGCCCGTGGTTGCGCCGCCGCCTCCGGGAGACCGAGCACCCTTGCGCTCTCAGGGTCTCGGACGCCGAGAGGAAGCCCAAGTCGTCACGGCCCGCGCCCCTGTCGGGGCGGGGCTTGCGCCGGCCCCGCCCCCCCCCCCCCAGTCCCCAGCGCTCCGGCCGGCGCGCCCCCGGCCCAGCTGCGGCGCGTGACGCGGGCGCGCGGCTCCGGCGGCCACCGCGGGCGGGCGCAAGCGGCAGCGGCGGCCGGCGAGCGAGCGGCATGGCGGCGGCGGGATCGGCGGGGACGGCGGGGCCCGAGCCCATGCCGAGCTACGCGCAGCTGGTGCAGCGAGGCTGGGGCAGCGCGCTGGCGGCGGCGCGGGGCTGCGCGGACTGCGGCTGGGGGCTGGCGCGCCGCGGCCTGGCCGAGCACGCGCACCTGGCGCCGCCGGAGCTGCTGCTGCTGGCGCTCGGCGCGCTCGGCTGGACGGCGCTGCGCTCGGCGGCCACCGCGCGCCTCTTTCGGGTCAGTGCCACCGAGGGCCGGGACGTGGGGCCGCGGGCTGGGGCCGGGGGCCGGGCTGTTATCTGGGGGACCGGGACGCGGACCCTGGGCCCTCGCATGCCCCTTTCTGCCTTTATGGGCCGGGTCACTGGGACGTGGGGGGCCTCCGGCTGGAGGAGCTGGTCCCTTCAGGGCTGAGGGGGGTGGGGGTGGGGTGGATGCGGGGGTGTGGCCGAACTGGGGGAACCCCGGGGACCCCCACACGATGGGGTGTTCGAGATGTGGGGGAACCAGGGCCGACTTAGACCCTTCAGCGCGACAAGGGGGCCCCGGGCGGTGGCCGCCGCACGCCCTTTTGGGCAGGGCCGAACCCGGGATGGAGGAGCGGAGGACGCGGGCGGGGTGGGCTTGGCGCACAGAAGCCGCCTGCGCCTTGCGCCTCGGGGCCGTGCGGGGCGCGTGGAGAACCGGAGCGAGCGGGGCCCGAGGTTCTTGCGGCGTTGGAGTCGGCTTGTCCGCTGCTGCGAGAGGCCGGAGCTACCCGGGCGCTGCCTCGCGCATGTCTGGAGTCAGCGCCACCCTCCGACCTGGGGAGGCAAAGGCCTGGGCTCCCGGACCACGCTGGTGGTCGCAGTCTTGGGAGGTGCCACGGCCTGGGTCTCCAGGGCTGCACTGGGCTGCCTCCAAGGGGCTGCGTCCGAATTGACCAGCGAGTCTGGGGAGGCTACCGCCCGAGTTGGAGAGTGACCCTGTGGGTGACATTGGCGCCTGGCCTCCCTCCCGTCCTTAGGGAGGTGTCGCTGCTAGGAGAGCTGGTGGGAGGGTGTTTGGGCCCCTAGCTTGGCTGCGACTCCCCCATGGACTGACTGGGGTCACCCCGCCCCAATCTGGCTGGAGGTGGCAGGGGGTGCAGGGACAGAGTGCTCGGCGCCAACAAAGGGGCCTTTCTCTGCTGTCTGGGAAGAGGCTGGCTCTTGTTAAGTCAAGGATAGGGTGTTGTTTGGCTGCCGCTGTCCCCACCACCATCCCGGTATCACCCACATGGGGAAGAGACCCCAGCCACCACCCTGCTCCAGGGAGGGGGGAAGCAGGCACGAGTGCCCCTCCACAGGTCAGCCTTGGTCCGTATCTGGCTTTGTTGCTCCCCCTACTTTCCCAATTTCCAGCCGGGAAGTGGGAGATCCAGGGAGTTGAGGGTCAGAGCCCAGGCGGAGGATGTGGTTGCTCTGAGGAGGAGGCTTGGCAATGAGGGGGCCTGGTGGCAAGATCGTGTACACACTCCCTTCTGGAATCCCCGGAGCTCGGGTCAGTCCGGGTGGGATGAGAGCAATTCCAGGCTCGCCCTTCCCAAGAAATGGGTGGAGGGGCTGCCCTTTCCTCCAAAGCTCATCTTCTTGGCAGCCGCCTTGTTGCCAGGGGTTACTGGCACTGGCTCTGGCTGTCTCCATGGCAACTGTTGGTTCTCCGGCCCCCTCAAGCCTCTCCTGGAGGGAAAGGGGTGGGCTTGACCCAGCAGCTCTGGAGCCCCACCCCCAGGGAGCTTGAGGCCCAGGCTCCTGGACCCCCCGGGGAGCTGTGCACCCCCACCAATTACTCCATGCCTTACCATTGCATGATCCCTCTTCCTTCGAGTCCTCCCTCGTGTCTCCTTAGGTCCCTGTGGCTCAGCTCGTATCGACCATCTCACTGAACATCCTTTCTCTGCCCTCTCCCCTTTCTCTCTCTGCTCCATTCTCCCCTCCTTGGTCCCCCCACATTCTCATGCTCTCCCCCACCTACCCACTCCATCTTCCCCAACCCCGGTTTCTCTCTAGTCTGCCCCCAAATTCTGCTTCTGAGGTACCTCCCATAGGGGCTCCAGCCCCACCTCTGTTCTCCCAGATGTCCCCATACTCACCTCCAAACTCTCTTCACAGGTTTACCCCCACAGTCCCCTCCATATCTTCCCTTTATCCCCCGCCTCCCTGTTATGTCCCCAGCACCCTCTGTGATCCCCAGCTCCCCGGGGCTGACCCCATTGGTCTCCCTTGCCTTACACTCACATGTCCCCCTCCTTGCCGTCAGGGCTTTCCCTCAGGTCTTCCCTCACCCCCCTCCCCACCCTGCACCGGACAGCTGAGCACTAAGTTTAGCCCTTGGCTGGCACACGTGGGCTCTGGTTACGCTCCAGTCCGCTGTGGGTACTGGGCCCAGCCCTCCCCAACACCGCGCAGCCTGGAGAACCCCTGAGCCCCAGGCCCCCAGCGCTGATGGCCACCCGCCTTCTCACCTGTAGCCCCTGGCCAAGCGGTGTCGCCTCCAGCCTAGAGATGCCGCCAAGATGCCTGAGAGTGCCTGGAAGTTTCTCTTCTACCTGGGTGCCTGGAGCTACAGCGCCTACCTGCTCTTCGGCACCGACTACCCCTTCTTTCACGACCCACCCTCTGTGTTCTACGGTAGGGGACTTGCCAGACGGAGCCGGGTGGGGGAGGGTTCTGCTCTGCACATGGAGAAGGGTACATTGGGGAGCCGGACATTCGTCACATGTCTCATGCTGGATGTCTGCCCCAAGACAAGGCCCCACGGTAGCCCCAAGCCAAGGGTGATCAAAGGGCTTTGGAGACAGGAAAATGTCCTCTTTAGAAACTGGCCTTATTAGGACTCAGGGAGGCACCATGAATGAGGTGACCCCTTGCATGGGCCCAGGTGGGCATTCCAGGTGTCTGGAATAGCATGTGCAAAGGTCCTGGCGCATGCATGGGCTTGGTGCATGAAGACAAGAGGCGCATAGGAGGAGCTTGAGTTTCATCCTAAATGAGATGGGTTTGTGAATCATAAAAAGCTTCTGGCTGCCATGTGGAGGCAGGAGAGTCTTGGATAAGGAACAAAGTGGCCCAGTGGGGAGGTGAGGGACTTACGTGGCTTTGACCAGCTTGGCAAAGAGATAAAGACGGTGAGAAATGGCTGCATCCATTGACTGGATTAGACAGGAGGTTGTCAAGGCCTGAGCTTGGTGGGATAGGCAGGAAGGTGACTGCAGTGTCCTTTATTGCCAGTAGGCAGGCTGTCATAGAAAACCTGACCTGTGACAGGAGTGTCAGGATTTCTCTATTCCTGTGCTGACCACCCAGGCTGTGTACCAGGGACACACATGGACATGTGTCCTCCTATGTGACATAAACAGTTTCAGAAGGCTCCTGGTAGCACCAAGCTGCATGCGCCCATCAGAGGGCTGGGCACAGAGCTGCTGTGTTTCAGCGTCCTGGTGACAAGCACTGAGTTTTCTGGGCACCGGCCCGTCTTGGTGGGACCGTGTCACCCACATGGCCATTCTCATAAATCCCTAGAGGGCAGGTTTTAGTTGTCATTCAGTTTTCCTTTATGCGAATGAGTCGCAATGGAACTGCCTCAGTTTCAGGCATGGAGTTGCCTCTGGCTTTTTTTTTTATAAGTTATGCTGCGATCACATGCTTGCAGGTTAGCTGCTTATTTGCATGTGGGCGCCTACTGTGTACCAGGCACTGTGCTGACACGGCTGTGAGCACGAAAGTTCCCAGCCTTGAGGTCTTGTGATGCCAAAGAAATGCGAAATCTGTGAACACCCTGATGAGGAAACTTGAGGGGGAAGAGGGGAGGGAGGATTTTCTACAGGCATGAAGACATCCCCACCCAAAGTGACTTTTGAATGGGGACCTGCAGGTGCCTAGAGCAGATCGGGAGTGCACGGGCCGCTATGGGCTGGGCACACTGCTGGCAGACCAGAGGCAGCAAGGAGCCCCCCCCAAGACGGGGTATTTCCCGAGGGAGCAGAGGGGGGTTGTTGACAGGCCCAAATGAGCAGGGGAACGAGGGCAGGAGCCAGGGTACAAAGGGGCTCTGCCCAGAATGAGGCCCAGAATGGGAGAGGAGTGGCTGTTTGGGAAATGTTTTGAAGGCAGAACTGGTAGAATTCTTTGCCAGGCCAGAGGCTGGGGTGAGCAAGGAGGGTGGGGAGGATTCCAGGGGCTGGATCTGGGGGTGGGGGCGGTTCAGGGAGGGCGGGAGCTGGGCTTAAGGCACCCAGGCGCTGGTCCCAGAGGCCAGAATGGGGGGTGGGGAGGGGGGTGACACACAGGGCCCAGAGCAGCAGGTGGATGTGAGTGTGGAGAGCAGGCTGGCGGTCCGTGAACGGAGCCCGGCCCCTGAGTGCGCCGAGGTGCAGACAGAGTCTGGATGATGAATCGTATGTGTGCCTCCCTCTCCCTGCCCTGCCTCAGATCTGGGGCTTGAGGCTGGAGGGGGACGCTCACCCACGGTAAAAGTCCTGCCAGTGTGATAGGTGCCTCCACCTTCCTTCCTTTTTTTTTTTTATGTTTATTTATTATTTTGAGAGACAGAGAGGGAGAGCATGAGTGAGGGGGTAGGGGCAGAGAGAGAAAGGGAGAGAGCATCCCAAGCAGGCTCCATGCTGTCAAGCACAAAGCCCGGTGTGGGGCTCGATCTCATGAACCTTGAGATCATGACCTGAGCTGAAATCAAGAGTCAGATGCTTAATTGACTGAGCCACCCAGACGCCCAGACCTCCCTTCCTTCTAAAGAGGGACAGAAGCACCCGGCGGCTGTGTGCATTGGGGGGCCTCCACCTCCTGCAGCATTCCCATGTGGCTGAGGACAGAACTCGGAGGGAGGGCCCTGCCGCAAGTGTGGGTTTTGCTGTCAAGCTTTGGGGTGCCCCTGGACCTGGCAAAGTGGTGGGATAGTGGCTGCATTTTTTGTTATTAGGTAAAATATACATGACATAAAATCAACCACAATTCGCCAGTCACAAATAATGCGTGAGTCCGCTTATACGGGGTCCCTGGAGTCACCAGATTCACAGCAACCAGAAGTGGACTGGTGGGTGCCAGGGCTGGGGAGCGGGTGTTTAGCAGGGACAGAGTTTCAGTTTTACAGCATGAAAGGAGTTCACACACAACAGTCTGAACGTATTAATGCTACTGAACTTAAAAGCTTCTGTTGCATGTGTTTTATCATAGTTTTTAAAAATTCACCATTTGGGGGCCCCTGGGTGGCTTAGTTGGTTAAGCTTCTGACTTCCGCTTAGGTCATGATCTCACAGTTCGTGGGTTTGGGCCCCGCATCAGGCTCTCTGCTGTCAGAGCCTGCTTCGGATCCTCTGTCCCCCTCTGTCAGCCCCTCCCCTGGTTGTGTGTGCACTGTCTCCCTCTCTCTCTCTCTCTCTCTCAAAAATAAATAAACATTAAAAAAAATAAAATTTAAAAACTCACCATTTTAAAATGAACAGTTCAGAGGTGTTCAGTGCATTCACAATCTTGTGCCACCATCACCTCTGTCTAGTTCCAGAACATTTTTCCATCACCCCAAAAGGAGACCCTGTCCCCATGAGCAGCACTCCCTCCCCAGCCTCTGAGGATTCTCCCGTTCTGGACGTTTCACACACATGGGATGATGCACCATGTGACCTTTTGTGTCTGGCTTCCTTCACTCAGCCTCTTGGTTTTGAGGTCCATCCACACTGTCGTGTGTGCCAGTGCGTCGCTCCTTTCTACGGCTGAGTACTGTTGCACTGTGTGGCCAGACCACATTTTGCTCACCCACTCACTAGCTGATGGGACTCTTGGGTTGCTTCTACCTTTTGGGGATTGTGAACAGTGCTGGGTGTGTACAAGGGGCCCTGGTTTTGGTTCCCTTGAGCACATACCAGGAGTGGGCTTGCTGGATCATGGCTGTTAAGGCCACCGTGGGGAGTGGACAGTTGGGAACAGGCTCTAGAAGGTCAGGAGGGTCTGGGGTGGAGCTCGGCGGGAGGCAGCGGTGCCTGGACCAGGGTGAGGGTGGCAGGGGCAGAGGAAATGAGCAGAAGCATGGATGGAAGGGGCCCCTGGGTGGGGGTCCAGGTGGATCCCAGAGGTCAAGACACAGATGAAGAACTGTCGCTGAGGGGAGGACACTAGGATTTTTAGGGGATGGTCAGGCTTCAGAGGAACATGAGGGTCTGGTTCCAGGTCTCTGAGGCTGGGGGCCAGGAGGCCCTGGATGGAGCCCAAGGAGGCCGTTTTGGGGGGTGGGCAGAGAAGGAGTGGCCAGAGAACAAGGCACAATCCAGAGAAGTCCAGGTCAATGCAGGCAGAGCCCTCTTGGTGAGGAAGCCGAGGTGATGTGGAGAGCTGGGGGGTCAGTGTCACCGGGGGGCTGTGAAGCCTGAATATGGGTGGCTGCAGGAGCTGGTAAAGGGGAGCCACAACCCACCTGGTGGGACAGTGCATACCCTGTGGCATTGGCAGGTCTGATTTCTGCCTCAGCTGCTCCGCCCAGCCTGGCGAGGCGGGTGGCAGCCTCCATCCAACTGGGGGCTTGCTGGGATTGGACAGCCCAGGACAGGGGCATCGGGGCTGGCTCAGGAGAGCCTGATGAGTAAGAAAAGACAAGAAGGGGGGGCCAAGCCAGAGTTGGCAGTCCTGCAAGGGACAGATTTCAGGGGTAGGAGCACCTTTTTCTATAAATCAAGAGCTGTTCCGAAAACTAACAGCTATTCATAAAAAATAACGGGTAGAGAGTGAGAACAGAAAACCGGGGACCAGAACGCCTGCAGGAATGGGGGACAGGCCCTGGCTTGTGGAGGATGCATTCCACCTTGCGGGTTCCTGGGGGCCCTGTGGGTCCCTGCCAACACAGTCCCGCTGTCCCCAGACTGGACGTCGGGCATGGCGGTCCCACGGGACATTGCAGCCGCCTACCTGCTGCAGGGAAGTTTTTACGGCCATTCCATCTATGCCACGCTGTACATGGACGCCTGGCGCAAGGACTCAGTGGTCATGCTCGTCCACCACGTGGTCACCCTGGTCCTCATCGTCTCCTCCTATGCCTTCCGGTGAGTCCAGGGGCAGAGGGCAGAGCATGAGCACAGAGAGGAGGCTGGCATGGGCACAGGCTAATGTGTCCAGGGGAAGGGGGTGAGTGTCCGTGGGGGTGGGCTCTGGAGAGAGATTCCAGAGGGATGGGGTCTGTCAGGTGCACAGAGCCCCCCACTCCGCTCATCCCCCCATCCAGCCCCCTCCAAACCCATGGCGGCCTCGGCCGGGTCACATAGCAAGCGTTTGCTGGACCGCCTGCCACGCACGGGTGCACAGGTGCAGCTATGAACATGACAGACCAGCTCTGGCATTCTAGAGTCCACTGTGGCCAGCACATGTGGCCCGAGTGCTTCAGACGTAGCCTGTCGGCACCGTGCCATGCATATGTGTAAAATCCACCGCGATTTCAAAGGCAATGGAGAGTGAACATACATGGCCAATGCTTTTGCTGTCTCAACTGCAGTATTTTGTATGTACTGAGTTAATTAGAATATAGCATTAAGATTAATCTTATCTCTTCTTTCCTGGTGTGTGGTTGTTTTTTCTTTTTTTAACGTGGCTGATAGAGAATCTAAAATAACAGACGGTTCACGCTCTGTTCCTATTGGACTAGTCGATCTAGCTACACCCTCCAGTGCAGGAGCTGCTGGCCACAGGGGCCTGTTTCAACTTTAACTACACTGAACTAAAGTCGTATATTTCTGTTCTTCAGCCACACCAGCCACATTTCCGCTGCTCAGTGGTCACATGTAGCTGATGGCTCTCACATTAGACAAGGCAGGTTTAGAACATTCCTACCATTCTAGAAAATTCTATTCGATGGCACTGCTCTAGAGTAGAATCAGATGATACAACCCAAACAAACAAATGAGAAAAGAACTAAGGGTTTGTTTGAAAGTGATACCTGTGAAGAAAAATCAAGTCCAGAGATTAGGGCCCCAGGGGTGCCAAGGTGCAGATGGGTGGTTGGGTGACAGGTGAGCCAAGACTGAAAGGAGATGAAGGAAGGCTCCACGAATACTGGGGAGATACATGTTAGGTGATGGGGACAGCAAGTGCAAAGGACCTGTGGCACATGAGCTGTCAAGCGGGCAGAGTGAGAGAGCCCAGCCACGCCAGGCTGAAATCAGGCCCAGTGGCCCAAGCAGCTATAAGGTGGGATGCTAGGGAGGGATAGAGGGACCGCCTTCAGGCTTTAGAGCCTAGTGGGGACTTGGCCTTTCCTGGGCAAATCTACAGCTTGCAGCAATGTTCAGGTTAAACGAACAAACCTAGGAGTGTTAGCGTGGCAGTGATGTTCAAGGTGAGGGACACACTTGTGGGGGATCTGGATACAAAATGCTCCAGGTCACTGAGGGTCAGGGGTCCCAGAGATGAGGAGGGGCAGACAAAGAACTTCCAGGGAGGCTCCTAGGTCACCTGGGGACAGTGAGACAGGGAGGGTGCAGGTAGGGGCAGGTACAGCTTGGGTGCTGCCACTGACCTGGCCAGCGGCAGGAATGGGCAGCTCACGGGGGCCAGGGAGGACAGCTCTGAAGGACAGGAAGCTTGGGGTGCAGCCCTGCTGCAGGGTAAGGGTCCCCAGTGTAACCCACTGTGTCCTACCCCACTTCTCTCCCCAGGTACCACAATGTGGGCGTCCTCGTGCTCTTCCTGCATGACATTAGCGACGTGCAGCTGGAATTTACCAAGCTCAACGTCTACTTCAAGTCTCGCGGAGGCTCCCACCACAGGCTCCACGCGCTGGCCTCCGACCTGGGCTGCCTCAGCTTCTGCCTCAGCTGGTGAGGGGGGCAGGGAGGGAGGCGGGCGCTGGTGGTAAGGGGCGGGGCCAGGCAGGGAAGGAGGTGGGCCTAGCGAGAAGGGGCGGGGCATTCGGGGCCGAGGTGGGGCTTGTGGGAAGGCTTGAAGCCGCGCAGAAAAGGGATGGGGCTGGTAAGGTGGGCAGGGCATCCAGGACACCAGAGAAGCAGGGCAGACTCAGAGTTGGGCAGGGGTGGGCGAGGGGACAGGGAAGGGCAGGGATGTGCAGGGACAGATGGGTGAGTCCAGATACGCCAGCCCAGGGGCCGAGTGGGGCAGCCCTCCCCCAGCCCCCTCTCCCGGACGGCTTTCCCAACCCACCCCTCCCCGCGGCAGGTTCTGGTTCCGCCTCTACTGGTTCCCGCTCAAGGTCCTGTACGCCACGTGCCACTGCAGCCTGCGCGCCGTGCCGGACATCCCCTTCTACTTCTTCTTCAATGCGCTCCTTCTGTTGCTCACCCTCATGAACCTCTACTGGTTCCTGGTGAGTCGGAGCCCACGGCTCCTCGCCCACCCGCCCGTCCTCAGCTGGTAGTCCTGTCCTGGTCCCCGTCCCCAAGCAGTGGTCCAGGCACAGGCCCCTTCTGGGGCGCACCCGGGGCGGGGCCTATCGGGCAGCAGGAACAGCACGTGCGCCGGGCTGGTGGTGGGAGTGCGCAGCCCCTCGTTGGGCAGCAGGATCGGGGCAGCGGCTTTTCCTCACCGGTGCCTCCTCCTCCCCCTCCCACAGTACATCGTGGCCTTTGCTGCCAAGGTGCTGACGGGCCAGGTACGCGAACTGAAGGACGTGCGGGAATACGACGCGGCAGAGGCCCAGAGCCCCAAGCCCAGCAAAGCTGAGTGAGTGTGGAGGGGCCGCCGCCCCGGTTCATTCCTTTAGCCACGTCTGTCTGTCCGGCCGCGCACTCTCTGGGCCGGCCCCAGAGCCAAGGCAGCGGATGATGTCGCCCCAACACGGACGCTGCCCCCTGGAGCCTGCATCCAAAAGAGACTGTGATAAAGGCATGAATGATGCAGCAACAGAGCTAGGTGGTAGTAAGGACAGACAGGAAGTGGGTAGAGAGGTGTGGGGGTGGGGGCAGATGGGTGAAAGGCAAGAATCAGGGTCTGGGTGGTAGGAGCGGTGAGGCCAAGCTGAGGAGCTGGTCCGGTGGGTGAGTGCCCGTTAGCCATGCCAGAGAGTAACCTCTCAGCAGGTGGCAGTGGCAGTGGGGATGAGGGGTGCCGTGGGGGCCCAGAGAGCCCCTACTCTGTCCTTGTTGACTCTTCCTGGCCTTGAGGTCCAGCAGGGCGGCCCAGCGGTCAGCCAAGCAGGAAGTAAGGCTGGGGGCTCAGACCCAGTCTGGCCCAGGTGGGAGTCCTAGGGAAGGAGGAAAAAGGAGGCCTCATCAAGCATCATGGAGGTAGGAGCCCCAGGACTCACCAGCCCATGTTGTAGCTAGATAGTATTCAAAGCTCCCAGCCTGCAGGGGCCCCAGGAGTGAATGGACCCAAGTGCGGCTGAGCAGCAGAGTCTAGGGTGTGCAGCACCCCAGAAACAACACGAGGAGTGTTGGAGCAGCAGTGCGGGGGGAGGCTCCTGGCGACTGACAAGGCACTGGGCCAGCGGCCCCTGTGATCGGGCTTCTGGAGGCCTCATTGGTGAACGACCTAGGAAAGGCAGTTTCAGGGAAGCAGTGCGTTCAGAGCTCGATGCAGTAGGTCAGAACGGGCAGTGAGGAGGCTGAGAGATGCAGAGATTTAAAAAAATCTCCTTGGAGTACACAGGAGGGGGAGCAGAGAACTGGAGGGTTACCAGAGCGGAGAGCTGAATCAAAGGACGGCTCTATGGCCATTCACATAAATAAAAGCACTTTGCACCCTCAAGCTATGAGACTACAAGTGGGGGCTGCTGAGGCCAAAAAGCCGGCACCCAGGGCAGAGAGGGACCCAGGGTGAGCGGGGATCACAGACATGAGAAGCTGGGCAGCAGGTGTGGTCTCCCCAGCTGGACTGTGTGGGGGCATGTTGGCCAAGGTGACTGATCACCACGAGGCTGTCATTGTCATCAGGGCATGTGGACACAGGGCCCATAGCCAGGAGGAGGAGTGTGGTCAGATCCCAACTGTGCTGTTTTAGGTGAAACAAATAAAAAGAAACAAAGACAATCCAAGACTTCCGGCTCCAGCTGCCATTTACCGAAATGAAGTTGGGGCAGGGCTGTGTGCACTGGCAGAGGGGGGATTAGGAGTCTAGTTTGGGGGATGTTAGACTGTCCGATGTCCAGGGAACATGAGTTGGGAATTCCATGAAGACATCAATGAGGTCTCATTGAAGAGTCTGACAAACCCTCTGAGGCTTCCAGAAAAAGCAACAGCTAAAGAGAACTCTGGGGGTGGGAGAGGGGAGCACCTGCTTGGCCAAAACTAAAAACCTGAAAGATCTTCCTGCTGTAAACTAATGAACGCAGAGCCCAAGGCAAAGAGCAGGCCAGATCACCCAGCCCCGCTCGGCGCTGCTCCCTCATCTGTCTGCCCGGAGAATGCCCAGCCAGAATGTAGGTTGGGGAGCTGGCACCTGGCCAGCATTTCCAGTAGGATGAAAGTACAGACTCCACACAGAAATGGCAGGGCATACCAGGGCACACACTGCCACAATCGACCCCACGGGCATCACCAGCAGAACTAAATTCCCCAAGGTTGGCTAGAGTTAGCACTTTTGGGTATAAAATGGGATGGGATAAAAAGCAAAGAGCATGTGGAATGAGCTACCAAAAAGTGGTCAGGACGCCTCCAAACCATCAGGTCATGGAAAACAAGGAGGCTGAGGAACTATCCCACATCAGAGGAGACTAAGAAGACATGGCGACTGAATGTGTGGGATCATGGACCAGAAAAACGACATCCGTGGAAAAACTGACAAAACCCAAATAAGGTCTACACTTAGTTCGCAGCACTGTCCCAGCCTTGGTTTCCTAGTTGTGACGAATACAGTGTGGAGGTGTGAGATGGTAACATTCAGGGAGGCTGGGTGAGGGCTCCACCAGAGCTGCCTGTACCGTCTTTGCAACATCTCTCCCAAATCTACAATATCCTAAAATAAAAATCTTATTAAAAAAAACACCAAAAGGCATGAAAGACTGTCAAAAATGACATTGGATGTCATACGCTATTGCCAGGGCTGTCGTAACAAAGTACCACACGTTGGGGGGAGCTTTAAAACAACAAAAATGTATCCCTCGTGGTTCTGGAGACTAGAAGTCTAAAATTGCCAGTGAGGCCGTGCCTCCTCCAAAGTCTCCAGCAGAGGATCCTTCCTTGTCTCTTCCAGCTTCTGGGGTCTCCAGGTGTTTCTCTGTATCCTCCCAATCTCCATATTGTCTTCACATGACCTTCTCCTCTCTGGCTCTTCTCTCTCATAAGGACACTTGTCCTTGGATTTAAGGTCCACCCTAAAGTCAGGATGAGGTCATCCCAGATCCCTTCACTTACATCTGCAGAGACCTTCTTTTCCAAATAAAGTCACATTCACAGGTGCCAGAGATTAAGATGTGGACATACCTTTTTGGGGACCACTGCTCAACCTGCTGTGGATGTTAAGACTCACGCAATTAGATACAGCTGAAGAGAGACTCAGTAACTTGAAAGCTGTGAAGAAATGGCCCAGAAGACAGCAAAAACAGTTGGAAAATATGACAGCTAGAATTCTGAGAATCACCTGGTCTAGCTGAGTTCTCATAGGAGAACATAGAGAGACCGTATGAGAAGATGCAATGTGGGGCATTTTTCAGATGGAAAGACGTGAATCATAAAGAGGACGAATAAAAAGACATCCTTGCCCCAAACACATCACCATGAACAATGCAAAACAGCCACAGAAAAGATGGCCAATGAACCATGACACTAACAGCGAGGGACGCTGGATGACCATGGAGGACACTAGCATGTCAAGTGCTGAAAAGAAGTAACTAGCAACTGGGAATTTCATACACAATTTTCTTTGAAAGAGAGAGTGAGCACGCACATCCATGAGTGGGGGAGCAGCAGAGGGAGAGGGAGAATCCCAAGCAGGCTCCGCCCTGTCAGCACAGAGCCCAACGTGGGGCTCAATCCCACAAACTGTGAGATGATGATCTGAGCCAACATCAAGAGTCAGGTGCTTAACTGACTGAGCCACCCAGGTGTCCCTTCATACACAATTTTGACAGTGTTTGCTCAAGGACGCCTGTCCGGCTAAGCCAGCCAGGCACAAGACTCTTGATCTCAGGGTCGTGAGTTTGAGCCCCACATTGAATATGGAGTTTACTTTAAAAAATAAATAAAATCTTTAAATAAAACAACTACTCCAGAGACAGGGCGCCCACAAGAACAAAATCTATGAAAAGGTACCATCCACAGATCTCAATGGGTGTATTTCAGAAAACAGGAACGCTATCCCAAGAGGTAGATCAGCAGATGAAATGACACATACCTGGGTGGGAAATTTTAAATGCCTAATTTGAGGTTTAAAGAAAGTGAGACCTGACATTGTAAATATCAAAATGGGGTTGGGGCCTTTGCACTCGGCAGGAGGGTGGGGGTTACCGTTAGTCTATACTAAGTACTTCTGTTAATGCTGTTGGGGCATAGAGGGGAGCCCGGGGGGAAAAAAAAAGACAGGCACAACAAAATAAATGCAAAAAAGGAAGGTTTGTAAAAGCAGGATAAGTAATGCAAAATCAGAGGATAGAATCCCAAATATTATGCATTCAAATAAGCATACATGAAATAATTGTAATGGTTGCAACATTTTTTTTTTTTTAATATCCACCTCTATACTGGTTAAAAGACTTCCAAGTCCAGGGTACGTGAAAGTTGCAAGTAAAAGACGGGACAAGAAATTCAGGTGGAGTTCTTGATCTGGAACGTTCCACAATGTGCAACCCAGAATCTCTGCGTGAGGGGATTAAGGGAGGTAGTCCAGGCTCACACTCAAGCAGCCCAGAAGCAGGGTGAACAGATGTTCTTTTTAAGCACAGGACATTGCTCACAACTGACCAAACCCAGCCACGGGGGAAATCTCAAGCACTCGGAACCAGCATCATGCAGGCTGCATAGATGAAAATCCAGGGAGGTTTGAGAACAGCAAGAAAATGACGGAGACCACTTTTAACTCAGGAGCTATAAAAGCAAAACGTGCCAGTGAGGTAGCCCCGCCCCCTTCCTCAACTGGGCTCCGCCTCATTCCTGCCGCTTCTCTCTCTTCTCACCCCTTCTCCCTCCCAGAGCCCCTGGTCATCTGGCAGACCCTCATCAGGGACTTACACCGCCATCAGCCTCCTTGAGTGCCCCCCGCCCCCAGCCCCATGCCCTGGTCATGACCCAGCCCCTTGGTCTGAAGCCCCTTATCATCGCCTCAGGCTCTACCGGGATCAGCAGCCATCGAGGGCCCTCCTCACCCCACACTCAGTCTGCCTACCTGCCCCACGGTACCCACCATTTCCTTGCCGGTCTTCCCCTCCCAGGCCCCTTTCATTTAAGTCACCCCAACTTCCAAGTTTCTCTCCCACCTCACTGTGCTCCTCTGTGGAGCACCGATCTCTGTCTCCAGGTCTGCTTGACACTCCTAGCATCTTTGAAAATATCCGGGACCAGCCCCCATCCCCACACCAAACGTCCTCTCCGGAACATCTTTTCCATTGCAGTTGATGGAAACTCAGGGTGAAAACCTTGCCAAAGCCCTAGGGAGTTCCCTCACGCCTCCCTCTCCTCCTTACCTCTGAGGAAACATCCAGAATCTACCCAAGATGCTGCCTGCGCTCATTCACATCCCTCCAGCTTCCACCCTTATTCTGATTCTTTCTCCTCGTAGTGGTGCAGTGAAACTGAAAAGCACAAATCTGACATCATAGAGAAGCCACACATCCACCCCCCCCCAAATACCTACACTGGTTTTGAGGGGGGAGGGGTGCTTGGAAGCTAGTGCAGAAAAATAGACCAGCATCATCGGGAAAGTTCTGAGAAAAAGGCACGTGGCAGGGTACTGATCCTTGAAGGAATTAAACCTAATATATAGAAACTGAAACAGTGCAGAACAGAGCTGAGCCCATAAATAGGATAGGCTCCAGTCCTAAAGCCCACTGGGAGGCAAGAGCTGTCAGGATACTTGGTAACCATCTGGAGAAGAGAGCAAACCTTCGTGGGATGTCCAGTCAGCCCGAGGGCAAATCCCCACGGATCAGATATCGAGACCGCAGTAGAGGCTGTGAAATGAAACCAGAGCCCAAAAGGGAGATTGTGTCGTCTAGCAATTGAACTATGAGAACAGTCCAGAAGCTGGGAATCCCACCTCTGCTCTGTTTAGGGAGCCAACAGGCAAAGCCAGAAGAGCAAGGGCAGATGGGAGGCCCACATAAGGGCTCATCTAGAACCTCACAGATCAAGGGCTCCAGCCTGTGGCTGAGAGAGAGAGAGAGAGAGAGAGAGAAAGAAAGAGAGCGCCACGGAAGAGGGGGCAGAGGATGGGATGCATGCTCCCAGGAAGGGAATCCAGTGGGTCTAGCCCAAGGAAAGAATGGACTGAAGTGACTGAGGTCATCCATCTCCAGTGAAGTAGATCCTTACACGAAAGGGTCTCTGAGCTAGATTGCTCTGCAAAGCGAGGGGATGCAGGGGACGGTAATGTAATACCCCTGTGTGCTAGTATCTGCGTGAGACACCAGCAAGATTTGTGTGAAATACCACACGGGAGCAAGACCCCAAGGCCGCGTCCCTGGAGTGGCTCAGGCACACTGCGAGTTTTCCGTTCTTTCCGATGTCTAGATCGTGAGACTATAGTACCAGCTCAAGGAACTTAATATGTATGTATGTAAACTAGAAGGTGGAATCCACTTCTGCAGAGACGGATAGACCGTGCGCAAAGGCACGAAGCACTACCCTAAGTGGGAACAGGAAGAGCCAATAGCACGACCATTAAGCCGCAGTAAGATGCTGTTTCAGCCAGCACCAGCAGGCACTGATAAAGGCACCAAGGAGCAGGGGCAGAAACCCTTGTTGAGTCTGGTAAGGTGGTCGTGGGCAGACCCCCGGCGCACAGGTCCCCTCCCCTGTCAGCACCCCAGAGACCTGCCGCTAATACAGGCAGGGGAAATGGAATTTACAGAGAGCAGTGGTGCGCACAGGAGCGAGTTCAGTGTCGCGTTTTTAGAAAATTGAGCTGCAGAAGACATCTTTGTAGACACTTCGAAATATGCAAACCATACGTTATTTAGAAATTAGGGGCCTTTCTCTGGACTCTTAACCTGGACACTTACCATATTAATTAGAGTTTTAAAACATTGCATAACTTGTCCTAAGAACATGGAAGTAAAGTAGGGACAGTGGCAGATGTAGACAGAGGGCAGTGGAGACTCACAGGGGTTGTGAAGACTTCCCTTGTTGGGCTGTGAGCCAGCCAGGGCCACCAGAGCCAGGGAGGAGCCCTCTCTGGGTGGAGTGGCAGGGAGCTCTGGCCAGTTTTGCCTCCCTGGAAGGGGAGAAATAGAAAGTGCAAGGGTTTATGCAGAACCGAGTGGTGGGGGTAAGTCAGGAGGAGGGTCGTGGGTAGCTCAGGAGGGAGGAGAGAGGAGGGTTTAATTGTGGGGAGGGTCAGGGACGCCATGCCCACTAGCGGAAGGCAAGGTCTTGGGGCCTTGTGAGAAGGGAAGAAGGACCCAGGTGGGCTCCCACAGGGCAGAAAAAAGGGAAGTGAAGGGCAAGGCAGTCGGGACAGGGGAGTATGCAGAGCATGGGACCCGCGGCTAACCCGGGCCCGGTTCTGGCCTCCAGGAAGCCGCTGAGGAATGGCCTGGTGAGAGAGAAGCGCTTCTGAGCTCCTTGACCATCTTCGCACCCCTTAGGACCCAGCCCCATCCGACCACGCCCCTGCCAGGGACCGACCATGCCCCTCCCCCTGGGACTCTGACTCCGTCCAGCTCCGCCCCACCTGGGCCCTGGCCACTGCCGGCCACCTCCCCCTGGACCCCTGCCCGTCACCTCTGAGACCCCGCCCCCGGGGTCTACCCTCGTCTGGCTTCAGAATCGCGGCCACGTCCCCCGGGACCCTGACCCCGCCCAGCCCCAGACCTCTGTCCTGGGCCCCCCCCTCCCCCCCGCCCAGGGACCTCGGCCCCGCCCCCAGGCTGCAGGTCGGTGGGGTCCGGCGGCCCCGGAGCACTCGTCCGGCCGCCACCAGCGAGGAAGATGCCATCGCCCTGCAGCCGTCCTGGTTGCCGTGTCCTTTTCCTCCTCCTGGCCCTGCTGCTGCCCTCGCCGCCCCCAGCCCGCGCCCCAGCGCCCCCGGGCCCCGCCGCCACCCTGCTCCAGGCTCTAGGGCTGCCTGACGTGCACCGGGGCGCACCCACGCCCCGGCCCGTACCCCCCATCATGTGGCGCCTCTTCCGCCACCGGGACCCCCAGGAGGCCAGGGTGGGCCAGCGGCGGACGCCACATGGGACCACCCTGAGACCGTGCCACATGGAGGAACTGGGGGTCGCTGGAAACATCGTGCGCCACATCTCGGACCGCGGTAAGTGGGGCCTGCGTCGGGGGCGTGTGTCCGGGAGGCTGAGACTCCTCTGTGAGCCCTGCCACGAGCCTCCAGCTCCGCGTGGGGGAGGCCAGAGCACCTCCGAGTGTCCCCACTCGTCCCGTCCAGCCCACGAGCAACCTGGACCTCCACACTGCATCCGCTCTTCCCCATGGACACCTGCGGGAACGGTTGGAGTTGTCCCAAGGGAGGCTCCCTTGCACCGGGCAAGGTCCCCAGCTTGCAGCTGAAGCCCTGCCTTCACTCCCCCCTCCCCCCCCCTGCTGCTTCACACCATTTGATGCCTTTCCTGGATACCACCTCTCCAGCTTCGCTTCCCCACAGGCCCCAGGCATCCGTTCATTTCTTCCCCTGCCTGGGGTTGGTGGGCAGGCCGGCCTGCGCTGGGCAGGGCCTCTTACTTGCAAACGATGCCCTGCCCCCACTCCATCACCCCCCCGCGCCACTTCACACCATTTGACGCCTTTAGAAGGCACAGTTTGGCGCCCCTCTTCCCTCCCGTCGCTCACCTTTCCCCCACCCGCAGAGACTCGTGCAGCGCAAGCCGAGTCCTCTCCCTGCCTCCCCAGGTGCGCCCACCCGTCCCCCGGAGCCCGCCTGGGCTTCGGGGCAGTGCCCTGAGTGGACCGTCGTCTTCGATTTGTCAGCCGTGGAACCTGCCGAGCGCCCGAGCCGAGCCCGCCTGGAGATGCGCTTTGGGGCAGCGGAGGAGCCTGCCGGCTGGGAGCTGAGCGTAACTCAGGCGGCCGAGGGCGAGGACGCGGTGGCCGGACCCGTGCTGCTCCGCCAGGCGGTGCCCACCCTGACAGTGCCGGTGCGCGCCGAGCTGCTGGGCGCCGCCTGGGCCCGCAACGCCTCGGCGCCTCGCAGCCTCCGCCTGGCGCTGGCGCTGCGCCCCCGGGCCCCAGCCGCCTGCGCGCATCTGGCCGAGGCCTCACTGCTGCTGGTGACGCTTGACCCGCGCCTATGCCACCCACTGGCCCGGCCGCGGCGCGAAGCCGAGCCCGCAGTGATCGGCGGCCCTGGAGGCGCGTGTCGGACAAGGCGGCTCTATGTGAGCTTCCGCGAGGTGGGCTGGCACCGATGGGTCATTGCACCGCGCGGCTTCCTGGCCAACTACTGCCAGGGCCAGTGCTCGCTGCCCGCAGCGCTGTCCGGACCCGGGGGGACGCCCCCGCTCAACCACGCTGTGCTGCGCGCGCTCATGCACGCGGCCGCCCCCGGTGCCGCCGGCCTGCCCTGCTGCGTGCCCGCGCGCCTGTCGCCCATCTCTGTGCTCTTCTTTGACAACAGCGACAATGTGGTACTGCGGCACTACGAGGACATGGTGGTGGATGAGTGTGGCTGTCGCTGATGGAGCCAGACAGGGAGGGGCCCAACAATAAACACTTCGTGGTCCGCTTCCCTGTCTCCAGTCTGGTCACCTGGGGGTGGGAAAGGAAGCAGCCACATCCATCACCACCCACTGCCAGGGCATGGGGCAGTGTCCCACGGTGATGCCACCAGCTCTCCCAGAGCTGGGTACCTAGAACCCCATCTCTAGGCAGCCTGACATCTAACGTGCCCAAGAACCTGGGAGCTGCCCACTGCACCGAGGTCACCCCCAGACCCTGCTGTGCACATCAGGCCATCCTCAGCTTTGCCCTTCAGGTGACCCCAAGGCTCCCAACCAGCCAGGCCCCCAGACCAAGTGCTCTGCCATCTCCCTGCAGTTTATCTGCCCCGGTGCGAACACAAGAGCTGTTAATTAAGAATTTATTGGTGACAATAGAGCTTAAAACAAATTGACCAGAAATCAAAAGTTACATTGCCTTGGTACAGATGCTCCTCGATTTGGAAAACTCAGAATAACTGCTGCTATGAAGGTGGAGAACAAAGCAAACAGCACAAAGCAGAGGCAAGGCATTCCAAGGAACAGAACAGGGCGGGTGGGTGGGCGCAGGTGTTGCCCACGGGGTGTGTTGCACAAGGGGTCATAGCGGAAACCTACCCAAACTCTATGCCTCTATGTGGCCTATCAAAAGAAGGGGGAAAACCGAAAGCCCTACAGCAATGGTAATAAATAAGAGGCCTTGCCAGAAGGAAGGTGGCCGTGTGACCCCGCCCCCCAAGTACAAGCTGGAATCTGGAGGCTTTGAGATCAGGGCCAGTGTTTTAGCCTCACACGGACGGGCGGGGGGGGGGGGCAGGGGGAGTCAGGGTCACCAGGGTCTGGGGTAGGCAGGGGATGGTCCCCAAATAGGTGGTTGCCAGGGAGACAGTACTACCCCACCATGGCGCGCAAGGAGCTGGGGGTGGCTCTCCCAGCTACGATACCTTGAGTTGTGGCCCAGACCCAACCAAGACAGAAGCCCCCCCCGACTAGCTGATGTGACAGTGGTCCAAGCCCCTTCAGCACAGAACCAACCTATTTCTGAAACGTACTCCTTTTCCCAAAAAAAGCAGAAATCACCCCACCCCATCACACCTGTGCCCACAGGTAGAGGGGCTCCCAACTTGGAGGGTGGGGTAGAGAACAAGGTGAGTGGGGCACTTGGCGTGTCTAACCAGCCACAGGGACCGTGGGTGCCTCCCTGGGGATGGGTCCTCTTGGCTGCTGTCTTCCATCAAATCCTCAGGAAGGACCCTAGGGAAGAAGCCACTGGCCAGAGAATATCCACCTCCCCACCCTCTGGCCTCACAGCCAGTCCTGCCCAAGGCCCTCCCAGGGTGGGTGGGGCAAGAGTCCGCCACGTGTGGGAAGCACTTTGCTTCTCAGAGTCCAGCGGAGACTGGGGCTGCCTGGCCCGGGACGAGACGGTGCTCTCTCACCGCCCTGACGTGCAGGGAGAAGCCGCTGGAAGCTAAAACTGAAAACAAAAATCCTCCTCTCGATCCCGTCACAGGTGTTGATCCTAATCTTGAGATGTGTTGGCTTGTTTAAACTTCGTTTCTGGAAGCTTCTTGCATCTTCCAGGTCCACCACTAAGATTTGAGAGACAAACTCAGGAAAGTATATTTTTCAGTACTCCTTTGAAAGAATCTTTAAAAAACAAACAGAAAAACCCAAAACACCGTGTTTTCTTTAAATGAAACCCTCTTAGAACACAGGCAGCGTGGCCAGGGCAGTTTCAGAGCTGGCGTGGACAGAACCCACACCTCCACGGGGCTCTCCCGACACGGCCGCCCCAGCAAGGAGCCTGCTCGGCACAGAAATGCGAAGTTTTTCCTGCTAAAACGTAGTCCCCTTTCAATAAAAGAGAAACAGAAAGAAAAGAACAGAGGAAAGGGCTACTCTGAGATGAGGGTCTTCCTCCCTCCGCCCTGGTCGCAGACCCAGGTGTGGACGCGGCGAGCGCTGGGCCTCCTTGGCGAGCGGGGCTGGCAGGGCTCGCTGGCGGGCGGTCCTCCGTGGCCGCCCGCCTCCCGCTCTCCCTTCTCCTTCTCCTCGCCGCCGCGGGCCAGCAGTGGGCGCTCGCTCTGTCTCGGGCTCCTCTCTCCCTCGGGTGCTCCTCTCCCTCTCCTGTTGCTCACAGTGGTGCTTCAGTTTTAGCAGTGGAAAACAGGTATCCATTTATTTTTATTTTTTATTACCCAGAATAAGATGCTGATGGACTAAGCCACATAGCTTAGCTCTTCTGCCGCCACCTGTGGGGAGCGAGGAAGGCAAGGGGCCATCAGAGAAGGCAGAGCCCTGTGTAGCTGGGCAGCCCGAAGGTGCGGGGCTTCTCCCCCCACTCCACTTTGCACCCATGAAATGGAATCTCAGAAGCTGGGTGCCCAGACTAGTGACTCCCCACCCAAAGAGAAGGAAGCTGAGAGTTTAAGGGGCCCTCTGTGCCAGCAGCACCAGCACCCCACTTCTCCAGCACATGCACGGTTAAGGGCCCAGGCCTATGCTCGCCCAGCTCTGGTCACACCACACTCAGGGGAACCAAATGACAGGGCTTTCAAGGCACCGAGAAGGCCCTCCTGCAGAGGGCACTGCCCCGTGTACCTCCAGCCTGGACTCCCACACCCAGCCCTTCGTCACTGAGTTCTAGGACTCTCTCAGGAGAGGACTATGATGCAGGGAGGTGTGCGTGAAGCTCCCATCCCCCCACCGCCATGAGCAGATGCACAGGGAGCCAAAATGGCAGGTCAAAGGACAAGCTGGCCTCGTGGGGACTTGAGAGCCCTCCCACACATTTCCCAAATTTCCCATCAAGTCCAGATACTGGTAAAGATCTCTTGCAGGGATGAGCTTGCCTTCTAGTACTGGGACAGCCCTGTCACTCCGCCGTGCTGGTACGCCCGCTCCCCTTGGTACGTGGAGTCTTGTGACAGCGCCACATCAATCTGTGACTTAAACTCATCGCCAAGGTAACTGTCCTGAAAAACAAAGTTGGGGAAATAAGCATCTGAGTGGAGGATGTGCTAACATTCCTTCCAGCCTCAAGAACCTGCTCCACGTCCAGCCCCTCACAGGGCCCAGAGAAGAATCTGGAAAACCCGGTTCTGAACCCTAAACAGCAACTGGTTACCCCATCACAGAACACAGGTAACCCAAACCAGCTGCTTAAGACACCATTGGGGATGTAACGTTCCAGACCCCACAGCCCCCCCTGCTAAGGGGTATGATACGCAGAAGGCCATCCTTCTGAGGTGTGCTCAGGCCGCTGGGGGTGAGTGTGTGAGGTCTGCACTCTGAGGGGAGTGTAGAGGGCTCCCCCCAACTGTCCTGACATCTCTCCTGCTGGCTCACCTGGGACAGCTCGGGCTGTGAGAGGCCGGGCTGGCTCATCTGGGAGGGCTGGCTCATGGAGATGTAGCCCTGTGTCAGGGCACCCTGGGAGAAAGGCTGTGATGCCACATCCTGGCTGGCCTGGCTGTTGGGGAGATTCGTCTGGCTGGGTCCAGGGAGCCCAAAGCGGTTCTTCTGGCGCCCCCCACGACCAGTCTTGCCTTTTGGGGTACCCCGGCCTGAAAGACAGCAGTCCAGGGTTCCTTGAAGGAGGTCTGCACCTGACAGACCGGCCCAACTGTTCAAAGCCCAGATGTGAACAAACTCCAACACCAACGTGCTTTGTCCTCCGTGCTGCTGCCTGGCGCTCACCTGCGGCTGGCCCATTGGCTTGTCCAAAATACCCTGGTGGTGGCATGGGTGGCATGACCAGGTTGAAAGGGATGGGAATGTTCATGGCAGCCACGTGGCTGGGGCCTGCACTGATCATCCCGATCTGGTCGTGGGTCTGGAAGTACATGTTTGAGGGCCGGCCTGAAAGACAGAAGGTGGACAGCGGGCGTCACCTGACACATCCAAATGAGCTTATTGCAGGGCACCTGGGGGGCTCAGTCAGTTGGGTGTCCAACTTCGACTTCGGCTCAGGTCATGATCTCACAGCTCTAGCCTTGCGTCGGGCTCTGTGCTGACAGCTCGAGCCTGGAGCCTGTTTCAGATTCTGTGTCTCCCTCTCTCTCTGCCCCTCCCCAACTCACAGTCTGTCTGTCTCTCTCAAAAATAAACAAACATAAAAACACTTTTTTTTGTTTTTTCAAATGAGCCTATTGCTTGGTCCCCAAATGGCAGTCAGAATGGTCGGGATGTCCATCTCATCCTGTCACTGCTCTGCCACAGTGTCCCTTCATGCAGCCCTGTAACAAGGCCACCTGACACAGAATCTCACAACCCCCACTCTCAGCAGCCTCCCTGGGGCTGGCTTCTGGCAACAATCCTTTCTCCCATGGGATCTGGAGAATCAATGGCCTACAAGCATCCAAAAGATTGAAACTACATTGCATTTCCAACTGGGGGGAGAAAAAGAGGAGTCCTGTGAAGGGCCCATTTTTTATTCATATTACACTCACCCGTCTCCACCACTACCACCAAAAACAAGAAAACACCTGAGCTGACAGACTAGTGGATCCTACTAAAGGCAAAGGCCCCCAAGTGCCCCCAAGGCTAGGGATGTCCCAATCTGCACAGAGCTACCCTAGGGGCTGGGAAGCCAAAGTGAGCGTAGGCCTGAGAATGTGATCTTCTGGTCTGTCCCCAAGGGATGAGAGCCTTAGATGGGCCCACAGTGAGCTCAAGGATGAGGGAGCCCTGAGCACCCTCAACTACACGGCAACTCACTGGATGTGCCGATGAGATTTGTCACTTGAGCCCAGCAACCAGAGTACCAGGCAAGCAAGGAAACTTCGCCCACTTCACACATGACGAGCTGCTGGAGCACACCTGGCCCCAGGATGGCCAGTGAGCAGGAGGGGACAAGGCTCAATGTAAAATGCAGGCATGTGCCCCAAGCACCTGGGGGAGGGGGGCTGTCACCTTCTGTAGAGACGGGGGCAGGGAAGGTTCTCAGGAAGCAAGGACCTGTGTGGGGGTGAATGGGAACCATCCAGACACTGGCTCTGGCAAGAGGTGGTACTCCATGCGGCCAGCGTTAAAGCTCAGCCTTAGGACAGAGAGACCCCACACAGGAGAGCAGTCTGAGAGAGCAAGCGGAAACTTGGGGAAGGCAGTGAAACTAGAACCAAGACAGTGGGGGGCCTAGACGGGGCTGTAGGCGTGCGCCTCCCACTGAGAAGGTGAGCAAATGGCGGGTGGGTGGGAAGCGCCATGGCCTGCGTCACAGGAGCAAACGGGCAGAGCTGCACTATTTGCCTGAAGACCTCTACAAGGCAGAGCTATGGTACTTAAAAAACATTTTGTATTTAGAAACTCACAAAGACCAATTCTTTTGATTTCAGACAAGGGAAAGCAAGAAGGAACTCTCTTCATCAGGCAGGTTTCTGTGGACTGAGGTTTGGGAGGTTACCCCAGGAGTGACCGGGCCAAAACGTGCAGGCGTGGGAAGGATCAACATCCCCAGGGCAGTGTGGTCCCCCCCACAGAGCAGACTCACCCTGGCTGCTCCGATCATAGACTGATCCTGGGATAATGGCCTCCCGAGCATCATACATGGCTGTTGTCATGAAGCGGGCTCCCTGCGAAGGGTTTAGATAGGTGAGGAATTTATCACCTTGACAAAAGGAAAAACTTTTTAAAGATGTGATGGCCTGGCCACCTTCCAGGCTATGCCTCGGCCAACCCTGAGGCTTGCTGGGCCTTGCCCGCCCCTCCTCCACAGACCTGGCCTTTGGTGCTGAGTGTTTGTCTCCAGACTTCACATTAAGCAGCATCGCCGCTTCTAAGTCCCCCACAGCACCCTGGCTTCCTAACTGCCTGTGTCCAACTCCTAGACGTCACCTATTACTGCATCCCTAAAGGCCATGTCCAAAAAGGCCTTAGAATGCTGGTGAGACCCGGGCCGGGGGAGCTCTGGGGCAACAGACCAGCAGGATCACTCCCGTACATACGCACATGCGTGTCCACCCTCGGCTCACACCTGCCATCACCCATTGCCATGTGCCAGGACACCAGCCCGGGGAGAAGGGGGTTCTTGGCACTGTCTTCCTCCACTCGTTTCTGGCTGCCTGCAGCCAGTACTCACCGGGTTGATGGTGTTGACCAGCTTCCTGGGCTTGCTGAACTGCATCAGGCTCTCCCGAAGGTTGTTCAGGGGCCCCTCCACCAGCACCTTCTGCTCCTTGTAGTAGTTCAGCAGGTGGTTCCAGAGCGGCTGCTTGGACAGGGCCTTAGGGTTGCCCACGATAATGACCCCATACCTGCAAGATGTGGGCCCAAGAATGCGGTGCTTAGGGCTCCGCACGGTGAGTGGAACACCAGGAAGAACAGTCTGAGGCGAGACTGAACAAACTCAAAATCCACATCCAAGGTGACAGGAGCTAAGCCCAGGCCGCCTCCTGGCATCCCACCCCCTACATCCCTCCCCAGACGCCTGGCCAGCCCATGACAGCGCCCACCATGGGTGCCGGGATGGACGGGTAGCGGCTGGTTATGGTGACCTGGCAACGGAACCCACCCTGCAAGCTGCCAACAGTGCACACTGGGTAGATCTGCAGGCGGTTTCTAAGGAGTCCAGATGTCAAAACACATCCACGAGCAGATGAACTCATAGATGAGTCTCTGTTTGCAGCCACTGTGAGTCCGCCCCCTGGGAAGTTACTGGCAGTCCCAGGAGGCTCTGTGGCCTCGGGAACCCTGACAGGCCAGAGCATGGAACTCAATGCCCAAACCGGGGCCTGGCTTCTGGTGGATGCTCACCCTCACCCAGCCGTGTCAAGACCCCTAAGTTGAACCTGGACCCCCAATGTTGGCCACCAAACAAGAGAGCACCTTAGAAAGGGGGGGGGGGGGGATAGACAAAAACCAAGATGCCCCGACAGGGGAAGGAAGCAAAGTGCGAGGCGAGCCTGACTTCTGGCTGGTATGAGGGCAGCTGTGGTCTGGTTTTACTCAAGGGCGACACAAGGGGCCACCTTATCCTCTGGGTGCCCTCTGCTATCATCGTTTCAAAAAAGTTATGTTCTAGGACCAAAAAGGTAGACACGACCAAGAGATCACAATCATGGATTATATGTCTCTGCAGGGACACAACCAAAGCTACTGGGTTTTGATCTTAGGTCAAAAGGGCCTAGATAAATGTCCCACAAAACTGAGGCCACAGAAACCCAACAGGACAAGAAACAAAGTGTCCCACGGGGAGGTGTTCTTTCTAAATTGCTGTTTGAGAGCGCTCTGACTTTGGGCTGGTGAAGTTCCACCCGACCCTGAATGGCAACCCGAGGTTCAGCTGCGACGCGAGGACTAATAATAGGAAAAGGAGAACCAGGCAAGGAGCAGCTCTCAGGTGGACTCTCCCAGCTGCACACTCCAAGGGAAAAGTCCCTCTGAAGAACTCCCGTGGCAGCAACGAGGCGCCGGCCACTGGCAAGGTCCAAGGGGACTTAGTCCTCCATACCTTGCTCTGGTCAAGGCCACATTAAGCCGCCTGGGGTCGTTTAAAAACCCAATGCCTTGGTGCTCATTGGCTCGCACACAGGAAAGGATGATGAAGTCCTTCTCTCGCCCCTGGAATGCGTCCACACTGGCAATCTCCACCTCCTACAAGAAACGCATGGTCACAGCCAGCTGGCTGCCTTCAAGGACCCTCACTGTGTGAGCTGTGTTGAGACACACCGTCCCATCCCACCAACGAGCCTGGGACCCAAGGCCTGTAGAGCCCCTGGAGCAAGGAGGGAGCCCCTTTGGCTGGGCCTGCTCCCATTGGGCCTTTCCGGTCCCCAGCCCCACTCTTTTGGCCCTCCTGTGCTTTGGTTGTCTTTTTAACCTTGGCAATTTGTTTCCCAATAATAAAAGCATACACACCTATCACAAAAAACCTTAGACTGTATCCAAGTTAACAAAACAGAGACTGCCTGTCTTACTCTGCATTTTAGTTCATTTCCACACAGATAAGTACTTACGTTGTCTTGCATTCTGGAGGTTTTATCCAGGCGCTGACACAACAGTGAACAGCGTTTTCACAACTACGTAAGATCCGCTGTAAGGCTAACACTTAACTATGGTACACTGTTCAACTTAGAATTATTTTAAGTTTTGCTCTAAAAACTATCCTGAGAATAACCTGAGGGAACATGTGCCCTCACAAAACTGTGCCAGTTCACTCTCAGGCCAGGCGATCAGATCAAGGTCAGCGCCTATGGGGGAGACCCAGCAGACCCAAGCGGGTGCGCACCTGGTAAAGCTTGGTGTGCAGGGAGCCGCTGAACTGCATGTACTGCACCAGGTAGGAGCGCTGGCCCTCGTAAGGTGTGATGATGCCGATCTGGTCAGGCTTGGCACCCGCCTTTAGCAGCTTTGTGGTGATCTTCTCCACATTTGCAGCTTCCGTCCTACGAAAATTAGCCTTTCAGTTCCTGGATTATACCTGTGGGCTCCTGAGGCTGAGGCTGGATGGAGGCTGTGGGAGGTACTGGGACAAGCCCCACCTCCAGGCCGGCCCTGTGAAGGCCCTGCCCAGTGCACCCACAGCTGGGCTTCTCATCATTTACCAAGAGAGTCACAAGCGGAGAGAAAAGGCTCACACATGGGCTTAGAAATATCTGCTCAATAGGAACGCCTGGGTGGCTCAGTCAAGTTATGTGTCCCAACTCTGGATTTCCACCCAGGTCATGATTTCCTAGTTCGTGGGATCAAGCCCCTCGTAGGGCTCTGCACTGTAAGTGCCTGGGATTCTTTCTCTCCTTCTCTCTGTCTCTGCCCCTCCCCTGCTCGCGCACTCTCTCTCTCAAATAAATAAACATTAAAAAATTAATAAAATTATACAATTCTTTACAAGAAAGAAAGAAAGGGGTGCCTGGGTGGCTCGGTTGGTTGAGCGTCCAACTTTGGCTCAAGTCATGATCTCGCGGTTCGTGGGTTTGAGCCCCGCATCGGACGCTATGCTGCCAGCTCAGAGCCTGGAGCCTGCTTCAGACACTGTGTCTCCTTCTCTCATTGCCCCTCCCCTGCTCTCTCTCTCAAAAATAAGCATTTTTAAAAAGTTTAAATAAATAATGAAAGAAGAAAGAAAGAACTCCTCAGTAGAAAAATACATACTAAAAGTGCAATACGGAAATAAGATGTTGGTGTAGGTGTCCAAACAGAATGGGGACAAGGAGGACAAGGGTAGGTTTGAGGACTGTGTTAAAAAATGAACACATTAGCAGTGGTTAGTGGCCACTTGCCAAGCTATCAATGAAGCTTGCAAACGCCATGGTTGAGTCTGCTTACCTGTTCAGATAGGAGGTGCCTGAACTGGCGATCTCCTCTTGGCCCTGGGTCACGTAGAAGAACATCGGCTTATCAGGTTGGGGCCACTGGAAGTCAAACCCCTTCTTCACTCGATCCGCTGTCACCAGGGAGGGAAAAGAGGCAACACTTCACATGTGAGAAACAAGCCACAGCCAATATGGACTGAGCACAGATGGAGCAATGCAGAGACCGTGACATCGCAGTGACAAGCCCATGACGGAGCAGGAAGCAGCAGGAGCCCCTGGTCTATGGGACCCTGGGGAGGGCACCAGAGCAGGTCCACTGCCCCAAAACACCCAGGATGCAGAAGCCGTGCCTACCAACACCCAGCTGCCGGATGCACAAAACCGGCTTACCCACTGATCAGATCTCACTGGCTGGTGCTTTCTGTGGCCTGTTTAAGAAACCTCTGCCTACCTGAGTCACAAAAATATTGTTTTGTTCTAGAAGCTTCATTGCAGTGCCTTAAATGATTCAAACTCCGATAACGGGCCTTTGTGGATGACACTGTCGAGCCCACCTCATCCTGTCACAGACCAAGGCCCATCACAAGATGGGTGAGTCTGCCTCCGGTCTTTTATCTTGGGCACTGTGTCCCCAGTATCCTGGCCAACTGCAGTTTTATAGTGATTCGTGACATCTGATAGTGTTAAGCCACCGTCTTCGTTGTGATCTTCATGTTCACCTTGGCCACTCTGGGTCCTATACGTTTCCTTTTAATTTTAAGAATTGGCTCATCCATTCACACACCCCAGCCATCCCTTTGGGAACTTTGGAGCTGCATCTAATCAACAGATCAGCATGAGAAAAATGGTATTTTTGCATCCAAGCAGCCTAACATCAATGACCGCCCTTTGTGTCAAGCTGAGAGAGACCACACCCATTTTTACCATTCTAGCAAGGGCAGGAGTCAACTGGCTAGCTTGGCGATGCATTAGCCCAGGGGCTGCTGGTAAACGGTTAACCACTGGGGGTGGGGAAGCAGGGGCTGTTCTGTAGCGCCTGCCAATTGTAGTGCAGATGCTCCTGCCACAGCTGATGTCAGGCTACCCCAGGAATGGGTCTGGGCAGGAGCCAGCACCTCAGGGCTCAAGGGGGCTCCTGGGAGCTGGTCGGTTATGTTTTGGGTTCAGATGCTAATTATACAAGTGTGTTCACTCAGTGGAAACTCACTAAGCTAGACACTTAGGATTTGGGCACTTCTTTACACTTCAATGAAGAATTTAAAAACATGTATTTACTGGGTGCTGACTATGTGCCGGGCATGGAGGATAGAGCAGGGAACCACCACTCCCACTCCCTACCCCAGAACCGATGCCATGGAGGGAGGCAGAGCAGGGCTGGCAAGGGTCTGAATCAGAGCTAGGTGATGGCTTTCCCAGCTACTGTCAAATTGCAAACACGCTCCATGTGGCCCTGGCCTTTCCGAGCCCCACCACCCAATGGACCAGTGAGGTTCTACGTGTCACAGTAATGGTAATAATAACGGCGCCATCGACTCCCAGGACCGTACTGTGCAGTGGCTGTACGGTCCTGGTCAGGCATGTGCTTCCAGCCTCCATCTCACCCACACAGCAGGCCAGACAAGGCCGACATGGCAGGCTGCTGGCATTAACCAGACATTAAGAACGCCAGTCTCAGGACTCATGTGCACTCTCAAAGGGTGAGGAATGCAAACAGCTCCCATTTCCATGGGTTATATCTACTAACATTTACTGTATTTTGAAACCTAGAAATATAAAATATTCAAAAATTCCTTTAAAAAAACATTTATAAAAATATTTTTAATGAAAAGTAGTATTTCCCACCAATATATAGATTTATCAAGGTTTTGCAACTTAGTTCACAATTTGGCTGACTCTGCTTCTGTACTCAGTCTCCTGTGAGCCCTGGCAGTAGGGCGATCGGGCCTCACAGATGCACGCAGCTGGAAAAGGGAAGAGTATCTTAGGACTTTCTCCACAACTGTGGAGTTCTGCACACCGAAGTTGGGACAGAAGGTCACCCTGCAGAATGGTAACGAGAGCCTTTCTCTTCTGTCCTGCCCTCGGGATAGCCTTTGACTTTGTAACACCCCTGCTGGCTGTCAGAATGGAAGTACTTGCTCACCAAGTCAAGCAGAGCTCCCAAAGATTTACAGTCTTCACAAACATTTGTCACCATCACAGATCTCATCGGAAAAGCCACTCAGTATTGAGAAGACTTGGTCAGCTCAGGGTAGGGACCTGAGTTTTCCAAAATTCTGATTTTCATTTGAATTCTCAGGTTTTATCAGTGGGGGTAATATTGTCAATTGTTTTCCTTGAAGCCACAGGCTGGCTCCTGCACTCACAGCACGGTAAAAGGGCACATGATGCCTCAGTGTTACTATGAGAGTAGTTCTGACTTCAGTACCGTGAGCCCCTGGGGCCTGGGGTTTGAGAACCTCAACAGGGTTAAGGAGTTGAGAGGACGTCGGCTCTGCCATCTCCTATTTTGCCTGCTGTGTAACAAGCCCCCGGGTGTGAACTCTCAGGTAGTGACTCTGCATTTTACAAGACATAAACTCCCCCTTGCCCACACCCCAAGGACATCCCACACTTCAGAGTGGCTGACATTCTATCCCTCTGACCACTGTGCCTCTCTGAGGTGCCCCCACACAGAAATGATCCCCACATACGGCCAGTGAGGCAGTGACAACAGATTTCATCGCCCCAGGCCGCATTCCCTCCAGGCCCCCACTGTGAGCTGAGCACTACCTGCGGTGACGCCGTTCTGAAGAGAACCCTCGTAGAAGATGTTGGACGGGAAGGCGCTGAGCGCAGGGTGCATCCGATACTGGACCTGGAGGCGGATGGGACGGATGCCCAGCACTACCAGTCGCTCGAAGAGCGACTGGGACAGTCCAGCCTTGGCGGCCTTCTTGCACATCACCACGGGGCCCAGCTGGCAGTGGTCGCCCACAAGGATGAGCTGTGGCGAGAAGCCCACACAGGTGAGGAGCTCAAGTATGAAACTACCTAGACGCCCACTCACGGGGGGCACTAAGGGGTCCTGGGGCTAGGTAACCACCCAGCCATGCGAATTCAAGCAGTAACATTTAACCAGGTACCAGAAAACCACCCACCACATACAGGTGTCCTGGCAGGTACCAGAAAACCACCCACCACATACAGGTGTCCTGGCTTTCCCAAGAACGTTCATGTTATGCCACCTCTCTTTTACAAGAGACTACGTTAGTATGGTAATGGCTTTTTTGGTCAAAGCAAAACTCCTCTTCCAATTTCTTTTGGCTGTGAAACTAACACAGGCCTTCTGTAAAAGCAAAGTGGTGTAATGCAAACTTTTGGAAAGCTGGGATGTTCTTCACTTTATCCCATTTTAGCTTATGAGAGGCTCCAAGGAAATTCTCTACTTCTGGATGGCAGAGGAGACCTATATGTGAGATACAGAGACTTGTACTAGGGACCCAGAGAGCTCCCTGTGTCACCCATCTCTCCAAGAACCCCTCAGCGGACCCACTATTCATCCCTGTGCTCTGCCGGGACATCGCACGGCATTACAGAACATTATCAAAACCAAACGTCCAGCACTGACAATAACACAGAACTGAACAAGAGAACACCCATTGGTTTCCAAACTTGACTAGAGTGAACATGACATGGCCCACCTGCTTGGCACCAAGAACCACAGGGACCATGCACTCTGGTTCAGTGGCCTGGGTGCTTTCGTCAATTAGGATGGAGCGGAACTGCATCTTGGCGAGCCTTGGGTCCCCTGCACCCACACATGTGCAGCAAATGACATCTGCATTCTGGAAACAAGAGAAGGCAACGCATCAGGGCTCCTGCATGGTCAATATTACCAGGCTCCAAAGGGCAGGCGGGACAGGACACAGACCACCCCACAACCCTGACACAGGCTGTCCCACCGAAAAAATCTCTACGTCTAGGCTGCAGGGACACGAACTTTTGAGATCCTAAATTGCTGTACTTCATCAGAAAACCCCTCAGCACAGAAATGGTTCTGTGCCTCAAGACAGCCTCTGAGAGGCAATGCTGAGCCAGAGAAACCTTGGTTTGTTATAAAAGAGCAGGTGAGTGTTCCAGTCAAGATGCACAACCACAGAGAAGGCAAAGATGGGAGATATGGAAGTTCTTTCTCAAAAGCAAAAAAGCAAAACAAAAACAAACAAACCGACCTAAAGTTGCCATCGTATGCCTAGCAAACTCAAATAGTTCCCATGGCCAAACCGAACATGACACCACCCAAAGGTAAGAGCTCACCATGAGCAGCTCCCGCTCAGCGGTACGCTTCAGGGCCCGGTACCGCTTCTCATCGGCAGAGGACAGCTCCCCAGTCTCGTCCTTCAGCTGCTGCAGCTTCTGTAGCTCCGGCATGCTGGAAGCACAGCGATACCTAAGTGGGCGCAGGGGGCAGGCGCTGCCAGGGCCCGCAGACGGGGAAGCACCACGCTCGAGGCAGGTGACTCAACACCCACCTATCCATGTTCCTGATCTGGTTGTGCAGGGCCAGGAATGACACAGGGGAGTCAATGGCCTCGCGGCTCTTGGCGCAGAGCCGCACGACTTTCAGCCCAGTCTGGTGGATCTTCTCAGTCAGCTGATCCACAGCTATGTTGCTCGGAGCACAGACGAGCACAGGCCTTCGACACAACACGAACAAACGTCTCAGGACTCACCCGGAAGAAACAGGAAATACTAACTGCCAGGACTGGTGTGCTGAATCACAGGCAGCAGAACCAGCTGGCAATCGAAGACTAATGCCAGGAGTGAACAAAGCTGAAGGAGCTAAAACCCATCTGGTCTGGAGCTTCCTGTTTCCACCTGGTTTCTACGCTTCTCACGTGCAGCAACGCTACTGAGTCCCGCATCCTCACCCTCCTGTCTGCACTGTAAAGACTTTCAAAGCCCCTCAAAGCGCATAGGCACAAAACTCAGGACCCACCACTGCCTTTACCAGAGCAGCAGGCTTGCTTATTGAGAGCCCATGAAGGTCAGATCTCATACAAATAATATAAAACACTGCACACCGGGTCATAGGGGCCCCCAGGCAGCCTGGCAGACAGGCTTCCCTCTTCCCACCTGGGGCCATGCTGAGCCCTACCCATTGCCCTGTCGAGCCAGGTGGTAGACGATGGTGGCAGAGGTCACAGTCTTCCCCGTGCCTGGTGGCCCCTGAATCAGGCTCAGTGGTCTCTGCAGCACAGTCTTCACGGCGTAAACCTTCGGATACAAGCAGCTGTTAGGCTGCAGCCACCCCTGGTGAGCGGGGGGGGGGGGACACCCACCCAGCAGGCTCTGCCGGCCAGGCCCTCTCCACCCCCTGACCCCCTGGAGAGGGTGAGAACCTGAGAGTGGTTGAGGTCTGGGAGCCCCTGGGCCGTGAAGCGTTTCGGCAGCTGGCACTTGATGATCACATCCTCCACCTCGTGGCCGAGCAGTTTGTGGTAGATGTAGCCGGACACGGAGGTCTCATCCACGGCAAACGTTTTCAAAGCACTCTGCATCCTGGAAGGAAAGCTCAGGGTCAGCGACACGCACAACCGAGACGGGGTCAAGTCTGCCCCTCTGAGATGAGGAGAATCATCCAGACGCTGAAGGCGGTGCCTGCGCCAACAGCAAGTGATGGACTGTAGAGCAGGTGACAGGTGTGTCCGCAGGGGGCAAGGTGGACGTACCTATCAAACGAGGTTGACTTCCATACGAAATCCACCTGGAAATTATGAGTCACCTCCACAGGGGCGCCCACACTGCTCCGAAGCTCAATGGCGATCTCATCGCCATAATCTGTGCCACTGAGTTAAGTTTCATCTTTGTCAAAAGCTGGGTTTGCCTTTCTGGGACTTCATTAGGCTACTGAGGAGAGACCCCCTCCCTCCTCTGCACCCGACACAGAAAAAGCCAGCCTGCCCTAGGCGCTCACTGACAGACACGCCACTGGTCTGGGCTCACTACGGAGCACTGGGGCACACCCTGGCCAGGCTTCTGACTGAACTGTCACAGAGCCCTGGGGCGCAGAGCTGGGAGTACCCTGGCCTCAGGCAAAGCAGCTCTTTGATCAGTTTGAAACAGACCGCAAGCCCTCAGTACAACTGAAGAAAGGGCTGGCGGCAAACATCCCTCAAAGGGGCACCTCCAGCCACGGCCACCCATGACGCCCTTTCTTCCATCTGTAGCGACCCACATGTGGGCCTCCTGCGCTCAGGACGAGCTCGCCTTTCTTTACTCAAAGGATACTATCAGGGACCTTGATGACGTGGCCGATCCCTTTCCACAGGGGTGCCAGATCCCCTTTATATCTCAGGCATATCTCATCTCCCTGCATGAGCCGCATGTCTTCCAGAAAAAAGACAAGAAAGTTAGCGTTTTCAACATGTGCCGAGACTTCCACCATGAAGAGTTTAAACAAATTAAGGGACACTTTACAAGGGTGAAACTAGGAATTTTATGCTACTTATGGTCACAAATATTTTAAAACTTAAAATCACCTCTTAACCAAATTATGACTAAATCCTCATTACCAGAGTCAGTCTTGGGCAAAGTGAAGTAGGCGATTCTCTTCTTGTTAAGGCCCAGGTCCCACCTGACCGTGATGTTATCTTGAGTCTGAGCACATGAAAAATAAGAGCCCTGTTAGCCTGCGACACAGACACGGGTCTGGACTCCTCGTGTCTGGGTTTGCACAGGTGTGTGCCCTCTGGCGACCTTACGAGCCATGACGTCAGGGTACAGTGAGCAGTACCCAACAGCCTGAAACACCAACAAGGGCACATCCAGGAGAGAAGCCCCCAGGACCCACTTGAGATGACCAGGAGACCCCCACACGAGGTCTGCTCTTGGAGGCGGCTTCTCTGTGAGCTGCAGAGGGAGAAGGAAGCCGAAGGCTGATCCTCGGAGCTCCCGCTTCCTATACATGTTCTCCGTGGGACTGGTGCAAGGAGTGCCCTCAGTGTGCCAGGCTCCTCGAGTCCGACTCTTGTAGCTGTAGGCAAAGGCCGTGAACCCGACTGCGAGGGACTTTTGTTGGATTTTAAATCAGAAAACACTCAGGCCGGTGTTTAGCTCAGAGTGGCCGGGCGTCTGCCCAAGGGTCACGCCCTCGCCTGCCCTCAATCCACCGTTCGGTCTCTCCAGGCACTGTGCCTCAGCCCGCGCCAGCATCCGCAGTTGGCAGAGGAAACCGCCCTCCCCAGACCTTAGGAGAGACGCTGTGTTAAAACGACCGAAACCCTCCTGCACACACCACATCACCTGGGACTCTTTCAGTTTCTTATCGTAGTCGGCCTCCAGCTTGACCAGAGGGCCGAATATGTTCTGGTACTGGTAGGCGTCCTCGTACCGCAAGAGGACGTGCTGCGGCTCCTCGTCCACACCGGGCTTCTCCAGATCCTCCAAGGTGGCAGAAGGGTTCTCCTACGACACAAGCACCACACCACATTCTTGCCCATTTTCACCGACACACGAAAGGAACTACACACAAGCTCACTAGGCACCAGAAGAACAGAGCATATCCATCACCTCTGAGAATGAGTCGATGTTGGCCTGACATACAGAAGGGCGCCAGCCGTCAGCGGTGTCCACCCCGCAAGGAGAGCCCTCGTATGAGGAAGCGTACGCGGCACAGGGAGGCAGACACTGGCCTGAGTCTTTGCTCAAACTTTAGCCGTTGCTCTAACCCTACTCTGCCCAGGGCTACACCAACAGGGCGAACACGGGTGATGACACCCCAGGTACACAGCCTGACACACCCACACCATCCCATGGCTGCATTCTCCAACAAATGCCTAGCTCCTGAACTGGGAGCGAGAAGACTTCTTTTGGGCTGCCAGAAAGACCACTAGTTCTCCGGCCGTGTAAACAAAAGGGGAGCCCCTCCCCTATTTCTTCCTCACCCTGTGCTGCACCGATAGGGGTGACACACTCTTCCCTGGCAGAGACAGAACAGTATGTGGGCTGTGGGGATATAAACAGGAAAGGTGAAATAAATCTGGCAATGTGAAAATTGAAGGAGAAAGGTACCTTGCTAGATAGATGCTGCAGAAATATTCTGACTCACACTCAAAGTTAAAAATAAGTTCACGTTTAAGATTTCGAATTAGGGGCGCCTAGGTGGCTCAGTCGGTTAAGTATCTGACTTCAGCTCAGGTCATGATCTCATGGTTCATGAGTTTGAGCCCCCCATCGGGCTCTGTGCTGTCAGTGCAGAGCCTGCTTCGGATCATCCGTCTCCTGTCTCCCTCTCTCCTCTGCCCCTCCCTCCCCTCATAAAAAAAATATATAGATACATATATTAAAAAAATTTTTCGATTATATAGGGGTGCCTGGGTGGCTCGGTCGGTCGGTTGAGTGTCTGACTTTGCCTCAGGTCATGATCTCAACGTTTGTGGCTTGGAGCCTCGAGTCGGGCTCTGTGCTGGCAGAGAAGCTGGCAGAAGAGGAGGCCTGGAGACTGCTTCGGAGTCTGTCTCCCTCTCTCTCTACCCCTCCCCCACTTATGCTCTGCCTCTGTGTGTCTCTCTCTCAAAAATAAACAAACATTTAAAAAAAAAAAAAAGATTTCAGGGGCGCCTGGGTGGCTCAGTCGGTTAAGCATCTGACTTCAGTTCAGGTCATGATCTCACAGTTCACGAGTTCGAGCTCCACGTCAGGCTCTGTGCTGACAGTTCAGAGCCTAGAGCCTGCTTTGGATTCTGTGTCTCCCTCTCTCTCTCTCTCTGCCCCTCCCCCACTCAAACTCTCTCTCTCTCTCTCTCTCTCTCTGCCCCTCCCCCACTCAAACTCTCTCTCTCTCTCTCTCTCTGCCCCTCCCCCACTCAAACTCTCTCTCTCTCTCTCTCTCTCTCTCTCAATAATGAATGTTAAAAAAAATTTTTTTTTTAATTTCAGATTATATAGGCACCTAATTAAAATTTCTAGCCCCGTTACTGAAATTCTATCCTACAAGCTGCCAGAAGCAGAGATGGGCTTCCCTGGGGAACAAGATCTGTTGGGCGGGGCAGGCACCCCACCACCCAACCTGGAAGCCCCTCCCCCTCACATCACCAGCTGCCAGAGGCCCTCTGACCTTTGTGACCTGGACCCTTTCCCTCTGAACATTCACCCCTGGCCTGGTGTCACCCTGGCTCAGACACATCACAGGCCCAAAGCGGTTTTACGGCCCAGGCTCCTCCCAACAGGTCCACCCATAGCTAGTTCTGGTCCTCCTCCTTCCCACCACCCACCCTCACCCTCTCCCACCCTCTCTCCCTCGGCAACAAGACAAAAATTCCAACAACCGGAGCTGTCCTTCCCCACAGGCCTGGCAGGAGGTGCCCATGGGCTTCTAGCAAGGGGCCACTCAAGTACAGACGGCAAGGGGCCACTCAAGTACAGACGGCAGTCTCTCCTGAGCTCCTTCCAGAATCTCCTGTTTTGAACATGCTCCCAGAAGCTCCCCCTGGACCAGAACTGAGCTGAGGCAGATTTGCATTCTCAGCAGGCCCTTACCTTCCAGAGCTCCTCCAACTTGTTGATCTGCTGAGCGGTGATCTGCCGAGCCCGCAGCTGCTCCTGCTCAGAAGGGATCTTGACCAGCCAAGAGAGGAAGCAGCGGTCCTGGATCAGGGGCTGCCACTGGGAGCTGTCCCAGTTGATGTCCTTGAGGCTGCTTTGACTGGCGCAGGGCTGCCTACAGAAACACCAAGGGCAGGGAGAGCCCAGGTGAGGATGACCTCTGTCCCCAAGGCTTACCTTTCACCACAAAATGATGTTCCCTACATTTTATTATGTGATCACATTACCTTTAAATTGTAATACATTGCCTCTCCCCATGCACTTGAGCTCTGAACTCTTAGAACACTGTTTTTACAGAAGTGTTTTCATGACTTAACCAGAACACACCCCAGAAGAGTTCCTCAACACTCTCAGTTCTGACTAGGCCCCCCCATGTGCTCACCTCTCCCAAGGGCAGAATAGGGCCCGAACGCCTGTCCCCTCACCCCTCGGAATCAGAGCCCCGCCCTCACCTGCACAGCAGCACCACCACGGAGTCCGCTTTGGCAGGGATGAAGCCGAGGAGGAAGACATTGCGGCAGCCACAGTTGTAACACTCCAGAACTGTCTCCCCCAGGGGCCCATCCTTGTGCAGAGTCACCTCTTTGCATTTTGCCCTCACAAGGTGATTTACAATGTGGCTGAAACCAGGAAATGATAAATAGTTAACACCCAAAGTTTGGCTTTTCACCACTTCCAATTTTCAAGCCCCCCGTTAAAAGTTCCGGTACCGTTCACAGTCCATTAGCAGGGGCGGTCACACCTCATCCATCTGGCATCCCAGGGGACCAGCCCGCCCCTGAACTGGCTCCCCACTGAGCGTAAAAATCAATCCGACTTGAACAGCCTTTAAGGAAAACTTTCCTCATAAGTGTCACATAGTTCCTGCTTTCTGAAATCCTACATATGGGGCCTGACTGAATACATCACTGAGGCCAAGACTGCTGTCACGGAGAAGCAAGAGGTTTGCCCCTTCCACCACTCTTCTGTTTGTTGAGGCTTCTCGGCGTAGCTTCTTCTGGCCCCTGTGCCTGCTTCCAGCAGCAACAGCCCTCCTAATTTGCTGCAGGCCAGGAAACTTGATAACAAAACGTATTAGAAACTTGAGGACAGTAAAAAAAAAACAAAACAAAACATGGAGCAGCAGGGCCCAGGGCTACTCTCAGGAAGTACAGGGCTCTTTCACACGGCCTTCTCACTTCCAGGACAGAGCTCACCTACAACGGGGGCTTGCAAGCTCTGCCTCGGGCTCTCCCGGCTACCTGCCCATCTGTCAGGCCTGCCTTGCTGCTGCCACCCTCCCTTCACCCCCTTCACCTCGGTGAAACCCCTTCTGTTCCAAGCTTCAGCTGACATCCTAACCCTCTCTGGACCCATGAAGCCAGTCAGATTATCTAGCCAACCGTCACCGCTCTCAGCACCCACTTTTCTGAGGCTGTCACACACAACTGGACATTTTACCAGACTCTGATTTCCTCTGTCTTTTCTGCACCCACCTCACGCCACCTACCCTGGAAGCTCCCCTGAAGGCAGTGGCTGCCCCATTATCTTTATAATCTGGCCTCACGCAAACATGCAGTGCTGGCTGACGAGTCTGTTTTCTCTTAGAGGCTTTTCACTCACTTCCCTGATCTTGGCTCTGCTGAATGGAAGCTGGGGTTGCCAGCTAAGTTTTATTTAATTGCTTTTCCTGAAGGAGAGGAACTAATGCAATCATAGCAATGGTGAAGTTACCCAGAACATTCTGAAAACGGGGCATGATACTGGTTACCCTAAAGATCCTTTTACTTTCAAATCTTTAAAATTAAATACCATGGGGTGCCTGGGTGGCTCAGTTGCTTAAGCATCTGACTCTTGATTCAGCTCAGGTTATGACCTCAAGGTTTGTGAGATCGAGCCCTGCACTGGGCTCTGTGTTGACAGCGTGGAGCCTGCTTGGTGTTCTTTCTCTCTCTCTCTCTCTCTCTCTCTCTCTCTCTCTCTCCCTCCCTCCCTCCTCTCCTCTCCTCAAGCACTCGCTCTCTCTCAAAATAAATAAGTGAACATTTTAAAAAAATAAAATTAAGCATCAGCCCCGTTTCATGCCTCAGAACCTCACAGTTCGCACTGCTCACTCTAAGATGACAGGAGATCTGTCCACTGTGTCCTCAGGCAGCACAAGATGGTGAGGCCTGGCCTGCAGCTGACACAGGGAGAGTGGGGGCTCTGTGCAAATAAACCTGCCTATGGAGTTTTACCACTTTACGTCTCTAAAAGACAAATCCCCGAAGATGCTGCTTTCTTGCTGGAGACCTGGTGCCATTTCCCATGAGACTCTGCTTCTCTGTGACAGGGGAGTGAGCTGTCACACATCATGACAACTCTGGAGAAGCCACCAGGACTGGACCCTCACTGGTGGTGGGGGCCAAGGAGTCCCATCACTACTACTAGACAGACTGGACTCTCCCTGGGATCCAAGCCCCAGCACAAAACTGGTCTCACCCCAAACACAAAACAAGAGACCCAGTCACAGCTGCTGCTGATCAACAGCAGGAAGGGAAGCCCAGAGACGACGGTCAAGTGAACTTAATTTAATCCGATGATTCAGGATCTGGCCCGTATTAGCCTCAGGACTGCTCCGATGAGCTAAGGCCAGAGGGAGCCTTCTCAGGAAGCGGCTCCCATGGATGCCCATTACTGTCTTGGGAACATCCTCCCCAGGCACCCAGTAATGAAGATGAACGGGCGTGCCAGGAGCTCATCTTGCAGAAAAATATAAATAAAAACTGGGAACGAGAATTAAGCCAACCCTACTTGCATAATAAAAAGAACCACAGAGAATAAATCAAGGGTAAATACATTAAGGCATTCACACACCACCATCTGTTTCAAGTTAAACCAGTCACAGAGGAGGGAAAAAACCAGGTTTGTTAGCGTGATTTTATATTGTGCTTTTGCTTCAACATTTCCATAATTTACACACAAATCTGAGCACAGCACTGATTAAAGACACATGCGCGGTGTGATTATCTACCTGCCAGAAGTATTTCCACGTCCATTACAGAACCACTTCTTGCTGGTATTACAGTAAACCACGCAAGCAGGATCGTGTATTCCGCAGTAACTAAAAAAGTCAAAACATCAACAGTTAAAGCTGGAAGGTCTCTCTCTGGTTTTAATTTGGCAGGATGTAAAATTCTTTCCTCTTACAACATTTTTAAATTTTTCATTAAACACATACTCAAACCCAACGATCCCACTAACAAAATCCAATCAGTTAACTATGCAGAGGCTTCCTGACCCTGCAAATGCAGGGAAGGGGTTCTGGGTGCTGGGGAGCCGCCTCAGCGAGGCCCTAGATCAGAGCAAAGCCCCTTCCAGGTGAGGGGTGAGAGCTGTGGAAGGTGCCAGGTGAACCTAACAATGGAGGACTGACATCCCAAAGCAACCCCTTGTCACTCCCTTAGGCCTGAAGTTTCCGGAACTGTGACTTAGAAGAAGGGAAATCAGCTTCCCTGGCTCTGGGGACACAGAACAGCAAGCTGTAGCCACACCGCAGTCACAAGGCGCGCCACACCCGGCAGAGGGCGCCATGCTCCCGTGAACGCTCAGCTCAGACCCAGCTGCAGAGGGTCTCCGGGTGCAGGCTGTGCTTAAGCTTGCAAGGAGCCCCTCAGGAGAGCCCCCAGCCTCACTCTTCTGAAAATCAACACATCAAAAACAAAAACTGGCTCAACACAGAGTCCTCTGCATGTATGAAGCCAAGACTCAGTCTCAAACTGAATGTGTTTCAGCCAAGAACCTTCCCTGCAACACCTTACACCACGGGGGCAGCTGGGAGGGTGAGGGGTGTGCAAACTTTAACCACCTGCAGCTTTACGGGAACCACTTCACTGGTAAATGTGTAGGTAACAGGAACACTGACACAACACTAACACGTACATAAAAACAGTTGTAAATGAGAGTGGAAGAAAAGAGCCAAAATAAAGTTAAAAACAAAAAGCCAAAATAGTTTAAAAAAGAAAAAGTCTGTCCACAGAGCAGGGAAAGAGGTGGGCACAGACTTTGGAGGGGCAGTGTGCCTGGGAGGTGGGCAAGATTGAGCCGTGGCCCAGACCTAAAGTGGCCCTGACTGGCCAGGTGCCCTGAGCAAGATCATTTCACCTCTTCTGGTGTCAGTTTCCTTGCGGACATGTAACAAAGCAAGAAATAGTCCAAATGTAATGGATGGGTCCTGCTCTAGATGAGAATTCCAAATTTGGTCAATAAACACATCTACGCACTGATTATTCAACCCCAATTCTGGGAGAATTTTGCACACACCAGAGAAGCCAGGTATTTTAAAGTATCCCACAATCAATCATCTCTCTGTAAGAGAAATTTTAGTTGTTTGTTTATCCTCTAAACCTAAATGCTCACCGAATGGGAGTTCTTTTCAATGAGTGAGCAGGACAGGTACCAGGAACAACCCAAGGCCTCAGAAGGGGAATCTTTTCCCTGCCCTCTAGGTGAATTAGGGGTGTCAGAGCATGCTGACTGACCCCAGCCTCCTGCTCCTGACTGTGTATACACAGGTCTGAAGAACCTCCTTATTTTGTAACACCAAATGTCACAGTCCATGGTCTTAGATGGGCTTCTAAAGCCAGCAAACCCACTTGAAATGAAAAAGCTCTGGAAGGAGTCTGAGCCTCTGCCACTGGCACCCACCTGCAGGCATGTACAGGGAGATCCTTCGTGTAATAGGTATCCTCTTCATCTTCTTCGAAGTTCAACTCGGCCAACAGCTGGCTGGTCTTGGCCACGTTGTCATCCACAGCCCCATTCTGCAGAATGCCCTCCGGTCCCCCGACCTACAGCAGAACAGGACCATCACCACACAAGGCTGCAGCTTTCAGGCCTTAGCCCAGGCACATGACCGTCCCTCAAATGAGCAGCCATTGGTGACCTTCCCACAAGTGCTGGCCTGCTCTCCGCTTTGAGACAGTTCAGCTTCTTGTGACTGGACTTTTTCCACACTATTAAACCCACCTGGACAAAAACGGGGTGTTGGTGACCTAGGTCATCCACCCTGCCTCCTGCATATCCAGGTCCAACCCCATCTGGTCACAGACCCATGACCAAACCAGGATGCTGAGGAAAATGCTTCGTTCCTGTGACTGAGGGTCACAAGGAGCAGGATGACTTTTTACAAAGTTGTTGCAATCCCCTCTGGGGATACAGTAAAGGCTGTATCCACTGGAGATGTGGGAGAGCAGTTCTCTCATTGGTCCACATACTTCCTCCACGGCCCGTTTCCCTCTCCAGAGGGCAGCCTTCTTCATTATGAATTAGTAGTTCAATGTCAGGATGACCTTCCAAACTCAGGTTACAATCTTACTACATATATTACCTTTTATATGTTATAACAGCAAAAACATACCAAAAGGCAACTTTAACAATAACCCAAGAATTTCACAAGCACTTCTACTGAACTCACATTTCCATTCAGAGGCACATGGATTCAACCTGCCAGAGGTTAACGGGAACGGGCATTCCTAAAGCCACCCCCAGGAACCTCAGACAGCAGTGAACAGTCCTTGTCATCTCCCCATCCCCCCAACAGGAGGTAGGAGATGACACATCTCCCACACGAGGCTGGGTCAGGCAGCAGGAGTGTTGGAGCGGTGCTGAGGACAGGGAGGAATAAATGATGGAAGCCCCAGGGCAGGCACCAGGTTTCTCTGAGCTGTGAGACAGGATCAGACACTGGCCCCCCTCCCTCAAAAAGTCCCTGCCACTTAAGAGTCACACCATGTGGGGCCAGATCAGGCCAGTGCAGCTCAAGCCAGCAGTGCCCACGGGGCCCTTCCCTGTCCATTGCTCCAGCCACATCACCTGTAAGATTCTGAAGACATCAGTTCTCTTCGGGATGTGGAGCTGGGGTGTGTGTGGGTGTGCGCAGGCATGCGCACAGGGAGGAATCAGGGAGTGCTGCCCCCCAGGGGGCGTTCTGGAAATTGCAGTGGTGCATTTGGGTTTTAAGTAGGGGGGTTTATCTACAGCTGTGTCTGTAACGGTCTCAGCCCAGATCAGAACCCCATTTCACAGCTTCTGCCACTACTTTAACGTACTTTTTTCAGGCAGGCAACAACCAAGTTAAATGGAAAACTATGCTTTGTTTGAAAAAAAATCAAAATCAACATTTGGATTTTAATGCAAAAAAGACAGTACTATAACAATCACAAGCACTTCTTTGTGAATCCCTGATCTTTTTTTTTTTAATTATGGTAAAGTACACATAGTACAAAATGTACCATTTAAGCCATTTTAAAAATATGTATTTATTTTTGAGAGAGAGAAAAAAATTTATTTATTTGTTGCACGAGCAAACAAGAGGCAGAGAGAAAATCCCAAACAGGCTCCACACTGTCAGCTAAGAGCCCGAAGAACTGTGAGATGATGACCTGAGCTGAAATCAAGGGTTGGATACTTAACCAAAGAGCCCCCCAGATGTCACCCCCCAGCATTGTAACCATTTTTAAGTGTACAGCTCAGTGGCATTAAATATATTCCTATTATTCTACAACAGTCACCACCACCCATCTCCAGAACTTTTTCATCTTCCCAAACTGAAACTCTGTATCCATTACCAACTCTCCATTCCCCACCCCTAGCCCCTGGCACCCACCGTTTCTACTTTCTCTCTCTGAAAACCTGACCACCCTAGAGATCTCATATAAATAGTCTAATAGTATTTGTCTTTTTGTGACTGGCTTATTTCACATAGCATAACATCCTCAAGATTCATCCATGTCGTAGCATGTGTCAGGATTTTCTTTTTTAAGGATGAGTAACATTCCATTGTATGGATACACATTTTGTTTACCCATTATTCTTCAGGGGGCACTTGGGTTTCTTCCACCTTTTGGCTGCCGTGAACATGGTATACAAATATCTCATCAAGTCCCTGCTTTCAATTCTTTTGGGGATATACCCCAAAAGAAATAGACTTGCTGAATCTTATGGTAATTCTATGTCTAACTTTTTTGAGGAACTACGTACTATTTTCCAGAGGCTATGCCATTTTACATTCCCACCAATAATGCACAAGGGTTCCAATTTCTCCACAGTCTCAATGACACTCATTATCATTCTTCTGGTTTTTTTTTTTAATAGCCAACTTAATGAATATTAGGTGGTTATCTCATTGTGGCTTTAATATGCATTTCTCTGACAACTAATGAAACTGAGGATCTCTCTATGTGTTTGCTGGTCATTTATATATCTTCTTTGGAGAAATGTCTATTGAAGTCCTTTGCCCATTTTTTAATCAGATTGTTACATTCTTTGTTGAGTTGTGCTCTGAAATTCTGATAGTTGACTATCACTTCAAAAAGTCACCCATTTGGCAATGCTTCTCTTGAAACATGCAGTGGCAGGGCGCCTGGGTGGCTCAGTCAGTTGGGCATCAGACTTCAGCTCAGGTCATGATCTCACAGTTCATGGGTTCAAGCCCCGCACTAGGCTCTGTGCTGACAGCTAGCTCAGAGCCTGGAGCCTGCTTCGGATTCTATGTCTCTTTCTCTCTCTGCCCCTCCCCTGTTCACGCTCTGTCTCTGTCTCTCAAAAATAAATAAAATGTAAAAAAGAAAGAAAGAAAAAGGAAGGAAGGAAGGAAGGAAGGAAGGAAGGAAGGAAGGAAGGAAGAAAGAAAGAAAGGAAGAAAGAAAGAAACATGCAGTGGTGACGCTAGTGTGAGACTGCCACCAGGGCCAGCACTGCTGGCTCACAATGTCTCCTGATGTGACTGTGCCTAGGCACACACATGTTGGTTTCTTGAAAGTGTGTGGCCAGGTTATGGCACCTGGATTTCATCTTATGGAAGTGAAGGAGGTATACATATCATGCTGCAGAAGGCAGAAATTAGAAATGGACATCTGCAGGGGTACCTGGGTGGCTCAAACGATAAAGCGGCTCATGTTATGATCTCAAGGTTCCTGAGTTTGAGGCTCCACATTGGACGCTCTGCTGTCAGCATGGAGCCTGATTTGGTTCCTCTGTCCCCCTCTCTGTGCACCTCCCCCACTCATGTTCTCTCTCTCAAAAGTTAAAAAAGAAAAAAAAATAGAAATTGACATCTGTGATCCCATTTAAACTCTTAAAGTCAATAAACTGGTTCCTCAAGTATTTAAGGTAACAAAGTTTCTGAGAATATTATGAAAAGCAAACTTTTTACTTGATCTATAACTATTCTTTCCAGAGGTGCCTGGGTGGCTCAGTTAGGCATCCAGCTCAGGTCGTGATCCCTCAGTTCATGAGTTCAAGTCCCGCAGCAGGCTCTGAGCTAACAACACTTGGGCCTGCTTGGGATTCTCTCTCCCTCTCTCTGCCCCTCCTCTGCTCGTACTCTCCCTCTCAAAATAAATAAATAAACTTTAAAAAACAAACTATTCTTTCCATAGATCTGGAATCTGGAGCTTAGATAAATAGGTATTGACACCTTTTATCACTTAACTCTGATCAGCTTTCATCTTTCCAAAGAGAAATGTGCTACTTTTCCAATCCAATCTCAGCAGAAAAACACCTTAAAACCCAGGATTAGGGCGCCTGGGTGGCTCAGCTGGTTAAGCATCTGACTCTTGATTTCAGCTCAGGTCATGATCTCATGGTTTCATGGGTTCAAGCCCCGCGTTAGGCTCTGCACGCTGACCACACGGAGCCTGCTTGGGATTCTCCCTCTCTTTCTTTGCCCCTCCCTGCTCATGCTCTGCCTCTCTCAAAATAAACTTAAAAAAAAAAAAAAACAAAAAAAACCACCACCCAGGATCATCAGAGGGCTAAGAAGGTGGTCCAGGAAGGAATCAGCATGTGGGGCCCCCCCTCTCAAGCTCAGAATAGTATTTACATTTTTTTTTTAAGAGAGAGTATAAGCAGGGGAGAGGAACAGGGTGGGGGGAGGGGAGAGAGAATCTTAAGTAGGTTCGGAGACTGATCCCATGACCCTGGGACAATGACTTGAGCTGAAATCAAGAGTCGGATGCTCAACTGACTGAGCCACCCAGGCGCCTTGGTACATATTTAAAAACAATTTTTTAAATATTTATTTATTTTTGAAAAAGAGAGAGAGACCAAGTGCAGGCAGGGCAGAGAGAGACAAGGAGACACAGAATCCGAAGCAGGCTCCAGGATCTGAGCTGTCAGCACAGAGCCCGAAGTGGGGCTCGAACTCATAAACCATGAGATCATGACCTGAGCTGAAGTCAGATGCTTAACCGACTGAGCCACCCAGGTGCTCCCCAGTATTTATATTTTTAAATGGCTGGATTAAATACCTAATAATATTCTCAATTTTACTTCCTATCCCACAAAGTCTAGAACATTTACTATCTAGCCCTCTAAAAAAATGTTTACAGGGAGGGGAAGGGAGGAAAAAGAGTTAGGGAGAGGGAGGGAGGTAAACCATGAGAGACTCCTGAATACTGAAAACAAACTGAGGGCTGAAGGGGGAGGGGGAAAGGGGAAGGAGGGTGATGGAATGGAGGAGGGCACTTGTGGGGAAGAGCACTGGGTGTTATATGGAAACCAACTTGACAATAAACTATAAATAAAAAATAAAAATAATGTTTACAGATTCCTTATCTAGAAGAACTCCTAAAATATCTTATTAGGTTGCATAAGCTTTTACATGTGAAGAAATGCTCTTGGTGATATCTGAAGCGTTACTCTCCTGAAACACCAAAATTAGTACACATGGTAATACAGAAAAGTGCATACCACCTGGGCCCCGCCTTCCTACCCACTCCTGTCTCATCTGGGACTCACATGCCCACAGTTCACTTCCCCTCCCCAGGGGAAGGCATGAACCAGCAGAGGACACCTCCTGACCAGCCACGTGGGGACCCACCCTGCACCACACCTACTCCTTCAGGTTAATAATGGGGAAAGAAATACAGGTCTACTCTCAGAACTCTTGGGAGACAATACGATACAGATACAAGGTCAGTTAGACTCTCTGCACATCCACTAAAGCTGGGGAGGCCAGAGAAAAGAGTCCAGATTCTTCAAGGCCCAGTAGCCCTCCAGCCTCCTGGTTAGAGAACGTATAATGTATACGTGCCCACACACATGCGCACACACTCCCAGCTCCCACTCAGCCCCACTCCTGCCCAGCTATGATCTGGCCACAACACAAACTGACTTATATAGCCAGGTTATGAGTTTCTCCCTCTACTCTCCGGAAAGTTTTAAGAAAAACATTAACTTCAAAAATACATGGACTTTAGAAACTATAATTAAATTAGTTAAAACAAAGCTCTAACTAGAGAGTGCCCAGCACAGAGAAGGTCCACAATCCATGCCAGGTGATATGACAGGAGGAGTGAAGGGTCCTCGGCCTTGGCCAGAACAGGACTGAGGTCCTCCGAGGTTATCAACACCTCACCTCCAGCCAGAACCCCTGCAGCCCACAAGGCTCAGAGAGGCAGCAGCCCCTGCACCCACAGGCACCCTGAGCCCACTCCCAGGCACCACATCACTGGGGAAACAGTTCCCTCTTCACCTCCACTCTGAGTACTATTTGAAGTACACCTATGAGCTGCTGAGCTGATCAAGGTCTGTAGGCGTTTTCTGCCCAGAGACAGCTTCATACAAGCAACTACAGAACTCACTGTGCACATCAGAGTAGCAGGAAGAAAGGTCGCTTCAGTCCCACAGAGGAAAAGCATGTAAATTTAAAAATCACTCCTAAATGTGCTGGTAAGAACTTTATGACCACAGACTTTTACTCCAAACCTCATAAGCGCTATATCATGCAGCATGAAATGGACCTTTCTGTCCCTCAGTCCCTGAGTCTGCCAGTGCTCCGGGGCCTTTGCACTCACAGTCCCTTGGCTTCTGCACAACTGGCTCTAGGTCCTTTAGGTCTGAGTCCACAGGGCGCCTCCCAGGGAAGCCTCCGCCATCCCATCTGTGGAGCCCGAAAGCAGGGGTGCCAACTACGATCCCAGGACCTAGAAATGAGCCCACACCCCAGGAGGCCCTCATAGTGTAGGCTAAATGAATACATCTTCACATTCAAAAACATAAAGGCTGGAATGTAAAATAACTCATCAACTCATCAATAAAAGTATTCTTTTATCCTGAGGTTTAAATAAAAATAGAGTGGGCAATCACCTTTCCCTCAGGGTAAGGCAGAGGGGAGTGGCTGAGCCTCACCTCTGGAAAAGGCTAACAGAAGTTCTGCGCCCCCCCCCCCCCAGCTTTTGAGAAAGTTTCAAAACTACAGGGAATGAACAACTCACACACCCATCACCTGAATCCACGAGCTACCCACACTATGCCGTGCCTGCTCTCTCCTGCTGCACACACACACACTTTTACTTTCCTGACCCATTTCAGAGTCGCAGGCCCCAGGACAAGCACTTTCTCCCTATAATCACCATACAAGCCTCACGCTCGGGAATTATGCTGATAAAACTGATATAATACTGCTATCTAATAAGCACAAGCACAATTCCCCAACACCCTAACGTCCTTTCTAGTTTTTTCCATTCAAGACCTAGTTAACACACGTTACTTATGTCCTTTAGCCTTCTTTAATCCATCAGCGTTAACCACAAGTAACTGCTGACATTCGACCATTTCGGACCTACAAAAATGCCTTCTCCCGGTCCCACTCAATGGAGCAGTCCCCAGATTCTGGATAAAAAGGATCCTCACTGGCCTCCCCCTTTACAGTGGACCCTTGTTCTCGTCAGCATGCCGAGTCCAGCCCTATGGTTCATTTCACTGCTCAGAGTGTCCTTGATGTGTCTGAGGCATCCCCGCCTCAACCTGGGCTGCCCCTGCATGTCTAGCCCCCGGATCGTTACTCTCAAAGGAGCCCACTCCACACCTGCAGGGAGAAGCCTGAGTGTGATGAGGGGTTCAGTCCAGAAGCCAGGACACCTCACAGGACAATGTCACAGACTGGACCCCAGGAAGAGGGAGGGTCTGCCCTGGAGAGCAAGCCGGGATTCATGACCATCGCATTAATGCTGGACCTCACTGAGGGCCAGGCCAAGTCAAGACATTTTCTGATGAGTAAAGCATCTGTGAAGAAAGGGAAGCCCCGTGGATTAGATGATCCCAAAAAACTATTGTCAGTGCTGTTCATCTGACAACAGCAGTATTGACCATGACGGAAAGATGCCTTTTTGTTTCTAGAAATGCACAGTAAATATGGTAGGTCAAAATGACTGTGGTGAGCTAACTCATACAGCTCACTCAACCTCAGAGGGAAGGGTGAAATAACATGTTGGATTTGTTTGTTTTAAAGCTCTTCTTCGATGAGAATAAAGGGGCAGAGGACAATCTTCAAAACTGCTGAATTGAGGAGATGGATGGGCAGAGTTTGTTTTCTTTACTTGCAGAGAATCCATAACCAACATTTTTGCACAATATAGATGGACAAGGTGGCCTCCTGGAGTCCAGGTTAACCTCGAGGAGCCATGCCCTCAAAAAGAGTGATGGGAGGCAAGCACAGCTCTGGCCAAATGCCTTCTACTCCAGGATGCAGAGAGCCACCTCCCCAGTCACTGGCATCCCTGGCAGCTGAGCTCTGCAAGAAGCTAAGTAGACACAAAAGTGTGAAAGTGCTGTCCTCAGTTGCGACAAAGGGCTACCCGCAGAGCACAGCAAGCGGCCTAGGTCTAGAAGCCATCTAGGCAACAGCCTGCAGGGATCCAACGAAGCCCGGCATGGCTCAGTAGTCCAGATCACAAGCTGCTACCAGACTGACTCATATAAACAGGCACAATGACCCTTTCCCAGCCATGGATCCCAGGACCCAGCATCCCCATGTTTACCAGAGGAAGCAGGATGCTGCTCTCAAAGAAAGCTCCTCTGCCAAGAAGTGTTCAAAGACCCCCTGAAAGCAGGGCTCTGAGACCCAGAAAACGAAGCCCTGAAGACTCAGCCAGACTCGCTGCCCTTCCACACCTTCCAGGCCACACTCTGTTCTGGGTCCCACTGAGATGAGCGGGAGTCATGACCCTTCTCTGTGGGCAGGACTATCCTGCACCACTGCAGGACCACCCTGCCAGGGCAACAACCACAACTGCCCCTCGGTTGAGAGCTACTGGCCAGATTCCGCTCCCTCCAGCCTCCGTGCATGCTGCTCTGGTGGGGCCTCTCCCTGCCTGCAGCGCCTCTTGCCCTCCCCGTCAGAGCGGTGTCTCCAAAGTCTGCTGACCAGCACTGACCCCACTCAATACCTCCCATCAGAGAGGAGCCCTGCCTCAGCCTTGGGGGATCATGGGCCCCGACAAAAACCACAGACAGGAACTCGTGTCTGCTCTAGCCATAATTCCTTATGAGGACTCAGGGGAAACAGGGTATCCAGTGCAGTCAACATGTCCCAGCAGGAGTGGCCACTCTGGCTGCCTGGTACTGTGGTAGTTCATACACTCACGTATGTATACATGTGCCAGCGCGCACAGGCACCTATCCGACCACAGTGCACTCTGCCGGAGCTTCCCTTCTGGCCTTGTCCACACTCTGCCAGGCCTACCTGCCATCTAAGGGCCCTTCCTCTCAAGCGAGGTCACAGTATCCCCTCAGCAGCTCCATGAGGCTCTAGGATCCAGCCCGAGCCCCCAGCATGGCATACCAGCCCTTGCCGGCACCCACTCTCCCTCCACACCAAGCCAGGTGTAGCCCTCCATGCCCACCTCTCTGCCACACCAAGCCAGGTGTAGCCCTCCATGCCCACCTCTCTGCCCAGCAGCATGCCCTCCTGAACTCGAGGGACACCGCTCACAAAGGTTCTCCTTCTGCAGGGCAGACCACTCCCTCTTCTGGGCCCTCATGATCCCAAAGGTCAACCGCAGTCTGAGCAGCACCTGTCACTTCTAACAAAACAGCTACAGATGGCAAAGGATTCACTTTGACCCCAGCCCTCACAGAGCACAGCAAGGCAAGGAAGCAGGAACTACAGAGAAGGGCAGGAGACAAGAACCAGGCTGAAGAGGTTGGCCTGACAGCCTGTACAGTGGGGACAAAAGTAAACATGAACAGCTATATGAGGGTTCCCAGGCTCACCCTGAAAGGGGCGTGGCCAGGCCTCAGTTCCTGACTCTGCACCCACGTGGAGGGCCCAGCATACAGGGGGGCGAATCTCCCCAACATGTGACTGGCAGTGGCTGAGCATGGGGTCACTCCATTTCCCTACATTAGAGCTGCTGATGAGAGACTACAAAGAGAAACAGGAGCAAAAATGAAGGAGCAGGAAAGGGAAGAAAAAGAGGCATTAAGAAGAATCAAAGATGACTGTGTAACAGTCGAACAACTCTGCATATTTACTAGAAAAACACTGAATTGCACATTTACATACAAGACTCTACAGTATGGGATCATACCTCAATAAAGCTATTAGAAAGATATCTCCTTTTTTTGTGGGAGCCGGATTGAGAAGAACTTTGTTTTTTAGTTAATACTGGTATTGTTCAAGTGTTAACTTTGCCCCCAATCATACTGAATCTGGGTTAAGAAATTGGGGTGAACAAAGTAAGAAGTCATTTTGCTTATTCACCACTGACACGTAAGCCCTTCCTCTCTCCTAATCGCCCATAGAGTCCTAACAATCTGGAAACAAACCTGGGAAATCCAATAAGGGGAAAGTGCTGAATGAACACTAGCCAGAGCTCCTGCAAGGTTACCAGTGTCTTATCTCTATTTTCTCAAGGTGTGCTGCTTATATCACCGCTGAACTGAGTGTTCACAAAACCAGATGGAAAAAGTCCCACTCAAATTTTAAACTCACCACTTTTAGGTACCCCTAGACTGTACTGAACTCATTCCTCCTCTTCATAAACTACAGGCCAGTAAGCAGAAGATGACCTGTTTACCTGCATGGTCAAGAATATGTTAGAACAGCCTCCCATGATGAATTCTGAAGACTAGGCAGCAACTCTTTACTCAGGTATCTACCACTTGAAAAGGAAAAAGAAGCTCAACTGATGAAGAGTCTTTGTTTATCCATTTACCTGGTGACGGTCACTGGCCTTGTTTCCTGTCTGGGGCTCTCAAGAACAAGAAAGCTATAAACACTCAGAGCAGCCCCACGTGTGGACAACTGCCTTTGCTTGTCTGCTGGACCACAGAGGTCTGGGTGAACCATTCCATCAGCAAGGTATGAAAGTTCCAAGTGGCTTTCCAGCCTTTTAAAATATTTGAGCCACTCTTATGAGTGGGTAGTGGTATCTCCATGTGGTCTTTCTTTTCAGTTTCATTGTGGTATAAGTGACATACAATAAACAGTTCATGTTTAAAGCATACAGTTTTATAAATGGTCATACATCAATGTATGTAAACACCCAACCAAGAAAACGAACCCATCCACCACCAAGTCTCCTTATGCCCTTTGTCACCCTCCCTCCTTTCCTTCCACCTCCTCCCAACCACTGATCTGCTTTCTATTACTATTAGCTAGCATTTTCTAGAGCTTCATACAAACAGAATCACAAGGTATATACTTTTTAATATCAGAGTGCTTCTTTTACCCAATACAATTATTCTGAGATGCATCCACAGTTCATTCCTTTTTCTGGCTGGTAGTGTTCCCAACTCTTAGATTTTTACCATAATTCCCATATTTGGAGAAAATATGACAGTAGCAACCATCAAAAGGAAATATTCCAACTAGGACAGGGCATAAGTTTTATAACACCAACTATTATGCAAAGCACTTCTGAAATTACCTTTCCCTGCCCTTTGAGGAGTAGGGGAAGGGCCCAGGAAAGAGTCAGATCGGCAAAAGAACACTGTCCCTTGTATCATAAGGATACTTGGCAGGATTATGTCCGCACTTTTCATCCCAGGATCTGGAAGGATTTTTTATTTCATAACAGTTTTATTTCATAAACAAAACAAATGTTATTTGAACCAACCTGGAGCTCAGCAGGAGTCACCCCTGTGCCACTCTCCTACCCTGGCAGGGACACACATTCTGCCTTTAAACAAACTTTCAGGTAAAACCAACTAAGCAAAACTGGTATTAAAAGTGCACGTTGGGAAGGAGTCTGGCAGCTCCTTGAAAGGGTTATGCACAGAGGTACCACACAACGCAGCAATTTCACCTACAGCCACACAGAAACTTGTAGATGAATCTTCACAGCAGCATTATTTAGAATAAATCAAAGTGTAAACAACCCAAACGCCCACCAACAGACGAGTGGATAAACAAAGTGTGGTCTGTCTGTACTGTGGAGTATTATTCAGTCAACAAAGCAATGGGAGCAGATACATGTTACAGCATGGATGAACCCTGAAAACAAAAGACCACCTATTGTCATTTATATCAAATATCCATAGTAGGTAAACCTGAGACAGAAAGATTAGTGGCTGTCTGGGGTTGGAGAAAGGAGGACTGACAAGCTAAGAGGTATGGGGTTTCTTTTTAGGGTGATGAAAATGTCCAAAAATTGATGATAGTGATGGCTGCAGCACTCTGAATGTACTAAAAGCTACTGAACTGTACACTTTAAATGGGCAAACTGTAGGGTATATGAATTCTATCTCAAGAAAGCTGTGAAACAGCACAACACTTGATAAGTTACAGCCACTCATCCAATAAGATAAAATCAAAAGGCATTCAGAATGGGTTTTCTGAGTCTTTCTGGAAGCCCCATCGTACAGTTAGTTACACAGCCAACTCTTAAGGACAAATCAGAAAATGTTGTAGGCAGCCAATGCCACCAACTGGCACAAGAAAGAATCAACTTTTTTTTTCCACTTTTCAATTCTATTCAGACATTCCTGCCCCCAAATTCAGGGCCTTCTCTTGTGACACAAAGGATATTACTCCCATTCCCCAAACACAAAGTTAGGCTACAGGTGAGTGGGTCATCTGAGTTCATTAAAAGTAAAGAAGGATAAACCCTTTTGATGTCATCAGAACGCAAGAGAGCTCAACTGCAACATTTATCTCTGGTGGAGAGTTTCAAGGCTCTTATTTTATACAGCTCAGTGTTCAGGTGCACAAAAATAACTAGACTATTTCAACTGAAAGAGATGGGCATGCCTTGTAATTAGTCGCAAACAGGATATAAGGAACAAAACTAGAACTCAGATCTGATGTTTTATACTGGCTACAGTTTAAAAAGAATTTGCAATAAAACGATTACCTTTACCGACCCTGAGCTGCCACTAATCATGGCACATCGCTCAACTGAGCGATCTTTATCCGCAGTCTTCCGGACACACTGGACACAAGTTACAGACAACGGTATCTGGTCCATCCAAACTTGAGTCCAGGTTTCATGTATGTTTCTGGTCCGTCCAAACAGGAGTCCAGATTTCAGGTATGTTCAAAAGTAACAAAAATAAACCTCCTATATCCCCATTTCACAGATGAAAGAGAGGTCTACAGGTGTCATCATGAGCCTCCAACGGCTCATTCATTTCTCCAGGCACACTCTCTCCTCTCTACCTTCCTCCACCATATGTAAACCAAACTGAAAAACATATACTTGCACACCTGTTCTCCCTGATGCTCCACTCATGAGGCATCTATTTTTAAGGAATCTGGGGTTAGAATGAGTCAAATGTTTTCTGCTTCTATTAGGGGCTAAAAGAAAATCCAAGTGGGTGGTCTACCCACGAGAGTGACTCAATCAACTAGAATGCAAGCCCTCCTCTCCCAAGGACAGAGTCTGAGCTCACTCTGGCTGAGGATGGGGTGGCTCCCCCAGCCCTGACAGTAGCTCTGCATGCCAAAGAACACCTGTGACAAGGGATCCCAGCCCCAAACCCCAGCCGGTCCCCTCTGCCACTTCAGGGCTGGGACCTAGGTTCAGGAAATGTGCGCCTAATACTTCTCATAACCCAAGCTCAAACTTAAAATACCTAAGTAGCTTTCCTTAAACATTCACATCACTAAAAACAAAATTTTCCAACGTGGCAGTACCGCTCATGTAAAATCCACTATCGCTACCCCCCACTGGAGGAACAAACTCAAACCTAACTTTTCCAAGGCAGAGCTATGGAGTTACATAACAAGTCGGTTTCAGCAACAGGCGATGCAAGAAGGAAAAACAAAACGCAACCTGTCTCTTAAATAATCTTAATCGCCGGCGAGTGTGGGGTTCTCAACTGGAGGCAAAAATTCTGTTTCTACTCCGGGAGCTCCGACCCTGCCCTCTTCAGAGTCCCTGGGCCCGGGGAAATTTGGACCCGTGTTTTAGTGGGCATGACCGGGGACGGCGGGGGGGAATACCCAGAAGGCTGGGACCACAGGTGGGGGGTGGGGCAGGGAGGACGGATCGGCCAGAGGCGAACCCGGGCGGATCACCTCGGAGCTGGCTTGAACAGGGCACGGACCCAGCTGGAGGACCACTCGGGGACAGATCACCCCCGACGGCAGGTCACTTCGGACACGCCCAGAAGGGGACTTCGGGCAGGTGACCTAAGACGCGGCCTGAAGTAGATCCTGAGCAGATCACTCGGACCAACCAGAGCGGATCTCGAAACGGGTCTGCCCGGGCCCGGCTGGAGACCGGGAACCGAGGCAGGTTACTCTGGACCCGGCCGGACTGGAGAACCCGGGGAAGGTCAGCGCGGGCCGGGCCTGAGCGGGGGACCTGGAACAGGGTACTTCGGACGCCGCGGGAGTGAGGGACCCGGGGCAGGTTACTTCCGGCGCCGCCATGTGCCGCTCACCTGTGCGTCCAGCTGTCCGGCCGCAGCGCCCGCCCCAGCGCCTACCGGGCCGCCCGCGCCACCTCCTCCGGGGCCGCCGGGGCCACCCGGGGGCGTCTGCGTCTGGCTGGGGAGGGTGAAGTCGGTGAACTCGAACTCCGAGCCCTGTGTGTCGGCGCCAAGCAGCTCGGCTTCCTCAGTGTCCAGGAAGGTGAGCGTCTGCGAACTGGGCCCGTACGCCTCCACACTCATGGTGCCGCCGAGTAGGGCCCTCAGGCCGGCTCCGCGCCGCACTCGAGCCCGCCGCCGCACTGAGGCCTAGGCCGCAGGCCTCGGGCCGCCGCCGCCGCCGCGCCCACGCTCCTGAACCGGACTGAAACGCCCGCCGCGGCACGAGCCGGGCCAAGCGCCACGCGTGCCGAGCCGCCGCCGCTGCCGCCGAGCCCCTCAGCTACGCTGCTCCCCTCCGAGCCGCCCGCCACTCGCAGCCCCCGGCAGGAACCGCCGTCGCCGCCGCCGCCGTGCGCGTGCGCGAGCCCGACGCCGGCGCAGGTGCGCGTGCGCGAGCCCGGCGCCGGCGCAAGCGCGCGCGCTCCTCGCGGACGCCTCCAACCGCGCCCGGATGCCCGCAACTGAGCGGGCCGAAGGAACACGCAGGGCGCACGCGCGGGGGGCGGGGCTTCTAACCGCCGTTGCGGTGGCCTCACGAGGACGTGGCCACGCCCCAACCGCTTCTCAGTGGGGCTGGGCGCAGGCGGTGTGGCCGCGGAGCTTCCGTCTGTAGGGGTGGCTAGCGTGCCTTGGGTTAGTTGAGCACTATCTGATTGCTTTAGAAAGGTGGTCTCTGAACATCCAGTTGAGAAGGCTTGGCAGGGACGCTGTACCTCCAACTCTGGGAGAAACTTCCTGGGCCTCAATTTCCCCATCTGTGAAATGGGGGTACCTGGCACAAAACAGGTGCTCAGTATTCATTGGTTGAATAAAGGAATAGGGACAGCCCTTAGCACGAAGTCTGACACAGGGCAAGGGTGGTTACTGCTTTTTCGGACGGTAATAATAATGTTAATAATAGCTATAATAACAATGTTACATTGTAATTATTAATTACATTAATTATAATTACATAATTTTAATCTTATTATTCAGGGGCATTATATAGCAAAGTGATTGGGAGCACTTGCTCTGGGGTGAAATACAGACCCAGACACCTTCTGGCTGTGTAACTTTGTACAAGTGACTTCAACTCTCTGAATCTAGAATTTCCTCCCCTGGGAAACATCAAATACTATCCATTAAGATAGAATGAAGAGGGGCCCCTGGCTGGCTCAGTCAGTGGAGCCTCCGAATCTTGAGCTCTGAGCCCCACTTTGGGTGTAGAGATTGCTTAAAAATAGAATCTTAAAAATATATATTAAAAAAAGATGGGATGAAGAATACATTACTATTCACTCATTTAAGTATAAAGGAAAATTCTGCATGGACAGTGGTTGGCTTTGTTCACATCACACAGTCTTCCCCAAAGGGAGAATAATACCTACATACAGGTGCTCAGTAAGTTTGTCCCAAGTTCAGCTACTGGTTTATGAACTTCAAGCCTCAGCTTCCTGATTTATATAGTGTCTTGGAGAACCTCCTCACCTCCAATTCCCTATTTATCCCAAGATTCTGGGGCTCTCTAAATGCTTGAAGTCAGTTCACAGGGCTTCTGATTTGCACAGCTACACTAAAAGTTCCTGATCCTTCATGGTTCCTCATTTTCCAATATTCCTGTCACTACATGATAAGAGATTCCTTATTCTTTCTTTACATCTTTTCTGGCCTCCTACCATGCACCAAAATGTGGGAATATAGAAATTGAATAATTAGGTCCCCTCTCCAGGAAGACATGGTTTAAGAGGAAATCTCTAAAAGCCAATAGATGGTTTTAACAAAACATAAAGCCCTCTTTGGAAAATACCCAATTGAATTGGAGAACACCTATCAGAGTAACACCTATCAGAGTTTTAAACACATCTCTCTCCCCTCCTTTGACCTAGCAATTCCACTTCTAAGGATTTCCTCTTATTTTCTACATACAGTCGCATCTGCAAAATGACATTTAGATGGTACACTAAAACATTAACACAAAAGAAGTTGGTACTGGAAGAATAGGTGGTGGGGGGGGGGGGGACACAGGCATACAGAGAGAGCAAATAGCCACATGGCAGAAATAAGCCCTTATCAGTAATTACTTTAAATGGATTAAACTTTTCATTAAAAGAGCAGAGATTGTCAGATGGATTTTTAAAAATGATCCAGAGGTTTCCTGCGTGACTCAATTAGTTAAGCGTCTGACTTTGGCTCAGGTCACAATCTAACGGTTTGTAAGTTCGAGCCCCACACCAGGCTCTCTGCTGTCGGCACAGAGCCTGCTTCAGATTCTTTGTTTCCCTATCTCTCTGTCCCTCACCACTCACACAAGCACATGCACTCTCTTTCTCTCTCAAAAATAAACATTAAAAAAAGAAAACATTAAAAAGAATAATCCAAATATATGCTGTCTACAAGAGACTCACTTTAGGGGCACCTGGGTGTTCAGTTGGTTAAGCTTCTGACTTCGGCTCAGGTCATGATCTCACAGTTTGTGAGTTCGAGCCCTGTGTTGGGCTCTGTGCTGACAGCTGTCCTCACTGGAACCTGGAGCATGCTTTGGATTCTCTCTCTCTCTCTCTCTCTCTCTGCCCCTCTCACACTCATTTAGATTCGAAGACACAAATAGGTTGAAAGTAGGGGGATGGAGAAAGACAGTCCACACAAACAACAACCAAAACAGAGCTGGACTGGCTATACTAATATCAGATAAAATAAACGTTAAGATTAAAATTGTCACTCAAGACAAAGAGCACTATATAATGATAAAAGTTTCAGTCTATTAGGAAAATATAATAATTATAAACATATATGCACCTAACAACAAAGTCCCAGAAGACATAAGCTAAATGTGATAAAATTGAAAGGAGAAATAAACAGTTTAACAGAATCTATGGCTTACTTTAGAAAAAAGAAGTCAAAGGCCTACCAGAAGTTGGAACGTTAGAGTGGATTGTCATTTAAGGCCACCCTCAGAGGGTCCAGAGGCCACACCTTCCACCGTGACTTTGAGAAGTGAATTTGCTAGTAGGTGGGGGAGGGACCCAGCATCGTTGATGAACTCTCTGATCACTCATCTCTGCAGGCCAGAACTTATAGTGGTGACTTCTGCCACTGAACTGAGGAACCTAAATGTAACGACAGTAACTGGACTCGAGTGGTAGGGGCCAAGTGGTGGCACTCAACCACCAAAGGCAAGTTAGGCGTGGTTACCATAATGGATAGCAGAGTCAAAGCAGTCATCAGAAAAGTCTGACCCACGAACTATTCTGTGGTTTTGGCTGGTTGATCATCCTACTCCCAGAAGTGAAATAGATGTGACACTTACTAAATTCTTATTTGTTCTGTATAAGCAGAAGAGTTCTAGATCAAGTGAACAAAAGTCTGTCTTGAATCATAAAAAACAGTCACAGCCCCTCAATCAACTTCCAGACTTGAGCCAGTTCACAAGAACAAGTCCTTTGAATGAAGGCTGGGTCACCTTGAGGAAGGACCCCAGTACTCTACTGAAAATTTATACTGTTAATCTTTCTCTTAGCCTTCCCCCATAGGACCTAATGGTCCCTTACCAGGGTGACTGTGCATTGAGGGAAAGGCAATAATCAGACCTTTCAGGGATTACTGGACACTGGCTCTGAACTGACATTAATTCCAGAAGACCAAAAATGTCATTGTTGTCCACCAGTCAGAGCACGCCCTTATTAAGGAGGTGAGCTGTGGGTCCAGTGGTCCCCAAAACCATCCTGTGGTTATTTGCCCAGTTCTGGAATGCACAATTGGAATAGATACACTTAGCAGCTAGCAGAAGCTTCCTATCCGTTCCCTGACCTGTGGAGTAAGGGCTCTTATGGGGAGAGTAGCAAAGGCAAAGCCACTAGACCTGCCTCTACCTAAGAAAATGGTAAACCAAAGCAGTACTGCCTTCTTGCAATACCAGAGATCAGTGCTGCCAACAAGAAGTGGAAATAGGCAGGGGCGGTGATTCTCACTACATTCCTGTTCCACTCTCCTACGTGGCTTGTACAGACGACAGATGGAGCTTGGAGAATGACAGTGGATTATTGCAAGCTTAACCAGGTGGTAACTGCAATTGCAGCTGTTCTACCAAAGTGATTTCATTGCTTAAGCAAATTAACACATCCCCTGGTACCTGGTATGCAGCTACTGGGCTGGTAAATGCCTTTTCCTCAGCCCTGTCCATAGGGCCCACCAGAAGTAGTTGGCTTTCAGCTGGCAAAGCCAGAAATACGCCACTTTCCTGTCTCAGGGGTGTTGCCCCTCTCCAGTCTTATGTCATAATTTAGGTATCAGGAATCTCGATCGTCTTTCCCTTCCACGAGATATCACACCAGGTCATTACACTGATAGCATTATGTAGATTGAGCCTCGTAGTAAGAAGGAGAAAACCCTCCTCACATATCGGTAAGGCGTTTGCATGTCAGAAGATGGGAAATAAATCTGACAAAATTTCAGGGACCCTCTATCTCAGTGAAATTTCTAGGGATCCAGTGGTGTGGGGACTGTCTAGTGGGCCTCTGTGATTTTAGAGGCAACAGATTCCTCCTTTGGGTGGCCCACTCTAGCCTGGATGACAAAAAACTGAGTTTTAAGTGGGGCCCAGAGCAAGAGAGGGCTCTGCGACAGGCCCAGCCTGCCCCAGAGGTTGCCCTGCCACTTGAGCCATGAGATCCAGCAGTCATGATCGTGCTCGAAGAGGCACGGGATGCTGTAAGGGAATCACAGTGCGGGCCCGTAGGATTTGGGGGCAGAGGCCTGCCATCCTCCACAGATAGCTGCTGTCCTTTTGTGAAACAGCTATAGGCCTGCTACCGGGCCTTAGTGAGACTGAATACTTCACCACGGGCCACCAAGTTACCATGTCACCTGAGCTGCCCAGCGTGAAATATATATTGTCGGACACATCAACCTGTAAAGGTGGATGTGCACAGCAGCGCTCTACCATCAAATGAAAGTGGCACATACACACGATCTGGCCCAAGCAGACCCTGAAGGCACAAGTAAGCTCCACGAAGGAGCGGCGGGTTGGGGCGCCTAGGTGGCTCAGTCGATTGAGCATCCGACTCTTGCTTTCAGCTCAGGTCATGATCTCATGGTTCATGAGTTCGAGCCCTGTGTCGGGATCTGCACTGAGAGCACAGAGACTGCTTGGAATCTCTGTCTCTCCCTCTCTCTCTGTCCCTTCCCCACTCTAAATAAATAAATAAATAAACAAACTTAAAAAAAAAAGTGGCCCAAATGCCCATGGTTCCCACCTCTGCTATATGGCCTCCTTTCTCCTGTATCTGCATCTATGGCCTCATGTGAAGTTTATTATGATTGGCTGACAGAGGAAGCGATCCTGGGTCTGGATTATACAATATACAGGCACCACCTAAAGGGACAGCTGCAACACTGCCATCCCTCTGGGACATTCCTCAAGGACAATGGTGAAGGGCAGTCCGCCCAGTGGCAAAACTTCAAGCAGTGCACTTAGTTGCTTATTTTGCTTGGAAGGAGAAATGGCCAAACATGCAATTTTATGCTGATTTATGGGCCCTGCGAATGGTTTGTTTGGATGGCCAGAGAATTGGAAGGAAGACAATTGGAAAATTGGTGACAAAGAAATCTGGAAAGTGGTATGTTAATAGGCCTCTTTGAATGGGGGGAAACATGAAGATATTTATGTCTCATGTGAATGCTTACCAAAGAGTGACCTCAGCAGGGGAGGATTTTTTTTCATTTTAAATGTTTATTTATTTTTGAGAGAGAGTGAGCAGGGGAGGGGCAGAAAGAGAGAGAGAGAAAGAGAATCTTAAGCAGGCTCCACAATGTCAGCACAGAGCCTGACGCAGGGCTCGATCTCATGAACCGTGAGATCGCCACCTGAGCGGAAATCAAGAGTCAGATGCTTAACTGACCGAGCCACCCAGCTGCCCAAGCAGAGGAAGATTTTAATAATCAAGTGGATAGGATAAACCTGTTCCGTGGATACCGGTCAGCCTCCTTCCTCAGCCACCCCTGCCCATTGCCCAGTAGGCTCATGAACCATGTGGCCGTGTGGCAGGAATGAAGGTTATATATGGACTCAACTTGAACTTCCACTCACCAAGGCCAGTCTGGCTTTAGCCACTGCTGAGTGTCCAATCTGCCAGTAGCAGAGATCAACACGGAGCCCCCGATACGGCGCTGTTCCCTGAGGCGATCAGCCAGCTACCTCGTGGTAGGTTGATTACAATGGTTCCATTATGGAAGAAGCGGCATTTTGTCCTTACTGGGATGATACTTACTCTGGATCTGGAATTGCTTTCCCTGAATGCAATGCTTCTGCCAAAACTACCACCTGCAGACTTACAAGTTGCCTTATCCACTATCATGGTGTTCCACACAGCATTGCTTCTGACCAAGGAACTCACTTCCCAGCAAATAAAGTGCAGTGATGGACCCATACATATGGAATTCATTGTTTTTTCCCATGTTCCCCACCACTGGGAAACAGCAGAGCAGGGGAAACAGCCATTCGAAGACTTGGGTGCAGAGCCAGCAAGGTGGCCATACATTTCCGGGCTGCGGCACGGTTCTCCAGGAGGCTGCATATGGTCTGAATCATCACCCAATATGCGGTGCTGCTTTTCCCACAGGCAGGATTCATGGGTCTGGGAATCAGAGGTGGAGATGGGAGTGGCACATTTTCACCCCTAGTGTCACACTTGCCAAGTTTTTGCTTCCTGCCCCCATGACCTTATGCTCTCCTGGCCTAAAGGTCTTCATTTCTTTTTTCTCTTTTAATGTTTATTTGTTTATTTTGAGAGAGAAAGAGAGAGTAGGGGAGGGGCAGAGAGAGAGAGAGAGAGAGCATCCCAAGCAGGTTCTGCGCTGTCAGTACAGATCCTGATGCGGGGCTCGAACTCAGGAGCTGCGAGCTCATGACCTGAGCTGAAGTCACAAGCTCAACTGACTGAGCCACCCAGGTGCCCCTAGAGCTCTAAGGGAGGAATGCTTAGACCAGGAGAAACAACAATGATTCCATTGAACTTGAAGTTAAGATGACCACCCAGCCACTTGGGGTTCCTCGTGCGTTGGAATTAATAGGTAAAGAAGGGAGTACTCTCCTGGCTGGGTTATTGATCCTGACCACCAAGGGGAAATTGGCCAGCTACTTCGCAATGCAGGTAAGGAAAGTGTACGACCACGCCCTTAGTATTACCATTAAGGTCCATAGAAAATTACAACACAATTCAGTCAAGACTACTAATGGCCCAGACCCTTCAGGAATGAGGATTTGGCTCACCCTATGAAGTAAAGAACCATGACCCCTCAGGCGCTTGTTGAGAGCAAAGGGAATACGGAATGGGTGGTGGAAGAAGGTAGTTAATCCCAGCCATGTCCACATGACGTGTCGTAGAGATGAGGACTGTCATTGTCATGAGTATTCCTTCCATCTTTTGTTATGCATGTGTGTATAATGTATACAGCAAATATCTTTGTTTTCTTCCTTATCTCCTCATCATGTGACATGAAGTACTGACTTTATATCATAGTATTTAGGGGCACCTGGGTGGCTCAGTCGGTTAAGCATCCGACTTCGGCTCAGGTCATGATCTCACTGTTCTTGAGTTGGAGTCCTGCATCGGGCTCTGTGCTGACAGCTCAGAGCCTGGAGCCTGTCTTCGGAGTCTGTGTCTCCCTCTCTCTCTGCCCCTCCCCCACTCATGCTCTGTTTCTCTCTGTCACAATAATAAATAAAACATAAAAAAAATCATAGCATTTAAGTATTGCTAGCTTCACATCATAGTAGTTAACCTACAAGATATCAAGATCAAGAATAAACATCAGCCAAGGACTTTGCATTCTTTCTGGAGAAAGGATTAGTGCATTTTCAGTTGTACTCAAGGAGAGTCGTATCGTGTTTTGTGAGAACAGTCCCAGCAGACTAAGATAGCACCCTTCTTGAAAATCAACTGATCACAAACGTCAGGCTTTATTTCTGGATTCCCAATCCTACTGCATTAATATATTTGTCTGTCCTCATGCTAGTACTATTCCATCTTGATTACTGTGGTTTGTAGTAATTTCCAAAATCAGAAAATACGAGTCCTCTAATTGTTTTTTAAGGTTGTTTTCTGGAGGAGAAAATGTCTATTCAAGTTCTTTTCCCTTTTATATTATTTATATTTTTATTAACATTGTAAGAGTTTTCTGTATTCTAGATACAAGTCCCTTGTCAGATGTATGCTTTGCAAATGTTTTCTCCCGGTCTGTGGGTTGTCTTTTTCACTCTCCTGATGGTATTATTCGCAGCAGAAACATTTTAAATTTTGATAAACATTTTAAATTTTGATAAACTCCAAAAAACCCTACCTGTTTTTTGCTTTGTTGACTGTGAGTTTGAGATCATATCTAAGGGACTATTGCCTAATCCAAGGTCACAGAGATTTATCCTTGTATATCCTAGGGGTCCAACCTCATTCTTTTGCATGTGGACATCCAGATGTCCCAGCACCATTTGTTGAAAAGATTGTTCTTTCCCCACTGAATTGTCTCGGCACCCTTGTCAATGTTTTTTAGTGTGTGTGCCATGCAATATTTGGAAGGCGCTTAGGCTAAAAAATTATTATATGTTCATCTGAAATTCAAATTTGCCTCGGGGCATCCTGTATTTATTTGTATTGGCTGAAACTAGCAACTCTATACTGGCATCTAGTGGGTAGAGGCCAGGGATGCTGCTAAATGTCCTACAATGCACAGGGCAGTCCCCCCAACTGCAAAATGAAACCTGGCCCAAAATGTTAACAATACTGTTCCTCTGCTGTGAAACAAACACAGGGGGAGCATCGCCTGACAACCAGCGCCACAGCAACTCTGCGAGTAGGTATCATTGGCCCATTTTCCAGAAGTGGAAACGGAGGCTCAGAGCAGTGAAACACACTGCCTTTGAAATTCAACGCTAGGGGAGTTGGGGGTGGGATTCACCTGGATAGTCTTTTTTTTTATTATTTTTTTAATGTTTTATTTATTTTTGAGACAGAGAGAGACAGAGCATGAGAGGGGGAGGGGCAGAGAGAGAGAGAGAGGGAGGCACAGAATCAGAAGCAGGCTCCAGGCTCTGAGCTGTCAGCACAGAGCCCGATGCGGGGCTCAAACCCAGGAACACGAGATCATGACCTGAGCCGAAGTCAGAGGCTTAACCGACTGAATCACCCAGGCGCCCCACACCTGGATATTCTTAAAAACTGTCCAGGAGAAATTGTCCCAGAAGGGAACCATGAGGCTTTTCAAAAGAGTTGGGGTGTCCCCCTTGACGCAGGCATCTCAGATTTGAAGGGCTCAATCTCCAAGGATCCCCCCACTCCCACCAAGCACTCAGATTGAGAAGGTCCTGGATGGTCCTGGGTATCTGCATTTTTAACACTAACCCCCCCCCACCACCACAGGAGGGCTTTTTTAGGATGTCACATGGAAAGGATGAGAAATAAAATAATACTTGGTCTGGCCATATTCTCATCACTGGGAGTTCTGCGACCACTTTTGTTTACTTGATTACTAGTAATTTTTAAAAATCCAGCAAGCAAAGGATTCCTGGGTGGCTCAATTGGTAAAGCGTCCGACTTTGGCTGGGGGCATGATCTCGCAGTTCATGAGTTTGGGCCCCATGTCGGGCTCTGTGCTGACAGGGCAGAATCTACTTGAGACTCTCTCTCTCTCTCTCTCTCTCTGCCCCTTTCCCGCTGTGTACACATCCTCTCTCTCTCTCTCTCTCAAAATAATAAATTAAAAAACAAACTCTAACAAGCAAAAATGAACATTTGCTTCCTATAATAGGTTGAATGGTGTTCCCCCAAAGAGATGGTCATGTCCTGCCCCCCAGAACCTATGGGTGTGATCTCATTTGGAAAAAGTGTCCTTGCAGATCTACTTAAGTGCAGAACCTCTAGAGGAGATCATCCTGGATTTAGGGTAGACCCTGGATCCAATGACAAGTGTCCTTATAAGAAACAGAAGAGGAGACACTCACAGAGAGAAGGCCATGTGGACACGGAGGCAGAGTTTGGAGTGACGTGGCCACAAGCCAAAGAACACCTGGAGCCCCCACAGGCTGGAAGAGACCAGGAAGCACCCTATGGCAGAGCCTCGGGCAGGAGCATGGGCGTGCTGACACCATGATCCCAGACATCTGGCCTCCAGAATGGTGAGAGAATAAATTCATGGCCTAAAAGCCATACAGTCTAGGGCGACTCGTTATAGCAGCCCCGGAAAATTAATACCCCCACCAGGTACCCTTCATCTGGAATCCTCCATTCAACATGCTCTATTTTTTTGTGTGTTTTTCCGGTAACTCTATGTGTTACTACAAGTACACGTCCATTTTTTTTT
>CM053574.1:12619913-12751497 GCA_028646485.1 Cryptoprocta ferox | reverse complement strand
AAAAATTACATAACGTAAACTTTACCACCCTAGCAGTTCTAAAGTGGACAATTCAGTGGCATTTAGTGCATTCACGATGTTGTGCAATCATCAGCTCTATCTAGTTCCGGAACATTTTCATCACCGTAAAAGGAAACCCTGGACCTTTCATGCAACCTCCAAGCAAAACTAAGCAGCTGTCAATTGGCATTTAATTTTTGTTTGTTTTTCTATTTGTGAGAAAACCAGGTTTGTGTGTATGAGATGGAGGGTCCCTGACTATAAAAGTAGCATATTCTTTGTTTGAATTTGAATTTGAATTTTTTGAAGTTTGTTTGTTTGTTTGTTTGTTTGTTTGTTTTGAGAGAGGAGAGAGCGAGTGTGCGTGTGGGCAGAGGAAGGGCAGAGAGAGAGAGGGAAAGAGAGAATGCCAAGCAAGCTCCATGCTGTCAGAGCAGAGCCCGATGTGGAGCTCGATCACACGGCCTGAACTGAAATCAAGAGTTGGACACTCAACCGACTGAGCCACCCAGGTACCTCTAAAAGTCATTCTCAGTATATTCTTTTTTTTTAATTTGTTTTTTGTTTAATGTTTATTTGTTTTTGAGAGAGAGACAGAGTGCAAGCAGGGGAGGAGCAGAGACGAGGAAGACACAGAATCCGAAGAGGGTTCCAGGCTCCAAGCTGGCAGCACAGAGTCCGACACGGGGTTCAAACTCACGGACTGTGAGATCATGCCTTGAGCCGAAGTTGGACGCTTAGCCGACTTAGCGATCCAGGCACCCCCATTCTCAGCATATTCTTGATGCTGAGAAAGAAAACCAAAACATCAGACAAAATAGAAAAGTAGAATATAAAACCACCAGGAGCCTCACAACCCAGGACACAAGGTCGACCCTGATCCCCTGCCTGGTTGCTAACATGAACAAAACTGACACTAGTAAATGCTGGCAAGGATGAGGAGGACCCAGAACTCTCTAGCGTGCAGGCTGCTAGAAATGCAAAATGGCACAGCAGCTTGAAAAGACAGCTTGGCAGTTTCTGCAAAGGTTAATCACGGACCCGCCACGGGGCTAGCCTTTTCCCTCCTGGTGTTTTCCCGACAGAAACAAGACCTGGTGTCCATCAAGGACCTGGGACCTGAATGCTCACAGCGCCTTTACTGGTGGTAGTCGACTCATATGGGAACAAGCCCAATGTCCATCATCCGGATAATGGATGAACCACAATGCACTAGGGACACTCACAACACAGATGCACCTTCGGGGCCGTATGCTGAGCGAAAGAAGCCAGACCCAAAACGTCACGTACTGCAAGATTCCATTGGCCATTATAGAAAGTGCAAAGGTAATGTAAACCGACAGAAAACAAGTCAGGGGTTGCCTGAGGAGAGGCGAGAGAGGGATGAGAAAGGGCAGGAGGGAACGTGTGAGAATGATGGCTGGGTTCACTGACTTCACCATGGAGACAGTTTCACAGGTGTAGACATAAGCCAAATGCATCAGATCATACACTTTGGCCACAGAGGATAGCCCGCTGGTGAGTTAACTAGAGCAGGCCCGGATTCACATCCCTGCCCTGCCACTGGCTTGCTGCATCTGTGACCTCTCTCCCATGTCTCTGCCTCTCAATGCCCCACCTGCAAAGGGGGATCCCAGTGGCTCCAACAGCCCACGGTGTGTAACTTAGGACAGCCTCTGGCCGGCAGCCATCAAGCACTGGCTCGTTATGATGCTCAGCTCTGCTTTGCTTTGTCCACATTTTAACAACTCATCGTTGAAATTTAAAAAGAAAACTCATTTCAGACCATGCCAACGTCCCATTGGGTTTCCACCACAGGTGTGTGTAGTGTCTCTCTCTCTCTCTCTTGACCCCGGGGCTGGGTCCCCTGTAGGTCTTGGCCAATCCGGGCCCATCCCACTTGGTGACTTCAGCCAGCATGCGCTGCACTCCTGAATCCGTAGCTCTGCCCCACATCCTGGTCCAGCCCCTCCTCCAGTTCCCCTGCCAGCGTGCAAGTCCAGGAAACTGGAATTCTTCTCTCGCACCAAGAGAGGTCCCTCAAGGGTAAGCAGCGGCCGAGGCAAGTTCCAGAGCTTCCGAGGAAGGCTGCTTTAGGATCGCAGGCGCTTCTCCCCGCCCAGCCACCAGCCTTTTTGGCAACCCCCTCTCTTTGGGGTCCCGGCTTCCACAGATGTGGCCCTCACCCTGCCCTTGCTGAGATGTGGCCAGCTACAGCCAACCTGGACCCCATGTAGGGCTCCCCCCAAGAACAGTGGGCTCTTGTGGATTTCTGTGGGCGCCCCTCTGCGGCCCCATTCTTGCTTCAAAGGAGCCCTTTGTGAAACATGGATGTGTGGCCAAGGCCCCAGCGATGCTGGTGGGGGAAAAGAAAAATAGGCATGTGTGTGTGTTTTATAGCCCTACTCTGCTCCCTGAACGGCCTCTTTGAAGGTGATGATGGGTCACAGCAGGCCTTGGGTGGGAGGACAGTGGGCAGCCACCTTGATTCTAATTCGACCATATGTTGCTTTTTTAGGGGATGTGCTGGGGTGTCTGGAGAGGTGGGTTTTGGCTTGGCCTCAAAGCTCGGTTCACACAGAGACTCAAGGCTCCTCCTGTGGGTGGCAAGTCTCCGAGGAGAAAGGCAGCCCCTGGGGACCCCTGTCTATCCCACACGAGGCTGCAGACTGGGATGTATTTAGGGTGGAATTCCACTGGGGCCATTTTAGAAGGCGTTGGGGTGGGAAATTGATCCCTTTTTGTGGGGCCCCGCATGTCATGGCCCCCAGTCCCCAGATAGCTGTGTGGCCTCTTCTAGCAGGGAGATGGACGATAAGCAGAGACATCAGAAACCAGGGGCTGGTGTATTGTGTTTGAAGGTAACAAAAGAATCAAAAGGAAAACGGGCCATGTCACACCCACTAGGACGATCATCATCTAAAGCAGAAAAGAACAAGTGTTGTCTCCAGGAAGTTTTTTGTTTGTCTGTTTTAATGTTGATCTATTTTTGAGAGAGAGAGAGAGAGACAGAACATAAGCAGGGGAGGGGCAGAGAGAGAGGGAAACAGAGAATCCAAAGCAGGCTCCAGGCTCCGAGCTGTCAGCACAGAGCCTGACGTAGGGCTCGAACCCACGGACCGTGAGATCATGACCTGAGCCGAATTCAGATGCCCAACTGCCTGAGCCCCCCAGGCGCCCAACAAGTGTTGTGAAGGACGTGGAGCAACTGGAACCCTTGTGCATTCGCAGTGGGAATGGAAAATGGTGCAGCCTCTGTGGAAAAAAGTTTGGCAGTTCCTCAAAAAGTTAAACATAGAGTTATTTTATGACCCAGAAACTCCACTTTTGGGGCACTGGGTGGCTCAGTCAGTTAAGCCTCCGACTTTGGCTCAGGTCATGAGCTCACGGTTAATGGGCTTGAGCCCCGCATCGGGCTCTGTGCTGACAGCTCAGAGCCTGGAGCCTGCTTCAGATTCTGTGTCTCCCTCTCTCTCTGCTCCTTCCCCGCTCACGCTCTGTCTCTCTCTCTCAAAAATAAATTTTAAAAAAAATTAAAAAAAAATAAAATGGTGAATTGTATGTAATGTAAATGTCATCTCAATAAAAAGGACAGATAGCGCTCTGAGAATTGACAAGGTGTTACCTGCAGGATATGTTGTTCGTGAAAAAGAGTCACAGCACTTGCCGGAGCAGAGGAAGTGTACCCCCACAGCCCCCCTGTGTGCAGAGCTGTGGGAGGTAGACACGTGTCTTTCCGAGCATGGCTGATGTCTGTGGAAGGACCTTATATCCAGGTGGAGGTTTGTGGCAGCTGAGGGAAGCTGGCAGGGCCATCAGACCACTTAAGTGCCACCCTGAGAAGGAGGGGAGGAAGGGGGTGTGGGGAGAAGCTTGGGGTGGGAGCCACCAGACGGTTCAGGCCAGGTTGAAGGGGTCTTCCTGATCCAGCCCTGCTCTCTGTTGCTGATAAGCTGGACTATTCCAGAAGCAGTGGTAGCCAGACCATCCGTGTAAGTGGGGGTGCCTACTACTGGCCTATGTGTCACCCCTTTTCTGCCCCATGACCCCTCTGTTCATGAGCCTGTCACATGACAAATGGCAAAGGCGGCCAACATCACCTGGCTGAGTCATGTGGTCTGTATAGTTGCTCCAAGCCCCTTCATGGTGGATGCTTTCTGGAAGGCGTTGATGCTGACACAAAAATCCTCATGCTTAGTCCAGTCCCGTTGGTCTGTGGCTGCCTCTACCCATGACCTCCTTGTCTCTGTCCTTTTCCTTACGGCCCCAGCCCAGGAATCCATGCACGCTCTCATCCTAGGTCACCTCCCCCTCCCACAAGGTAGGTGGCCCAGGGGCTCCCTCACAGCTCTGCTTATGGGGAAGGATACCCTTCCACTGTCCTTCAGGTCCCCCTGCACGAGGCTGGACTTCAGCACTGGCTTGTGCCTGTGTGCTCCAAGCAGGCTCCAGGCTCTGAGCTGTCAGCACAGGCCCCGCCATGGGGCTTGAACCCACGAACCTCGAGATCACGACCTGAGCCAAAGTCAGATGCTTAACCGATAGAGCCACCTAGGCGCCCCTCAATTTTTTAATTTTAAAGGCTGCACAAGGAACCAGCCCTTTGTTCCAGCAACACCCGAAGGTGAGCCCCGGCTCCCAGCCGCTGGGGGGTGTAGGAGCGAAACTGCAAGAAGCATCCCTTAGCAAACCCAGATGGGTTTCGCAAGGACCAAGCCCTCCCTCCTTCCAGCTCTTTGCTCACTTCCCTGACTACAAAGCCCCCCTCACCCACTTCCCTGTTCCCCCATTCTCCCTGCAAAAGCCAAATTGATGTTGAGTTCATGCCACACTGGGCCCTTTTCCTATTGCAATAGGATGTCCTGACTTTAGCTTAGGGTCTGGCTTTATCTTGGACAAGCTGGAACTTGTTCCTCCGGAGGGAAACTTCAGTTTTGTCCTTGAGACCTTTCAGCTGATTGGATGAGGCCCACCCCAACTACTTAGGGTCAATCAGTGTGGATGTTAATCACATCTACACAATATCTCCACGGCAACGCCCAGGCTGGTGTTGAGGAGTTGACAGGACGTTACCGCTTAGCCACGTTGAAATATAAGAATGTCCATTGCACTGTCTTGGGATAATGGAGGGGTCTGGAAGGATGAGTCCCTTCTTTTTTTTTTTAATTAATTAAATAACTAATTAATTTAGAGAGAAAGAGAAGAAGCGTGGAAGGGGAAGAGAGAGGGGGGAGAGAAAATCCCAAGCAGGCTATCAGCACTGAGACCAACGTGGGGCTCAAACTCACGAACCATGAACCATGAGATCATGACCTTAGCTGAGATCAAGAGTCAGATGCTTAAGAGCCACCCAGGTGCACCAGGACAGGTCCCTCTTGTGCCCATTGGGTCCCCAGCACCTGTAAGGGACTGGTGCGCAGTGGAAGAATAGCAGGTGTTTGTTGAGTGAATACACAATGGAAAACATATCAGCTCTTGGCTTTAGCCCAATTCCCTCTAGGGAATTGCTCCCCAGTCTGGGAGGGGGGCTTTGCTTAGCTAGAGAATCTCTGCAGAACCGGAGCCTCCGAGGAGGGCACAGGGTGGCGGGTGGGGGTCTGAGCCGCTCTGTAGAAGGAACAGCAGTGTGATGAGGCCTTTCCACTCTGCGGTCAGACTCTTGGCCCTGAGAGCCATAAAACAGCCCTGCTTGGACTGGAAACATTTGCCTTTAATATGTTCCTGGAGGCGTTGGCAGGGCCTGTAAGGAAAATTCCAGGGGAATAAGAAGAGAGGTCTTCAGCATCCACTGAGGGCTGGGAGGTGGTGGCCAGACCCGTGGCTTTGGGGGGACCCAGCTGTCCCAAGGGGAGGCCGAGGGACCCGGGCAGAGCCGGGCAGCTGTCAGTGCGTTATCCGAGTTCTGGGAGGATCCCGTGGACTGACGGACCCCCCTGAGCCTTGTGGTGGCAGCGAGGGCAAGTGGCCTCACCGGCCGGAGACAGTTCTTCACAGGAATTTGTATAAGACTGTTAGGAGACGGAGACGTTTTCAGCAAGCATGTGCATGTTGAACCCACAGGGTGCTGAGGTCTGGGAAGGGAAAGTCCCAGGGCCTGGCACAGGGCAATGGGGGTACAGGTCTCCTGTGCCTTCTGCTCACTCACCTCCTATGGCTCCCCATTGCCCCAGAATGGAATCCGGACACTGTCATCCCACGTGCTGCCAGACCATCCAGCTCCATCACCCCGTCTCCCCTCACCCAAGGTGAGCCGGGCCCCGCCAGTTCCAAGGACGCCTCCTTGTTCTCTGTCACCTCCAGGCCTCTGCTCACACTGGCGCCCACCACCCCAAGCACCCTCTGTGGCCTCTGACCTGGCTTATCTTACCTTTCCTTCAGCTGGAGCTTCAAGGTGCCTCTTCCTGGTCCCCCTCGGCTGCCCGGGTATTCCCCTTCACAGCTGCACCCACCCTGGCACGTACTGAGAGCAGTTCCTGGTTATACTTCCTGGGCTGTTGCTGGGGGAAGTGAGGGGGCCTCGGAGAGGTAGATGTTTCTCAAACTTTGTCATTGGGACCTGTATGTGCCTTTGTGCCCAGGAAGACACAACCCCACCTACTACATGCCGGGGGGTGCACTGGGGGGTAGGGGTGCCTGGGTGGCTCAGCCGGTTAAGCGTCCGACTTCATCTCTCTCTGTCTCTCAATAATAAATTTAAAAAACATTAAAACATTTAAAAAAACACAGTGTGTATTGGCATGAGCTACAAAGATAATTTCTTTAAAAAAAACTTTTTCTCTAATGTTTTATTTATTTTTGATAGAGAGAGAGAGACAGCGTGAGCAGGGGAGGGTCAGAGAGAGAGGGAGACACAGAATCTGAAGACAGGCTCCAGGCTCTGAGCTGTCAGCACAGAGCCCGATGTGGGGCTCAAACCCACGAACCGCGAGATCATGACCTGAGCCGAAGCCGGACGCTCAATCAACTGAGCCACCCAGGGGCCCCACAAAGAAGATAATTTCAAAGACTGGAGAGTATTCAGAAGAAAGCTGGGTGGTAGTATTTATGCTCAGGGGTTGGGGAAGACCTCCTGAGGTGGTAACATTTAAGCTAAGATTAGCAGGATGATAGGAAAGTATCATGTAAATACGGAGGATGAGCATTCCAGACAGAAAGGATGCCTTGGGGTGGGGGGGCCTGGGGCGGGAAAGGGCTTGGGAGCTGGAGGAACATGGAGAAGACTGGTAGGGCTGGAGCAGAGTGAGCGAAGGAGGAGACAGGCCAGAGGGATGGGCTGAGGCCACATCACGTGGGGCTTTGCAGGCCACAGAGAGATGGTGGGAGAATGGGGAACCATGAAGGGTGTGCGAGCCGGAGGGAAACACGATCTGATTTATGATTTTGAGACATCCCCTGTGGCTGCTTGGGGGAGGAGGCTGGGGCAGCGTCCAGGCGGGAGTCAGGAGGGCAGACACCAGGGCCGGACAGCAAGAGAGGAGAAGTGGTTGGATGTGTGTATTTTGGAAGCTGAGGGGACAAGCGCTACCGAGGTACTGGACGGAGGGGGTCAGGGAGGAGTCTCAGACGCCACCCAGGTGTCAGGCCCAGCACCGAGTGAATGGTGGGGTCGTCGCCTGAGACAGGAAGACTTGGAGAGGTGACGTCAGGGACCAACGGCCCCACCTTGGCCGTGAGCTTGCGGTGTCTGGTTGGACCCATGTCCTGGGCCGGGCTGGCCAGGCTCCCGATGGAACTATGGGCTTTGCAGGCAAAGAATGGCCTTTGATGTCTGGACCTGGATGGCGTCCACCGGGGAGAGGCAGGCAGGGGGTATGGGCCAAGCCCTTGACGCCCAACTTTTGGGCAAGCAGGCAGGGCCCACCCCAGGTCCTTTTATTCCAGCTGGAAACCGGGACCAAATCGAAAAGTCCAGATGTGGAGTTGGATGCAGTCCCGTGACCGTGCGGCCTGGGGAGGCCCAGCGTCCAGGCGTCCAGTGGGTCAGGCCTCCTCGCTGGCCACCACCCGGCCGGGTGTGGGGGGCAGGACGGCTTCGTCTTGAGTCTCTGGCTGCCACAAAGGTTAAAAAAATAATCATCAGCTCCGAGACCTCGCCCCTGCCGGCATCAACCCCAGCGCTGGGTGGAAACACTGGGCCCTGGGACCCCCGCCAGCCCACAGGGCCTGAGACTTGCCCAGGGGCCTGTTTAGGAGCTGGGGGAGGGGTCAAGAGGGCATGAAGCTGGATGCCAGTCTTTCTCTACCCATGAGAGGTGACTCAGTTTTCCATCTGGAAAATAGGGCATTGTTCTAGAATCACATCATCCTCGAGTTCTGAAACACCTACTGTGCACCAAGCCTGGGGCCAAGTGCCGGGGACTTGAATGTTGGACAAGCCAAGGCCGGATCTGCCCTCACGGCTTCCTAGGCAGGCAGGACATGATGCAGGATTCGTTGGGGCGCCTGGGGGGCCTCAGTCGGTTGGGCGTCCAACTTCAGCTCAAGTCATGATCTCACGGTTTGTGGGTTGGGGCCCCCTGTCGGGCTCTGTGCTGACAGCTCAGAGCCTGGAGCCTGCTTTGGATTCTGTGTCTCCCTCACCCCTTGATGCCCCTCCCCCACCTCTCAAAAATAAATAAACACTAAAAAAAATTTTTTTTTAAAGATGAAGGATTCGCTGGACAAGGGCTGTCACACCCCTGGGACTTGGTTTTTCCATCTCTATGAGAGGGAGAAGAATAGCAGTCACCTCTGAGAGTCATTATTCCTGTGACAGTTTCTCCCTGCTGGATTGTTTATGAGCCAGCTTGGAGCACCACAGGCAAGACCTCAGTGGTCCCAAATGTTCCGGGCCAAGGGAGCAAGTTGACTTTTGAAAATCAGGTCTTCTGGGGTGCCACTCTGGCTCAGTCGGCGAGCACGTGACTCCTGATCTCGGGGTTGTGAGTTCGAGTCCCGTGTTGGTGGTAGAGATTACTTCAACATTTTAAAAATCTTACAAATAAATACAAATAAATAAATAAAAACAAAAATAAACTCAGGTCTCCTGATCCCAGTTGCTGGGAGGAAGCAGTCCCTTGTGTGGATGAAGAAGATGGAGACTGGCAGCAGGGGCTGGGACAGGGAGCGTGGAGAGCTGTTGCTTAATGGGGACAGCACAGCGCTGTGCCTAATGGGGACGGTTTTCGAGATGGAAAGAGTTCTGGAAATGCCCGACAGTGGTGATGGCCGCATAGCAATGTGAGCTTAATGCCATTTAAAAATGATTAAAATGAGGAGCCTGGGAGGCTCAGTTGGCTGAGTCTGACTCTTGGTTTCAGCTCAGGTCATGATCTCATGGCTCGTGAGCTCAAGCCCCACATCGGGCTCCGTGCCGAGAGCGCAGAGCCTGCTTGGGATTCTCTCTCTCTGCCCCTCTCTGGCTCTCTCTCTTTCTCTCTTGGAAAATAATAAACAAACGTAAAAAATCTTTTTAAAATAATAATAGTAAAAATGAGTAAGATGGAATAACAGGCTGGCGGGAGCAGCCGTTCTGGGCAAAGGCTGTTTCCTGTGATGTTCAAGGTTGCCTGGTACCCAGAAGAGGTCAAGAGGCCACCAGAGTAGGGAAGGGCCTTGGCTGGGCCTGGAGCCGCCCTCAGCAGCACCCTTCCAGGGAAGCCTGGGTCAGTTCTGGGACTGTCCCCCCCCTTCCCAAGGGCAGAGGACAGCAAGAAGGGCCTCTTTATAGCCTTTGGAGATGAAGGTAGAGGATGGGGACTTGGCACACCGCCAGGGTCACCCCCGTTAAAGTAGGTCAAGCCTGGGATCCAGAAAGCCCATTGAGGCAGGAGTGAGGGGTGGGGGACCGTCTGCCTACTCAGCGTGGCATTCAGGAGGGGCTCACCACCACCACCACCACCACCACCACCACCGCCACCACTAGGAACACGCACTTACGCCTAGAGAGGCTGACCCAGACCAGACCACAGTGATTGGTTCCGGGAGGGGCATGGGACCCGAGCTGGGCCAATGAGAGTCAGCCCTGAGGTCCCCGCTGGGCCTATCAGAGGAAAGATGCTCTGTTTCCTCTAGACCTTGGCTGGGACTAATGTAAGCCTGGTCCAGCTTGCTGCCCCAAGGGGCATGAAGAGAACCGACCAGAGAGATGCAAATCAGAGCTACAAGGAGATACCACCTCACACCCGCTAGGATGGCCAGAATCACAAGCCTGAAAGCAAGCGTTGACAAGGGAGTGGAAAAACTGGAAGGCTCGCGAATTGCTGATGGGAGCATCCAGTGGTGCAGCCACTGTGGAAATCAGTGTGGCAGCTCCTCAGAAAATGAAGCATCGAGTTATACGATCCAGGAAATCTCACGCTCAGGTATGATCCTCAGGAGAACTGAAAGCAGGTATTCAAACAAAACTTTGCACAGACACGTTCCAGGCATTCAGTATTCATAATCACACACCAAAAGATGGAAACAAACCCAGACGTCCATCAGCTGGCAAATGGATAAACAAAACGTGGTCTATGCTACAAAAAATGCTATTTAAGCATAAAAAGGAATGAGGCTCTGATACGTGCTGCAACATGGAAGAACCTTGAGGACACACTCAGTGAGAGAAGCCAGACACAAAAGGACACATGTTGTATGATTCTGTTTATAGGAAATGTCTAGAACAGGCAAATCCATAGAGACAGAAAACAGATTACTGGTTGCCAGGGGCTGGAGGAGGGGCATGGGGAGTGCCTGCTAATGGGTACCAGGTTTCCTTTTGGGAGGAGATGAAAATGTTCTGAAATAGATAGAAGGGATTAACGCATGGCATCGTAAAGGTACTAAAACCCACTAAATTGTACACTTTAGAATTGTTGAAATGATAACATTTTATGTCATGTGTATTTACCACAATTTTTTTTTAAGGAAGAAGAAGGCAGCTGACAGAGAGATGCAGACCCTGGAAGCTTCATTTGGGGCTCTAGATCCAGCCGTGCCTGAAGGCAGCCCTGCCGTTGGGGTAAGGCAGCAAGAGATGGGCTCTCTCTCTCTCTTCCTATAACTTGGCGTTTCAGAAAGTCGGCTGTGTTTGTTCTTGCCCATGGCCCCATCATGATGAGAAGACTCTCACCAAAGGTACTGGGGGCCTCAGGAAGGTCCAAACCCCACTCCCTGGCCCTCTGCTCTCCCATCTATAAGATGAGAGGGGGGCAAGGTCCCGCCATGCCAGCAACACCAGGTCCCAGGATGCACTCACTTTGACGATGTTCACCGTGAGCAAGATGTTCTGAGCTCAGCAAAGGGAAGAAATTGCCGAGGCCCACATTCCTGCCTTCCATGCTGCACCACCTTTGGAAGCAACCTTCTGGGGCCCCAGGAGGAGGGTGGCTGGGGCCCCGAGAGGCAGCACCAGCTGGGCGCTGATGAGCTTGCGCTTAGCATCTGATGGGTTTGGGCTCAAGTCTTGGCTCTGGCCCTCTGTGATCCTGGGGCCAGCGGTCTCTACTTCCGGGCCTCAGTTTCCCCTCTGCAAAACAGACTGGTTGCTCTGGGTATCAGGTGAAGTATCTGCTGGGTGCACAGTTGCTGTCTCAGGGGAGCTCATGAATACATGGATGTGTCTGGTGGAATCTGAGCTGGGCTAGGACTGCTGGCTTGGGCAGAGGGCAGAGGTGCTTACAGGGAGGCGGGGGACAGCCTACCAGTTTACTGCCACCCGGAGGGGGATGCAGCCGGGGTACAGCCTCCCCTCCGTGCCGTGTTGCTGTTGGCTTCCAAAAGGATACGGATGTAGAAATAACTCCTTGATTCTTTTTCCACTTGCTGCCCGGCACTCAGCGTTCCGGCGCGCCTGGCCGGAGGCTGGCACTGTTTCCGGGCACCTGGACAGCCTCAAGCACTCACTGAGTGTTTGGCGGCTGGCGGGCTCCGGGCGTCGGCAGTGGCGTGGTCCTTCTCTCCTGTGGCCGCTCCAGAGATGGGGAAGAAAGTGCCTCGGAGCTCCCGGGGCCTCTCCGAGCATCCTTGGACAGCCGACAGGTGAGGGTATGGCCAAGAGGGAGGTTCTGTAGGGATCAGCTCAGAGACTCCATCCTGTGCCACGTCAGATGTGGGACGTCCCAGTGCCGTGTCTCAGCCTCCCTGGGGTCTCGTGGCTTCCCAAGGCTCTGTGCTTCCATTGACTGGCAGCCATATTACCCTAGGTCTGTGGCTCTGCAACATCCTAGCCCCGTGGCTCTAGGCTCCCCACGATCCTACGGCTTTAGCAGACTGTGGTTCCGCGGCCCCATCAACCCATGATGTTATGACTTGGTCATTCCTTAGTTCTGTGTTTCCTTGTTCTGTGGTCTCATGACTCTTGGATTATTTCGAACTTCATGGCTCTAGAAAAGGGTGAGTTATTCAACCCAGTGGAAAAGAGTCAGAAACTTCAAGGGGTGGGTGTTCCAGTGACACCCCCCCCCACCTAGCACCTTGTGGACCAATAGCAACAGTGACATCACCCCTTTTCCAGAGGGTTCCCCGTACTTGTCACCATTCTATGGCTCCCTCTCAGAGTACACTGACAGTTGCTATGGTTCGGCCATTCCTGGAGGGTTTTATTAAACACCTCAGTCTCCCTCTGTGGCGCAGGAATATGGATACACAGGCCAGAGAGCCTGGTCTGGCCTGAGGGAGTGACCTTTAAGTCAGGGTAAGTAGGGATCAGCCAGGTAAAGAGCAAGAGGAAGAATGCTCCAGGCAGGGGGCCCAGCCTATGCAAAGGTCCTGAGGTGGGGGAGAAGCCTAAAAGTAAGAGGCACAGAGAGGCAGCCAGTGAGGCTGGGGTGAAGCCTAACTGTTCACCTCCCCTTTGTCTCATGTTAAGGCAAAGGGGACAGAGAAGGGACAAAAAGCACCTACTATGTGCTTCAATTTCATTCTCTCATTGACTCATAGTGACCTCTGAATGGGGTTGCCACATAACCAGAGAAGGTCCCGGGGGGAAGGGGTCCAGCCATCCAGCCACCCAGCCATTCCATCTATCCATCCATGCATTCATCTATCCATTCATCCCTGACCCATCCAACAATCCAAACATCCATCATCCATCTACCCATCCACTCATCATCCCTCCTATCTGTCCACCCATCCATCCATCTATCTATCCATCTATCTATCCATCCACTCACCCATCCATCCACCTATTCACCCATGGAGTGCAAACGGCTCGTGGCTCTGTCCCCGCGCAGGGACACCACATTCCTCCCTGTGTTCCAGCCCTCCTCCCCCTCCACTGCTCCCTCACTGCTCTGCTCCGGCCACACCTGCCTCCTCCGTGAGCCTCCAAATGCATCAGGCACATCCCACCTCTGGGGTTTTGCCTTTGCTGTGCCCTCTGCCTGGGTGCTCCTCATTGGCCACAACTCATTCACCTGCCCTGGTCTTGGCACTAACATCCCCCCACAGTGGCCTCCCTGACTCCTGGGCTCTGTTTCCTCTAGCCCACCCAGCTCCTACTTCCGCGTGGCAAGCTCTCCTGGCCGCTGTGTGCACTTGTCCTCCCTCGAGGCCACCCACCTCGGGGCTGAGAAGCTGAGACCACCTCCTCCCTGTTGGCTATGTGGCAAGGGGTCTGTATGGTGGGTGAAATGAAATACTTTCACTGATCGATAATCATTTATTTGGCACCCATTGAGTGCCAGTCTTCCCACATTGGGGCTGGGGCTCCTCCCCGCCCAGGAGCCTCCCTCCCCCACTGGCCCATGCCCTGGTCTTGGCCTCTGCCTGCCAGGCAGTCGGTGGGTAAACACACCCCGCCCTCGGCCTCCTGCCCCATCCATCACTGGCCTGAACAAGGGCCTCCTGTTAATGAGCTGGGGTGGGGGCCAGAGAAGGGCAGGAGGAGGGAGAATGAAGAATCGGGATCAGGACTCTGGTTCCTGTGCTCTCCGCTGCCCACCCACCCATCATCCCCAGACAGCTGCAGAAACCTGGGTGGGGGACCCTCTCCCTACGACCTTCATGGGGAGGGGAGCTTGTGACTTCCTTCTCGGAGCATCCAGTGCCCAAATCGAGAAGACAGGACAAACCTGCCTCTCTGAGCCTCAGTTTGCCCATCTGTAGAATTGGGGGGATTAATGACTGCCACCATGGAAAAGTGCTCAGCACACTTTTTATGGAGTTACTTATTCAGTTTTGGTGACGACCCTAAGATGTGGGGGCTCGTCACCCATTTCACCTGGGTTTTTACTGCTTGTGTTAAGGTGTGCAAAACTTCAGGTATTTCTATTCTCCACTTCCTTAAACAGAGAGAGAGAGAGAGAGAGAGAGAGAACCAAACTTGTGTAGTTAGCCACACAGGCTATCTCTGTCCCTGTAACACAGACACAGGTTTGTTTTACCATTACCTACAAAGCTCTCATTAAAGGTCAGAGGAAAGGAAAGAGCAGGGTGGTCATTTGCCCTTCCACAGTTATCTCTGGAAAATTATGAAAATAACGCCTGTGGAATTTCATTCTCTGAAATCGGTACCCATTGAATGCTGCCCTGGTAAATTCCCGGAGGTTCCTAGTGAAGTTCTTTCTCTCTTGCAGCAACTCTTCCATATACTTGCTGACCTCGAGACTTAAAAGTTTACGTTATAATAAGCTTTTGAACGTGGCTCTTCTCTCCCCCCAAAAAAAGAAAAGGAAAAAGAAGAAACTGAGGCACAGGCAAGTTAAGCAACCTGCCTCGGGCCCCACAGCAGAGCTGGGATGAAACTCAGGGTCCCCATGCCAGAGAACAGGACCTTCACCACTGTCCCCTGCTGCCCCCTATGGTGATGAGTTCCTGCCTCTCGGGGCTGGGAAAGGGGGAGCAGAAAGGGGAAACCCCACAAAAGTGGTATGGCAAGGTTTTGAACATTTGGCACTTGCTCAAAAAAAATTGTAGCCACTATATTTATTGTTATCTCCTTCCTCTATCATCACCTTCCTGGGAACCTGGGATGGAATGGGGACAGGGTTGGGGCAGATGGAAAGTGGGAGCATAGGCAGGACTTCTTGAAGTTCACAGGATAAGTCAGGGTGAGTCTGCCTGACTCCGGTGCCTGGATGGCACCCTGGCACCCATTCCCGCACCCCCAACTCCTTGGTCCTTCTGGGGAGATAGGTCCAGCCGCCCAAGGCAGGCTGGGTCGGGCTCCTCAGCTATGGATGCAGCACTGGCCAAGTGGCCTCCCTCACTGCCCTGATGAATTCCCCAGACCCTGGGCCTGTGGCCGGGCCCGCCCAGGGCAGGGCAGCTGCCTTCCCGACATACTTTCCCTCTGGATTCACGAGGAGAGGCGGCTGGGTGAGCTGGGGGCGCCCGCATGTCTCCTGGCCCAGCAAACCCCTGCCAGGAAGGGCCCCGGGGCCCCATCACACAGGCACCAGACCCTCTGCCCCAGCCTGGCCAGGCTCCTGGAACCGCTGGGTCTGGTGTGATGGGAAGGGGAGCTGGCTGGGGCGCCAGCCAAAGAAAGGCTCAGGCCAGGAGGTCCTGGGCAGCAGAATCTTCACAGCTAATGAGGGGCCTGGGCCAGCATTTCTTGTCTGGATTCTGCGGCCAAGGGCAATGAGGGGGGTGTGAAGGCCTTAGGGGTTCCGCCTTCCCCAGTTCTAATTCCTGCTGTGTGACCTCGAGCTATCTTGTCTCTTCTCTAAGGAAAATGTGAGTAAGGGCAATCTGAGGTGTAAGTGACACAGTGTATAAGTTCCATATGGTACAGCAAGGCTAAGACTGGAGCCAGACGTTGGGCACACGTTAGCTCATTCAATTGTCTCAACAATGATCGCTCTCATTTTATAAGTGAGGCACAGAGAGGTCGCGCAACTTGCCCTAGGTCACACAGCAAGGCTGTGCCCAGCCCACACTTGAACCTAGACCATGTGGCCCCCAAGTCTGTCCTAAAGTACAGGGGTGGCAGGTATTACTGGTATTAATAGTAATGATGTTACATTAATGATAAGGAATAAGAACCATGATATGCCAATCCTAGTAGGTAACTTTGCAGCTCACCAGCCCCTTCTGTCTCTGCACCGGGGGATCCCCAGGCTGTGAGAAACAGAACAAAACACAGTTCCCAGAGTCAGGGCATCCCAACCTTCTCTGCCAAGAAGAGCCTGCCAGGGGTCCCAGACGGTTGTCATACAGCCGCGAGACCCTGAGCCCTGCCCAGGAAGAGCAGGGAGGGCTTCACAGAAGGGGGGCATCAGACCCCAGACTTGAAGGATGGGAGAAGGAACCCAAGTGTCTTTTTTTTTTTTTAATGTTTATTTATTTATTTTTGAGAGTGAGAGAGACAGAGCGTGAGCGGGGGAGGAGCAGAGAGAGAAAGTGACACAGAATCCAAAGCAGGCTCCAGGCTCCGAGCTGTCAGCCCAGTGTCGGGTTCAAACTCATGAATTGTGAGATCATGACCAGAGCTGAAGTTGGACGCTCAACTGACTGAGCCGTCCAGGTGCCCCCGAAGGATGGAAGAAGGCATTTGGGGTAAGGGGAGTAGTAGGTGCAAAGACTGAGAAGGACACGTAGAGGAAGTTATTCCGTAACGGGAGGCTGGTGTGGTGTGCATGAGAGAAGGAGCCACTGCTGGACGGAGGATTTCAGGGTTGGTGAGATCCAGGAGGTAAGAGCATGAAACCAGACTGCTCCTCTCTGGGGACCTGTTGTTTGATCCGCAGACTGGGACATCCTCGGGACCTCTGCCTTTGCAGTTCCCCCTGCTTGGAATGCCCTTCCCCTCATTTCCCCATGGCCTGGCCATGAACAAGGCCACGTGTGTCCAAGTCCCAGCCCCGTGCCCAGCCTGTGGCAGGGGCCTGGCTTCCATGTGCCCTGGTCTCAGCTGCATGAGGCACACGCAAGCCCACAGGCCCCGGCGGAGTTGTGGTTTTCCCAAGAATTCCAGTGCCAGCCGGGAGCGGCCCCCAGGTGTGCTGGACGCCAAGGAAAACAGGAGGTGAGCTCATGGCCCGGCCGTAGGCAGCAGGCAAGGTGGGCACTGTCAGGGCACAGGATTCACTAGAAATACCAGGGTTGGGGCTGACTGCTACCACCCAGCCTCCCCACCAGGCCCACTCCTCCTCTTTCACCCTCTGTGGCTCCCTATTGCCCTAGAAGACAGCCTGAGCTCCACATCACTGGCACTGCATCTCCTGAGCCCCAACATCTCTCCACTCTTAGATCATTCCTTCTAACAGACCAGACTCATTTCTGGCTTGGAATCTTCACATATTCTGTTCTACCTGGAATGCCTACCACCAATTTTTTTTTTTTTTCCTGGCCATGTTCTCCTCACCTTCCTGGTCTCAGTTTAGCATTCCCTCCTCCTCTGAGAAGCCTACCCAGACTCCCCCACCACCACCAGGCTGGGTCCAGCACCTTGTTGGAGCTCCCCCTGCTACCAGTGTATCCCCGTAACAGCTCTGGTCCCTTTGGGCGATTATGCAGCTGCCTCCCCGCCAACCTGGGCTCCCCTACTGGAAGGGGCCCACTCTGGCTTGTTCATCCTGTGTCAAGAGTCCAGCCCAGGACATGACACATGGTAGGTGCTCAATGTGTGTTTGTGGAATAAATAGATGTGTCTGAAATTCCCCTCCCCGCCCCCCCCCCAAGCCACACATGCTTCACTATGTCAGAACTGTCCTCATTCCCTCTGCTGATCTGAGTCCTTCTATTCCTTTAGGTTTCCCTTCCACCTCTTCCAGGAAGCCCTTGGTGACTTCTCTGAAGCCTCCCAGGAGAATAGACCTGGCTATGACCCCACTCTGATTTCACCCTTGCCCATTGCAGTGGCCTCAGGCTAGCCACTTCCCCTCTCTGGGCCTCAGTTTTCTGATCTATACGACAGAGGCTTTGAGCACTTGGAAAGTAGGTGGAGAGGGTTAACTCCGGAAAGTCGAAGTGTTTTGCAGCTCAGGAGCGAGGCTGGGCTGGGAGGGACGATTTTCCTGATTAGGAGTAATTTTTATTTTTATTACAGGCTGTTCCCACAGCAGCTGGAGCGAAGCTCGGAAGGTATGGCGAAGTCTCCACAAACAGAAGCCCTGGCCACCCCCTCAGACCTCCTCCAGCTGGGGCCCTTTAATTTGCACACTCCCCTGCTGGGGATGGACACACACAGCCCATTACACAGACTGGGAAACTGAGTGGGATCCTGGCCAGGCTGCCCCCACCCCTCACTCATCAACCCTTGAACCACAGAGAGGGAAGACCACAAAGAGGAAGGGGTATCCACTTGATTTCTAGACCGGGGTCTAGACCTCTAGTGAGGGGCGGGAGCCTGAGGGTCCCTGCTCTCACTTGCCCGCCCCCCCCCCCGATTTTCCTGTAATAATGATAATCATTAACAATGATACTTATTACCTCCATTGTGCAGGGGAGAAAACAGGCACAGAGTGATGTCATTTGCCTCATTTTGAAGCAAGTGAAGTGGGAGTGCAGGGCCAGTCAGCCTGACTGAAAGCAGAGTCGGGGTGGGGGTCCTAACTTTTTGCCTCTCTTGACTGTTTCCCCAGGTGTGAACTGAGGGTAGCCGCCATGAGGATTGCTTCCTACTCAGCTACGTCCCAATTTTGGCATACAGCAGATACTCAATAAATAAGTGAGAAAGAGGGCTAGCGGGTGGTCCCACCTGACTCCCTGCCCCACTGACCCCTACCCCGGCTCCCCGTGACTCAGTTTCCCCGCCATGTCCGGGTTCAGCAACACCGGGCGGGGCCTTGAACGCAGAGGCCAGCGCCATCTGTTTACCTTGCGGCTGGACGCTGGGCAGGGCCGCGGGTGGGCCGTCCCGGGAGCCGGCTGAGCCGCCGGGATAAATACGCCCCGCGGGCCTCGTGGGCAGCAGAGAGCGAGCTGCAGTCCAGCTCCCCGCCGCCGCCATGGTTCCTGCCGCCGCCTGCGTTCTCCTGCTCACCCTGGCAGCCCTCGGTGCGTCCGGCCAGGGCCAGATACAGATAGGTAAGCCGCCCCCTCCCCCACGCGTGGCCTCGACCCCCAACCGTACCGGAGGACCCGTGAGGCCGGCGGTGGCGGCTCCTTGGGGGCTCAGGGACTGTTCATGGGGCGTGCAGGGAGGAGAAACCAGGCAGTAGGGCAGGGCGGACGCTCAAGGAATGAGGGAGTCCCAGGGCCCTGCCACGGTGAGGACTGGTGTGGCGGGGGTCCCCAAACCCCGACGCCCCACCAGCGCCCCCTGTCGGCGCAGGTGCAGATCTGGGCCCGCAGATGCTTCGGGAACTTCAGGAAACCAACGCGGCTCTGCAGGACGTGCGGGAGCTGTTGCGGCAGCAGGTGCGGACCGGAGGCGGGCGGGGGGGGGGGGGACGGGGAGTGCGAAGGAGGGGAGTGAGGCCTGGAAGAGGAGGAGGGGCAGGAGGATGGGAGAAGGAGGTGCCGGTGGAGATGGAGAGGGTCCTGGGTATCAAGATCCGGGGAGGAAGTTGTAGAAAAGAGGGAGAAGGGAGTCCCAGGGGTAGAAGGTTCCGCAGGAGATGGCAGGGGTCTGTGAGGGGGGGAAAGGGAGTCCCAAGGAAGGAGGAGAGGTGCTGGGAGGATAGAGAATCCGAGGGGGTGGAGGGAGGGTCCGAGGGGAGTGGGTGGGTCTGTGGGAAGAGAGTCTGCGGGAGGGGAGAGGAGACTCAAGGGAGGAAGGAGGTATGGGGCCTCGCTGACTACACCCCGTCCCCGGTGCACCGCAGGTCAAGGAGATCACGTTTCTGAAAAACACAGTGATGGAGTGTGACGCGTGCGGTGAGCACAGCTGGGGCGGCAGAGGTGCGGCAGGCGGGGAGACCGAGAAGAGATGGGGAGCAAAGACAGAGACAGTGAAGGAAAGACCGGGAGGAAAAGAGACAGGAAGAGACGGAGGCTGACAGACGGAGAGACTGGATGAGGGACGGAGAAAGACGAACAAGGAGGGGAGACAGAGAGTATGGGAAAGCAGAGGGGGACATACGAAAAGAAGCAGAGACCGTGCGAGAGGTGGAGGGAGATGCAGAGACGCTCAGGGAGAAGCAGATGGGCGCGCAGACACTGAGAATGAAGAAACCCAACCCGCCTGGGGCGGGGTCCGGCGCGGGGTCGCGCGGAAAGCCTGGGACCTCGCCACGCCCCCAGGGGCGGCCCTCCAGGAAGGGGCGTGGTCCTGGTAGACTCTGCCCCGGGGCGGGGCCCTGACCAGCCCGACTTCACCACCCGCAGGGATGCAGCCGGCGCGCACCCCAGGTCTGAGCGTGCGGCCCCTGTCCCAGTGCGCGCCCGGCTTCTGCTACCCAGGCGTGGTTTGCACTCAGACGGCAAGCGGCGCGCGCTGTGGACCTTGCCCCGCGGGCTTCACTGGCAATGGCTCGCACTGTGTCGACGTCAACGAGGTGCGCCCGTCTCCCACCCCACCGACGGTCCCCCTAACGCCGGCCCCCACCTCCCCAACGATCTCTTCCCCCGCTGGAAGTGCTCACCCGGCGGACCTCTTCACCCCCGGGGGCACACGTCCGGACCACCCCCTTGACGCCGGAGGGCCCTCACCCCGACCACTTCGCTTACCACCAGTGACGCCGGTCCCGCCAACCCCCTCCGTAGCCAGTGAGGTCCGCCCCGACCGCTCTTCTACCGCAGAGAGTGGTCCGCCCCAAAGGTCCACTTCGCCTCCGGGGCTCGCAACCCCCAACGACCCTTCGACCACCGCGAGGAGCCCGCCCGGACCACCCTCCCACCGCCGTGCACCCACGCCCCGACGACCACTTCCCCCCTCTGCTGGGGACGCCCGCCCTCACAATACCCTCCCCCGCCCTTGAGCACCCAGCCCGCAGGCTCCCAGGAACAGCCCCTCTCTCCACCAGGTCGCTCCCCTGCCCCCACCACGGCGAAGTCGCGTCTGACCTCTGGGATGATGGCCTCTGCCCCCAAAGGCAGTCCCCCTCCAAGTGCTGGCTAATGGCCCTTGAATTTAATAAGTTCAAGCCCCCCAAATCCTGAGGCGCCGCTCTGCGTCCTCTGACCCTCCGTGGCCTTTCCTCCTCCAGTGCAACGCCCATCCCTGCTTCCCCCGGGTCCGCTGCATCAACACTAGCCCTGGCTTCCGGTGCGAGGCTTGCCCGCCGGGGTTCAGCGGCCCCGCCCACGAGGGCGTGGGGCTGGCCTTCGCCAAGGCCAACAAGCAGGTGAGGGCCCTGGAGGGGTGGGCTTCATCTGGGAACGGTCCGCTAGCCTTGCGGCTATTTTCCTGCCTCACTTCAGTGGGAAGGGGTGGGGCCTGGGGCCCGGGGGTGGGGGGTGTCCTCATCAAGATGGTTGAGGTTGGGGGAGGAATGTAGGGGAGAGGTAGGATGCAGAGGAGACGTGAACCGGGTGGGAGGTATGAGAGTTTCTGCGTGGGGGTGGTGACCTCTGTCCTCCCGGCCATGCAGGTTTGCACGGATATTAACGAATGTGAGACCGGACAGCATAACTGCGTCCCCAACTCCGTGTGCGTCAATACCCGGGTAAGGCCTGGTAGGAGTGGGGAAGGATGGAGACACCGGGGGGAGGGTGCGAAGTGGCAGGCAGCCCAAGCTCACTGCCCGCGGCCCGGGCCCAGGGCTCTTTCCAGTGCGGCCCTTGCCAGCCCGGCTTCGTGGGCGACCAGGCATCTGGCTGCCATCGGCGCGCCCAGCGCTTCTGCCCCGACGGCACGCCCAGCCCGTGCCACGAGAAGGCCGACTGCATCCTGGAACGCGATGGCTCGCGGTCGTGCGTGGTGAGTGCGGGCGAGCAGGAAGGAGCTTGGCTTGGGTGTGAGGGGGTGGGGTGGGCGGCGATCACGCCGGGGCACCTTCTCACTACCCCCACCCGCAGTGCGCCGTTGGCTGGGCAGGCAACGGCCTCCTCTGCGGCCGAGACACGGATTTGGACGGCTTCCCCGACGAGAAGCTGCGCTGCCCAGAACGCCAGTGCCGCAAGGTGGGCGGGGTCTGAAGGGCGACAAAGGCCCGGTGGTGGGTGGGGTCCCTAGGCGCGCTCCTCACGCCCGCTGTGCCCTCCGCTAGGACAACTGCGTGACGGTGCCCAACTCAGGTCAAGAGGACGTGGATCGCGACGGCATCGGAGACGCCTGCGACCCGGACGCAGATGGGGACGGGGTCCTCAACGAGCAGGTGGGGCCAAACGTCGGGCCGAGGTTAGGCAAGGTGGGGGCGTGGCTTGGGTGAGGGAAGTGGCCTCAGAGGATGTGGACTGGGGCATCCAGGAGGGATGACCGCTGCTCTGCGGAGGAGGCTAAGCCTCAGAGCTGGGCTGTTCTGGGGAGTGACATTTGCCCCTCCAGGCCTGACCCCCGTCTTAATCGGCCCTGTCCCCCAGGACAACTGTAAACTGGTGCGGAACCCAGACCAGCGCAATGCGGACGGCGACAAGTGGGGTGATGCGTGCGACAACTGCCGGTCCCAGAAGAACGATGACCAAAAGGACACAGATCAGGACGGCAAAGGCGATGCCTGCGACGACGACATCGACGGCGACCGTGAGAGCAGCAGAAGTGGGGGAGGAGAGGAGGGAAGAGCAGGCGCTGAGGGGTGCGGCTTGCCTGAGGGCGGAGCTCGGCTAGTTTTGGAAGCTGCGGTGGGTGAGCTCGCCCACGGCTCCAGGGACCACGGACTGCGCTCCTGCGGGCAGAAAAATGCAGGCTGGGAGATGACGCGAAGGGGGAAAGGCTGGAACGTTTGGAGGAGGGGAAGGCGGGCCGCAAGGAGTAAGTAGTTGAACAGAGATGTGAGCCTGCCATTTAGGGCCAGGGAGGTGCCAATTTTACACCTGGGGACAGACACTCAGCATGGTGCATTCACAGTGCCAGCGGAGGGTCCAGCTGAGCTTCCTCTGTGAGTGAGAACCAGTCCCTTCTCCATTAAGTCCATTAAGTCTCTGAGGCTTGGGCCAGTGCCCCACTTGATTTAACTTTGTAGCTCCTGGGAGCTTGGAGAGGTGTGGGACTAGGTCCCAGGCTAGCCCCAGGTTTGCAGCTACCTTGCCGAAGTCAGCCTCGGCCCGCCCCCACCTTGGGATCCTGTGCTGTCCCCCTCTTCTCACAGGGGTCCGAAATACGGTGGACAACTGCCCGAGGGTGCCCAACTCAGACCAGAAGGACAGCGATGGTGACGGTGTAGGGGATGCCTGTGACAATTGCCCCCAGAAAAGCAATGCAGACCAGGTGAGCGCGGGCAGCACCCCAGCTGGGTCAGATCCCTGAGGTGAGCTCCAGACTAGTTAAGGAGACTGAAGCCCAGTCTAAGCATGGTGGGGGGTGTTCCTTGGGGTCGGGAGGACCCTCGCTCTGGAACTCAGGGTTGGTGGGATGCTTCTGAATTCCTCGGCCTTGATTTCGGACTCCTGCATCCACATTCCCTAGAGTGATGTGGACCACGACTTTGTGGGAGATGCTTGTGACAGCGACCAAGACCAGTAAGGAGGCCATCTGAGGTGGGGGTGGGGACCGAGGGTGGGTGACCCCGACCCAGCCCTCTGGGAAATCTCAGTCTTCTCTGTCCCACCCACCAATTCTAGGGATGGGGATGGGCACCAGGACTCACGGGACAACTGCCCTACAGTACCAAATAGTGCCCAGCAGGATTCAGATCACGATGGCCAGGGTGACGCCTGCGACGAGGATGACGACAACGATGGGGTCCCTGACAGTCAGGACAACTGCCGCCTGGTGCCCAACCCAAACCAGGAAGATGTAGACAGTAAGGGCAGGGGGAGAGGGGCCTGTGGTGGTTTTGAGGCTGGTGTGGAGACCCTGGCAGGTGTGGGCAGGGCTAGGATGTGGTGTGGGCATGACTAGGTCCTGGGCGGGGCTGGCGCTGACCCCACCACCCGGGTCTCTCAGGGGATGGAGTGGGCGACGTGTGCCAGGGCGACTTCGACGCAGACAAGGTGGTGGACAAGATCGATGTGTGTCCAGAGAACGCTGAGGTCACCCTCACTGACTTCCGGGCCTTCCAGACGGTCGTGCTGGACCCCGAAGGCGACGCTCAGATAGATCCCAACTGGGTGGTGCTCAACCAGGTTGGGACCGGGCCTGGTGGAAGGTGGTGGGATCGGGTCCTAAGCTGGGGGCTGGGGGACCGAGGACCCACACGGCTGACCTGAGGCCCTTCTTCCTTTGACCCCATCAGGGTATGGAGATCGTGCAGACAATGAACAGTGACCCTGGCCTGGCTGTGGGTAAGACAAGAAGGATCTAGGCCCTGCAGCGAGCGGAATAGGGGGGCGGGGCCAAGGGCGGGTCTGAAGTTAGGAAAGGCGGAGCCAGATTGGGTCTGGGCTCAGGGGGCCAACAGTTCTGGACTGTGAAGGAGCGTGGCCCGAGGCATGTCACAGGCAGGGGCTCAGGGCTATGGTCATGGCTGAACTTGGCTTGTAGGGATGGGGTGAGTATGTGGGTGGGGATCTGGGCCTAGGGGCAAGTTGGACTCCCGAGGGGCGGGGCGGGGTGGGGGGGGCAGGGCCCCAGTGGGGAGAGCCCCACTGCTCCCTTCTCTTCCCCAGGTTACACGGCCTTCAATGGCGTGGACTTCGAAGGCACATTCCACGTGAACACGGTCACGGACGACGACTATGCGGGCTTCATCTTTGGCTACCAGGACAGCTCCAGCTTTTACGTGGTTATGTGGAAGCAGATGGAGCAGACATACTGGCAGGCGAATCCTTTCCGCGCAGTGGCTGAACCTGGCATTCAGCTCAAGGTGTCCGTGGCCCTGCCTGACCTCTCACAGTCCCTGAGCTCCCTAGGAGGCCCCAAATCCTCCCAAGGACTCCCAAACCCTTTACAGCCCCCTAGCGTCATTCTGTGGACCTCAGAGTCCTCCCAGCCCCCCTCCTGGATTCCTACAGGTCCTCAAACACTCCCCCAGGGTCCCCAGACTTCCTTTGGGCCCCGAAACCTCACGGAGCCCGAAACTTCCCCTCAGGTTCCAAATCCTCCTGCAGAACCCTTAGATCCCAGTAAGTCACTGAAACCCTCTAGTGAATTCCCCAAATCCTGTAGAGCCTAGTTTATCCCAGGGGCACCCAAAACTTTCTATAGGCCACTAAGCCAGACCCCTCCAAATCCTCTCAGACTCCAAACCTGTCCATGGCCTCCCAAATGCTTCCAGACCACCCCTGCCCTCCCCACCCCACCTGCAAATCTCCATGTGGCCCCCAAGATGGCTTCCTTGCATGTATCCCATCCAGGCACCCTCGGGCCTCCTACCACTGCCAAGACCTGTGGCTCCCCTCCTGTCCTACCAGGCAGGGGTCTGGAAGGCTCCAGTAGCCCATGCAGTCTCTGACTCTATTCCCTTGTCCCTGCGCATGGCCAGGCTGTGAAGTCCTCCACAGGCCCCGGGGAGCAGCTTCGGAATGCGCTCTGGCACACGGGGGACACAGCATCACAGGTGCGGCTCCTGTGGAAGGACCCCCGCAACGTGGGCTGGAAGGACAAGACGTCCTACCGCTGGTTCCTGCAGCACCGGCCTCAAGTGGGCTACATCAGGTGGGGACCTCGGCCTTGCCAATGGACCAGGAGAAGTCTGTCCATTGGCTGCTGGAGGTTCAGGCGGCCTCAGTCTCCTTACCTGGAAAATGGGAATGATGTTGGCTCTGGGACATGACACTTCTCCTAGGACGCAGGACCCAGCAGGTCCTCAGATAGAAGGCGGAGTCCTACTCACTCCTGTTTCTCAGTCCCCACTCTGTACTGCCAGGAAGTCCATCCTCTCACACAGGGAAGCTAAGGCTCAGGTCAGAAGCCCCACCTGCCCTGAGAGTGGCCCGGGCAGGGGGGACTCATGGCTTCCACTCCCAGAGAGGAGGGGACCCATCTTCCAGGGCAGAGGCCTAGCCCAGGGCACCACCTCACTGTCCCATCCTTCCCACAGAGTGCGCTTCTACGAGGGCCCTGAGCTGGTGGCTGACAGCAACGTGGTCCTGGATACAACCATGCGGGGCGGCCGCCTGGGGGTCTTCTGCTTCTCCCAAGAGAACATCATCTGGGCCAATCTGCGCTACCGCTGCAATGGTGAGGGGAGAGCCCTGCTGGGGGTGGGGGGCCCATCCCGCCCAGTCTCACCCCCTCTTACTCGCTTGCCCTTTCTCCACAGACACTATCCCCGAGGACTACGAGACTCAGAGGCTGCTGCAAGCCTAGGGATGGGCGTGGGGACCCACTGCTGGTAGACGGCCACCCACAGGGCTGCCTTCACGGCGCCAAGCAGGGAACTCAGTGCCTGGCTCTGAGGGGTGGCTGGCCTGGGGGAGGGGAGTATGAGGCGCTCAGAGAGGACAAAATAAAGTGTGTGTGGTGGAGTGACTGGCTGTGGTCTCTGCTTCAGGGAGATTGTGGGGCGGCGCCTCCGAGGAAAGGCTGGGCTAGGGATCCCAGACCTGCTAAGGACTAACCCCCTGCCCCGACCGGCTAGGGCCCAGCAGCCTGACTAGCAGTGTCCAACCCTGACTGGGGAGGCCCCCAGCCTGCTGCTGCATCCTACCCACTTGAGGTTGCGGGGCTGGATCCCCACTATTGAGTGCCTCCCCCAGGAACCTGGGGTCCTTCCCCTTCTAAGCAATACGCCCAACTAGCTGGCTAGGGGTAGGGATGAGGGGCTCACACCCGTGTGTCCATGTTCATGTGTGTGTGTGTGTGTGGGGGGGCTGTGTGTGGCTCCCACTTGACATACCCTACTGGCCCACGTTCCATCCCCAGGGTGGGGGGAGGGGCAGGAAAAAAGGAGAGGAGGCAGGGACGAAAACATTGGATTTTTATTATGTTTCATTACAAAGGATGCAAAGATACAAAGACAAAAGCGTCCACACCAGAGAGGATGGGCAGGGGCCGGCCGAGTGCGCCCTGAGCCGCCCGCCCCCACCCACCGTGGGCACCCAACCCACGGCCCACGGGACATCCACAGCAGAGTGTACATGCTGGGGTCGGGGACAGAGCCAGCCTGGGGACAGTGGGACACAGGTGGAGCAGGGCTTGGACCGGCAGATTTGCATATATCAGTGGTGCCGCCCAGCCCCTTGGGGGGCAGTTTCCTATATGGGGGGGCACAGCGGGGCCAGTGGACCTTGGCTGCCAAAGCCCTCCCTCTCAGGGACTGGTGGCAAAGGCCACAGCTGTGTCCACTTGTCCCGAGTGGACAAGAGGTCAGAAGTGATGGGCTAGGATGGGCTGAGCATTCATTGGCCCCAAAGTCCAGAGCCCTGTGAGATGGGGGCGACACCATGCCCTGCATGTGCCTCGTGTCGCTGGCATCTTGGGACAGGGTGTTGAGGGCTGGCCAAGAGGGCAGAAGGTGGAGGGAGCTACTTGGAGCCAGCATCACTCTGATGTCCAGACCTTAGCCCCCACCCTGCCAGGGAGGACCCTGAGGCCCAAGACCCATGGGTCTGAGCCAGCGACAGGAGAGAAACTGAAGCCCAGGTCACAAGGGTTTTTTTCTCACCACCCACCTCCATGCCTTTGAGAGTATCCCAGCGCCCAAGCCTGGGGATACAGGTTACCCCAGCTCCCTCTCCTGGGAGTGGCCAGTTGCCTGTGGCTAGGGTTATGAAAGGGACCTGAGCCCCACCCAATCAGGAACCTTGGAGGCCAAGGGCCAAGAGAAACCAAGAGAGTCAGCTCAGGCTGAGATTGGCTGGGCAGGGCCTGATGGAGGAGTGTACCAGGAACCCCCAGTCACACACTGTGAGACCCCCAGGAAGTGGGGGCACAGGTTCCAAGGAAACGGGCAGAAACAGACCTAGCTGCCCACTCACCCCAGGCAGACCTCCGGCAGTGGGTGGGGGAAGCACACAGTCGTCCCCACAGCTCTGCAAGCCAAGTGGGAAGGGCTCAGGTGGCCACAGCTCCCTTACCCAGAGCGTCACCTGCAGGGGTGATGGGTCAAGACCAGGGGCAGCAGATACCCTTGACCTTGTGGCCCCCATACCCTACCCCCACAACAAGAGCCTCTGTGGCCTCTAACTACAGCTCCATCAGAACCCAGTGAGGGTGGTGGGTGCTGCTGCAGCTTTGTCAGGACCGGGGGTGGGGAGTGGAGGGCTCCCCCATACCTCCAGGCCTTACCACACCCAGCCTGTCCCTAGGAGGGGGGTGCTTTCTTTGGAAATGCAGAAAAGCCGGAATCCAGATGGAGCTGGGAGTTTGGAAGGATGTTTGGTTACGAACCAGCTCAGGGTTGGCTGAGATGTGGAGGTCTGGGGAGGGGGGCACGTCCCCACGTGTCCTCAGCTGCCCTGGGGGCCCCTCTAAGGATAGTCCCTCGTGGGGGCTCACTAGGCCCAGGATGCTGGCTGGTGGGGAAGGCAGCCTCTGCGGCTGGAGCCCCACTCAGCCCCTCAAAGACCTGGGACCTGCTCCCGTCCTGACTGATCAGGCCACAGCTAGCACCTGGCGTGCAGCCCACAAACTGGACACCGACCCCTGGACATACAGATGGACGTGGAGGCTCTCGCCCTCCATGTGGGGGTCTCGTAGTGTTCGATGTCCATCCTCAGCCGCCCCACTATGACACATGGGCCTCCCAACAGGGCCCAGCTGGCTAGGCAGCCTCCGGGGAGCTCAGCCAGCCCAAGAAATCATGCCAAACACACAGACATCAGAACCCTTCTTTCCTAGCCCCCCAAACCCACAAGTAGACAAGAGCAGAAAGGCTGCAAAGGCCAGCCTGAGCGCCTTAGGACCCCTGTGCTCAATGCACACCCTTGGGGTAGGCGGGTGGCTAGAAGCCAGCAGGGAGGGCTGGGTGGAGGTGTTGCTGGGGAAAGGGCCACAAACCCACTCGGCTGCCCTACACCTAGGCCTTGCTAGTCCCAGGGAGTCCTATGGACAGCAATGGCAGGGGGGACTGGACCTACCACAATTAGGGCCCCTTCTTCTCTGGCTTATCCCCCACAGGAGAGTGTAGACAGTTTTTGGATACTGTCAGCTGTGGCCCCTAAATTTTGCTAAAGGGTCAACTTGCCCCGAGCTTTCCACTGAGGGTCTCAGGGCCCCTTGCCCCACCCCCACCGCTTCCTGCCCAGAAGTGTGTCAGAAGGAAGCAGGGCAGGTGAGGAGAATGAGGTGGGGGGGGGGGGATGCAAGATGCCCCGAAGAGTGCTGCCTATTTTCTCCCTGGAAAGGACATAGTGGGGATGGAGGTTGGCATGGGTACCTGTGACAGGGAACGTGATCCCGACAAGACCCCTTCTCCTCCCCCACATCAGCCCTGGACACTGTGTGTGGGAGGTGACTTTGATGGGTGGGGTTTGAGGAGGCAGGGGCATAAACCGTCTTCTCTGAAGGACACAGAGAGGGGCTGACCCTGGGCTCTACTTTGGCCCACAAGCCTCTGTGGGGCAATAAACTCATTGCCCTGGGGGCTTGGGGGACAGAGGGTAAACTGAGGCAGGTGGGAACACACTGTTCGGCTTGTGTTCCTGGGGCAGCAGTTTGCACAGCCGAGGGGAATGAAATCAGGAGCACTCGGGGGGCAGCGGCGGGGGGACAGACAGGCCTGGCCTCTGACTCCACGTGGGCTGAGCGTCCAGGCTTGTCCAGAACGCACAAGCGAGGACACAGGCGGCAGGTGGGTCTATATACAATATTCAGGGGCCTCGGCCCACCCCTCACGGCGCAGCTCGCCTAAAATCACAGTATTTTCACATCACAAGTCAAAGGGCTGGTTCCCTTAGGCTGTCTTGTTTCAGGAAGTCTTGGCAATTCAAGAATATTTAGTAGAGAAGCAATATTTAAGAAATAAACAAACTCCCCTGTTGCAGACCTCAGGAGGCCTGCCCAGGCCCAGGCAGGGGTGTGAACCCTTTGAGGACACAGGGATGCCTGGCCACCGGCTCCTGGCTGAGACCCCCTCCCTGGGAAAACTGCACCTATGACCCTCATGAGCCGAAGTGGCCATGGAAATACAATGTCGCCTGTGCCCCTGGCCAAAGGGATGCTGGAAACAGGCTGCAGGGGTGGACGCCCTCCCTCTGCTGCCCATCTGCACTGAGAACCGGGCGCTGGGCAGACGGGAAGTACGGGCTGACGAGGCTCCCACACGGGGTCCACGATGCCTTGTTTGAAAATTGCATCCAGGAAGGTTGCTTATAATTTTATTAAGGCCATTTTTTAAAAAGTTCTACATACAAGTCTAATGGTAATCAAACTCTTCTATGTACACGTAGTTTTCTTTAAAAAAAAAAAAAAAAAAAAGAAAGAAAGAAAGAAAGAAAAAAAGTCTGTCTTTGCTCCCAGCCCCTGCCTCGGTAAGAGGCTGGGGCCTCGACCTGGACGGACTGACCCCGTGTCCCCTCGCCCAGATGAGGGCAGCGGGGACCAAATGACTGAGGAGGGGGCCTTCCTATACTTATGGCAGCCCAGTTGCTTGGCCATGTGCTAACAGCACGGCCCGGGAACGACAGAGAGAGAAAGAGAGAGAGAGAGATGTCATTAGGATTAAATCTGGCTCCCACAGACAGAGGCGAGGGCTCTCACGACCCAGAGGCAGTGGCTGCAACACCACAGAGAATCACACCGAGGAGAAGGTGCCGGCCCGGCCTGCAGGCCAAGGAGCCAGCAAGAGCTCAAGGCGAGGCCTTGGAGGGACTGCCACAGAAGTTCCTAGTTCAGAGCGGCTGATGGAAAACAAAGACAGCCCTGTCACCCCTCCCGGGGCCTGGAGGGCACAGGGACAGCCCCCAGCATGGAGGCCGAGCCCTGACGGTCACCTCGGCCTCTGGAGGCACTTCAAGAAGCACCTGGAAACCTGTTGCTACAACACACACTGCTCTCTGCCCTGGAATCCAGCCCTGTCGGGAGGAGCCATGAAAAGGGTGGCTGAAGGGGACGAATGTCAGCTGGCTCTTGGGGTGGGGGCAAGGGGGCAGCCTCATCTTGGGGGGTGTCAGGGCAGAGGGGCTGCAGCTGCCACCAGCCTTGGGGTCTGGGATAGTCCTCCCTGGAGGACCAGCAGGCACCTTGAGGACCACCAGGATGGCCAAGCAGAGCTGGGTCTCCGAGAGACCCTTAATAAAAGCCGTGGCTCCTTCCTGGAATTCCGCCTGTCACGTGACTGGAGCGGAGGCACCTCTTGCCACCTTGAGCTTCTGCCAGACACCCTGCCAGGCCCAATCCGCCCTCACTCAGCCCTTCCATTTTGAGATAATGTGGGCCTTTGCGAAAACAGCCAGAGACACAGCTCAGATCCGGGCAGGCAGCAGACTGCTTCCAGTTAGCTTAAAAAATATATAACATGGGATTTCTGCAATAAAAACATGCTCTCAGGCAAGTATTGGATCGAAGGAGTCAGCTACTTGTCTACAACCAAAGTGTAAATACAAACCAAAAGAAACAAACAAACAAAAACACAACAAAAATGCCCTGGCCACCCCCTCCCCACCCCATTCTTTAAATAACAGTGACAGTGACCAAGGTACAGAGAAGAAAAGATGAAAACAGGCTGAGAGATGAAAACAAACCCCGGAGATAATCCCTGCCTCCACATGCATCCCCTGGAAGGCCCTTCCGTCCTGGCCGGGGGCTTCACTTTCAGGGCAAAGGCGGCCACAGAGGGACCTGGCTGGGGGTGGGCAAAGCGGGAGCAAGGGTCCCGGGAAGATTTAGCTGCTTTGCATGCTCTGTTCACACCTTTTATGTTCTACCACCATGGGATGGATTCTAGCATTCTCTGAATGTGCTCAGAAATATAAAAGACAGCAGTCAAAATAGTGTTTATTTCGCTTTGTGTCTGCCCCTCTCTCTGGTACCTTCTCCCCTTGGTAGGGCGGGGCTGGCTCTCTACCTAACCTCGGGCTGGGGGCTGGCGGGCGGGTTGGGGGACCAGGAACGAAGGAAGGCAGTGAGAGCTGGACAACAGTCGGAAAATGCACCTCAGCCCACCGCCGCCGTGGACCACAGCGCCCCCTCCAGGCCGGCAGCCCTGCCCAACACGCTTTCCGCATTTTACAGGGGGACGGCTCATGGCCCAGGGTGGGGGGCGAGAGAGCACGCGCAGGGAGGCTCCGCGGGGGTGACACGCGGCCTCCCGAGGGAGGTGGACAGCTGGGGGGTGGGCAGGTGGGCAGGGGGCGCTTGGCGGCATTGCAAGCTCAGAATCACAAGCTCGGCCGTTTGCGAAGGACGGAGCGCGGCCGTCCCTGGGCTCAGGGAGACGCCGTCGGGACCACTGACCGGCGGGGTGATGGAGCCGGGGGCTGGGCGGCGATGTGCCGGGTGTGCAGCTCACAGACGGTCCATCCGGAAGGTGTCCTCGGTGGCCGGGTCGGCCAGGACCATGTCAGGGTCGTTGAGCATGTGCAGTCCATCCAGGGTCAGGGGGTCAATCTTGAGTTCATCCAGGGGGAACTGGTTGTCCGAGTCGAAGCTGACATCACCGACCCCGGCCAGTGTGCTGGTCAGTTCTTTAGAGAGGCTGGGAGGGGACTCTCCCGTCACTGGAGCGGGGGGAACACAGGACAAACAAGTCTCAGCATGGCCCTGGCTCTCTGACCCCATGCCCTATGCCTCCACGGCCCCTGTCAATGCTCAGGGAAGAGGCGCCTGGGCCACACCAGGGGTGCTTACTTGGGGGGGGTGTCCTCTAGGGGACACTGGCAATGTCTAGGGGCATTTTCAGCGGTCGTGACTAGAGAAGAGGAAATGCTACTGGCATCAGGTGGGTGGAGACCAGGGATGCTGCTTAGCACAGGATGGCCCCACCACCCCAGAGAAAGATGTCGTCCCTCATTATCAGCAGTGCCAAGGCTGGGAGGCCCTGAGCTAAGAGCTAGGTCACAAACGTTTAGCGTGACCTGGCAGGACCAGGGGCCTTTCCTGCTCTGCCAGGAGGTCTCCTCTGTGTACGCCACTGAGAAGCACACTAGGATGTGTGCATATGTGTGCACCAGGGACCCTCCCTGTAGGTTGGAGGAAAGCCTGAGTTCTCCCTAGAGAGACCGAGGTTCAAACCTAGGCTCTCTCGTCTACTTGCAATGAGACCTTAGGCCTTAGTTTCCCAATCTGAGAAAGGGGTATAAAAGTCTTTGGTGGGCTGTTGCAGCAATCACAGGGGCCTGATCCTTAAGTGTCTGAAGCTCCCACCCCCAGAGCATCTCCTGCAGACCACCGCTCACACCCCTGGGGTAGGGAGGAAGTGCTAGTCTGCAAGGGGTCCTGGCCATGGACTTCTCCATCCTGGACATGGCAGTGGGACCACCAAGGGGGTGTCATCCTCAGTCCTGAGACAGTCCTGGCTTATAAGCAAATTGCTTCCTTCTTCGATAAAACGCAGACTCTACAGGGTGGAGCAGAGGCAGCCAAGGGTGTGGGTTCGATGCCACATGGAGCAGGGACTTACTCACACGTGCTCTGCATGTCCCTAGAAGCCGGGGCGCCGTGCTCAGGCTGCTCCGGGATGCTCATCGCTGTGTGACCTGCTGCATGTATGTTGGCTGCATGGGACCAGCCCTGCCATGCAGGCCTGCCCCCTAGTCACCTGCAATCCCACGATCCTCAGCTAATGGGGCTCAGGGACCTGAGGAGCAGATGCAGGGCTGGGCGAGTGACTGGCTCTGTCCTGTTCTTGCTCTGAGCATGAGACATGGGAAGCCTGGTTCAGGGTCCAGTGTGTGCCCCTAAGTCAAGATTGGTGAGGTCTGGTCTCCTTTGCCCCAGTCCTGTCACAACTCATCCCGCAGGGCAGGGGCACCGTCTCTCCCGGGGATAGAGCCTTTCGCAACTGCCAGGCCCCACGGCGCACTCTGCCCAAGACACCCCCCCAGGACGCCACACACCAGTGGCCTCACCTGTGAGGATGATGTTGGGGATGCTGCTGTGGCTGGGGTAGCCCAGCGGCTGTGTGTCCGGCAGGCTCCCGTGGCTGCCAGTGAGGCCCATCATGGCCGCCTGCGAGTAGTTGAGCGTCGAGCCCGGGCTGTACAGGCTGCTGGAGCTGATGGCGTTCTCCATCATGTTGAACTGCTCGAGCTGGCAGGGGAGAGCACATGGGCGTGAGGCTGGCCCTGCTGAGCGCATGGCTATTGCTGGCTGGCCAGGCCCGCAGCAGCCGGGGCCATCTCCTCTGCAAGAGGCCTGGCGCCCACGCTCACTCGGGGCTGCTGAGCATGAGATTCTAGGCCCCGGGGTCTCCCCCTCCTCCCTCTCTGAACGTGCCCAGGCCTGCCTGCACACGGTCCCTTCAGGGCCCGCTGGATGGACGGACGGACGGAAGGATGGATGCGTGAGTGACCTGTTCCAGGAAGCGGCCGACCCTTCTCATGCCCATGCGCCCCGGACCCTGGCGTCCGCACAAAGCCAGCTCTACCTCCCAGCAAACCCACATGCACGGCCCACGCTGAGGCACCAACGCTAAAGCCACTGCCTGTCCCTGCCAGTGTTCACCGCCCACCCTTCCTCCCCCTCTGCTGCTGGCCTCATTCCGTGGGCCAGGCACAGACGCCTGGGGAGGCAAAGCCAAGCCACCCCTTCCAAGGCCTGGAGACAGGAGGGAGCCTTAGGAGTGAAGCTCACGCCCGAGGGGCGGGCGGGGTCCGGGTAAGCGTCTGCTGTGGGCGCTGTGACCCGGGCACCCGCTCACCTGGTGGGACAGAGCATTGGCCTGCCTGGCCGCCATCTGCTGCTCATAGTACGAGTCCCCAAACACGCTGCCCAAGGTGGAGGAGTGCTGCAGACAGAAGAGAGGCCTGCCGTCATCACGGTCCCCAAGACCAGGTCGGGGACTTGCTGGGGCTCAGGCTGGTTGTGCCCACAGGGAGTTCCCTGGAGCCTCCTGGACGATGCTCAGGATAAAGAAGGCTGAGCATCTATCTCAGGCCTCCTGGGAAAGCCCACATCTTCCAGGATGGAGGGGTGTCTGGCTCACTCTGAGCAGGGTGTGCCCCAATCTCAGGATGAGTTTCTTTCCGCCACCTGCTCCGGGGGGTCTCGATACCCCAACAGCCCCCAAAGCGCCATCCCCCATCTCCTCTACTTGAACCCAGGAATGGGTGGCCTGGTTTCCATCAGATGGAAGACGGGGGGGACCACAGGGATTGGGAACCCCGCCTGATGGGTTCCAGAGCCAAACATGTGATTGGGGCCAGGGCAGTAGGTGCTCTGACTTTCAGGATGAGAAGTGTACCTGGCGACCCTTGTCAGGCCCCCAGGGAGATATGAGACATGGTAGCAGGCCATACACGTGGACAGGACAGGCGCACAGAGCCAGATGCTGGCCAAGCGAGCACAGGACAGGCACATGGAAAGCCTACCTGCCTACCTATCTGCCCACGGCTGCCTGTCTGAGGGACCCCAGGACCCATGGGTGGGCAGGCAGCCCAATTCCTATTCTTTCAAGGCCAGCCAGGGGGCAGGCTGCTCCTGGCAGAAGAGCAGGGGACTGGGGACTCTCTCAGGCAAAAGAGGTACCAGAAACAGGAACTTGGAGCCCCTGCTTGTTCCTATGACGTCAGAGAGAGATGGCAGGATGGAGCCCGGTGGGACGTGGCAGGGAGGAGGGACAGCCAGTGCATCATGGCCGCAGGAAACAGAACCCCAGCCCAGACCCCAAGTCTGTTTCCTCCTTGGTCAGTGGGCTGAGAGCAGAAAGAGAAACAGCCAAGGTGGTAAAAATACCACCTTTGCCCTAAATACAGCCAGTTTCAAGTTTAGGAAGGGGGGCTATAAGGTTGTGGCTGGGCTTCCCCCTAAACGAAGAAGCAGGTCTCTTCTGGGGTACCTGTTTCCATCCCCATGGGGGCTTTGGACTCAAAGAGGCCCGACACAAGCAGGGGACCCAGGCTAAGGTTTCTTTTGTGAGGCTGCCATCAGTTTGCCAGAAAGGTCCGCTCAGAATGGAAGGGAGGAACACAGCACACAGTACCAAAGGCCAGCTGCCTAAGGCTCAAGGTGCAGCCAGACAGACACAATGTCCACTCGAGGCTGGGGAGGGGAGGGGAGGCCTTGGCCCACGGGGCCACTGAGTGCAGCCTAGCGAGCCAGTTGTAGCGCAAAGCCAGGTCTGGCCGCCACCCAGCACGGTCTGCCCCCGAGTGAACCTCTTGGCCATCTGAAGCCCATGTCTGGTTCAGTCCAGATAACGTGACAGTCCTGACCTCACAGCCACTTGAGCTGCCTGCCTCCCTTGCCAGCACCCAGTGGATGGATGGACAGACCAACACACAGACATGGGCTTGACAAGACAGCAACACGCTTTGTGCTGAGGCTGGACCGACCCACTTTGGTCTAGGCAAATCTCTACTGAGAAATCTGTTCCAGCCTTGATTGCCTATCCTGCCTCCTGGACAGAAAGGGACGTTATTCAAGGACCAGTCTCAGGAACAGGCCCCACTTGCCACTTCCCCTGCCTGGACCGGCTTCTCCCGTCCCTCAGCATCCCATGACAGCACACAACCAGACTAGACACTTCTCGGGAGCCTCAGGGGCTCGGAACCAGTGTGGATGTATCCAGAGCCTGCAGATACTGGGCTGACCGCTGGCCTGCCCTGAGCTCACTGATGCCCTCCCCACCTGCCTACGGAGCAGGAAACTGCACACAGACGGTCCCGGCAGGACAGGCCACTGTGGGGGGTGGGGGTGGAGGAAGGATCCTGGGAGAGCTCCTCCTACAGCAGATGGAATGAGAGTAGCCTTCCTGAATGGTACACCTGTCATCTCAACACACAGACCCAATCTGGATGTGCTTCCTAGAGCTGGGGACACGGGGACACCAGGCCACACCCCCTGGGACAAGGGAACTCAATATTGTTCTTGCACGGCCCTGCCTGGTGAGCCAGCTCTTCTCCCTTCTTTCGGAGGGAAGGAAAATCCTGTTGTACCCTGGGCCAAATATGAGGTTTCAGGGCCTCGGGCACTGCCCTGTGGAAGGAGTGCCTAGGAGTTTCTCAGCTTGGTGACATTTTGGGGACGGAGTGCCGGGGTCCTGAGGAGGCTCTATAGCCTGGAAATTTCAGGCCTTGATGTTAGCTCTGTAGGCACCTCTTCTCTGGTGGAATGTTCCAGATAGAATTCAGCCACGAGCTGAGAACTGTGCTAAGGGGAGTCCTGAGGAACCAAGACGGGGGTATGTGTGCATGTATGTGTGTCAGATGTTGGGGTCCAACTGTGTTGGGGGAAAACCCAAATCTGATGGATGTGGTCAAGCCCTGCCCGTTGCCTGGGGCAAGCCTCAGTCTCCTCATCTGTGAGATGGGGACATGGACCCCTGAGAAGCTGCAATACCACTCAGAGAAGCTTCCTGTGAGGACACATCCTTCTGTGCAGCAGAGTGAGAGGGATCTGAGAAGTCAGAGAGCCAATCACAGGCCAGCCATCACCTCAGCTACATCCCAAAGCAGGTGGAGCACCCCTCCACTTTTGGGAGCCTCGAGTGGGCAGGCACAGGTGGGAATGTGTGCACAGGCTATCTGACACTGGGGTGACCCTGACTGCAGGGAAAGAAGCCAGGGCATGGCCAACACTGAGGTTGCTAATACGAGCGAGGAGCCCACCACCTCCAGCTTGAGCTCCACACAAGCCACAAAGACATAGCAGGAACGTGGCAGCTCCCGAGCTGGGCCTGGTGGGGCAGCGCCTTCTCCTCCCCGCCTTGGTGGAGTGGACGAGATGGGATGGAGTGAGGCACAGATGGTGGGGGATGCATGGGGGGTGCAAAGCAATGCTGGAGTGCGGGGCACTGGGTGAGGGGAGGCGGCGTCCCTTACTTGCGGGGAGCTCCCGGGGGAGAAGCCTTGATTGGAGACAGGTGAGGTGGGAGACTGGTTAGCCGGGGAGCCGGCACTAGTGCGGTACTGCTGCAGAGCCGGCGCCTGCGACAACAGATAGGTCAGGACGCGCGAGGGGCCCCAGGCCTGGCTATTTCCCACTGAGCATCCCCCCAGACCCCCCCCCCAATCAGGTGAGCAGAGTGTCAGGAGCTCCTGCAAGTGGTGCAGGTCCCTGAGCCCTGTCGGAGCCCAAGGCCTTTTGGGCACATGCCTCTAAACCCAGCTCCCAAGGGCTGGGGAGCGGTTGTAGTCAGAGAACCCAGCTTCATGGAATCATGCTGGAGGATGGTGGGAGGGGGACGGAGGGGTCCACCTTCACTTGGCAGGCTTCAGAGCACCCACATAAACACACACCCACACCCACACATGTGCACACAGCCATACCTGTGTATGCACAAACACTCCTACACACGTGGGCAACAGAAGGCCCAGGGCCGGGCAGGCAGGTGCTGCCTTCTGCGGCCAACTCTGGGCAGCTCTCTCGGCTCTCTGAGCTCCAACTCTGTGCACTGGCACGTCCTGCCCACCTCTAGGGGTGCTGGGACCGACAAAAAAGGCCATCGGGAGCACATTGCAAGACATCCAGTACCAGGCAGTCACTATACTGGCACTTGGGACAACCCTGATGAGTGTGCTGTCCAGAGACCTCCACGGGGCAGCCCCCTCTTCACCCGAAGGACAGAGGGCCTTAGCTTCTCACCAGGGGAGGGCCAGGCCAGAGAAGGACCTGGATTTAGACCTTGCTCTGGTCCCAGTCCACCCAGGACCTGCTGTGTGCCTCTGGGCAAGCTGCCTGACTTCTCTGGGTCTGTTGTTCACTGAGGCCCAGCTGACCAGCCCAGGGTCCCATACATGCTTGGTCTCCTCCATTTCCTCAGTGGGCTGTTCTGAGTAGTCTGGAATAGGGACGGAGCCTGGGAGGGGCACGGGGGCACAGTCAGCAGGGTATCAGTGTTGGAGGCACCAGCATGGTCACCTGGCAGTGACTGGTTTGGGCCTTCTCAGAGTCGGAAAGAGGAACCTGTCTAGAAGGATGTTCTCCTTGCTCGGCTGAGACTGCACAAATGAAAGAAAGAGGCAACCAGAGCCTGTGCCCAAGGGGTGCCAGGCAACAGAAAGCCTGGGGTGGGGGGTTTGGTAATGTCTGTGCACCTGGCCCACAAGTCCCTGCCTCCACTGTCTGCCCAGCTCAAAAGTGAGGCACCACCGCTGGAGGGCGTCAGGGAACGAGGTACTCCAAGCAGGCTCAGAGCTGCCCCCACACCAGCTGTGTTTCTGACAAAGAAAGGGCTTGCGCACATTCCTGTCTGGGGGACCCCTGGGGTTTGCCCTCTGAGGGGTCAGAGAAGCTTGGAAACAAGTCTCTCTTCACCCACCCCACCCAGCTCAGGGGGGCCTAGTCTCTGCAGAGCACATGATGTTCTGAGGACATTTATCTTGGGGTTGGCAGCCAAGGGCTGAGTGGAGAGGGCTTGCTGGAGTGGAGTGGAGAGGGAACATGGTCCCTTGTCCTCTAAATATGGCCAAAGGTAACTGAGACCACTCCCTTCCCACCAGGGCAACCAACCAAGGTGAAAGTCTGAACAATCGAGAAGGTTTGGGGGTGCAGAAGTCAAAATCGAGTACCCGTTACCCTGAGCCCAGGCCCAGGCAAGGGGTCCTATGATCTGAGCTGTAGGACCCCGGACCCCAGACCCCAAGCAGGGAGTCCCATGGTCTAAACTGTACCTCTCTGGCCCAGGGCACTTTGCTGCATGAACCACAGGGCTGGATTCATCCCTTCTCCTCCTCCAAGTTCAACTCTGTCCCTCTAAGTCCCAGTAGTCTGTTCCTCAGGTCCTGAGAGCCTGTGTCCTCCCTGCCTCCAAGGGAGGCCTTCTTGGGGCAGAGGTGGGGGGGATGGGTTGAAGTACTGGGCATCAAGGGTCATGAGGGAGCCTTGACAGTCAGACACAGCCTGGCCCATCTTGGGTGAAGTTTGGGGCAACTGATCCTTGCTTGTGTCTCAGCTTCCCCATCTGTACATGGGATGACAATCTTGGCCTGGCAGTGTTTGCTTCGGCCCTGACCCCTGGCCAAGTTGGCCTTGAAGGGGAGCCTTGAGGAGGCTTCAGCCAGACACCTGAGTCTTTGGGCCTTGGGAGCCCAATGGGGGTCTCCCACAGACCCTGGGATCCATGAGCCCCCAGCCAGGCCCCACACGACCCCATCCTAGGCTTACCGAGGTGATGTCGATCCCCAATGGCGGCTGGCCCGGGTTCTCTGGGGGGGACTGGGGGAGAGAGGACGGTACCGTGACCGCGAGTGGGGGCAGCTGGGGCCCCCGCGTCAGGCTGGCGCTTGGCATCAGGGGGCCGCCTGGGGGGAGGCCGACGGGCACCTGCGGGGGTGGCGGGGGCGGCTGCTGCTGGGACGCAGGTGGTGGCGGTGGTGGGGGCTGTGGCTGTGGTGGTGGTGGCTGCTGGGAGCCCGCCTGGGTGAAGAAGGCGTAGGGCAGCTGCTGCTCCAGAGACAGGGCATCCATGGCCACAGCCTGGGGGAAGAGGAGGGCGTCAGGTGGGAGGCTGCGTGGCAGAAGGGGCCAGGCTATGAGTACCTGGTCCCCAGGGGCCCCCCATGGCCTGGCATGCTCAGCAAAGATGTTATGGATAAACAAAGGGACATCCAGACCCTGGCCTGGGAAGCTCAGGCCTAGAGAGGGTGGGCCTTTCCCAGGGCCACGGAGGGTTAGGCTGCCACCTGGACAGGACCTGGGCTTCTAATCCAGCTCCCTGTGCCCTGCACCCAACGAGCCTTTCCTTTGCCTCTGCCACACACTGAGAGGCAGGCGCTCCCTCCCGTACACCCTCGGGCTCAGGGCTCCACACTCCGGCAACCTAGCGGGCAGCCTGTGCCTGGACCACTCTGCGGGGGCCGGAGAGGGTCTGGGTGATGGAGATGCTGGTGTGGTCACTGAGGAACGATCACCTCAGGCCTTCTTGGAGTTGGAAAGAGGGACATTTTCCAGGTTTGTGAGTCTGTATGGACAGTTCCTGGGGCGGGCTGGGGCTCCTGCCCTCCGAGGGAGGCTGGATGTGACCAGGAGTTATAGATATAACACAGAACAGAAGGCCCAGCCTCTAATAAGTGGTGGTTACTTCAGGAACAAAAAAGAGTTTCCAGAAAAGGCAGGCAGGCCTAAGAGAGAAGGAACAGGGGTCACAGATTGAGAGACTGAAGTCACACAGCCAGAAGCCACCTGTGGCTCTCTCTGTCTGGATCCCGGTCCCAACAAGGAGGCGGGAGACATGGAGGGGAATGGACCTAGGCCAGGCAGTGGAAGATGTGCCTATCACTTTTGTTGTAGGTGGATGGATGACACTACAGGTTATGTTAAAAACAAACAACAAAAATATTATTTGTTAGGGTTTAAAAAAAAAAAGGCAAAACGGACACACTCCTAGAAACAAACTACCAAAACTGATCCAAGAAGAAATGGAAAATCTGAATAGACCTATAGCAAAAAAGGAGATTCAATCAGTCATCAAAAACCTCCCAGTGGAAAATATTTGCAAATCACATATCCAATAAAGGGTTAGTATCCAGAATATATAAAGAACTTACAAAAATTCAACAGCCAAAAACCAAAAAATCCAATTAAAAAACGGGCAGAAGGCATGCATAGATAGTTTTCCAAAGACGACATACAGATGGACAACAGACACATGAAAAGATGCTCGACATCGCTCATCATCCGGGAAATGCAAATCAAAACCACAATGAGATACCATCTCACGCCTGTCAGAATGGCTAAAATCGACAACACAAGAAACAACAGTGTTGGCGAGAATATAGAGAAAGGGACCCCTCCTGCCTGTGGACAGAAATGAAAACTGGTGCAGCCACTCTGGAGAGCAATGTATGGGGGTTCCTCAAAAAGTTAAAAATAGGACTACCCTACAATCCAGCAATCCCACTACCAGGTATTTATCCAAAGGATACAAAAATACTAATTCAAAGGGATACATGTACCCCAATGTTTATAGAAGCATTATTTACAACAACCAGATTATGGAAGGAGTATCCACCAATTGATAAATGGATAAAGAGGATGTGGGGGCTCCTGGGTGTCTCAGTGGGTTAAGCATCTGACTCCTGATTTTGGCTCAGGTTATGATCTCACAGTTTGTGAGTTCATGACCCGAGTCAGGCTTCCTAGTGACAGTGCGGAGACTGCTTGGGATTCTCTCTCTCTCTCTCTCTCTCAAAATAAATTTAAAAACTAAAAAAACAAACAAAAAAACAAAACAAACAAAAAAACCCAAGAAACAAGTAATATTATTCGGCCATAAAAAAGAATGAAATCTTGGGGCACCTGGGTGGCTCAGCTGGTTGAGCGTCCAACTCTTAATTTCGACTCAGGTCATGATCCTAGGGTCATGGGATCAAGCCCTGTGATGCTCAGCATGGAGCCTGCTTGGGGTTCTCTCTCCCACCCCACCCCTGCCCCTGCTCATGCAATCTCTCTCTGAAAAAACAAAATATAAATAAATAAGTAAAAACACATTTTACAAAAGAACGAAATCTTGCCATTTGCAATGACATGGATGGAGCTAGAGAGTATTATGCAAAGTGAAATAAGTCAGTCAGAGGAAGACAAATACCATATGATTTCACTCATGTGGAATTTAAGAAAACAAAACAAACGAACGAGCAAAGGGAAAAAAGAGAGAGAGAGAGAGAGAGAGAAACCAAGAAACCAACTGTTAACCAGAGAGAGCGCACTGATGGTTGCCAGAGGGGAGGCGGGGGTGGGGGTGGGGGAAATAGGTGATGGGGACTAAGAAGCCCACTTGTGATGAGCAGCGGGTGACACATGGAATTGCTGAATCACTATATGGTACATCTGAAGCTAGTATTACACTGTACGTGAACTACCCGGAATTTAAGTTAAAACTTAAAAAAAAAAAAAAAAAAAAAAAAAAAACCCCAAATCTCCCAATGAAGATAGGCTAAGACCCAGGGGCTTCACCGGTGGATTCTACCAAACATTTGAAGAATCGACACCAGTGTTTCTCAAACACTTCCAAAGACACAAAAGAGGAAGGAATGCTTCCTAACCTGTTTTAGGGCCCTAAGTGAACTAAGTAAAAAAGAGAAGAATCAAATTACTGAAATCAGAAATGAAAGGGGGAACAGTACCACCAACTTCAGCGAAACAGAGAGCATCAGGAGTGCTATGAATGGCCGCACGACAGCACACTGTATACTCCAGATGAAAGAGACCAATTCCTAGACACACACGAGCTACCAAAAAAGCAGATGAAACAAAATTACGGTAAATTGAAAAAAAAAAAAACAAGAAAAAAGAAAACCTCTCTAAACATCTTATTTTGGAGAAATTCAACTAGATCCTCAAGAAGGGAAAGTGACATAATGAAGGACACCCAGTCACACGGATCTGCCTGTGACACCACAAGAGACTCCAGGTCAGTAATTAATGCAGTTCCACGGGCTTGAAAATTTGACAAAAAGCCAGAAATGTTGGGAACGTTTGTCTTCAGGATTCTACAGGCCCCTGGAAGGAGAGGGAGGCCTCCCTGAGGGGCAGAGCAGGCCACGCCCCCCCACAACGCCCTCACACCTGAGTGATGGGTGACAGCTGGGAGAGGGTGGGCGACACCTGCTGCGCCTGCTGTCTCCTTGCCTCTGTGTTCAGGGACAACGGGCTGACGCCGGCTGGACGGTGCTGTGGCGAGGAGCCTGGAGTGCTCATTCCTGAAAGGGAGAACAGGAGAGAAGGGTGGGCATGACTCTGGCCTCCCGAGGGCTGCTCACACACCAACATTGCTCGCTGCTGGGAGCAGCCCGGTCACTCAGATGGAATCCACTGTGTCCTACTTGCCAAACCCAGGCTGCCCCCTCCAAGGCCCCAATACCGGCATGGGCTCTGGTCTCTTTCCTGCCCCACCCCCATGCTGGCCAGCACTGTCCCACGGATCCTGCCATCCCTCCCAGGGGCGTGTTCCACAGGCCGTGCCAATCAGCACTTCCCTGCCTCTGGACCACATGAATGGCCCCCAGATGGACATGTGACCGGACTGGCCCAATGAGAGCCTGCCCTGGGACTTATGCTGGCACTCCGAGAAGGGAGGCCTGGAGCTGTGCGGGGAGAGCACCATGTGGCCCCAAGGGGAAGAGGCAGTAGAGAATCAGGGGCTGAGCAGAGGCAGCACCTGAGCTCTAGATCCAGCCACAGTGGTGCTTCCTGGTTTTGGGAGACAATTAGTGCCCCTTTTTTGCCTAAACTGGCTTGGGTTTTGGTTAGCTTCAAGCAAGCTGGTCCTGCCCAGAGGCTGCAGTTTCCTCTGCAGCTTCATGCTCTCAAAATCATACCATCCTGCAACTAACTCCTCCCTCAGCCAGATCTCCTTTCAGCTCCAGGCCTGTGTAGCTGGCAGCCCCTCCCCCACTTCACTCCCCCACCCGTCTCCTCTCACCTCCTGTGCTCTCCATGCTGGGCCATCAGCCCTGCTGGGTTGCCCAAGCTAGAAACTCAGTGACTCTCCTTCTCCTTCCCAACACCCTTGTTCCTGACCGAGCTCCTGGCAGGAGGGCTCCATGTTGCCCCTTCCTTCACCCTGGCCCCCTCCCCCAGCAATCCCATCCCTGGAGGTGTCTGTTGTGAAGGAGCTAAGTGAGGTCAAGTTCAGTATGGAAGCAGTTGGGGCCTGCTGGGTTATCCTGGGGCACGGTGCCAGTGGGGCAACAGGCCTCCTGATGCTTGTGGGAGCCCTGGGGAATTGGCTCGCTCTCCCAGTCGGTTTCCTTGTCCTTGAGATGGAAACGGTAACAGCCACCCTCAAGGGCTCACCGTGAGGCCCTAATGAGGCTGTGAGCAGGCTCTGAAGACAGTCTGGCCTGCAGTCAAGGCCGGTGGTGTAGGAGCCTGACTCACCCGGGGTAGCTGGGCCCCTTCTGCCGAGGGCCTCAGATCAACCTTGTTCCAGCAGGTGAGACGGCAGGTTCACAGGCCAGTGGGAATGCACCCAGCACACAGCAAGGAGGGATGATGGGCGGCCTTCTCTCTGCCCAGGGCCGCTGCTCACTGGCTGTGTCATCGGCGCGAGGCAAGCCTGGTCACGCCTGCACTTCCCCTCGGTCGCCCTGGCAGCTCCTAGCCGTGCGCTGCGGGAGGGCCTGGCACAGTGCTCCCAAGGCAGAGCCCCGGGTTCCAGGTCATGCACACAACTCAGGCCCCAGAATCAGGCCAATGCGAACGCAGCAGCATCCTGGGGGCACTGACAGGAAGCCTGAGCAGGGAGGATCCAGGAGATGCCTCGTCAGAGAACACTCAGCATTGGGACAGCAGAGGCTGCTCCCTCCTCTTCTCTGAGCACCCGCTGCCTCTTACAGCCTTCGGGGTGAGAACACTCAACACCGGGAGCAGATGTCAGGGCTCAGGAAGCAGCAGGGGCAAATGCCAGGAGAAGGTTGGTGGGGCAACAGGGGCAGGAGGCGCCTGTGACATAGGAACTCGACCCACCACCGCTGGGCCTTCTGATTCTTCAAGAGAAGCCAGAAATCCAGAGTTTTACAAGCACTCTCCTGATTTCCAAATGCTGATTTAAAGCATCACGCATGCAGTCAGGGGCCAGACAAAACACACAGGTAGGCTGGATTTGGTGCTTGGGTTGCCAGCCTCTATCTTGAATACAAGGGAGTTTTTAATCCTCTGCTGGGCTGCAAAGCAAGTTCTTGGTCTCACACTGGGCGGCCACCACCCCACAAGAGGCCAGTGGGCTGGGAGGGTGGACGGACGTCTTGCCATTGAATTCCTCTTGGCAACCTGGATCACCTTTGGGGAAAGGAGTGAGGCCAGCTGGAAGGGAAGTCTGGGGCGGGCAGGGAGAGCTGCCAGGGGAGGGCAGGCCAGGTGGCAGGGGTCCAGCCAGAGGCACGCAAGCCTCATATGCGGGGCTGGCAGGCCTCGGAGCTGTGCCAGGAAGGAGGACCCGGGCCTGCCCTCCTCTAGGTTCCGGCCAACAACCAGGAAAACGACCTCAGCAAATGTTTAAGAGGACGAGAGGGGCCGCTGTCTCCTTGGAGGGAGAAGCCTCCCGTTCTTCCTCGAGGGGCTCATGTTCCAAGTGGCGGGTGGGCTGGGGGGTCGATCTCCACGTGTGCCAGGGGCCGGCGGCTCGGCTTGACTTAAAATGCGCCCAGAAAGCGGAGCCCCTGCCAGGCGAGCTGCTAGAGCGGCAGGTTCGCAAACAACTCAACACATGTCAGACATTACTGGGCAGATGCTCCCAGCCAGGCGGGCCGGGGTCTGGGCCCCACGCTCGGGGTCTGTGCTGGTTCCCGCGTCTATGGCTTTCACATGTGTTGTGTTTTCCTGAGCTTGTTTAGACTCGGCGCGGGCTGGAGGTGCATGGCTCCCGGGCGGGTGCTGGGGGGCTGCCAAGGACCCTCTGGAGGAGGGGATGGTGCTCTGGAGGCCACGGCAAGACGTGAGGAGAAAAACGGGGGGCCAGGAAACAGTGGTGCCTGCAAAAGCCCCCACCCCGCCCTTCCTCCCCCTCCGTGTCCCCAGAGCCAACCTTCTAATTTCTTGCTTTGCACAGGCCTGTGTGGACACTGCCTGCCTACCCATCTCTCAGGGGCCATGGGTCTCAGGCTCCCCTGAATCCTGAATCTGCTCATTTTTTCCTGGGGCGGGGAGGGGGGGCACGGTACAGTGGAGGCTGATGCCCTCTGCCTAGCGGCTGAGCCTCGGCGGGCACGGAGCCAGGTATGTACAAGCAAGAACAAAGCTTCAATGCTGTTAGGCCAGGGTCCTGGGTCTGGCCCCCCTTTTCACTGTTCTGGCCTCTATTTCCTAGTCTAGAAACCGAGGAACACTCGCACTGTCCTTAACACCGCTCACCTGCCTCTGGCCCTGTCAGCACCAAAGACAGGAACGACTCCGGGCTCAAGTGCCTCTGTTCCCCGTAATGTGGGCCAGCCAACTTGACCTGGAAGTCTCTCTGGAGTATTCAATGGGGCCCGGCCCTGGCACTGCCACCCCTCCTGATAGCCTGTTCTCCCTGGGTGGCCAGAAGGGCTGTGGCAAATGTGAATCAGAGCGCGTGATTCTCCTTCAGAAAACCCTGCATGGTGCTGCCCACCACACTCGGGACAGAGATAAGACAGGCAAATGGAAGGGGCGAGCATCAGCTCCTGGGCAGGATGGAGGGCACATCAAGGTAGGGCTCTCACTGGTCACCAAGTCCTGACAGGTGTCCCCGTTCTGCCCGTCTCACCACGAGGCCGTTGGGGCTGCCTTGTCTCCTCCCTGGATGCAAACCCACACATCCAAAGTCAACATGGGGGCAAGAATCACAGCGGGGATGTAGGGGGTCATAGTGGGGACATGGGAGAGCTAGGCCTGGCCCAGGGAACAGCTGAGAGTGAAGCGACTCAACCGCAGCAGGGTGAATGAAGAAAAGCAATGTAGAGAGGCTGGGGGTGAGGGTGTGGGCGGGGGCCACGATGGCTCACCAAGGAGGGGTGGGCAGGGATGGGGTGGGTAAGGGGCCCTGCAGCCACCTGGAAGAAGAGGACTGTGGGAGACGGGTGGCATGTGCCAAGGCCCTGAGGTAGGCTCACTGGCTAGAGAGGAGATGGTGTGGAGGGTGGGAGACAAAGTTGGAGGGTAAACTGTAGTTGGCCTCCCCAGGGCCCAGGGATCTCAGGTTTTTACTGGGAGGGAGCTGAGGACCTATGCAAGGTCCTGAGCAGACAAGAGCCATGAGGTGATGGCTATTCTGGGTGAGAAGAGGCTGAGAGCTGGTGGGAGAAGGGGGAGGGCACGTGGACGCCATGCAAGGTAGAAAAGGTCCAGGTTGGCCTGTGTCCCAGTGGTGGGGCTGTCGGGATGCATTAACAGCTCAGGGCAGGCAAGAGAACAGAAGAGGAAGCTGCTGGGAAACTGTGCTGCTCGTCCCCAGAGAAGCAGGGTTGGGGCAGCACTGGGAGGTATCAGGAGGGTGAGGAGCCTGTGGGATGTCCCCATGAACGTGGCCTGGACTGGAGTGTCCCAAGCAGGTGCAATGTCGGGGGAGCAGATCAAGACTGGTCTGGGCCCTCCATGAAGAGCTGAGGACAAGGAGAGGTGGGGGGAAAGCCCAGCACACCCCAGCCCAGGTCAAACCCTCGAGGGCTCCCCTCCTAGAATGTTCTGGACTCACCCAGACTCTCTCAAGCCCCCAGTACACACTCAGAGCCACTGTCTGATCCCTGGGGACATCGTGAGTTTCCCCACCCTCAGGCCTTTACCAAGGCTGTGCCCTCTCCCTGAGATGGCTTTCCTGGGCAACACTGGGAGCACCAAGCCCCTGTGGTAGGTTCTGCCTCCCACTCCATGCCCGGCATTTTGAACGTCACCTTGCTAAATCTTTACCAAACCCCTGTGTTGTCTCCACTAGATGTTGAGCTCTGCCAGGGAAGGAAGCTCCCCTACCTTCTGGTCTGGCCTTACCCTGGCTGGCGCCGCCGATGCCCAGATGAGTCAGGTTGGCTGCGAGGTTGCCAGTGCTGCTGGAGCTGCTGAGCGCGGGGAAGGTGGGCTCCTCAGGGTCCAGTGGGGTCGGGAGGGGGGAGGGGAAGTGTATGTTGGTCAGGTCAGGCAGGGAGCCCCCTGTGTTGTGGGTGGCGGGGATCAGGGCTGTAGTGTTTTCCTGGTCAGCGGATGGAAAGATGCTGGGGGGAAGGCCAGACAGAGGGGGGAGGTGAGCTCTCACCAGCCCATTCTTCCCCGGAAGCTGTGGCGGGGGAGCGAGGGAAGACTGGTGCCAAAAAACTTAGCCTGTGACTAGGCGCTGCCATGCTCAGAAAAGGACTGTCAGCCTGCACCTCCAGTGGGACCTTAGGAAGCAGCCCACCTATGCAGGGCAGGAGGTGGGGCGAGGTCCTCCTGCTGCGCAGGGAAGCGTGTGTCTGAGGAGTGGGCAAGCTGGGGCTGAGCGGGGGTGGGGCTCGGTCACCGCGGGCAGGGAGGGGTAGGAGGGCCTCATCTACCCCCCCGCCCCCCCGAGAGGCTTGTCGAACGGTGGCCAGCGGCAGAGCGCCCCTCTTGTTAGAGGACTTGCAGCCTCATGAGCTAGAGGATGGGATGCCCTGGGGTCATCTGAGCAGCCCTGACCGCCCTGGGCATGCAGGGTGGGCCCCGCTGAGACTTACTTGATCCCGGGGACCTCGCAGGACTTGGGCCTGGACCCCGTCTGAAAGAGAAGACAGCAGAGTCTGGGCGGGCCTCCTGGCGTGCTGTGGCTCCTCAGGGGGTGGCTGACCATACCAGGAGGGCAGGAGGTGCTCGGCGAGGAGGGTGTCTATCAGGTCCCAGAACATCTCATAAACCAGGACCAGGCAACCTCGGAGGCAGAGGGGCCTGCCCCAGGCATGCCCAGGGGCAAAACCAAGAGTTCTGTGCAGAGGGATCTCTATCGCTCCCACCTCCAGCTCCTGCCCTTGGTGGCAAGCAGGCACACCCAGCCTAGCTGTACGGTCTACACCTGAAAACCGCGGGGGTATGCCACAGCTGTGAGGCGCCACCTAGGCAATGGAGCCACTGGAAACCTGGGCGCCCCGGCCCAGTGTCCCATCCCATTCTCGGGTCAGAGTGGGAGGCAGGGGCTGCATCCACTTGTCCATGGCAGGAAAGTACTCTGCGTGGGGCAGCACGAGGAGGCTCAGACTGGGCTCCCTGAGCACACAGAGGGCGCGCCCCATGCCCCCAGCTGGCCCACCATCCAGCGGTCCCTCAGCTACGGCTCCCACAGGGACCCGTGGTACTGTGCGTGCTCCCATGCAGCCACCAGAGGATGAAGACTAGCTGCCCTGTGGGGCTGGGAAGGGGGTCCCAGGGAAACCCTGGTGGCTGCAAGACCCTGGTTTCCTCCCCTGAGAGCTGGGGCCACTACGCCAGCCGAGAACTGGAGGCTCTAGGCATAGCGCCTAGACTCTCGTTCAGGGACAAAGGAAGAAACTCGTCAGATAGCAGCAGACATGACTGGACAGAGCCCGCGTGCTGGCGGAGGGGATTGTCAGCATGTGTCACATTCCCTCATTCTTCATCCACCTCACAGGCCCTCAGGCTGATGTGTTCTTTAGGGATTATCATGTAAGAAGGTGGATGCACTGCAGGGCTGTGGACCCAGTTGGGGGGGGGCCCTGGGGGGGCTGCCGGCAGTGACTGGGGACCCTGAGGGGTGGTGTGCGACCAGCAGCGTTAAGCCTCTGCAGAGAACACCAGAGGAACGGGTTTCTACTTGGCCACTGGCTCCTTAATTCTGTGAGTAAACACTCACTTCGTTACCGGATTTTTTCAAACCACGATGACAATGACTTTCTAAAGAAACTTTCAAAAGCATTCCACGAACATTAGAGAGATAACAGATTTCTAAACAGTATTAAAAATTCACCCATCACTGCCCCCCCGCCCCCCCACTCAATCCAGTGGAATTCCTTTACTGACATCCTTGCAGACATTTGGCGTCGTAGTTAAAAGTTTGGCCATGATGCTGGGCTCTGTCTCCCTCTTTCCTCACTCCTAGGATGTCAAGTATGTTTGCACCAACCCCCCACCATCTTCCCTTTCTTTACAGTTCAGCAGCACATTCGGCTGCTTGTGGGAACCCTGATGTCCTCACTCACCCACTTCTCTGCAACTAGGCGTTTCAGTGGCTTCCCAATCGTGTTTGAATTCTTTTGGAATTATTTTTCCCCCTGAATATGAAAATCATATGCATTCTTTGTGCAAAATTGGGAAATGCAGACATGGATAAAGGGCTGACAATGGCGCCCGAACCTGACACTGCAGAGGACATGCCCACTTGCACGCCCCAGTCTGCCCTGGGTCTGGTCCTATCACACCCAGGCATCTGTGTGTGTCCCTAGGCATACCTTGGGGAATACTGCAGCTTCAGGTCCAGAACACCCCAATAAGGCAAATATCACAGTAAAACAAGTCAAATGTATTCTTTGGTTTCCCAGTGCATACAAAAGTTATGTTTACACTACCCTGCAGTGTAAGTATACAGTAACAGTATGTTTAAAAAAACAACTTATGTGCCTTTAATTAAAATATTTTATTGCTGGGGCGTCTGGGTGGCTCAGTTAAGTGACGGATTTATGATTTTGGCTCAGGTCATGATCTCATGGTTCGTGAGATGGAGCCCCACCGTAGGCCTTGTGCTGACAGCAAGGAGCCTGCTTGGGATTCTCTTTCCTTTCTCCCTGCCCTTCCCCGACTCGTGTTCTCTCTCTCTCTCTCTCTCTCTCTCTCCCCCCCTCCCTCCCTTCCTCTCAAAATAAATAAATAAACTTAAAACATACTTTACTGGGGCACCTGGGTGGTTCAGTCAGTTAAGCATCCGACTCTGGGTTTCAGCTCGGGTCACGATCTTACAGTTTATGAGTTTGAGCCCTGCATCAGGCTCTGCGCTGACAGTGCAGAGCCTGCTTGGGATTCTCTCTCTCCCTCTCTCTGCCCCTCCCCTGCGCATGCTCTCTCTCCAAGTGAATACATTAAAAAAAAAAAGTTGGGTGCCTCAGTGGCTCAGTTGTCAACCATCTGACTTCGGTTCAGGGCATGATCCTACAGTTCGTGAGTGGGAGTCCCACACTGGGTGAGCTCGAGCCCCGGATGAGCCCCACTTCTCTCTCTCTGCCCCTTGAAGGATTCTCTCTCTCTCTGCCCCTCGCTCACTTGCACCCCCCCTCAAAAAAAAAACACAAAAGTTAAAAAAAATACATTATTGCTAAAAATGCTGATCATCATCTGAGCTTCCAGTGAGCTATAATCACTGATCAAACATCACATAACAAATATAGTAATAATGAAAAAATCTGAACTATCATTGCAAGAATTACCAGCATGTGACACAGAGCACAAAGAGAACAAATGCTGTTGGAAAAATGGCACTGATATTCTTGCTCAACACGGGGTTGCCACAAACCTTCAGTCTGTAAAATAACGCAGCATAAAAAAAGCAAAATGCAATAAAATGAGGTGTGCCTGTCCATATCTAAGTGTTTTATGCTTTATCCTGTTCTTTCTACAGAACAGTACCATCATGAGTGTCACTCATGCCTTTAAAATTCCTTCAAAAATCCCAACTCAACATGTACGGCACTTTCCACATGAGGAATTGACGATAATTTCCTTCTAAAACCTGCCTACTGTCGAACATTCAGGTTGTTTCCAATTGATTTTGAAAGTTCCGAACACATGCCTTTGAGGAACACATTGCAGTTTGCTCATTTGTCACCTCCTTACGATTTCCTGGAGTGGATGAGCAATGCATGCTGCTGCCCTTTTCACTATAACCTGACCAGCAATGGGTTTTAGTTCTTTTTTTTTTTTTAATATTCAAAATAGGTTTGGTGTTAAGTGTATTTTGTTCTATTCAAATTCCTTCAAATTTGTATTCATAGCACAAATTCTATCTTACCACTAGACATTTTATAGGTCGAACTTGGGAAATTTGTTTCTGGACCTGGAGTAATACAAAGATTTCAACCCAACTAGAAATTCCAAGTAGACTTTGTACTCTAATAAAAGTTGCAGTTATGGCGCAGATGAATGGAAGTTTAAGGATATGACTGTAAACATGTATAAACAATGACAATTACCCAATACTATGGGTTAGAAGAAAGATCACAGGCTAAGAATTAGGAAGTATAGGTTCTAAACCCTGAGTATCTTCACAGCCTGGGACAAACCACTTAACCTCCATGGCTTCCACTTTTTTTTTTTTTTTACTGAGTTATAACTGACATATTATGTTAGTTTCAGGTTATATAATGATTCACTATTTGTATGTACTGTGAAATGATCACCACCGTAAGTCTAGTTCACAGCCAACACCATACATGCTCCATGAATTTGCATGTCATTCTCGTGCAGGGGCCATGCTAAGCTCTGTATGGTTCCAATTTTAGTACAAGTGCAGCCACAGTGAACATGGGTTTTAATTCTTCATGGCTTCTGCCAGTGTAACAGGCCTATTTGACACTAGTGGCAGGCCTGGTCGAATCTGAGCGAGGTTCACACTTCAGGGAAGGCGTGCTATTTCTCTACCTTCAGCCAGGCTGTTCTTAAAAAAAAAAAAAAAAAAAAAAGATCAAGAAGGAAAACTGTTTTTGAAAGCCCTTGGACTCTTACCTTCTTGGTATCCCATGCTTGCTTGGAAAGATTCTTATCTGTTTCTGATGTGGTTTCCTCCATTCCTGGGACTGTTAATAGTAAGACTGGGGCGGGGTGGGGAGAGAAAGAAAATCAGAACCTTTTCACTTTGAAGCTATGTGGTACCAACGTGCCCTTCCCTGACATCCACAGAGTCATAGCCATGACACAAGTGTAACTGCCCCAACAGAAACTTCCGGGGATTGCACTAGAGTACCAAAAGGGTTTCATTCAAAACACAACAAAAAACACTTAAAAAAAAAAAAAAAAAGTCGGAGACCCTGTGACTTAAAAAGAAATGAAAACGGGAGGTCTGGAGCGGAGGACATGTATCGATTCTGCCTCCCATGGGACCAACTCAGGCCTTGGAGGCCTCAGGCTGCAGAGAACAGCAGAGAATTTCTCCCAGCCTCCTCACCCTACCCGCCTCCTTGTGGTCACCTGCCTCCTCAGGCCATGCTGCGCACCGGGAGCCGGGGTTGGTTGATCTACTCATGGTAGGTCCAACACCAGCCAGCCCCAGAGGAGGAGATGAGGGCAGGGAAGGACTGGACGGGCATCATTTAAGGCCCTGGAACCAGCTGTGCCTGAAGGCCCCTTTCTTAGGACCTTTTGATTAAGGTGAGATTAAACACTTTGTTTACGAGACCCAGTTTCTTCACACCTATTGGAGGTTCAGTCTTTCACTTTCAATAGAGCCATACTGAACACACCCAGATGGGTCAACCCTTCCTTCTTAAAAACCAGAGAGACTCAGCTGTGGGGGGTGGGTGGGAAGCCAGGCTGACCTCACCCCACCCCACCCCTGCCCCCTCACTGCTTGGCCCCCTCGTAGAGACACAGGGGCAGGTAACATGTCTCCCCTCTCTCCAGGCCAAGGACAACTGGACTGAGCTGCCAAGGGCCCCCTGGATTGCAGCTCCCTTCCATGGGCACAGAGTCCCAAGGGATGATATGTGGCCCTGGCAAGCCTACCCTAAAGTCCCATTTTCCTGGGGAACCCACTAAGGAGACGGCCCCTTCAGAACAGCTCCCAACACTGGGAACAGGAGGGAAGCACCAGGCGCCCTGTCTTCTTCACCCCCTGGGGCATTTGGAATCCTCACTTTTATTATCAAGATGGTTCCTTCTGCAATCTCACTCTCGCTGTCTGATGAACAGGGATCCCAGGAAGATGGCATACGGAGACCCCCCCCAACCCCCAAGGGGTGAAGTTCTGGTTGATAATCCTTATTCTATAGCAGAAGCTCCCTGGTACGTTTACACGTTCACACAGTGCGATGCTGCCCGAAAACGGGTGTTTGGACCTTAAATTCATGTGATCAATTCTCTGATTTCAGTGCCTCTGGGCAGATCAAGCCTGCTGGGCTTCCCTGAGGCTGGCCACACGACACTGTCCTTCTCTTCAGGTGATGGTGCCCCAGTTTTTAAGATGGCACGTACCCTCCTAGAAGGTCCTGGGGACACTGCCCCTATGCCCAGCTCTGAGGAGAGGCCAGGGGGCTCGGCACAGATCTGCCCCAGGGGTGTATGCATGGCCCAGTCAGAGAGGAGTCTGGGCAAGAGGTGGGCAAGAACTGGCCACAGTAGGCAGAACGGGCATGGGACTGTGAACCAGGAGGGTTCTGAGCAGCAACACCAGGAAATGGTCCAGTGTGAAGCCCTGGGTGGAGCTGCACCTGAAGCTGAGGCTCTAGCTCCAGATTGCTTGGTCGTGAGCTGATATATGCCTCCTTTTGCCCACTACAACTGAAAGAACCTGTAAGGCCCCCATTCTGTGTGGCCATGTCCTGGATCCATGGGTGGAAGCCAGCGTGTGTTTGCAGAGGCTGTTTTCTCTGCCTAGAAAACTCCTATGCACTCTTTACAACCCAACTCAAGCAGCACCATCTCTAAAAATTTGCACGCCCCTCCCCTTCCATAGCACCCATTGACTCTTCCTTTGCAGGTCTGTCCATCTATGAGCTTGTGACCTCTGGGAGCATGGGGGCCACCCACTGGACTCGCCTGGCCCAAGGAACGATGCCCGCCAATACCTCTTTTCTGGTGTGCGTCCTGGGACCCGCCCGTAAAGGGCTCTGGTTGGGTGGGTGTCATTGTGCTCTGGTGCAGGGCAGAGTCAGAATTGGTCCTGAGGAGAGGAGAGAGACAGTGAGCCTGGGCCCCAAAGGGGATGATGGGACAGTCCTGGCTCCACTCTATCCAGGACATGATCAATGGGTCAGGGTGGGAATAGTGGGTCATTTTTGTGAGCTGTTGCACCTGCATAAAACCTTAAGGACACTGTTCTCAAAAGAACCACAGGAGTGACCATGATTTTGATCTGCAAAGGCTGTTGAAGACAAAAAGCTGCAGCAGAGATGTCCCTCCATTCCTAACCAGTTCCTCCCTACTCCCCTCCCCTCTGTGGGCTTCTCAGCTTTAGGGAAAAGACGGTGCCTTCCTGCTGAAACGCTCTGTAGAGAGGGCCCAATGATCCCACAGTGGCCCAGCCTTGGGGGTACAAGTCCCCAGTCCATCACTGGGTCTCCTGGTGACAAAGAGCAATGGGCAACCCCCACCCCCCTGATGCTCAGTTACAAACCAGGTGTGAGGAGCAGAAAGGGGAGGCAGTGATATGAGGCTCAGAGAATGACCCAGAAAGAATGCAGCCCCTGGGGAGGGGAGGTGGCATGAGGGAATATTTGGGGGGGGGGGCGAGGTATTGATTCGACCAGCCCAAAAGCTGCCAGGAGCTCTGCCTTCTGCACCAGGGACAGAGTACCTCAATGTGCTTCCAGCTGCAGGTGCCTGGAGGGAAAATCCCCAGAAGACCCCCTCAGGCACCCAGCAAAGTGTGGGCACCCAAGGGGCGCTAGGCAGATGAGCAAAGGTGGGTCCAGCCACATGGCTGGCACTTGGGGGATGAAAGTGAGAGCAGCATGAATCCAAAAGGGACATGCCAGCCACCGAGAGTGACATGAAGGAAACGACTCAAGGAAAAGGGGAGGTTATAAAGGACTGGTTTGGCTGAATCTCTGACCCTGGGGCCAGTCGAGCAGTGAGAAGCTGGTCCGGATCCTGGCTCCCCTACCACCTGTGTGTCTCTGAGCAAGTAATCTGACATCTCTGTGCTTACTTTATTTATATGGAAAATGCAGAGAATAAAAGCTTACCTACTCCACAAAGCTCTGTATGTTTCATGTTACTTAATGACTATGATGGTTGATATACGGCCCGTATATAGTACATGCTTGGTAGGAATTTAACTACGTTACTGAATTACACGTTACATTACATATTGTATTTCATATGTTTTTTTTTTATAGTTTGCTTACTTTGGTCTTTGTTTAATGATATCATATATATATATTTATATCACAAAATCTACCATTCTAACCATTTTTAAGCATACACTTACTTCTTTGGTATAAGTGTATTCACAGTGGTGTGCAACGGATATAATGAATACCTTATTTATTATAGGTATTAACTGCATTATTATTATTCTAGACCTCTGTAGACGAGAACATTATTTTTTTTCCTCCTCCAGGTACATTTATGTGTCTTCCTAATCTTCTGGTAATAAATGTATAATACTTTTATAATCACATTTTCAATGACTGCTCAACAATGTGGAAAACCACTCATAATACAGTATTAAATAGAAAAAAGCAAATTATAACACTGAATAGCCAATGTAATCCCAACTCTATGAAAGAAAAAGAAAAAAAGTCATGGAAGGAGGAAAAAAAGCCCTGGAAAACTCCAAAGCTATGAGCTTGGTGTTACAGGGATAGATTTCTAGAAACTTCTGGATACTTCTTAGTTTTGTCATTTTAAAGTGACTGCATATCAGTTTTCCAAGCACAAGCATGATGTAAGTTTGTTTTTGTTTCCAACAAGAGGGCTGAGGGCCGGCTCTGGGTCACTGACCTTCTCCAGCTGGTGTCCGAGGGCGGCGAGAGGTACACGGTGCCGTATGGGCAGCTGTCCGCTTGAGTGTGAGTTAAGGGGACAGCGCTGTTGGCTCAGGCCCCACCCCGAGCCCCAGGAACCTTGTGGCCAGGCTGCTGGGAGCCTGTGAACAGCTGGGGCCGCAGGGCGGGGGCCTTTCCTGCCTGGCTGCGAGCAGCCCCCGGGGTTCAGCCCTATCCACCTAGCACTCAGCACTCACCCCCTGCAAGCACACGTGCGGGCTGCACCCTTTCCAAGAGGGGCCTCGGCTGTGAAACTGGGGCCCGTGGGGGGCAGTGGGGAGTCTGGTTCAGTTGACCTGGGTCTTGACTCTTAATTCTAGGCTGACAAGGCGGCTCCCGGGGCCTGAGGGCTCTGTCTGAGGCCCAGCTGGTCAGGCTGCCCCAGCCACGGAAATGAGAACCGGGAAAGAACAGGCTTCTCTGTTCTAGAATGGTGGTGGGGGGTCCCGAGAGCAGCCGCTCAGACTGCGGTGATGGGGGCGGGGGGCCTGGCTGGCCAAGCACCAAGGGGCGGCCAAGTCTTGGGGGTGGGGGAGAAACTCCTGACGATCTCTGCTTGGCCAAGGTGCAGAGGCGAAGTCTCGGTCTTCAGATGGGGCCTCCCTCGGATCTGTCTGGGACTGGCTCAGACGCCCCTCAGCCCTATTGCCTGGGTTGCGCTGCCCTCCAGACAGCCTTTGGAGGGCACCCTGGACACCCTGCTCACACCCTTTCTGGGTTCTGCTGCCCAGCCAGACGTCCGACACAGTGTGATCCAACCTCACCTTCCCCAACCCCCACCTCATGCTGCTCGCTCCAGCAGCCTGTGTCCCTGTGCCCTGTGTGCCCCCCACCCCCAGCCGTAGGCTATTCAGCCAGCCACACTGCCTGCCTCCTCCAGGCCAGCCCTGCAACTGCGGCCTCTCTTGGTGCTGCCTGGGAGGGCTGAGCAGCCCTCAGCTGGTCTCGGTCCTGCAGTCAACAGCCCCCGCGCCCGTCCTCTGGGTAAAAGATATCTGCCGTCCATGTTTGTCCACTGACAAGGGCCGGCGATGAGGGGAGCCGAGCCGGCCACGCTCTCGGTATACTCTGTCCACCAGCCCGTGGTGCCGGGTGGTTCGGCTGGTGTCCAGGCCCGAGGACTGGAAGGGTGTCTGGGCGAGGGGAGGGTGGGGGAGAAGGAAACCAAAAAAGAGAGAGAAACCCAGACGGTTATCAGCTGTGGCCTAAAATCCAACCCGGCTCTGCCCCCAAGATCTGACCTCAGGGCCCCCCACTCCTGAGACACCCTTTGTCACCACTTTGCGGCCCGGACGGGCTTCCTCCTGCAGCCAGGGCCCCCAGCCTTGAGCACTGCTGGGGTAAGGGCGAGCTGGGGATCCTGGGCGCCGGGCGGCAGGCGTGCAGTGCGGCCGGCATGCACGGGCCAGGCAGAGCAGCACAAGCTCGGGGCCCGGTGCCGGCTGGGGTGCCAGGGGTGTAGACGGCCCAAGCGCCCCTCAGCCTCGCCAGGTGCAGACAGGCCTCCGCCTTCTCTCTCTGGGCCTGGCTGGCCTCCTCTCCCCACCTACGTCATCCCCGGAGGGGCCTGCCAAGAGACGGCCCCCAGGGCTTCCAGCCGAGGACGTCAAGGGGCCCACCTGGCCAAGTGCTGGCTCCCCAGAGGCTCCTTATTGAGCCCTGGCCGGTCTTGGTTGAGATAAGCCCCCACTCGCCCTCCCCCACCACCTCATCCCTTTACCACTGGAGCCAAGTGCAAGCACTTTCCAGAGTCCTGGCCCACGGCTTGGTGGAAGGGGCTTCCCTTCCAGCACCTGGGGCTGGCAGGAGGCTCCCCTCCACCCCAGACCCTGCTCCTTCTCCCATCTCTGTGCCCCTGGGGCCCCTGGGGCCCCTGGGAGCCTGCTCCCTGCCTGTCCTGGTGCCATGGGGCTCCTCACCATCTGACTGGGGCAAGACTGGCAATCGTAGCGCCAGCTCTGGAGGCAGCCGGTCCCCCACCCCCCACCCCAGCCCGGCCATCTGGCCCTTAAGCCCTTCTGTCTTCTCCAGGCAGGCAGGCAAAAGCAATTTCCTTCCGGAAGACTGCCACTGGCTGGAATCACTGCTCTTCCCTACCCGTCCAAATGCCTGGGCCAGCGTTCAGGGCTGACTGCTCTCCCTGGAGTCTGGGGCCCCCTGTCTCTCTCTGACCCAGAAAGGACCCTGCCAGCTTGGGTCTTTTTACACTGTTTGCCTCCAAAGGGCCTTGGGCCTGAGAGACTTCAGCAGCCGAAGGAAGGTGGGAACCTTGCCATCCAGGCACAAACAACAGAGGGCAGGGGCTGTCATCTCCTCCCAGAGACACCTAGGGGCCAGAGGGGAAACCGAGGCAGCTGAAGCAGAGCCAGAGGCAGAGAGAAGCTCGGGCCCAGCCACGGCCCGGCTCGCCAGGCTGCACCTAGGATCTGCACACACGCATGTGCGCATGTGTCACAGGAACGAGCCATGCAGCATTGACGCCCATGCTCGGATCCCCCAGGCGGGGGCGGGGGAGGTGCAGAGTGCATCCACTTCCGTTTGGCAGACAGGACACTTCCCGCCAGGCCACTGGGGGACCACGCAGTGATACCCAGCACCCGCGCACGTGCCAGGGACGCCGAGGCCTCAGCCCAGGGGCTCATTTACCAGAGAGACAGGAGCCGCTGCCAGGGCCTCCCCCAGATATCCGCTGGGCTGAAAATGCAAAGAACCGAGACTTTGAGACACTCCTGCCTCATCTGGCCCCCCAGTGGGATGCCCGACAGGCCCCAGTATACCCCTGGCCCGAGGGGGCTCTAGGCCAGCCCTAGGCAGGGCCGTACTGGGGGGCTGCCCAGAGAGATGCTCTCCTTGAGGGAGAAGGGGAAGGGGGAAACAGAGGAAGAGGGGAGTAAACTCGAACTAGGAAGGGCCTTGACAAAGAGGTCAGGCTCTTGGAGCACATTCAGGATCAGCGCAACGGCCCCACGTGTCTGCTCCAGCGAGGGGGCCATCTGAGGAGGGCCATGCTCCGAGATGCCCAGGGGGCGCAGAGCTGAGCCAGGAGGACCCGGAGCCAGTGCCCTGCTGCATCTCAGCACTGTTGTGGGAGGAGTAGGAGATGGGGAGTGACTCGGGTCGGGGGTGATGGAGCTCCATGAGGGATGAATCTGGCTACACCTGGCCTGTCAACACATGGACAGACGTGGCTGTATCTGAGGCCCTGTCCCAGCAAAGGGGCGGGTGTGTGGCCGTCTGGTGGACCTGTCCCTACAGAGCCCGGACAAGCTGGGGATGGTCCCAGCTCTTGGCCCCGCTCCCAGGCCCACCTTGCCCCTGCTTCCACCTGCAGACCAGGGTCGGGGCACAGCCTGGGGTAAGGAGGCAGCTCTGGACCCAGGCGGTGGGCCTTATCTCTCATTATTTATGATAAGGACGTGCACGGCGGCTGTGTGGCCTGCAGGAGCTGCGTTGTGTGCATCTCTGCCAAGAAACGTTTGCAGACAAGTGGGGTCAGGCCACAGGGCCTCCTTCTGAGAATTGCTGGGCTTGCGGATTAGTGAGGCAGGATGGAGCCAAGCCCCAGAGGCCCCGAGCGGTTCCCGATGCCGCACAGCCGGCCAACAGGTGTAGCGGCTGCCGAAACGCTCTCGGACAGACCACAGCCTTGCTGTGGGCTCTGCTGACAGGGGACAGGCGAGGGCCAGGCCATCTCAGGGGCAGGAAAAGAGTAGGTGGGGGCAGAATGAGGAGGGCTGCGGCAATTATTTGGTGACCCCAGCTATCCACTGTGGCAGACGCTTGCTCTGTGACCAGGGTCGGGCCCAGATATGACGTGCACCAGTGGGAGGCTGTGTGGGGGCATGGGGGCTCACCTGGAAGGGCAGATCCACGGTGCCACTCCCGATCTGGTTCACGTTAGGCAGGGACCCACCATAGTACTGGCCACGGCTTGGACCCAGCTGCAGGTACTGAGACTTCTGGAGCTGGAGCTGCAAAAGAAGCCTGCAGCTGCAGTGGGGGCCGGAAGCCCACCCGAGCAAATCATGAAGAGCGCCACCCCAGGAGCCCAGAGAGGAACCAAGCGGTGGGTCAACGGCATCAGTCACGGAGGGTGTGGGACCCTGTGACTCAGATACTCAAAGGACACAGGTGTCTCTCCACCCAAAAGGGTGGAATCAGAAACCTGGGATGCCCCAGGCAGCTCTCCCTGGGTAGGGCGCTGTGCCCTTGGACTTGGGGGAGCCTTGCTGGTTCACTTGCACGATTTGTGAATGAGCAAGAGAGTATCGGGCAGATCTGGAGCCTACAGCCTGTGGAGGAGGCCCCTCACCCACCCAGGGGAGCCATTTCTTGTCACAGCCAAAGGCTGCGTTCCCGGGGCGCGGGCCAGAGGCTGCGAATTGACGCCCGGACACGGGAGAAATTGTCTTTCCAATGGCCTGAATCAGAGGGGCTGTCTCAGAAGCACAGCGCTGGCTTTCAAAGCGCAGGATGTGTGATCCCTCCGGCAGCACACACAGGGCAAGTGGTCTGCCAGACCCCGCCTGAGTTCTAAGGGGTCCTGCCCGGGGCCCCAGGCTCCATCTGCCTGTCCTGCTGGCCTCGCTGGAGCTGGGGCCAGGGGAGGGCCTTCATCCGGGATGGCCGAATGCCTGCACAGGCCTCTCTCTACCCGTCACTCACGTGGGGATTTGTCCCACTGGGCCACAGCTCAGAACCGGCAGCCCGGCTCCCTGGCCGGCCATGGCTGCCTCAGAGTGAGGCTGGGACCTGGCCTCGTCTCCCTCCAACAGCTGATTCCACTTTCCTGGGAACAATAGCAGATGCCCCTGACGTGGTCAGTGCCACTCACGGCCCTCAGGCCTGAAGGCTGGAGGTCCACGACGCCCGGCACACCCGCTCTGGGAGGCAGGCGTCGCGTCTGAGGGCTGGTGGCTGGGCATGCAGGGAGGGTGGGCGTCTGCTCTGGCCCCGGCGGGGGCGGTTGCTAGGGTCGACACTGTGTACACAACAAGGCCGGCTCGTGTTCCTTCACAAACCGCTCCTGGCAGTGCTCCGTGAGCTGGCTGCCCGGCCGCCCCGCTCTCCCACGCCGGCCCCTGCTTCCTGGGGGGCCCTGGACACCGGAGAGGGAAGTGAGGCTTCGGGAACTGGCCACCCGCCCAGCAGAGCACCTCACCCAGGTAAACAGCTGTTTCCTGCAAGCTGTGATGGGGTCAGAAGGGAGAATGACCTTGTTCCAACCTTCGAGGGTGGTTCTTGGGGTTTGCGGGGCCCAGCCCCAGGTCTGTCTCCAATGGCTGGAGATCCTCACCGTGAACACCCCACTGTGTCCCTCTCACCCCATAGTCATGCAGGATGAAACAGGCCAGCCCCCAGCCAGGGGGAGGGGGAGACTAACTAGGGTGGGGTCCCCACCCCTGCCTACGCACAAGTCATCTCAGACCCAAGACAACTCTGCATGCTTCCTTGTGTCTGAGCCTCGGGGCACAAGCCTGCATTGCACCCACCTCTCAAGAACCATGTGGCACCCTTCCTAGCCTTGGTTTCCCCCTCCCTAGTTGTCCAAGAGTGTGTGGGAATGCCTGGCATGTGACACAGGAAGTGCTTACACCACAGGCATTTTTGTCACAGGCTGAACTGCCAGCTCTGGGACCCCAGCATCCTGTCCAAGCACTCCACAAAGCTGCCATGTTCCAGGCCAGAGAGAGCCTGGTGTTGGGGACGATCTACAGGACTGGGAACTGACAGGATGCTCAGGACTCGCGTGTTGCTGCAACACCAGCCTTCCCAGGCCCCACCTCTATTGGAGCCTTTCTTTCCAGCAATGGCCTCCCCACCCACCTCCCCTTTGCTATAGGACTGTTAGGCTTTGGAGCACAGCCTCTGGGTTTGGAGTAGAAGCTGGGTGGGGCCCTGCTCTTCCTTTGGGGGACCCTGTGCCTGCCCTTGGTTGCATACTGGCTATGTGGGAAAGTCCACGAACCCTTTGTCCCCAGCTCCCGGGAGGCGGAAGCCCTCTGAACGTCCTGCCTGACAGGACCACCTTCGTTTGCTTGGGGTCTGGGGCCACACAGGGCGGTCTATGCCAACAGTGTGATTTAGAGTCTTGTGCCATGTGGAGTCAGCTCGCCCTCTTGCAAGGGATGAGACGTGGGTCACCCCGATGGCAGTCACCCAGGACCCTGTGAGGGAGCCCAGTAACAGCCCCAGACACCGAGCTCGGGGGAGCACCCGTGGTTGGCAGGACACCGGGTGTGTTGTCACACTTTGGCGCTGGGAAAAGTACAAGCCGGCCACACGATGCCACAGAGAGGGGACAACCGGAAGTCCCTTGCGTGGAACTCTCCCGCACATGACCGCAGACACCCGGTCCCTCGGCCGACTGTAATCTGGGTCCTTTCACTTGCAAGAAACCATAACTGTGAGTGTAACAGCTTCCAGTGAGTCCCAAGTCCAGTCCTTCTAGTTGACCTGAGTGTGGTCTTGGGGACTCCCTAACTTTGCAGGAGCTGCCTGCCCTCCCATGCCTGGCCAGGAACCCCCAAGAGCACAGTACTGAGGTGAGAAAATGCCAACCTGGGACTCTGCCCAAGGGCCTGCTGCCTCAGAGGGTCCAACGGAAGGAAGGACAGCAGAGTGAAACCATCAGGCAGGACCTGATGAGCTGCTGAATGTTAAAGCTCATGCCTCTTCCTGTTGCCAAGCCAGTCTCTCATGCATCCTTCCACCCAGCAGCCCTTACCCCGTGCCCCCAAAATGGCATGTGCCCCCGACCTCGCCAATAGAGCTCTGTAAACCCAGCGTCCAACCCAGGGCCTGTCACTCAGCAGCCCCTGCTCATGGAACAAACAAGTGAACGAACATGTGACTGAATGAAGGAATACCACTGTGCCGGCTCTCAGGGGCTGACTTTCACAAGCCGGGGGACAGGCCACCTGGAGGTACACAGGGCCTCTCAGAAGGCCAACACAGCTCCCCAAAACATTAGAGGCTCAGGGTCAGAATAAGGCTTGGATGCCTTCTCCCCCCCCCCAACCTCGTCCTCATGGCTGTTGGAAAGGGCAGTGCAGACAGAGAACTGAGGCCCAGACAAGGCTGTCAAATGCTGGAGGCTACCTGCTAGAACAGGAGACCTGCGTTTCCCAGGGCTCCTTGCTTATGGTCTGTGGGTCAGACAGCCCAGCATCTGAGTCCGGGCTCCCCGGGTATGAGTGGACCCACTCCAGATATAGAAAGCCTGGGTTGAGGGTGTGTGGGCATCTTATTACCCAAGCCTTTGCCATAACCAGACCTCTGTTCTCCCCATTCCTTGACCCCAAAGCACCCTGAGTTTGTGCACCTCCAGGGCCTTGGCCTGTGATGGCCCCCCTTCCATGCCCATCCCATCCTGCAGGGGCCTCCCTGACACCCCACTCAAGGAGCAGCACCCCCCCCCATGTCACTATCATATCAGCCTCTGGCTTTGTTGTTATCTATCTATCTATCTATCTATCTAGCACAAGTAGGGGAGGGAGAGAGAATCCCAAGCAGGCTCCATGCTGCCAGCACAGAACCCAACATAGGGCTCGAACTCATGAAACCGTGAGATCATGATGTGAGCCAAAATCAAGAGTCGGACACAACCGAGCCACCCATGGGCCCCTGTTTTTGTTGTTTTTAGTAAAGTTTTCATTGTAGAAGTTTTAGATTTACAGGAAAACTGCAAAGATGGTACACAGTTCCCCAACTTCCGTCACCCACCTTCCCCTAAAAGCCACTCTCCTGCCTTTCTGGGGCAAAATGAAGTGACAGCAGGGCAGCACCCCTGGATGACCCAGACCCCACTCACGTAAAGCCTCTCAATCTGCCTAATAGTGCTTGCTGTATTGGAAACACCCTTGCTCCATGACCCTGTCCACCATTCCCCTCCAGTCCCCACCAGACAGCAGGCAGGTACCCAAGACTCATGGTCTGCTGGTCACACTGTCCAGTGCCAGGCCGCTGTGTAATCAGGCTGGACCCCCAGTAAGTACTGCCACACGTCTGCCTCACCTCCCACCAGCCACTGACCCTTCCAGAACAATATTCCGAGACCATGTCTCTCAAACCCTCTTGCTCTCAGGTTTAAAGCCACTGACCAAGCAGCCTCAGGTGCTGGGGTCAGAGGTATCTCAGGGCTGAGGCTGGCAGGGCCACGATGGGTGGCCAAGAAGCACAGTGCAGACCTTGGCTACCTTGTGCTCAGCATCTCCCCATTCCAAGTGTTTTAGATGGCACCCCAGGTGTCCCTGAGCTGCCCTCATGGGCACAGAGCCCTCCCCAAGTGCCAGCATATCTAAGCTATGACACTGGTCCCACCTTCAGTGTTCCGGGGCTACCATAACAACTGACCACAAACAGGGTAGCTTTAAACAATAGGAATTGACTCTCTCACAGTTTAGGGGTAGAAGTTCAAAATCAAGGTGTGGGCAGGGTTGCTTCCTTCTTGAGGCTCTAAGGAAGAATCTGTCCAGGCCTATCCCAGGTCCTGGTGGCTCCAGTGTCCCTGTGCTTGTGGCCACACATTTCTTCAGTCTCTGCCTTTGTCCCCACGTGGTCTCCCCCTGTGTCTGCCTCAAATATCCCCCCCTTTCTCTTACAGAACACCTGTCACCGGACTCAGGGCCTACCCTAACTGAGAATGACCTCAGGGTGCCTGGGTTAAGCATCGGACTCTTGATTTCGGCTCAGGTCATGATCTCACTGTTGTGGGCTCAAGCCCATTCGGCTCTGCACTGACGGTGTGAAGCCTACTTGGGATTCTCTCTTTCCCTCTCTGCCCCTCCCCTGCTTGCTCTCATGCGCCCCCCCCCCCAATAAATAAACATAAAAAAAAAAAGAATGATCTCATCTTGAGCCCCTTGATTACATCTGCAAAGATCCTCCTGCCACTAAGGTCACATCCGAGCTCTGGGGTAAACACACGGACATACCTTTTATGGGGGAAACAATTCAACCCTAAGACAGGCCCTGTGAGGGGAGCACCAGCACACTCCACTTTCCAGATGTGAAGAGGCTTGGCAGGCAAGGGGACTGCCTGAGGTCGCCCAGCTTGGAGGTGGCTGAGCAGGGCACAGACTCTACTGCTGGAAGTTCACCCCTGCGTGACCCTGCAGACCAGCAGGTGGCTGGCCCCGCAGAGTGTCAGAGGCCACGTGGCGTCGTGGATATGAGCACACCAGCTCCTCTCAGCTTTGAGTAAGAGCATCAATCTACACCCTGACTCCATCAAGTTGGGATCCAGCACAAATTTCTCTGTAAAAAGCCCCTTCGGAGTCCTGCCTCAGCCCAGGGCCCCTCGTTTCCAGGAGGGGCACCTCCACCTCCTGACACAGCCCATGCCTGAGCCACCTCCCCGTGCTACCCCACACAAAGTCCACTCCCCTGTCCCACCCTGATACCACTCCCTCTGCGGAGCCCTACGTAAACGGTGGCCTCCCCAGCCTCATCTCGCTGATCCTTGGGCACGGCGCAGGGCCCCCACCTCTGTCCACGCCCACACCCCTGCTGGACAGCTCCCCTCAACCCTGGCAGAGTGGGAGCCACAGAGCTGGGGGAAGGGGGCCAGGAGCCCCGGAAAGGCATACCATGACAAACGCAGCGCTTCTCCAGGGCAGCCCCCAGTCCCCCAGGGCCCTCCACAGGATGCAGAAGCACCCCTACCTGCCAGCCCCTCCCAGTCCTCTCTCTTTAGATGAAGCTGGGCTTGGCTCCCCCCACGCTCCACCCCTCCCAGCAATTGCCATGGCAACAGGCTGGCCTTCTAATGAGATTAAGGGGAGCAGGCGGCTAAAGGCTGAGGTCTGTCCTCCTGCAAAGCCAAGGCAGGCTTGGGGGCCATACTGCCAAGGGCCAGGGAGGAGCTGTGTGCTCCCAGTAGACCTCAGTTTCCCTCTCTCACCAAGAAAAGGCCTGCATGGTCTGGTCCTCTGCTCTTCACCAGCCAAGCAGGACGAAGCTTCACTCCCTCCTCTACTGGGTCAGCCCAACACTACGCACCTCACCTCCACCTCCGCGGGATCACCTCCTCCACAGCTCACTGTCCAAAACCTCCTGATTGAGCACTGCCTGTCTCCTCTCCTCAGGCCGTCAGTCCCACAAGGACGCTGGCACAAGGGAGTAGCTTGGCATCCACATGAGGAACCTGCTGTCTGAACCCACGAGTGTAGAAAGAGCTGCCGGATGCACTCGGAGTCCCAGGCAGGGATGATTTTTCTCCTGCATCCACACGGGACTACCTGCCCCCTCCTGGGGAAACTGAGGCCCAAGGGAGAAGGGCCAGCTGCCAAGTGTGCAGGCAAAGAACCACCCATGAGAGGAAGGTAGCAAGTGAATGCCTTCTCGAGTGCAAGACACTCTGGGGACCAGAGCACAGAGCAAGACCCCAGGAGGTGCACGCGCCTGGCCCAAAGCCCTGTGCCGACCGCAGAAAGGCCCTTGACTGGGCCACCTTTTGGGGATGCTCCCTGAGAGGAAGGGACTAGAGTTTTGGCAGGTTCTCCGAGCATCCCAGCAGCCCTGGGGGCGTGTGGAGGGAGCCCCCAAGAACCCCTGAAAGGATGTGATCTGAGTCACGTGGAGCTGCCAGTGGGTTTGCTGGGGCCACGGCTCCCTTACAGGTATGCATACCCCAGTTTGTGTGGCTACGTCCCTCCAGGTTCCTTCCAAGGCCTGACCCCAAGAGGCTCCCCAGTCTCAGCTCAGGCATGAGGCAGTGAGTTTGGGGAGCCCCTCCCAGGCTCCACTCACCAACCTGGCCCCTGACACTGCACAGATGACTTCAAGTGACATGTGCTGTGGACACCTCATTGAGGCCACAGAGGATGGGCTCCAAACACCCCAGGCAGAGTCACCCCAGGGAAAGGAGAACCAAGGGCTGCTGGCTCCAACCAAGGACTCTCAGCCCCTGCCCTGTGGCCACTGAGACACCACTCATGCCACATGCCCATGGGACATGCCATCTCTCCCATGTCTCCTCACGCCTCTCCTGCCCTCTCTAGGATGGATCAGAAACCTGGGGTTCCAGGGGCGACAGCTATGCATGCACCAGGAAGGCCTGCAAACTGCTTTTTCTGTCTTTCTGAATGTTTTTCTTGAAGTAAAATTCATATAACGTAAAATAAACCATTCTAACATGTACGACTCGGCAGCATACAGTTATGTTATATTAACGTATATACAGTGTTAACGTGCAACCATCACCTCCATCTAGGTGCAGAACATTCCCATCACCTCTAAAGGAGACTCCGTCCCATTAGCTGTCATGCCCTCTCCTCCTCTCCCTCCCCCAGCCCCCTGCAACCACCAACCTGCCTTCAGCCTCTGCGGATTTGCCTGTTCTGGACGTTTCACATAAACTGAATCATGTAACATGCGGCTTTTCTGTGACTGGCTTCTTTCACTTAACATGGGTTTTATTTTTGTTTTTGTTTTTTTGTTTATTTTTTAAAAAATAATCTCATGCCCAGTGTGGGGCTCAAACTCACAACCACAAGATCAAGAGTCACTCGCTCCACTGACTGAGCCAGCCAGGCGCCCCTCACTCAGCCCAATGTTTCTAAGGTTTATCCATATTGTAGCACGTGTCAGTGCTCTGTGCATTTTTGTGGCTGGGTTATATTCTGTGATACAGATGGAGCCCATTTTTGTCTACCAGTTCTGCCCTTTGGTGATTGTTGACTGGTGCCACTGTGAATTGAACAGGCAAGTACAAGGGTCTATTTGAGTCCCCACAGTCAAGTCTCCAGGTACACAGCTAGGAGAGGAGCGCCCGGGTCACACGGTAGTTCTGTATTTATCTCGTTCAGGAGCTGCCAGATGTGTCCACTGCATCATTTTACATTCCCACCAGTGGTGGCCAAGAGTTCCATTTCTCCACATCCTCACCAACACTTGGTTTCTGCCACCTGATGGGTGTGAGGGGGTCTCTTGTAGTGGCTTTGATTTGCATCTCCCCGATGGCTAATAACGTGGGACAATTTCTCATGTGCTTATTGGCCATCTGTGTATCACCTCTGCAGAAACGTCTGTTTGAGTCTTTTGCCCATTTTAAAACTGGGCTGTTGGGGCGCCTGGGTGGCTCAGTCAGCTAAGCATCCGACTCTCGATCTTGGCTCAGGTCATGGCCTCAAGACATGAGTTCGAGCCCAGCATCGGGCTCCGCGCTGACAGTGTGGAGCCTGCTTGGGATTTTCTCTCTCTCTCTCTCTCTCTGCCCCTCTCTCACTCGTGTTCTATTTCTCTCAAAGTAAATAAATAAACATTAAAAAAGAAACTAGGCTGTTTGCCTTTTTCTTGTTGAGTTCCAAGACTTCTTTATAATTAATCTCTCATTGGCTACGTGGTTTGCAAGTATTTCCTCCCATTCTGTGGGTTGTCTTGTTACTTTTGTCATGGTCTTCCGACACACACAAATTTTTAATGCTGATAGAATCCCCACTGATCTATTTTTCTTTTGTGGCTTATACTTTTAGTGTCCTTATCTAAAAACCCATCACCTCTTCCGAGTCAGGGACAATTTACACCTATGCTCCCTTCCAGGAGTTCTATAGATCCAGCTCTTACGTTCAGGTCTTCGGTACACCGTGAGTGCATTCCTGTTCCAGGCTGTTGCTGCCCCACTGCCACCCAGTGCTGGCCGAGAGGGCTGTGCAGCGGGGAGCGCCAGGCTGGTACCCAGGAGTGGCGCGGCAAGCGTCTGCTGAGCGCGGGAGGGAATATTGAATGAATGAGGGAATGAATGAAAGCGTCACAGGCGTGTGGCCGAGCGTGGATTCCAGGCTGAGTCACCCCTGCCCCCGGCCCCCTGGCCGACTGAGACACTCCCCAGCTGCCTCCTCACTCGTTCCCAAAGTGTAAATACAGAACCAGATACACAAACACCGAGTGCGCCTCGGAATGCCTTTAATCAGGCTCTGCTGCCGCTGCCAAATTCCCAACCCTGGCTGAATCAGAGGGTCCTCTGTGAGCACGTTTTGTTTCCCTTGTTGGTGGCGGTTGTTGAGCGCAGACGTTCCGGCCGGGATGCCTGAAGGGTCTCTCGGGGCCCGAGCACGGCGCAGCTGGCTCACGGGGGCCTCTTTCCCTGTGAAGGAGACCCCTGCCCTGCCAGCCGGCTGGGAGCCAAACCTGGGTGGGGACTCGCAGCAGCTCTGAGACGGGGAGGCATGGCTTCACCTTCATTTTGCAACTGGGGGAAATGAAACGCTGAAGGACAACAGGCTTGCCCTGAGGTCACTTGGCGAGAGGAAGGGGCCTCAGTTACAACCCAGGCTCCTTCTGCAAATCTCAACCTCCTGCTGGCGGCCCACACAGCCCTCCCTGCTTTCTGCCCCTGGACCCTTGCACCCGATTCATTCTTTTCTGGAACCTTCCATGGAGCTCCATCTCATTATTTCAGTTTCAGTTCAAATATCACTTCCCCAAGAAGCTCTTCCTTGACGCCCTACTTCTAAAATAATCCTCTGTATTAACTCCGGCCACCATAACAAAATACCACAGTCTGGGCAGCTTCAACAACAGACACTTATTTCTCCCAGTTCTCGAGGCTAGAAGTCCGAGATCGGGGTGCCGTCTCTGTGAGAGCCCTCTTGCTGGCTTGCAGAAGGGCCCCCTTCTCCCTTTCTCCCTGTGTCCTCACACAGCCTTTCCCTGTAGTGCGTGTGGGTAGAGAGAACTCTCCTCTCTCTCTTCCTCTTCTCATAAGGATGCCTGTCCTGTTGGATCAGGACCCCACATTTATGACCCCAGTTCACCCTAGTCACCTCCTCCTCGGAGACCCCGTCTCCACACGCAGTCACATTGGAGATGAGGGCTGCTCCTAATATATGGGAATCTGGAGGACACAATAAAGTCCACAGCACCCTCTCATGGATATGTTGCCTGCCCATGTTTGCCTGGCGGGCCAGCCTGCCCGGAGAGCTGGGGTCCTGCTTGCCAGGTCTCTGTGGGCACCTCAGGGACAAGTGCCTACCTGCAGCAAGTGACCATGGAGAACTCTATCTGGAACTGGAAAACTCAGCATCACCCCTCAGCCTGAGTCCTCTGGGAACACCCACAGCCAGTCAGTCCCAGACAAAGCCCAGGAACCACAGGAATGACCGACCCGGCAGGAGCCCCAAGGGTCCAGGGTGGGGTGGCCTGTGGGGAGAAACCTCGGGGCCTGGCCCTGGAGAGCCCAGAATCAGTGAGGTGAAGGTGACAAGCAGTGCATGTTCCTCCAGCGCTGCTGGGCTGCCAGGACCTGAGGGCTGGAAAGTCGGGGGCACCATTTCCAGAATCAGTTGCCCAAATATAAAACAACGCACCTGCTCACCAGGGTCACGGGCCGGCGGATGGACGAGCGTGCTGGAGAGGAGGGCCGACCACAGGTCCCTCAAAGAACGAGTTTAGTAAGGGTCCGGGTAGAGGGAACGGCCCAGGGAGAGAGGGGAAAAAGGACAAGGCCAGGCCAGCTCTGGCAGGAAGTCACAGCAGAGGGGCAGGGAGGGCAACACTGGAGCCCAGACCAGGACAGCACAAGGGGTGGTGAGCACCCGGCTGGAGACCCGGGGGCCGAGGACACCACAGTGGGCTCACCAGGCCGGGGGGAGCTCACCACAGTGGCAACTGCACAAGGCCCCTCCTCAAGACACAGCTCCGTGAGCTCCTGGGAGCACTCATCATGACCTCACGCCAACCCCACCCTGATGTCCCGGTGGGTTGCACGACGTGCAGCAACGGAGATGTGGGGTCTCACCAACAACAGAGCTCAGGCCTGGCTGCTCTGGCTACACGTGCCTCCCTCTGGCCCGTATCTGGGCACCACATCCTACGGGGCTGGGGTGTGATCCACCGAGCAGGGCCCCGGGCAGCACGACTCCCCCCAACCCCTCCGCCCCCATACTGACCACAGGGCCGCAGTATATCACTGTCAGATCCACAGGGGGCAGGGCACAGCAGGCCAGGAGGGTCTAGTGTCACTCGCCACCCCTGCCTCGTACAGGCCAAGGCAGGCCCAGGGGAGGCACGAGGGCCCCAGGCAGGAGACGCGGTGCTACTTTGCGGGGTCCACACACAGCCCAAAAGCAAAGCCCCGCGCCGCCAGCAGAGCCAACTGCACATGCAGGCTGCCTGCTGCCGTCACCTGGTGGAGGCTACCGATGACCCTGGACTGCTGAGGTGGCTTTTTACATTTCAGACGTCTTCCCCCCTGGTTCTGCATCATGATGTCCATGGGAGAGGAGGCCAACTGCCCCACAGGGGACAGGATGACAGCGCACAAGAGCACCCCACACCCTATGTATCTGAATGCCAGGTTCCCGTGGCTCAACGGCGCAAGCTCACCGTTGGCCAGCATACCCTGAGACAGGCGGCCAGCCCTGGCACACATCAAGGCCCCGTCCAAAGGGCCAGCAGCAGCTGGCTTCACCTGTGACTTCTGGAAGCTCTCCCGGCTTTACAGGGGCTGCCCGGCCCTGGCCCAGCAAGAGGCTCCGGGGAGGTCACAGGCCTAGAGGGCTCACAGCCAGAGGGGCTTCGAGAACCAGGCAAACTTCTAAAGAAAATCAGGCTTAAGTAAGTTACTTGGAGCTGCCAGTTATGACTATGTTCCACTGTTACTTGCTTTCTGGTGCTGATAAGATCTAGATCTCTGATATTTTTAAGTCCAAACTGCTTGGACATTGCAGCTCTTTCCGGGTTGTGCTTATCCACAATTCATTCTGTACAGCTAATTAAGCTGAAGAAGCCTGGGAATAAAGTTTGGAACAAGGTTAATAAAGTTCCTTGCCTAATAACAGAGGGGCAGGGCGGGGGGGGGGTGGTCAGGGCAGTGTGGGCGGCAGGGCACCAGGGGAGGGAGTGCTTCTCCAAGAGCAGGGACTCTGACCCCAGAGGCTCTCTCCATCCACGCCCACTCCTGGACGCTGCACAAGTTTACTGGGGCTGCTATAACAAACGACCACAAACCAAAGGGCTTAAAACAACAGGAATTCATTCCCGCACCATTGCAGAGGCCAGATGACTGAAAGCAAGGTGTGGGAAGGACTGGATCCTTCTGGAGGCTCTGACAGAGAATCTGCCCAGGCCTCTCTCTCTCTCCTGGCTTCTGGTGGCTGCCGGCAGCCCACAGTGTTCCTGGGCTTGTAGACACGCCAGCCCAATCCCTACCTCTGTCTTCACATGGCCTTCTCCCCGTGTGTCCCCGTTTCGTCTTCCTGTAAGGACACCAGTCTTTGGATTTAGGGCCCACCCTACTCTAGGAGGACCTCATGCTGACTTGATGACATCTGAAAGATCCCATCTCCATAAAGGTCTCATTCACAGGTTCTGGCTGGACATATATCTGGTGGTGGGGGGGGGGCAACCCATGGAGGTCCCATGCTAAGAACCTCCCACAATGGCAACACCCTAAAAGCTCAAGCCCCAGTCTTGGGGCCCTTGGGCCCCCCAGGAGGCGTTCTCCCCTCCTGAGCCTCCGTTTCTTCTGCTGTCACCTGAGAGCTGAAGGGTAAAGCCAGGTGGCACAGGGATCCACCCAGCACACAGCAGCCACAGCAGAAACAACTGGTGTCCTGACAGGTAGGTGGTCGGTGGCGTCTGCAGAGTCATTTGGCAGGGTCTGTACGGAGCCTCAACAGCGTTCCTGCCCTCTGACCCCATAATCCCACTTCTGGGAAGCTCTCCTGAGGGAGATCATCCAAATAACAGATTTATGCACCAAGATGTTCCTGCATCATCAGTCGTCAGAGCAAGGAGCTAAGTTGTGCTGCAGGCTCAGGCCAAGCCAGGGCGTAGCCTCAACTCTGGAGAAGTGCAGAGGACGCGCGGATGGTCAGGAAAGCAGCCTCCGCTGAGATCAGTCCATGCGGGCACAGGCAAACCGAGGCTAAAGCTGGCCACCCCCATTCCAGGGACATCTCCCAGGGGGGCTGGACACTGAAGTACAGGGGGCAAGGTGGGAGTGCAGGGGGCAAGGTGGGAGAGCAGGGTAGCCAGCAGCCCCATAAATGCCCCCTGGAACAGGAAAAGAATTCTCCAGAACAAAAGAAGGGCTGTGGGGAACCATATAACTGGGGTGACGGAGGCCACCTGAGCTCAAAGTGGGGCCCAACACTCCATGTTATCCCCTCCAGGACAGAGACTGACACAAACCCCCAAACAAGCCAATGCAATGATCTGGACAGTGAGGGGCTCTGTGAGAATGGGGAAGGCTCCCTAGAGGCCATGGGGAAGGATGCCCCAGTTGGATGGAGCTGAGGAAGGGCGGTACTTGGGGTGCAGAGGCCCCACAGAGTTTAAAGAAGAGGTTCCCCCTACTCAGGCTGAGGGGCCTAGGGAGTGGTGGGTGATCTCACATATGGACCACTACTCACAGACATCTGCCTGGCACAGTCAGGACAGAGGGGCACGCCGAGCTCCAGGTAGCCCCCCCAACCCCCCACAAAAAGGGCACTAGGATGGGAGAGAAAGGTAACCACGACAAAGTGATGGGGTGGTGGGCGGGCAGGCAACAGGGCTGGAGGCCCCTGACAGGAACACAGTGACAGCAAGATCAGCCAGTGCCTCCTCCTACCTCATGTGGGTGTCATCTAAGCACTCGATGTGGGTCAACTCAGGCACGTGCAGTGGGTTCACTTGTATCCTTGAAAGCTTCTGTCCGCATCTCCAGCCCTGGAACAAGGGACTTCGACTTTATTCAGAAAGTGTCTTTACAGATGGAAATTACGGTAAGTACCATGGGATGAAGAAACCTTCCTGAGCTGTCTGGGTGGGCCTTCAACCAATGACAAGGGTCCTTATAAGAGACACACAGGGACGAGCTCACATGGAGATGGAAGTAGAGATTGGGGTCACATGGCACAAGCAACACCAGAGCCCCCAGGAGCCAGAAGAGGCCAGGCAGGATCTTCCCCGAGAGCCTTCGGAGACACAGGGGACGGGGGGCCCTGCTGACACCCTGACTTCAGATTTCTGTGGGATAATAAACTTCCACTGTTTTAAGCGCCCCAGTCTGTGGTCCTTATACAGCGGGCCCAGGACGTGCACAGCCACAGCTCCCCTGAGCCAGGACAGACGCCACCATCTCCCCTTCCCGGAGGAAGCTGAGACCAGGTGGACGGGCTCTGAACCCCAACCTCATACCAGGAAACCTACCCCCGCTCCGCCCCAAGCTCAGACAGCACTGCATTACCTCTTTCTTTTCATGTGAAAATGAAATTGAATTCCAGCAAGCACAGAAAACAACATACCTCCACCCCAGCCCAAGACCTAACAGCTGTCACTAGAGTGTCATCTCGGACTCTCCTCCTGCAAAGTGGCGGGTAAGGGGGCCCTGAGAATGCCGCCAGAGGCCTGTGTTTGTGCTTCCCTCCAGGTGATGCTGGATGTCATTATTGTTGATGCATGACTCACGTCCTGCCTTCCGGGGGTTCTGAGGGGATGACGGCCAGGTGGCGACCCTCTCACTCCATCTGGGCGCCTCATCCTTTCTGCTCAGGAAGCCCTCTGACCATCCAAGGCTCACAGCTCTTTTAGGCATCCCCAACTCCAAAGGGTCCCAAGGCAGGAAACACCAAACAGATAAACACATGCCCCAGGGTTCCCCACAAGGTCCTCTGTCCAGCCAGCACCAAGCCTATCGCTGGGAACGCTGCCCTGAACCTGCCTCGCCCACAAACATCTGACACTTTAAACCGTAGTGTGGGGGTGCCTGGGTGGCTCAGTCAGTTGAGCATCCGGCTTCAGCTCAGGTCACGAACTCGCAGTTCATGGGTTTGAGCCCTGCGTCGGGCTCTGTGCTGACAGCTCAGAGCCTGGAGCCTGCTTCGGATTCTGTGTCTCCCTCACTCTCTGACCCTCCCCTGCTCACGCTGTCCCTCTCTATATATATCAAAAATAAATAAAACATTTAAAAAATTTTAAACATAAACTGTAGTGTGGTGGCGCTCCACGTCCCCAGAGGCCAGACAACCCCACAGCTGGGTAGAGCTCTACACTCTCTGGCCTTGGGAGGATGGACGCCCGCCCTTCCCAGGGCCTCCTGCATCCATTCCTGGCTTACAGGAGCGTCAGGGGCAGGAACACTGGGGCAGACAGGGATAGATGTGGGGAGACTGAAGGTCAGAACTAAACGAATGTATAAACTGTAGAAGAACCATTCGTAACTGCCCAAAGGTAGAAACAACCCAACAACAAAGGGGCAAATAAAATGTGGTCCGTCCATACAGTGGAGTATCACTCAGCCATAAAAAGGAAGAAAGAACTGACTCATGTTACAACATGGGTAAGCCTCAAAAACATCGTGCCGAGTGAAAGAAGCCAGACACAAAAGGCCACGCGGTGTATGATTCATTTATACAGAATGTCCAGAGCAGGCAACTCCGTAGGGACAGAAAGTAGATTATTGGGTGCCAGGGGCTAAGAGCAAAGAGGTGGGGGGAGTGGGGTGTGACTGCTAACGGGGACAGGGTTTCCTTCTGGAGTAAAGAAAATGTTCTGGAACTAGACAGACAGGGCTGCCACACCATCGTGAATATAGTAAACACCACTGAACTGTTCACTTAAAAATGGTGAATTTTATCTCAGTTTAAACACTGGTGGCTCCTGGCCATCCTTGGTGTTTCTTGGCTTGTGGCTGCATCACTGTAATCTCTGCCTCTGTCCTCACGTGGCCTTCTTAGAAGGACACAAGTCACTGGATTCAGGGCCCGCCCTTCTCTAGATGATCTCATCTTCAGATATTTTACTTAGTCACATCTCCAAAGACCTTTTTTCCATCACATGTTCTAGGGGTTAGGGCCTGGACGTATATGTATAGGGCCAGGGGGACACAATGCAACCCCCTCCCCCAGGGTTGCTGTAAGGCTGGTGGGGCGGAGGGAGTCTGGTGTACACATAGCCTGTATCTGTGCCCAGCCCCGCCCCTGGTCTGCCACTCCCTGGCCAGGGAGCACAGCCCAGTTTGTAATCACTTGGCCTCAGTTTCCCCACTGCAACATGGCGCTGGGAGTGCCTCCCTGGCAAGATGGTGGGGCGGTCAGTAGGATCCACACACAAGAAGTGTCACATGGTGCCTGGGAGCCTATGCTCCCAGGTGAGCCTATGCACAGATACCAGGAGCCCACAGTGCATGTCCACAAAACCCACAGTGCTGTGCCCAAACAGCAGAGACCCCCACCCACATTCAGCCAAGCCCCTGGCCTCACCGTGACCCAGGTACACCCGTGTGCTTGAATGTAAGGTGGGGTACGTCACCGCATCTCTTGAGGAGCTGGGGCCTCACTGTTGGCCATGGGACCTGCCTGGTAGAAGGTCTGTGGTGGGTGGAACTGTGTCACCCCAAAATATGGATCCACGTAACCCCTGTACACCTGGGAATGTGACCTTATTTGGAGACGTCTTTGAAGAGAATGTTAGTTAAGACAAGATCATGCAGGAGTAGAGCGGGCCCTAATCCCATGACTGACTGGTGTCTTTACAAGAGGAGGAGAAGCAGACACAGACACACGGACACACAAGGAGCCACTTGGAGACAGAGGCAGGGATGTGGTGGAGCAGCCACAAGGCGAGGAAGCCCAGAGCTCCCAGAAGCTGCAAGAAGCAAGGAAGGATCCTCCCCTAGGGAATGTTCAGAGGGAGTGCAGCTCTGTAACACCTTGATTTGGGACCTCTGGCCTCCAGCACTGCGAGAGAACGCACTTGTGTTGTTTAAGCCCTCCCCCCCACCGCACCTTGTGGTTATTTGTTACGGCAGCCCCAGGACACTAAGACAGAAACAAATCCCACACACGCATGTGTAGAGAAAACTCTGAAACATGTCATTTCTCGGCCCTGACTCTGAACACACCCCTCGGTGTACACAGCCCCTGGAGCGTGTGAGCACACGTCTCTATTTGTGGCCGAGGGAACGGACCCTTTGCAGCCTGATGCTGAATCTCGTCACCAACGGGATAACACAAATCACCGGCCGAATGCCGGCCACCGGAAGCAAGTGGCCCCTCAGCCGGGCAAGGAGCCAGGCAGGGACACTGCCTCTGTAACAGGTCCTGCATCTCCCTTGGCCCATCCCACCTTGAAAACCTCAGGCTGAGTTTCTGACAGGTGCCAGACGTGCCTCGGGGGAGAGGGGTCCCAGACTCGGCAAGGAAGTCAGGCAAGGAAGTCAGCGTTTCTCGTGCCAGGGGGTCAGCGCCCGCGGGCCTCCGGTATCACAGGTGCCACAGGGCGATCCGCCAGCAGCTGCCTTGGGCTGATGGCAAACAAATGCCTTTTGAAAAAGGCGTCCACATGCTGACACACGGCCTTGCTCGGGCTCTGGGTTGAAACCACCTCTTGCGAGCAGCTCCTTCAATGCTGCCTCCCCCCAGGATGGCTGGCAGGGGCCCCAGGAAGATAAGACAAAAGCGAGATGCCCTCATTACCATGGGCCCAAAATAGCTTTATGCTCCATTTTTTAGACATAGCACAACTATGGAGTTACATAATAACAATGAAAGCCGTTTTGTGGTCCAGACCCACTCTGTGCCCAGACCCACTCTGTGCCCCTTGGGTGCCTGCCCTGAGGCCCCCAAACACCCACATATCCTGAACAGCACCTGCCCCAGGCATGGGGACAGGGCAGGGTCGGCCCCTTCGCTGCCTCACTGCCCTCAGACCACACGCTTGGCCTGGTGAGATGGGCCCCGCACAGAACTGTGTGTGGTCCAGTGGACACTTCCCAGAATAGGCCTCACCATGGAGGAACTGTCACCAGCCCAGGGCCCCGCCCCCCAGGGATGAGAAAGTGAAGACAAGGATCCAGAAAGGCGAACACCATGGCCTTGTAGGGGGGGAGACGAGTGGTGGCTCAGGTGGCTGGACAGGCCACATGGCAGAGACGCTGTGAGGAGGTCAGTAGCCAGGATGGGCTGGAGCAGGGCCCGGGCGCTGGGCTGGGGAGCTGAGGCCCTGAGAGGGGGACACTGCAGAGTCTCCTCAGGCCCCCCTTTCCCTGTGCCGCTTGTCACTTCTGGGAGAAAATACCAGCAGCTCAACCTCCAGGGCCGTGTGCGGCCCACTCCCTGGTCCCAATCCATGTCATCTCGCACCAGGACACCCACACGGCCTCCTCCCCAACTCTCCTGTCCGAAAGCCTTCTCTGCACACGGCTGCCAGGAACCCTTCCTTTCCTTTTCTTGATTAATTACGTTCAAATCGTCTCACTCTCCTGTTTTAAACACACCAGTAGGTGGCCATCATATTTAAAATAAAACCCGACCCCCAGTTTGGAGGTTCTGGAACAAGTTAAACCGAGCTGCCACAGGACACAGCAATTCCACCCCTCAATATACATCACAACAAAATGAAGACTAATGTCTACATCCACACTTACACGTGTTACTGCAGCCAAAAGACAGAAACAACCCAGGGGTCCATCAACGGGAAAACGGGTAAACAAAACACAGTCCGTCCATACAACGGGAGGTACTCACTCAGCTGGGAAAAGGAATGAAGCTCTGAGACACGCTACGATGTGGATGAACCTCGAAAACATCCAGTGAAAGAAGCCAGTCATAAAGGACTACATGCTTCTTGATCCCACTGATACAAAACGTCCAGAATGGGCAAGTCCATAGAGACAGACAGCTGATTCGTGGCTGCCAGGGGCTGGGGGAGGGGGGCGGGGAGTGACTGCTCGAGGGGACAGGGTATCCTCTGGGGGGGGGTCACGGAAACATTTCAGAATGAGATGGTAGTGGCGGCTGTACAACACTGTGAATGTACTAAGCGCCATTCAGTTGCTCACTTTAAATGGTTAATTTTTATGTTATCTGAAACTCACGTCAGTGATAAATAGATCATCGATGAAAACCTAACCCGACCCCATCGCCAGGCTGGCCGTGCCACGCCACCTTCTCCCTTTCCCCCTGCCCCACCTCCCGGGTCTTCTTCCTGCTCCCGGAGATGGCTGAGTCCCTGTCCCCTCAGGCCTCTGTCTGTGCCAGCCCCTCCTCCTGCTTGGGCTCCCTCGGCTCTGGGAAGGGCCGCGCCCCCCCTGGGGTGGCATGCCGAGCCCCCTCCTCCAAGAAACCTTGCCTCACCCGAAGCCTCACCTGCTCCCTACCCAGTGCGTGGCCCTGCCCCCTCCCCTGGGCCCAGGAGGACAGAGAGGCGTCCACAGGAACCTGGGGTCTGACGGGGGCTGCCACCGAGGAGAGCACACCAGGTGCCGCACGCACACACGCACACACTCCCAGGCGCACGCCTGTTCACAAACGTGTGCTCACTCACTTGTGAACATGGACACGCACACGCTCATGTCCTCCCCTGGGACTGCATCTCTCAGGGTCACACCCCCAATGGCTCCCACATCCGCTCTAGCGCCAGGCCCAGCAGTCACCTTCTCCCCCCCATCCACCTGGTCCGAACCTCCTGCGTGCGCGCCCAAATCAATTCTGCAGCCTCCCATCCTCCTGGCAGCTGGTGACCGGAGCCTCGCCAAACTGCCTAGCTGAGTAGGTAGGTCCTAGAGCGCCTCTCCTCACTGGACCTTCTGGTCCTCGCTTCCCCAGCTGCCTCTACCAACACACAGGTCCTGCTCCACCCCCCCCCACGTACCCCTGCCCCAGGCTCCACTGGAGCCATATCCCAGCACCACCTCCAGCGATGATCCTCAGACCAAGGTCCCGCTCCGTGGGCTGCAGGACCCTCGAGGGTGGGCCGTGGCTCACCAAGGAATAATCCTCAGAGCCCCCAAGGCTTCTCCCTGCCCAACATGGCCCTCAGCATCATCCCCTTTCGGCGACCCCCTCCCCCATCACACAGCTGCACGCGTGCCCGGGGCAGCTCCAAAGAGCAGCAAAGCGAAAGCTACGGCGGGAAAGAAGAACATCAACTACGGCAAACCCCACTAGGGAACACGGTAGGGCGCTGAGTGAGGCTGGCTGATCACTCCTCTGCTGCGACAACCCTCAAAACCCAGTCCCGCTCAGAGAGACACCAGCCCTGAGGGTCCGTCTGCACACAGGCAAACAGCACTCTAGTCTGGGATATAAAAATACCATGACAAGAGCAACGGCGTGATGCTGGCACACTGAGAAGTGTGGCAAAGTGGGGAGGCATGAGGGTCCCTGGAGGGCGTCGGGTGACCGAGGGGAAGCAGTACCCCCTGCCCTGCGACCAGAGCCGTCACTGAGGTGTTGCCTCATGCACACATCTTTCTGTTGCGGGTTGAATTATGTCCCCCCAAAACGAGATGTCCAAGTCCTAACCACTGTACCTGGAATGTAACTTTGAAAACAGGGTCATTTGTAGACGTGATCAAGTTATGGCAAAGCCATGATGGAGTGGGGTGGGCACTAACCCAATGATGGATGTCCTTATAAGAAGACAGGACAGACATGGGGCGCCCGGGTGGCTTGGTCAGTTAAGTGTCCAACTCTTGATTTCAACTCAGGTCATGATCTCATGGTTTGTGAGATTGAGCCCCACATCGGGCTCTGTGCTGATGCCACAGAGCCTGCTTGGAATTCACTCTCCCTCTCTCTCTGCCCCTCACTTGCTCACTCTTTCTCTCTCTCTCTCTCTCTCTCTCTCAAAAATAAATAAATAAACTTAGAGAAAAAAAAAGACAATAGGACAAAGAGGAAGGCAGAGGCTGGAGTGAGGTGGCTACAAGCTGAGGACATCGGGAGCCAACAGAAGCTGGAAGACGCAACAAGGCTCCTCCCCCAGAGCTCCCAAAATGAACCGACCAGCCCTGGCGACACCTTACTTTCAGACTGCTGGCCTCCAGGATATGAGACAATAAATTCCTCTTGTTTTAAACCACCGAGTTTGTGGTCATGTGCTGTGGTGGCCCCAGGAAACTAATAAACACAGTGCCTGAACTGTCCCTGAACACTCCCAGGAGACCCTCCGCAAGCCTGCCCTCAGCCTGTGTGCACCAGAGCCCAGTGGGAGCAGGAGGGGCCTTCAAAAGGCACTGAAGGAGGGTAAGGAAGGTGCAGGCAGCAGGCAGCAAGATGTGGCCAGGGGCTGGTGGGGGGTGGGGGAGGCCCCTGATGTCATCACCACCTCTCAGAGGTGGGAAAAATGCCCCAATCACACCATCCTGAAAAGCTGAAAACTCTGCAGAAACCCTTCTGGTGCACCAGCAGTGACATCTGATCCATGTATGGGAGGCTGCCTCTGTCTGTTCTCAGAGCGTCAGTTTTGCTAAAAACAAATGACCAGGTCCATATTGTGAGGCTGACCAGACTCTGCTGAGGGTGCTCCCTAATGTCTGTATGTACACTACACCATCATCCTAGAAATGGAACCAATATGATTTCTGGGGCACCCATGACCCCTTGCTTCAGATGGTCTGCCTGCATGAATGACTCGCCTAGCATCGTGGCACAGGCTGGAAGACGGGGGGGGGGCAGTTGTGTGGGCCCTGAGGCCTCTGGGTGGGCCCCGGTGCAAGGGGAGGAGGCCAGCCCAGGCTGCCCACAGGACGCACGTGGCTGCTATTTTCAGGGTGGGTTTCCACATGTCACAGGCCTTCCAGCTAGGACAAGGAATGGACCGTGTGGGTATGGGGCACAGCTAGGCTGGGGACTCACTGGCATCCAGGAGCAACCCCTGGGCGTACAAAGGGGTTCCCCACTCCAGTCCATGCCCTGGGGCTCTGTCCTGGGCGTACTATGTAACATCCCTGGGCCTTCGCTTCTTAGCACATGGATGGAATATTCCAGATGCACCAGGGCAGAAATCCCGGCCTTCATCGATTCCTTGGACACCGAGCTAAGACTAACCAGCAGCGAGCTTTACAGTTACAGGACCACGAGCAAATGCCACAAACCTCAACAACGTAATGACACAGCCAATAAAATCCAGAGTGAGTGGGGAGTTGGAGGGGAGACCCCCAAGTGGGCACAGAGCCCCAGCTCCGAAGCAGGGGTGCAACCAAGAACATGGGAGAAGTGGTTTACAAAACCGGTCTGCTCTTGGAAGATGCTCTGGTGGATCCTCAAAAGTGAAAGAGAATTACCGCCTGACCCAGCATGTCCACTCCTAGGACCCAAAGAACACAGGTGTCCAAACACTTACACACGCATGTTCACAGCAGCACTCGTCACAATCGTCCAACAGTGGAAACAACCCAAGTGTCCATCCACAGGTAAGCGGATAAATAAGACGTAGTTCAGCCACGCAGTGGAATATTACTCAGCCAGAAAGAATAATGAAGCCCTGACAGACTACGATGTGGACCAACCTCAAAAACATCACACTGAAAGAAGCAAGACACAAAAGGCCATGTGTTGTACAATCCCATATATGTGAAACGTCCAGAACACACAAATCCAGAGACAGCACGTGGTTTCCAGGGGCCAGGGGAGGGGGAGGGATGTGACTGCTAACAGGGACCGGGTTTCCTTTTGGAGTGATGGAACTGTTCTGGAACCACATAGGGGTGGTGGTTGTACAACACTGAATATCCTTACTGCCACTAAATCGGGTCAGTAAAAAATGGTGCATTTTATATTATGTGAATTTTACCACAATAAAAAAAATATAAAGGAGAAATGAAAAGCATTCCCAATGTCCTGGCCCGGGGCAAAGCACACGTCAGCATGAAGGTGAACAGCGGGAAGGGCCTAGAGTGTCTCATCCCAAGCCTGCGCCTCTGGGACAAGAACATAGGTAGGGGACTGTCACCGAGGACAGTGCCCCGCCCTCAGAGCAGTATCATCTATCTGGGAGCCCAATATGACCCCACATGTGTACCCAGAAGAGCATGGCCTGCCAGAGACCCTCGGCCACGTGGCCTCTTGGCCACGGCACCCCCGTTTCCAGGCAGCCCGGGAATGGGTGGATCCACACGGCACCCATCCCAGGAGCGGCACGGCTGCCTGTCCACGCAGCCCAGACAGCCTCAGGGTCCACCGGCCCACATCAGAGCCTGCAACCTGGCAGGCAGGAGCACGGTGGCCGCAGCTGCGGCCTTCCTGAGGTCTGAGAAGCAGTTGAAAGAATGTGAACTGGTGGCCAACTTTTAAATTTTTTTTTGAAATTAACTTAAACATCACAATTGCTGGCTTCTCCTGAAACACCAGAAGTGCCAACAACTAGGGCCGGATTCCTGGCTGGCGAGTTTTTATCAGTCAGCGCAGGGCCAGGCATAAAGGCACCATGGGTCCCCTCACACCCCACACCCAACCCCGGGCTCCAAGAGGGTCGGCACAGCCTGAGGTCACCCAGCTGGCTGCAGACCCAGGGCCTCCAAGCCTAGCTCATCCCCGCTGCCCTCACTCCAGCTCGGCAGCTGCGTGGCCTGACCCAAGGCCTGGAGGGAGGAAGCCCCTACCCCACCCTAAGAAGCAGGCCAACTGGGACGGGAAGGTGCGGAGCTAGGATGCTGCATGTGGGCCAAGCAAGGCCCGGAATGCAGGTCTCACCCTGAGCCAAAACCCCAAAGAAATCCATGTTGCCTGTTCAGCATTTAACCATTAGCAGCCAGCCCTGAGTGGATGCCAAGAGGCCTGAGAAGCCCTGAGGAGGGGACAGCGGTGAAGGCGGAGGGGTCAGCAGCCAGGCCTAGCCGTAGGCTTGCTCAAGAGCCAGAGGCTCCTGGAGGGCAGCCCACACTATACCCCCGTCCAAAGCACCCACCTGAGGGAACAGCTCAACACAGCCCAGGAGCCCAGGCTGCTCACACTGGCTCCTGTCTTTGCCCTCTAGCAGCCCCTGAAAATCCAGCAGGGCCAGTCCCCTCCAGGGAGGGTCCACAGGGCATTGCCTGGGGCCAGCAGGATGGGAGACTTGGGCAGGCAGTTGGACACAGAGGGAGCCCATCACCCAAGGGTGCTAAAAAGGAGGCTGGCAGGGAAAGCCAGCAGGCCCATGCTGGCTGAGGACAAGCTCTGCAGGCTCATGAGCTTGCCCCCAAGCATGAAGGCCAAACAGGTCCTGGTGCACTCCAGGAAGAGAGACCAGTGGAAAAGGAAGAAGGCTGAGGATTTCTGAGTGAGAAGGCCTGTGCTGAAAACAAGCAGGAAATGGGGGGGAGGGGGGGTGCAGAGGGAGCAGGCAGGTGGCCAAGGAGGGGACACTGGAGCTGGGAAGAGGACTCCAGGCAGGAGGCCCAGCGAGTGCAAAGGCCCTGGGGTCAGAATGAGCATGATGGGGGGAGGACCAGCATGGAGGGGACGAGGGGGCCAGGCCGCCCACCAGTAAGCAAGGAAGTTGGTGGAGGAGGGCTCAGAGCCTTGTGGGACCTGAGTATGATGAGAAGCCACTGCAAAGATGTAAGCCAAAGTGACCTGAACCACCTTCCCCTGAATAGAGTCCTCTGTGCTGGGAGGAGCTGGGTTGAGGGGCCAGGTGGGGCACGCAACATGGGAGTGGGCAGTCCATCCCTGCCAGACGGGGCACAGGCCTGATGGGGATGGGACCTCTGACCCCACTGCCTCCCGGGATGGGACCCAGTGAGACATCTGGACAGTCAGTTGCTGTCTAGATACAAGGAGGGCTGCCTAGGGCAGACAGACCCTGGGAACACCTGTCCCAGGGACTGAGCGCTCCCAGGCCACACCCCTGAATGTACTTATAGCTTCCCGAAGGCTCACCTCCCTGAACACAGCCCCTGCCCAGGACGCTCTGTCCCTCTCTCACCCCCCATGCTAGACATCCTTCCTCCTGATGTCTCCATCCTTCACATCCAGCCCTAACTCAGACCAGGTGACCACTAGGTAATTATGAAAGGTGCTGCAGCTGTTCTCAGTTCCCGTCACCCTCCCTGTCCCCTGAACCAGCAGCTGTGCCCACCACTGCAGGCTTGCCACTGCCACGCTCGCCGTGAAGTCCATCATGCCTGCAGGAACGTGAGGCCAAGCCGGGCCACTCCCAGGATCCTGTCCCCTTGGGCTCTACCTTCTCACGCACATGCCCCCCCACACCAAGCCTCTGCGGCTGCCATGCCCTCCTATGCCAGGTGCACCTTCTCCAACCCCCTGGGAAACCTCACTCAGGGTACCGCTGTGCTCAACATGGCTGCCCCAGGCCCCGCCTGGCACCTCCTGCTCTGGAAGTGGCTGCCGTGCCTGCACCTCCAAGCCCCAAGCAGCCTCAGAGCAGGTACTGGTCAGATGTTTATTGACCGGCAGAGCCTCTCCAGCCCGGTGCCCATGGCTGACCTCACAAGGGACGCCCCTCCCTCCCCTCACCCAGCTGCTCCTCCTCCAGCCTCCGCCTTGTGATCCCCTCCTAGCTCTTTTCAACATGATTCTGTGAGGACTCGGGCCTCTGTGCCCCTCATGTGTCACCCCTTCTGGGGAGGCCTTGAATGCCAAGTCAGCCAGCAGCTCCCGAGTGCCACCGGGCCCTGCCCTCAGAATGCCCTTTGATGCTCAGAGGAACCTCCTCTATCCCAGCAGCCCCCGGACCAGACTCCCGTCCTCCCAAATCCTCCCCTCCACACTCCTGCTCCTCCTAGCCCTGGCCGATGGCACCATGGTCTTCCTGTGTCACAGGCTGTGCCCCCCTTGGGCTTCCCACCCTCACTGGCCTGGCAGGCACCTCTCAGCTCCTGAGCCCCCCAGGACCCTGTGCCTCCCATACCTGGTCTCTTGCTCCCCCTGACCAATCTTTTCTCAAGCTCTTCCTAAAACTCAAAGCTAATCTTGGGTCTGTCCTTCCCTACCCCATCAGCTAGTTTCTGGATCATGTCCAAGCTCCCCAGCTCGGCTCTTGGGGCCCCTCCAGATCTGACTTCCACCCCTCTCTCTCCTCTCTCGCCACTCACCCATTACCCAGATTCACCTTATAGAACAGTCATGCCTCAGACAATCCCCTTCTAAGCTTCCGTGCCTCCATGCATGTCATTCCTCCTCTTCCCAAAGACCCTTCCCCTTCCTCCCTCCCTCCTGTCCCACTGCAGAGCTCTCCTCTTCCAGGCAGCCCTCCCGGCCTGGCCCCACCTCCTGTAGCCTCTTCTCTCCTCTAAGCTGGTAAGCTCCTCAGGGCAGTCAGCAGATACGACTTCCTCCATAGAGTACCAACTGCATGCACAAACAGTCCTAAGGGCTATTCATGCACTGGCACAGATGACCCCCTCCATAAGTGCATCTGAGGAGTCGTGAAGGGGAAGCTGACAGGACCCGGGCATATCCTCGCCCAGGGTCACACAGCTGGGAGAAGGAGAGCAGGACTTCATGTCATTAAAACGGCAATACTGCCCAAAGCAATCTAGAGTTGATGCAATCCCTACCAAAATCCCAACAATGATTTTTGCAGAAATAGAAAAACCTACCATAAAATTCACATGGATCTCAAAGGACCCTGAATAGCCAAGACAACCTTTAAAAAAAAGAAAGAAAGAAAGAAAGAAAGAGAGTTGGCAGACTCACACTCCCTGATTTCTAAACTTACTACAAAGCTACAGTGATAAAGACAGTGTGGTACTGGCATAATGACAGACATAGAAACCAAAGGCATAGAAAGCCCTGAAATAAACTCTCACATACGTGGTCAAATGATTTTTGACAAGAGAGTCAAGACCGTTCAAAAGAGAAAGGACAGTCTTTTCAACAAGCGTTGCTGGGAAAACTGGATCTCCATAGGCGATGAACGAAGTTGGACCAACACCTTATTCCATATATAAAAATCAACATGGATCAAAGGCTGAAAGCTAAAACTATAAAACTCAGGAAAAAAAAGAAACAGAGAAGAGGCTTAATAACATTAGATCTGGCAATGACTTCTTGGCTATAACACCAAAAGCATACTCCACAAAAGGAAAAATACATAAATTGGACTTTATCAAAATGAAAAACATTTGTGTAACAAAGGACACAATCAACACAGTGAGAAGGCCCCGTTCTCCTGGACTGCGAGAAAACATTTGCAAATCATAAATCGGATAAGGGATTAACATCCAGAACGTCTACAGAACTCCTAAAACTCAACAACAAAAAAACAAATCAAAAACGGGCAAAAGATTTGAATAGACATTTCTCCAAAGAAGATCTACAAATGGCCACGTAACAAGATGCTCAATGTCACTAATCATTAGGGAAACACAAATCAAAACACAATGAGATATCACGCCCACAACGATATAATAAAAAACACTACAAAACAACAAGTGTTGGTGAGGATGTGGAAAAACTGGAACCCTTGTGCCCTGCTGTTGAAAATCTAAAATGGTGCAACCTCTGTGGAAAACAGGCAGTCCCTCAAAAAAAGTAAACAGAGAATTGCTACATGATCCAGCAATCCCCCTTCTTGGTATATATACCCCAAAATGGAAGCAGGGATTTGACACCCATGTTCACAGCAGCATTATTCATAGCAGCCAAAAGGTGGAAGAAGCCCAAGTGCCAACCAAAAGATAAGTGATTAAACAAAATGTGACATATACATCCAACGAAATATTATTCAACCTAAGAAAGGAAAATCTGACACACACTACGACACAGACGCATACTCTAACACTGAGGACATTATGCTGAGTGAATTAAGCCCGTCACAAAAAGACAAATACCATGAGTCCATTTATATAAGTAGTCAGATTCAGAGAGACAGAAAAGTAGAATAGTAGGAGCCAGGAGCAGGGGGAGAGAGGATGAGGTATTAGTGTTTAACGGGAACAGAGTTTCAGTTTTGCAAGATGAAAAAAGTTCCAGAGATGGACGGTGGGGATGGGAGCACCACAATGTGAATGTGCTTTATACCCCTGAACCACACATTTTAAAATGATTAAGATCAGTGGGCCCCTGGGTGGCTCAGTCAGTTAAGCATCCGACTTTGGCTCAGGTCATGATCCCACTGCTCACAAGTTTGAGCCTCTGCGGACAGCTCGCAGCTCGGAGCCTGGAGCCTGCTTCAGATTCTGTCTCTTCTCTCTGCCCCTCCTCTGCTCGCGCTCTGTCTGTCCTTCTCTCTAATATAAATAAACATTAATTTTTTAATTAAAATAAAATAAAAGTGATTAAGATGATAAACTCAATGTATATTTTACCACAATTTTAAAAAAAGGAAAACTATAAAAGGAAAATTGGCACTATGGGATTCCTGCCAAAAACACACCACCTCAGGTCAACTGCAAGAAAACATCAGAAAACCACCCTGAGCAACAAAAAGAGCCGTTCTCATCAAGGGGTTGAAGGTCATGGATGATACAGAAACCCTAAGCCGTGGCCCTGGATCAGAGACCAAGGACACACGACGACCAAATGTGACACGAGAGGCTGGACGGGATCCTGGGCCAGAAAATGGTCACTGGGGGACAGCTGGGGAAATCCAAAGGCAGTCCGGAGTCTAGTTAATAGAAGCGTGCTGACACGCACACTGCCATCCTGGTTTGCCCATCCCACCTGGTCACGTGAGATGTTCGAGGTGGTGAGAGGTACCGAAGCGGTCTGTGCTTCTTGCTGAATCCAAAACTCAAAAGAAAAAGTGAAGAGAAATGAATATGCCCACTGCCCCCCAAAACGAATCTGAACAGACAATTCATAACCCATGTGTTGGTATCTGTCACATGCCAAACCATGGCACATGGGTGCAAAGGGTGAGACCTGCCCTCACAGCTGCCCCATGGGGCACCCTGACGCCAGCTAGGCACAGGGCTAAGCGCTTTGGGGGTGTATGTCCTAATCCCACAGATGGGAAACTGAGACACGGAGAAGTGGAGTCAGTGGAGGGAAGCCAGCAGAGGCAAGGCTTGAGCCTGAGAGAGCCACTGTCTGGTCGCTGGGGCGGGCACAAGTGGCCCCCAGCAGGGCCCTGCTATGGACCCTCCAGCGCTCCTCCCTCTTCGAGTGCTGAGCCAGCGGTGAGGGAATTAGCATCTCCTTGCCACCTGCAGGCAAAGACTGAGGCTGCTGGGCCTACAAATCACTCCCGGGGCTGCGCATTGATTCTGTGATGATTTAATGAGCCGCTCCCGTCCTAATTACAGCTATCAAAGCCCGCCTGCCTGGGAGGACAGAAGGAATGGAGAAAGCGCGATGCTCACAGGTGCAAAAGGACCCACAGAAGAGGGCAGCAGGAGCTGCCACTGAACCACTGAACTTACCGAGAAAGGCTTTTTAGCCAGGCTGGGCGTGGACACAGTGACCCCTTTGCGGGACATGCTCTGCCGTCCCATGTCCCCAGCCCTCCAGTGCCCCCCCCTCACCCCAGGACGAAGGGCTGGCCCAGCAGAGCTAGCCCCAGGCACTCTGCCTGGATGGGCCGACACTTCCTCCCAGAGATTTCCAGGCAAATGACCAGCAGGCGTGCACCCACCCACCCACCCTCTGCGCCCAGGTGAGCTGCGTCAGATGCACGGAAGAAACAGGAAGTGCTTTAGGTTTTCTGTTTTCAATTTTCATCAGTTTTGAAACATGAATGATTTCTATTTTTAAGGAAAAGAAGGTGTGGCTGAGAGCTTCCCTGCGAGCCCAGCTGCAAAGGTTCTTAAGGGACTCCACCCCTGCACAGGGAGCCCTAGGCAACGAAGGAGAGACCATGGAGCTCTTAGGGTGTATCTGGGAATGGGTGCTGGTCCACTAAACAGCGGACTCAGGAAACCTGGTCTTCCAGGTAGAGACTCACCTCTCTGGACAGAATGCCACATCCCAGCTTCGGGGTGAAGCCCCCATGACCAGTGGGGTGTCAAGCTGGGACCACAGAGAAAGAGGAACTTACATCTGAAATTAGGACTCCAGGTCTCTGCTGCAAAAATGCCTTTCCTCAGTACAGGGGCCACCAGAGCACAAAGTCAAGGCTATTTAATATAAACCCCACCCCCACCCCATCACCTGCGTGGGGAATCAGATTCCTGATTCGTGGATGAAAGAACATCTGCCCAGTCAGCAAATCCTGGTCTGTAATGAATCTAGCATCCATGACCTCTGCGGGGGGGACCCCTGCCCCAGTCCCCTCTCAGGTCCATGGCAGTCAGAGGAGTCTTTGCTAAACCTACATCTCACAACACAGCCCTGCTTAAAACCTTTCCAGAGCACCCCAGTACCAGACCCTGACCAGGGCCCCGAGCTCGATCAGGTCAGGACTCCCCTCTATGACAAGCTTCATGCTCTCCATCCCCAGGGCTCATCCTCATCTCCCGGGCTCAGTTCAAACACCACCTCCCCCAAAGGGTCCCCACCCCATTTCACTCTCTTAGAGCTATGACCTCAGGGCTGGGGACCAGCTGGCCACTGCTTTCTGAGGCTTGTTCAGCAAGGCATCCCCAGGACACAGCACCAGGTAGGTGCTCAATACATACTGACTGGAGCAATGGGCCTTCCAGTCCAAACTGTGGCCACTGCACGGACACCTCACTGGGCAACTTTGACACTTCTTACCGCTGTTTTAGGGCATTGTGCTGCCCCAAGCCCAAATGGGTCTGCAGTCCATCCCATAATACACCATGCGTGGTTAATACTCAAACCTTCTCCCTAAAGTTGTTCAGGCAGATTAAAGCTCCAGAAAGACCACCATGCTACCCACCTATCTCCGTGGCCCCACGGCACTGCGTTACATGTTCCCAGAATGGTAATAGGAACACACATCACATTCTTATTACATAAGGGGGGGAAGCCTGACTCTGGCAGGAAATTGGCCCTTTGAAAGGACACTTGCACCCGGGCAATTCCAGAATGAACTGGAGACAGGCCTGCCCTCAAGGAGGTCACAGTCCAGTGTCTGCTTAGCACCTGCTGAATGCCCACTATGTGCCTGCTGAATTCCTGTTGAATACTTACTGAATACACACTGTGCGCCTGCTGAACACTTGCATAAGTACTTACGGTATGCGTGCTAAGTGCCTGCTGAGCGTCTGCGGTGTGGCTGCCGAGAGTCCGCTATATGCCTGCTGCCAGGTGCCCGCCGCACACCCGCTGGGCACACGCGGTGTGCCTTCACCCCTGCCATCTGAAGAGTGCCCCCTGAGCGCCACCATGCGCTTGCTGAGCACACACCTCCAGAATCTCAGCAGCCGCAACCACGCGATGAGCCATGCGCTGCCCCATTCCGGACGCACTACATGCACAAACCTAAATCTGACCACAGTGCCACCAGAGACCACTATAACCCTGCTTCACAGAGAGGGAGTAGAGCACAGAGGAAACTCACCGGGGTCTAAGCTCACCCAGGAGGAAGCGAGCAGAAGCCCAGCAGCCGTGGCCCTGGGCTTGGCACCAGGTGCTGCAGAATCCCCCCACACTTTCTATACTTTGTTTCCATCTGGCAAATAATAAATATTGACTCTCTATGTCCTTGGCCCGTGAGGCAGGCAGTGGCTTCCTTGTTTGCTCACCTGGACCCCCATCCAATCGGCAGCACCACAGCCACACCCAGCCAGAGCTGGGCACCCACTGCTGGCATTGGGCTGGATGTGGCAGCAGGAGGAAGGAGAGGGGGTCAGAGACACCCCAGCCAGAAACAGGGGTCCATTCCATCCCACAAGCTCCAAGGTAAATTAGGACTCTCCCACCCTTACCCCTGGTTCTCTCCAGTTCCCCCATCAGTGAGCCTCCACCTTGCTCTCCTTCCTCTGACCTCCTGATTAACTCTGTCACTGTTACCCCCTAAATGTCCCAAATCACCCCTTCCTTTGTTCTCACCATGGCCCACCCCAACTTGCTACACGCCCCCTCCCTGCTGTGGAGCACAAGGACACACAGATGAGGCCACGCCTGGTGCATGCATGCATGCATCACTAATGTGATGAATGTATGGTTTGCAAAAAACCAGGGACAACCTCCATGATCCCCAACAGATGGGTATGAACTGAAGTCCAGCATACAAAAGGGTCCCTCTATGCCTACATTAAGAAAAACATGAGCCCCGGAATCAGACATGGGTTCAAACCTGGCCCCTCCACACACTGTGCGCCACATTACCTCTCCTGCCAGTTTCTCGTATCCGCAACAGGAAAAGCAGCAGCTCTTTCTCGCGGTTACTGCAACAACCCACTGGCCATACACACGTGGGCTCTAGCAAGTCTGGTTCCTGCCACTCCCTGCATCTTCATGTCACTCATGTTGCCATCCTGCTGGAACCTTCCATGGCTCCCCAGGGCCCACATGCAGGGTCTGGCCCAAGGCCCTCCATCACCCACCCCGCCTCCCTTGCCGCTGCTCTGCCCATGAAAGTCTATGCTCCTAGAGCACAGGGTTCCAGGAGCCCAGAAGGCTTTGCTCCACCCTGACCAGCTGGCAAACTCCCAGAGCAGAATGAGAAGAGAGAAAACGTATAGGAGACTGGGTTAGTCCAACTCAGGTCAAACCCCAACTCACCTGTCTCTAATGCTCTGTGACATGTCCAAGCCTCAGTCTCCCCCTCTATAAACCAGGGAGGATACCATCGGCTGCCCAGGGGTGTTGTGACCTGTCGCCAGGCTTGATGCTCATATCTCATGGAACCGGGGCCTACACCCAGCCTTTCCGCGCCTGCACAATCCTGGCACAGAGAAGGCTGCAACAGCAGGGCTGCTCAGCCTTAGCACCACAGACACCTGGGGCCGGCTCGTCCTCTGGGGTGAGGCTGTCAGGCGCACTGCAGGTGGGGGGAGGGGGCTGTCGGGGGCACCGCAGGTTGGGGGGGGGCTGTCGGGGGCACCGCAGGGTGTTGAGCGGCATCCCCACTCCACCCACCAGATGCCAACAGCATAGCATCCTCCCACTCTGAGTCCGGACAACCAAAAATGTCCCCAGATGCTGCCCGATGCCCCTGGAGGCAGAACCAGATGGGGTGAGCATCAGGTACCACACGTCTTTGATGCTTCCAGACCACATCCCACCCCTGACATCAGCATGGCATTTTCCAGAGGTCCCATTTAAAAAAAAAAAAAAAAATCCCTAGGGGCGCCTGGGTGGCTCAGTCGGTTAAGTGTCCGACTTCGGCTCGGGTCATGATGTCGCAGTTTGTGAGTTCGGGCCCCGTGTCGGGCTCTGTGCTGACAGCTCAGAGCCTAGGGCCTCCTTCAGATTCTATGTCTCCTCCTCTCTCTGCCCCTCCCATACTCATGCTCTGTCTCTCAATAATAAATAAAAACATTTTAAAAATTAAAAATAAATAAAAATAAAAAATAAAGAACAAAAAAAAAAATCCTAGCACCAAGGACTCTGAATCCTGACCCCTGAGCTAAAACCAGAAAGCCCCCAGCACAGAAAGCAGCAGAAAAGGGCTGACACTTAACCTTCCACAATACCTGCAATGGCCCAGCTCTGACCCAGAGAAACCGAATTAATTCCAATCAGGACCCGAAGGCCCACTACAAGGACAGGAGTCACCTTGCACTGCACCCCTGGCCAGCTTTAGGAACAGCGACAGTGGAACACCTTTCCTGGCTCTATGGACCAACAAATACCACCGTGCCAGCAACCTATGGCCAGACGGCTGGTTCATACCCCTGACCAAGGCTGACCCTCTGCCTCTGCTTGCCACAGCCCTGCTGACCCCAGGGCACAGGCCTCTCGGCAAGGCCTACCTGACAAGGTCTTCAGGTCCCTAAATCAGAATTCAGGCTCCCACCCTGGATCTGCAGAAGCAGAATGTGGGGGGAGTCCAGGAGTTTGCATCTGTTATCTCACAGGTGGTTCAGAGGCCCCAGAAAGTGAGAGAACAACTGCCAAACATCTTCCCAACCCTCCCTGTTGCTCTAAGTCAGCAGGTCTCAAACTGTGGGCGAGACCCCTTGTCCTGGGCCCGCAAACTCCTACAAAGCACCAGATGGTAAATACTTTCGCCTCTGCAGACCAGGTGGTCTCTGTCAAAATGACTCAACCCTGCCATAGATAAGGCATAAACGAATGGGCATGGCCATGTTCGAATAAAACTTTATTTACAAAAACAAGCACAGCTTACTGATCCCTGGATTAGCGGGTTAAGAAATCAATCCAGTGGGTCCCTACTAGCATTCTACATTAAACAGAGGAAAACTGATTACATCAACTTTCCCCAGGTGTTGACAGGGCCAACAAAGGGAGGGCTGGACTCCTTGGAGAAAGTTGTTTCGATTTTATGTTTGCTGCTGGATGCTGGGATGCCACAAAACACAAATTTCTGACCTTGAGTCACAGTCAAGGAAGTGAGAAGGCAACTTCGGGACTAAGCCCTCAGTTCTCATCCTGTTCCTCAGCCGGTGACACCCTCCTCTTGCCCAGCAAGTGTTTGCATGAGCCCGTTTTCCCTGTGTGGGCGCGTGCTCAGGAGCGGAGCTGCCCTGTATACTGATTCAGCAGGTGGTGGCAGGTGATGACGGGTCCAGCTGTTCTGGGGAATCTAGGAGGGCTCCCTGGCCCTGTAGTGCGCATGGAACCAGGGGTGTCCAGGACCGGGCATGAGCTCTGGGAGGGGTCCTCTGCCCAGGACCTCAGGCTAGTGGGGGACACTCAACAGTCACCTGGAGGAAGCGTGCATTGGGAAGGCTGGAAACAAGGCTGGGGCTCCCTCCTTCCAAATGACAACTTAGAAGCTTGTCCCTTGCAGGCTGTGGAGACTGCAGCACCCAGCCTGACCTAGGAAGTAACTTTCATAGGGAGAAGAACCATGGGTCACAAAGGGGCATGCGATGCACCCCAGAGCCACCACCTCTGTGACAACAATAGTTAATGGCAGGAAATCTGTATTCCCGGGTCCAAGCCGCAGGAGGAACATGGGCTTAGCCGCAGAAACCATCACATCTCAGAGAAACCAAGACCCAAGTGGGACCAAGCATGCTCTGGCAAGCAATAGAAGGTTCTAGTCTGTGGTTTTAATTCCTTGTTTTGGACACGTTCTGTGTGATTGTCTCAGGGCTGAGCACCAACTCTACTTCTTCCCAGCTGGGACACCACTCTGGGCCTCAGTTTCCCCAACAACACCTCCTCTGTGAGGGGGGCTGAGCATCAAGGATCAGGGATTGAGTAAGGGCCGCACGGTGCCAGGCACGGATCAGGAACCAAGAGTGCAGGGGGCAAACTCTCCCCACTGCCTTAGGATACAACCCCAGATTCTCAGGTCGCCCCCGGGCCTTGCTCCTGGTGTAACCCCTCTGGCTTAGTCACCACTGGCCTGGGGCCGGCAACGGAGTGAGGCTCTCCAGTTCCTGACGCCGGATGAATGAAGGGTGCGCTCGAGGCCTCAATGGTAAAGGCCACACGGCCTGTGCGAGCGGGCCAGAGAAGGACAGATGTGTGCATCTGCAGACAGCCCCCAGGCCCACTGTCCCAAGGTGGTTTCAACAAGGCACCCAGAATCGGCCTTAGCCCGGGGAGAGTGACGAGTGACCTGGGGCCGCTGCCACAAAAGACCACAAACTGAGAAGTGTAAAACAACAGAACTTTATTCCCTCCCAGTTCTGGAGACCACACGTCTGAAACCCAGGCGCTGGCAGGGCTGCGTTCCTTCCAGAGGCGCGAGGGGAGGATCTTTCTCAGTCTGTTCCAGCTTCTGGGGCTTCTAGGCATCCTCGGCTCACGGGTGCAGCACTCCAGGCTCTGCTTCCGTCATCACACGGCCTTCTCCCGTATGCGTCTGCGCGCTCTCCTCTCCGGAGAACACCACTCACTAGATTTAGGACCACCCTAAATCCAGCATGATCTCATCTCGAGTTCCTTACCCCGATTTCATCTATGTCTTTGCCAAATAAGGCTGCAGCCACAGGTTCTGGGGGGCAGGACATGGGCAAACCGTTTTGGAGGCCCCTGTCCTGTTCAACCCGACGCTCAGCGTGGCGCTCACAAGCCGGAGAGCAGGAGACTGCCAGGGCTTTCTGGGGGCGGGAGATGGCTCACTCCATCCTCCCAAACAGAGCAGCTCGGGGAGTCCTGCGCGCGTGTGTTGAGGCTGCAGATGGCACCAAACACTTGAAGCAGCCGGCACAGAGGCAAACGGTGCCAAAGCCAGGACTGGGGCCAGGACCGGGGGCGGCCTTCACGCTCAGCTACCCCGAGCCACCGCTGCGCTATGCCTGCCGCCCAGGGACCCGTTCTCCTCCAGCCTGCACAGAGCCACCCCCATAACAGGGTAGGGCCGGGAGAACACCCTCCCTCGGAGCAGCCATAACCAGCAGCCCTGGCCAGGCCGCCGCGGACTGCTTTGCGCGTGGGCTTTTTCTGGCCCAGGTGCTGCTCCCTGGGATGCTTAGTGATCAGTCACGTGCACAAGCCTGCTGTGTCCCGAGTCCCCAGCAGGCAGGTGACACACCCCATTCCTTCCCCTCACTCCCCCTACGAGATCTACCTGCATGTCCGGACGGCTCTGCTACTGAAATATCACCAAAAGCCACCGATCCTGGTCATGGCCACAGACACCTCCCGGCCACCTCACCTCCTTCCAATCCTCAGCGCAGGGGCTACAGCAGCCCCTCCCCAGCCGCCTGCTTCCCCTCTCATGCCCTTGCCTGTTCGGCTCTCAGCCATCTTTGTGAGACACCAAGAGCCCTCGAGTGGTGAAGCAGGGAGCTACTCTACGACCCCCGTTCCTTGGTCTACACTCAAGGGAGAAGCACCTGCATCCACACAAGCTCCTGGATGTGTATGTGCACGGCAGCGATATTCGCGATGGCCAAAAGGCGGAAACAACCCAAACGTCCACCGGCGGGTGAATAGATATATGTAAAGTAGCAGAGCCACAAAACGGAGTATTATTCAGCCTTGAAAAGGAAATGACACACATGCCCAACATTGTGAATGTACTTACTGCCACTGAGCGGCACACGCAAAAATGGCGAAGGTGGTAAATTTTATGATCTGTGTAATTCACCACAATTTTTAAAGAAGGAACGAAGCACTGACGTGCGCGACAATGCGGGTGAACCTTGAAAACATGGTGCAGACTGAAAGAAGCCAGACACAAAAGGCCACACGTTTCATGATTCCATTTACATAAAATGTCCAGAACAGACAAATCCATAGAGACAGAAAGCAGATTAGCGGTTGCCAGGGGCTGGGGGAGGGGGCACGGGATTTCCCGCTGGAGCGACGGAAATGTTCCCAAGTTGACTGGTGACGGTCGTACAGCTCTGTGAACGTGCTAAAAACCCCTGAATGGCACACTTTGAGTGAGTAGACTGAAGACGTTAGGAATTGTATCTCAATAAAGCAAAGGATCAGGCCATTCACCATCACAAACCTTCCCAGGGCCCCACCCCCGGTGAAATCCAGGACTCACCAAGTCACTCCAACCTCACCTCGATCCTTGTTCTCTCTACATGCTAGCCTCGCAGTCTTCTCATCTGTCCTCAACCTCACCAAGCCCTTCCCACTTCAGGGCCTCTGCACCTGCCTGTCCCCCACCTGGGGGACTCTTCCCCAGTGTGAGGGGCTCCATCTCACTACCGGGGTGTCAGCCCCCCACCCTAGCCAGTACTAGCACATCATTCTGTTGCCACTCTCTGAGAACATCTGTTTTGTTCATTTGCAGGGATTCTCTCCTCTCCCCCCTAAAACCACACTTGTTCCCCAAGAGCATGGCCCTCACATGCCTCGTATGCTGTCGGCTCCCCAGCACCCAAGATAGTCTGGACAGTCCCTGAAATGTGCTGCCGCAACTTTACAGGTCAGGAGGTTAAGAGACCTACCCAAAGTCACACAGCAGAGCACCACAGCCCTCCCTGCACCTCGGGCTGCCCCAAGTCTGAGGACAAGAATGGAATACTCATGCCCCCACCCCTTGAGAGTGGTCTCCCTGACACTGGGAGACCTGACACCCCATCCCAATACCAAACCTCGTCCTTGGGGGTCCCTGTCCCTGGGTGAGGTGACAGCATGGATTTATACAAAAACACTGAATGCCTGCTTTCACACGGTACTGACATGCCTACCATCACCGAGGACTGTAGGCTGACACATGGGAACCTAGGTAGCCCTGCTCATTCCAAGAGTTCATTCCATGCTTTCTTAAAGAATTCATGGGAAGGAGCAGGTACCAAACTGGCCATGTCCCACCTGTTCCCATACACAGGCCAAACTTCTGCATCCATCACAGGGCAAGGCCATGTGGAAGGCTGCCGCCACGGGAGGGCAGAGGGGAAGCCTGAATCAGGTGTGTTCACTGCACCTGCACCAGGCACTGCTGATACGCTACTCATCACATGGCCAAACGGGGCTGGAAAGAGCCTGCTCGTCCTGCCCCAGCTGTGGGAAAAGCCATCAGCCGGTCTAAGACGGCACAACCATACAGGTGGGTGCAGAGCTTTGCACTCTATCCGTCCAGGTGCACAGGTGCCACCCCTGCTCACTCAACGTTTCCTCCAAACTGAAGGGTTTTTACTGGCATTTGGGGCTGGATCACTCTCTGTGGTAGGGGCCATCCCTGAACTGTGAGGTGCTGAACACCATCCCTGTTCTCTACCCACTAGATGCCGGTAGCACCCCCTCCCCCAGATGAAACAACGAAAATGTCTCCAGACATTGCCTAATGTCCCTGAGGAACAGAATCGCCCCCAGTACAGAACACTGCTCTGTCTCACAAAATCCAGTGTAACCTCACGTCTACCCAGCGCTCATACCCAACTTCCCAACGTAAAGGAAGACAACAGAGAGGGAGGAGGCAGACAGAAATGGTTCCCAGGACCGAGAGAACTGCTATCTACATATCTTAAATATCTTTTCTAAATCCATCCATAGATGATAGACACACAAATGTGGCCCATCCATTCAATGGAGTATTACTCAGCCGTTAAAAGCACTGAAGTTTTTTTGATAATATACTACAATGCACATGAACCTTGAAATGATCATGCTGAGTGAAAAAAGCCAGACACAAAAGGCTATGTGTTGTATGATCCCATATATAGGAAACGTCCAGAACAGGTAGATCCAGAGAGACAGAATGCAGATCGGTGGTTGCCAGGGGCTGGGGGAGGGAGGGATGGGGAATGACTGCTCGTGGGGACGGGATTTCTTTCGAGGCTGGTGAAAACGTTCTGGAATTAGACACTGGTGATGGCTGCACAACTCTGTAAATACACTAAAAAACACTGATTTTTTTACACTCCAACAAGTGAATTATATAGTACACAAATCAATAAAGCTGTTATTTTAAAGAAACCTCTTTAGGGAAGCCTGGGTGGCTCAGTTGGTTAAGCTTCCGACTTCAGCTCAGGTCATGATCTCACGGTTCGTGGGTTCGAGCCCCGTGTTGGGCTCTGTGCTGACAGCTCAGAGCCTGGAGCCTGCTTCGGATTCTGTGTCTCCCTCTCTCTCTCTGCCCCTCCCCCACTACCTCTCTGTGTGTGTGTCTCTCTCTCTCTAAATAAAATAAAGACATAAAAATTAAAAAAAAAAAAGAAACCTCTTTAACAATAGTAATACATTTCCAACCCCAATGCAGGACCCAGAGCTCCAATCATGAAGACGGCCCGGAGCCTAGGGTGACCCCATTCTTCCTGTCACACAACATAGAACTGACACCAACTGCGTGCTAATACGCGCTACATGCTAGAGACACGATGAAGTAGACGTTCCTGCCCTGGGAAGCCCTGACTTATGGGGACACTCAAGGTGCAAGCTTGTTTTCTTTCCTTCTTTCTTTCCGACTTTCTTGCTTTCATTCATTCATTCATTCACCAGCCATCTCTTCCTCTACATCCTAAGCAAAAGCCCGAGCTGCTGGAGCAGGAACAGGCAGTATCTGGTCAATAGGGAGCACCCCATCAATATGTGCCAAACACACGGAAGTAGAGATACGCATACTAGCCTACACAGTCATGACCTCACAGAGAAACAAGCAACTAGTTAGCAAATAATATGACCCGAAAATTGCACCTGAAGATCAGAGACTGAGGCTCATGTCACAGAGGTATGTCCGTCTGAGACAGTCAGATCAGAGGCCAAATCCAGACACCAGCTATATGGGTGTCTGCAGCTCCCATTCAAACCCTCCCCGAGGCCCCAGGGTGCAGGAAGGGGGGGAGGGTCCCACGGCTCCTAGGGAAGCAGCAGAGGCTTCCTGCCACCTGTGCAAAGCGTGCTCTCCTCCCTGAACCATAAGGAAGGACTTGCTAGGCACACTCGACCAAAGAGGACACCGAGCCCCGAGAAGGCTGGTACCTCGGTGCAGTCCGATGGCCAGGGAACCGGGCCTCCAGCACCACCCCTGCTCAGGGCCCACAGTGGCTTCCCAGGTGAGGTTAGCAGGTCCCCTGGTCTGCCCCTGCGTGCCAAACACACCCATCAACCTGGGGAAGAACTGTCCCTCCACCCTGGTCCTGACAGGCCGGGAGCCATCCATGGCCAGCTGTCCCTTGTCTCAGTGGGAGGAACACAACCTGGTCCCCACCATATGGGCTACATGGGGAAGGGGTAGCTGTCTCCACTCCAAGCTCTAGAATGGAGCACAATCTGCCTTCCTGGCCACCCTCAGCTCCCCACAGGGGAGGACACCAAAACTTTCCCTCAGGTGATCCAAAGGAGAGAGATACCTATCCCACCTCAAGTCTGCAAATGGGGGTACCTGTCCTCCCTCCAACACCCAGGGAGTAAAGGCACAGGTGACAAAGACGTAGAGACACCTGTCCCTTCAGAAAGCAATGATGTGGGGGCAGCTGTTCCCCTCAGGTCGCAATGAGGTGGGGGCACTAGTCCCACGCCAGGTACCAACAATGCGGGAGCATGTATCCCCCTCCCCAGGTAACAATGATGCTTGCGAGCAGCGCCCAGTTCATACACCTCAGTGTCATCCGGTCTCCCCTAGGTAGCAGTGATATGGAGGCACCTGTCCCCCTCAGGTAGCAAGGATGTAGGGACACCTGTCCCTCCTCAGGTAACCACGATGTGGTGGCACCTATTCCCTCCAGGTAGTAACGATGTGGAGGCTCCTGTCCCCACCACATAATAATGATGTAGTGACACCTACCCCAACCTCCAGGTAGCAATGATGTGGGGGCACCTGTACTCTTCCAGGTACCGGTGATGTGGGGGCACCTGTCCCGCCCACGATGCCAGGGGCGTGGGGACACCTGTACCCTCTGGCTGTGCCAAGCCCCGCCCCGCGGCGCGCGCCCCGCCCCCGCGGCGCGCGCCCCCCGCCCCGTGCACACGCCGGACACGCGCCCCCTCCCTCCCTTCCCGGCCCCGAAGGGTCGGCGCGGGCAGCCCCCTTACCCGCGCGGCCCGCGTCAGGCTCAGGTCCTTCATGACCTCCTCGAAGGCCGCCGTCTCCTCTGCCTGCTTCTGGTTGTGCAGCGCGATCTTCTCGCTGAATTTCCGCGGATTGTTCGAAGTCGCCATCTTCTCGCCGCCACCTCCTCCTCCTCCTCCTCCTCCTCCACCTCCTCACCCCCCCACACTCGCCAGTGCCACCGCGCAAGCGCCGCCCGGGCCCGCGGGCGGCGGGCAATGCGCAGGCGCCTTGGCGGTCCTGAGTGCGGCGCAGGCGCATGGGAGTAGCGCGCGACGCGGGGGCGACAGCGCATGCGCACGCCCCACAGGCGCGATCGTGTCCCACAGAGGAGGCGGGGTGGCGGGGGCGGGATGAAGAGTAGGATTTGGGCACATGCGTAGTGAGCAGACTCCTGGCCCGCTGGACAGCGGCCGCCTGGCTGTTGGACTTGCATGGTTCGCGGACCGGCTGAGGCGCTGGAGTCCCCAAGAAGGAGACCGCCGGACCCAAACCCTTCCGATTTACAAGGATGGGGCCAGCAACCCACAAGGACAGGTAGCACCCCGATGCTAGCCGGGCTCTGACTAGTTCAGCTTTGAGACCAGTGGAAGGAGTTGCTCATTCATGCATTCATTCATTCAACGAATATTTTTTGAGCGCCTGTATGTGCCAGGCACCTCGGGGAAAAGGCGGGAGCAAGCAGACGTGGTCCCTGACCTAAGGGGTGCGCAGTTAGGGAGGGGTACAGACATAACCAATAAATGAACCAAGAACATTTCTGATGGAGAAAATTGTGATGTGGAAAATAAAACTAGTGATGGACTGGCAGGATATTGACGTTAGTGAGGGAGACTCCCAACTGCCACCGCTGTCAGGGAAGTGGGTGGGGGCATTTGAGCTGAGGCCTAAACCTTGAGAGGAGCCCCCAGCCCCAAATCCCAGGCATCATCTTTAACACCTTGCTTTCCCTATCACCTTACATTTGACCAATTTCTACTCTCTGTAGCCTCAAGCCCAAAGAACCAGAACTACAGGGCTTAAGCTTCTCTCCAAATTTCTCCAGTCTAGTCTTACTAAGGGAATACAGCTTTGCTATGGAGTGCTAAAGGAAAGGTCCAGAAATCCCACCCAGACCAGACCCAGCAGTGAAAAGGGTAACAGGATCTTCCTAGTTGGCAGGAGGGTGGCCCAAGGAAACGAGAGGTTCTGACATCTAACTGTCCCTGCCCAAGCAGGGGGACCACAACCACCAATATCAAAAGGTTTATATTCAGGAGGCTCCAGGGGTTTCCGAGCATGGACAGGGCGGGAGCCAAGAGGGGCAGCCGGAAGAATGTGGGACACCTCTAATTGCACAAAAAGCACTTTTTACTAGGGCAAGGGATGACCGGAGGGGATGCTGGTGGTGATCACAGGGGGACATGAGTACTTTCTGAACACGCTTTTACTTATACATTACAACAGTTTATGGAACTGTTCGTATTAAATATATATAAAACGTAGGGTTTTTTTTAAGTTTACTTATTTTCAGAGAGAGATAGAGAGTGAGCAGGGGAGGGGCAGAGAGGGAGAGAGAGAATCCCAAGCAGGCTCCACACTGTCAGCACAGAGCCCAACATGGGGCTTGAGCCCACGAACCATGAGATCATGACCTGAGCCGAAACCATGAATCAGACACTTAACCGACTGAGCCACCCAGGCATCCCTCTACGTAGGTTTTAATTTGGAGTCTCCTGGGCACTGCCACTACTTTATTTTATCCTTTTTTGTGCATATGGTTTTGAGCACTTTCATGGACTTCTAACCTTTTTCCCTAACAAGCATCTGTCCTCCCCTTTTGGGTGCCAACAACCAACTGCCTTTTGTGGCAGTTGTAATTTTCAGCAAATTTTTTAATTTTCAGTCCATGATGTGTGGGATGGTGTGGGCTTCACTACCCCCTCTCCCCACAAATACCCCATCCCAAGTTGGAAGTCTGCCAATCGACAGAGCCCATTGCTTTGCTCTCACTATTGGTTCAGGGCAGGCATGTGATCCTGTTTACCCAATGAGATGCAGTTCTGGAATTTTTGCTTGAACCACGAGAAAGAGAAGCAGCCTTTTTGCTTGGATGGCTGGTTTGAAAGATAACGCAAATTTGCAGTGCCAGAGGTCACACTTGAAGAGAGATGACCCAAGAGAGTGACCCCACGCAGAGAAAAACAGCCAAAGGTAGAGAGACACTGAGCTCCTGGATCCAGCCATGCCTGAAGCCAAACACTCCCGCATTATCACTTATATGAGCCAATAATTTATTCTCCTTTTTTGCTGAAGTCGATTCGAAGTCCATTTTCTGTCTCGGGGCTAACTGAGACCACAGCTTCTGGGAATCAGGTACAGAGCTGGGCATTCTAGTTCCAGCCACCATCCTATAAGATTGGGGAGGAAACAGAGACAGAGCAGGATGGCAGCTGTCTGTAGCAAGTTGAGTGCCAGAGCCAGGCCTCGACCGCAGGGTTTTTGTAAGGTTTAAATGATGTTAATACATGTCAGGTGCCTGACTTATACTAAGTGGTCAAAAATTGCCGGTTACCCTGATGACTTACATATATGCCTGCTGTATATATGTATATATACCATATACCAACCAAGCTGGTTTCTGGGCGGACAAAATAAAAAATAAAAACAATTTGGGATTTGGTAGGTAGCAGGGGTTATCAGGTCACTGAACTGGGCCATCCCCGCAGAGCAGAGGTGAAGAGCCAGTGCTCACCCTCCTCACCCCCATTCACCCCACACCCAGGCGGTAACTCAATCTGTCCTAAGCCCTGGTGATGAGTCAGAGGAAGCTGTGAGCCTCTTCTTGCGCAATGGCCGGACAGTGACCCAAGCCCTCGTCCAGCTCCATTGACCCCCAGCCCCGAGGAAGGCGAGGCTGAGGTGTCTGGTGACCAGGGTAAAATCCAGCCCTGCTGTTTTTGCTTTCCTCCCTCCTCAAAAAAAAAGCTAATAACACTAGTGTGGTCTGGGTGGGCTTCTCAGAGCAGCCCAGGATCTCTGTAAATCAGGGTGGATCTCACGCTCCCCATTACACTTACGAAAATCTCCACCCTCCTCCTGGCGACTCAGGAGGCCCCCGTGTCCCTTCCCCCTTCCCTGGCTTCTCATTGCAGCCACTCTCTAGCCTCCTGGCTGCACCACCTCCGGATCTTTCTGTGTGCTGTTGCCCCTGCTGGCTGCTTTTTCATCTTTGTGGCCCCATCACAATTGGCGCCTTCTCATCTCTCAGGGTTCTCTGAGAGACCCTCCCTGAGGGCCCATCTGAAATATACTCCTGTGTGAGTCCCATGACCCAGGGACATCTCACTCTCTGAAGACACCTGTTTCTAGGGTCCTATCTGCTCCCCACTAGACCGACTGAGATCAGAAGCTGAAAGTATGGTCACCCAACCCAAACATTCCTGGGCTCAGGCTCCCTGTGTGATGCAGAAAGGACACAGACACACCAATTCTTTACTCTTAAGGCTTATTCTCTGTCCCTTGAAGGCCCCGAGCACTTTGAGCCTCATTTTTTTTAAGTTTATTTATGTTGAGAGAGAGTGTGTGCGGGAGGGGCAGAGGGAGAGAGAGAGAGAGAGAGAGAGAGAATCCCAAGCAGGCTTCACACCATCAGCATGGAGCCTGATGTGGGGCTCGAACTCATGAATGTGGTATCATGACCTGAGCCGAAATCAAGAGTCAGACACTTAACCGACTGAACCACCCAGGAGCCCTAAGCCTCATTTTATACTTGCCTGTTCATTCTGTTTTCCTGGATCCCCAGAGCTAACACAAAACTAGGCACAGAGAGAGAATGAGGAAGTGTTTGTTAAATGAATCATTTTCTGCCTGGGAAACTCCTATTCATCCCTCAAAACCCGCCTCAAATGCCCCCCAAAGGCCATCCTCACCCCTAAGGAGAGCTGTGTTCCTCGCTCTAGGTCACCCAGCCCTGGGTCGTTCTCCAGCCAGTCCTGACCTAAAGGGGCTGGGAGTGTCCAATTGTTGGATAGTTTCACTTTAGTTACAAAGCACATCCAAGTGTGAGCTAAGAAGTGAGTCCTTTTAAGCCACTTCCTGCTGGCCGCAGGATAGAGTTTTCTCTCCTCTGCCTCATAGCTCTCCCTAGCTCCGTTTGTTCCCGACCAGCTTCTCCAGCATCCTCTCCCACTCTTCCCTTTCTCACGTCCACCACTCCAGCCTTGCTGCATTCTGCCCCAGGGCTTTGCTCAGGGCTTTGTCTCCCTGCCTAGAATGCCCTTCCTCTCCATCCAGACCATAGCACTCCTCAACATAAAGCTTCTAAATACAAGCTAAGTTAAAACCGAAACTCTGGGGGCGCCTGGCTAGCTCAGTTGGAGGACCACAGGACTTTTGGCCTTGGGGTCATGAGTTCGAGCCCCACACTGGGTGTACAGCTTAAAAAAAAAAAAAAAAAACTAGGGGCGCCTGGATGGCTCAGTTGGTTAAGTGTCTGACTCTTGATTTTGGCTCAGGGCATGATCTCATAGTTCATGAGTTCGAGCCTCACATTGGGCTCTGTGCTGACAACGTGGAGCCTGCTTGGGATTCTCTCTCTCTCTCTCTCTCTCTCTCTCTCTCCCTTCCTATACCCGCCCCCTCTTGGCGTGCTCTCTCTCTCTCAAAATAAATAAATAAACTTAAACAACAACAAAACTAAACTCCTGAGCATTCCTGCGTGGTCAACCCTTACGAATTCTCCAGCCGTGTGACAACAGAAAGGTGACTTCACCTCTCTGAGCCAGGCTGTCCTGTGTTAAATGTGGATGGTGGTACTCTTTACCGCAGGCTCTTGGGAAGATTAAATAGATAATACATGTAAAGCACTTAGCTCAGCGCCTGCTTCTTCGCAAGCATTCAATAACTGTTAAGAAAGAAAACCCTACCTCGAGATGTTAGTTTTCATGCCTTGCTTTTCTGCACTGCCTTATATGGACTCTTAGTCAATCCGGGGTACCCACATCGGGTAGAGGTGAATTCGGGCCATCGGAGCGGGAAGGCAAAGAGAAAAACGATCCCGGGCCCATCTTTGACTTCCAAACCAGGCCCTCATCAAAGTTTTGAAAGGCAAAGCAAAAGTCAGGTTTGATTATGAAGCAAAAGGGGAGAACCTGCAGGCAGCCAGAAATGCCAGACATGGAACTCACCCTTTACCCTTGAATGGGAAGAGCTGAAGACTCAGACTCCTTTTACCCCCAACTGGGGCTGCATGCAGGTGAAAGGGGGGACAGGGTGGGCTGCCAAAGAGTGAAGGAAGAAGAATGCCAGTTCCTCTCTGGCAATCACCCATGCTGAGGGGATGCCCGGGGTAGGCCTTCCAGTGATGCCACAGTGCCCTGAGACTTGGACAAGCTCTAACCGAACTCCCTACACAGATCCCCTCATTGCAGTCCAAAAGCCCAGAACACTTACGGCCCCAACCTACCTGCCAAAAAAAAAAAAAAAAAAGAGAGAGCTGGCCACCAAGGGGGAGATTGGCTGCAGGAGCAGTAGACCGGGCTTTTCTTTTTGGTGGCCCAGCATTGGAGTCCCCATCCAAGTCTGGAGAGTCCTCATAATGCCAAGGAGGCCCTCCCCCACTGACACCAGAAGCCTCCAAGCCAGCAGTATGACTGATCAAACCATGGGCCTCAGCTCCCCCTCGGTCTCTGTGTCCTCTTCCTTCTTAGGTCTGAGGCTGTTTCCCCAGCGCTGATTTTGGACTTGGCCATGTCAGTTGCTCTGGCCAAAGGCATATGGGCAGAAGAGACAGCGTATGATTTCCAAATCTGGACCTTAGAAGGCTCCCGTGATTCCACTCATCCTCTGGTACCATCGTAGAGCAATGTTGGCTAGCTACTGGTCCAAGGATGGATCTCGGCACCTGGACAGCCCACAGCTTTGCACCCAGAAGCAGAGGATGCCCGGCCAATGGCAGCCAAGAACAAGTACCCTTCAGCCGACTCATAGACATGTGAAAAAGAAACATTCATTTTTGCATGCCATTGAGGCTTGGGGTTGTTTGTTACCCAGTGGTAGCAGCTAATACACTGATGTACTCTTTTTTTCCCCACTCCCCAGGCAGCTAGGGCATATTGACACAGGACATGGGCTAAGCCAACAGGATGTATGCACTCCGGAACAAATGGTACAGAGAAATAGCATCGAGACAGGAGCATCTGGTTTTCAGGGGCCGCTAGGGCTGAGTGCCAAGGGCAGATGGCAGTGGCAACTGAGGCATCTGGATTCTGTGGCGATGGCAGAAGTGTCCTCACCAGCCAGTTCCCCGGCATGATTTCAGCTGATCACTCTGGCTGCCTCCCCCCACCCTTGATTTCTACTGTTTTTTGAGCCTGGTTTTCCAGCCTTCCAATGCACACTTTTGCTATTTAAATTACCCAAAGGCAGTTTCTGTTGCTTGCAAATAAAAACCCTGACTTACATAAGATGGGGAACTCCCTCCATGTTACATTCATAATATAATTTTGAAAGTCTTTGGGTTATAAGTATCAGAATATCTGACCACTAGTATCTTAAGCAACACAAACATTGTGATTTCTCATAAAAAGGAGTCTGGAGGTCAGAAGTTCCAGGGTGGGACAGGTGGCCCTGTGATTTCAGGCCTTTGAGAGGTGGCAACTCTGCACTTCGCTTAACTTGCTCCTCATGGCCACAAGATGGCTGCAGAAGCTCCTGGCATCATGTCCTCACTGGAAGCAGTAAGGGAGGAAAGGGGGCAATAAGGCCTCTCCCGTGTCCAGAAACCCCCACCCCGACCTCCCCTTAAAGTTTGCTGGCCAGATCTGGGAAATATGCCCAGATCAAAAACAACCCCGGCAAAAGGCATTGCCAAGAATGGCTCAGCCAAATCCAAAATTAACCCCCGAGGCTGGGCACGCTATTGCTGGCACCAAATCAGGGCTCTGTTGGTGAGGAGGGAGAAATGGCTGCTGGGATGGCAATAAGCAGGGTCGGCCACAAGACGTAAGCTGGGGCCTTGCAGGCAGGGGCACGACTTCAGGGCCCTCCTGCCCTTGGGATCCGCAGGCAGATGGTGCTGTGGACACTGGAGTGGATGCGGCTCTGCGCTGGCCTCCCCAGCCCAGGACCTCTCATTTGTGCAGTAAACATTCGGGCTGTGCCTCCCAGGCCAGGTGCCCCTAGTAAAACCCGTGCACTGAGGCTCCACCATGAGAAGCGAACTCTCCGGGGCCTGTGAGAACACAGGAGATGGAGCTGCGTTCTCGGAGACAAAGCCAGGGGCGGGTTTCCAAGCTGGCCAGGTCCGGGGCCGATTCCCACCTCACACAGCTCCCTGGAGGCCCCCTTGGCCTTGCTTGCTGCGAGGCCCCAGAAGTCACACTTGGCCTGCCTCTAGCGGGCCTGAATCCCACCGTCCCGGGAGATAGCGTTTTCCCACAGCCCGAGCCCAGGTGTGGAGGGAGGCTCCTGCCGGCCGCATCCAGGGCCTTGGTGGGGAAGCAGGACATCTGGAAGCAGACGGGCTTTCCCCAAGCTCCGTCCCTACACGCAGTGGCTGGCCATTCGTGGCCCAAGCCATCCTGGACAAAAGGTGAAGGGAGATGAGGGGACAGGCTCCAGAACCCTTTAGGGCACCATGCAGAGAGGCCCCGGGCTGGTCCAAGGGCAAGTGTGAGTGTGTTTGTGTGAGCAAGCACGTGTGCCTGTCCTTCAGCCTACGAGCAAGGCTACGTGTGAACACCAGTGTGCCCATGTGAAAGTACATGTCACAGTGCACGAGTGCAGGTGTGCATGTGAGCTTATGCCTGTGCGTGCGTTCGTGCAAGCGTGTGTGCAAATGCGTGTTCCGCCTTTCTCTGAAGGACACAAACGTTCACAAAGTGAAGATTCAAGCCAGTTTCTGCTAAATTAAAAACAGCTTTTTCGTGTTTAAAGTTTACAATACGAAAAATAATTTTCCTTTCTTCCGGGGGGGGGGTGGTGAAGAGGGAGGGGCAGGGGGCCCCTGAGAACATTCCATGAACCAGCCCAGACGGTTATGCACAATCGACCCGGTTAGATACGGCGGCGCCCCCCCCCCACCCCCACCCCCTGCGCCGGCACCCCTGCCAGCTCATTGGGGACAAGATGTTCTGAGGTGTGAGCTGATCTGGGGGGACTTGCAGCTGGCAAAAGATTCTCGCTGCCCCCCTGAAGGGGCCATGCCTCTAGCAGGGAAGGGTTCTCTTTGGGGGAGCTCAGGTTGTGGGGCGGGGGGGGGGGTGAAAAGGGTCTGGAATGTTCTGGTAAGTCCCCAAGGGCTGCTGCTTTCACTTCAATGCCCCTGGCAGCATGGGCTCCTTCCTGGTTCCCAACCAAGTTTTTATTTCAACACTGCCCCCCACCCACACATCCGGCTTCGCTCTGGGGCCCCGAAGGCGGCCGCACAGGAGCACCAGGCCTGCGGGTGCATTTTGAGGGTGATCCTGGAAGCCTCCCCTCTCAGAAAGCTGTCCGTGCACAGCAGGCATTCTCCACCAACATGCAGCCCGGTGCGTGGCGAGGCCGGCCGGGAGACCAGGGACTGGGGGCAAGTCGCAGAGCTCTTAGGCCCATATGGAATGGTGATGACTTCATGTTTTCTTTAGGACTGCCCTGCATCTCCCCCATTACGGCCTCCAGGGAGAGGGGCTCCCCAGTCTCACACCCCAGGACCGAGCAGATGGAGACAACCTGCCAGGAGCTGGGGACTGTCTGGTGGCAGGGGGCCAAGCCAGCAGGCACATGAACAACCTGGAGAGAGTCTCGCCGAAGGCCACCCAGACGAGGGCAGATCTGTCCTCTCTTCCAGTCGCCCGGTGGAAGTTCTGGCCACACTTCCCACGGCCCCACGCCCCTGTGCCAAAGGCCAGCCCCTCTTCCAGCCCCTCTGCAATGCTGGAAAAGGGTGAGGAGGGGAGTGGAGCCCCTGACCACACAGAGGACGTGAGGAATCTGTGACCCATGAGGCCCACAAGCTCAGCGCTGGGCCCGCTCCATCTCTTCGCCATAACATTTTTATTAAACGAAGGAAAATATTAGGAGACGACATCTGCTAAGATATGAGGTTAATTCTTTACACGGTGAGTAGGTCACAGAGACACAACATCAATCGTCTGTCAGCAGCAGAAGAGACACTTTAAGTTGCCCCAAGGGTACAAATCCCATTTATAAGACAGCAGCGCCGGTATCTTAAAAAAAGCAAAACAGAACGAAACCAAACCAAACAACAACAACAACAAAAAATAAAAAATAAAACGGCAAATAAAACAAAACAAAAACCAGCTTTAGAGGTTTGACACCAAATCAAATGTGGCCAGAGATGTCGCAAAGACCCTGGAGGGAAGAGGCCGCACCCGCCTGATCTCCCTTGCTAAGGGCACAGGCCTGGGGGTCTGACAACCGAAACATGGGATGGGGGGGTGGGGGGGGGGTGCAGGGCTGGAAAAAGGGAGAGAAATAAAGATCATCAGACTTGCGGAATGCAGACACACGGAGACATTCTAAAGCAGGTGTCCCCCTAGCGTGTTGGCCCACTCCCCACTGAGGATCCACGAGACGCCCAGCGCCACATTTAGGCTAGGTGACCATAAGGACGGTCTCTGAGAGCCAGCTGTGTTTTCTCCTTTTGGAAGCAGACAACAGAACAGACCGAAGGTGTCGGGACAGGAATGAAGACGGTGTGAGACCCTTTTCCAAGGTCACCCTCCCGCCCCAGCAGCTCGGGCTTATTGGAGGCAGAAACATGCCCACCCTTGAGGTCAACCCTGAGCCGGGTGCACCCGTGCCACCTCACCAGCTCCTGGAGGTCTGTGTGTCACAGAGTTGGGGGGGGGGTGTTTATTTTAAAAAACACACAGTGCAAGAACCTTGGGAGGGGGGCAGGGTGCAAACCACGGATTTGGGGATCGATGCTAATGAGCTTGCATCTGAATGTCTGAGACCACCAGGCTGGGGGAGGAGAGAGAAGTGGGACACAAGCCACACAACAACACCCCAAAGGGGACCCCGATCCCCTCCATGAGTGAGGATGCCGGGCGGGTGAGGAAAGCCCGGCTGCCATGACATGACAGCCTCAGGGCCGCCAGGCTCCCTGGGTGGGCACGAAGCCAGGATCCGCTGCAGGAAGAAAGGAGGGACCCCAGGGAGGGGCCTTATCACTGTAGCAGGCCCCAAGATGTCAGGCCTCGGGGGCCGCGGGGGGTGGTTCTGTGGCTCTCAGCCACAGTGTGGGCTCACCAAACCCCTCCCAGAGACAGAGATGGCATGAGGCTGGGCCGCGCGCCCCAGGGGTGCCGGGAGCTACCTCCTGGTCCCTGACCGGGGCAGCAGGACAGGGGCACAGGCGATGCCCGCGAAGGATTCCGGGAAGTGCAGGTCGCGCTCCCACTCGTCCGTCTCTGTGTTGTACACCTGCACGATGCCCGTCACGTTGTTGAGGCGCCAGTTATAGCCCCCCACGATGTAGATCTTCCGGTCCAGCAGGCAGCAGCCGGCCTCCGACTGGCCGGCCCGCATGGGGCTCACGCTGGTCCACTGGTCTGTCTCAGGCACGTAGTACTCCACGGCGAGCACATCAAAGCAGCGGTCCACGTGGTCCATGCGGCCCCCGAGGGCGTAGATGCGGCCGCCGGCACCCACCATGGCGTGGAGCACGCGGGGCTCGCTCATGGGTGCCTTGAACTCCCACTGGTCGGCCGCAGGGTCGTAGCAGTGCAGTGCCTTCTTGTCCTCCACAGAGATGCCGTAGCCCCCCGAAATGTAGAGACGGCCCCCCGCCGAGGCGCCTGCGTGGCCCCAGGTGCGGCGCTTCAGAGAGCAGGCGTAGCCCCACTCGTTGCGCCGCGGGCAGTACCTCTCGACCGAGGCCAGGCTGCCGGCGCGGTTGCGCCCCCCCGTGGCGTACACCATGCCGCACAGCACGTTCAGCTGGAACTGGATGCGGCTCTCCTGCATGGCCTGCAGGCGCAGCCAGCGGTTCAGCTGCGGGTCGTAGCGGTAGCAGGCGTCCACCGCGCCCTCGCCGCTGCGGTACTGCAGGTGCTGGCCCCCGGCCACGTACACGAAGTTGTCCAGCACGGCCACGCACGTGTGGCTGCAGCCCACCTCCATCTCCGTGAGCTCCCGGAAGTGGCGGGCGCCCGGCTCGGGCAGCTGGTACACCTTGCTGCTGACGGAGCGGTCGCTGTCCGTGTAGGGCGTGCCCCCGAAGGCGACCAGGGAGGGCACGTCCGAGCGCACGGCCGTGCGGGGCGACTGCATCTCGTGCTGCCGGAAGGGGAGCACCTGGTAATTGAAGGCCTCCAGCAGGTACTGCCGGCAGAGCACATCCTCCACCATGATGTCCAGCGTCTGCACGCTGTCCACCAGGTCAGATGACCGCATGAGCGGGAAGCGGATGTGGCAGAGCACGTGGCTGGCCTGCGGCCGCCGTGCCGGGTCATGCTGCAGCCAGCGCACGGCAGCACGGAACAGGTCGATCTCAGCACAGCTCTGCAGCCGATTGCTCTGCAGGAAGAAGACGAGCCGCTCCAGCGGCAGGTGCAGGAAGTCCTCCTCCTCAGCGATCTGCAGGAAGTGCTGGAAGGTGAAGGCATCCACCGACTCCTTGAGCGACGCCAGGCTGAAGGTGGTGGCCATGTGGCCGATGTTCAGGCAGGTCTCTACGCTCATGGCGGCCTTGAGGAACTCCTCGCACAGCTCCACCACAGGAAGCATCTGCAGGAACACGGCGGCACCCAGCACGTCCTGCACGCAGTCCAGGTCTAGCGTCACCTCAGCGCTGTAGGCAAAGTCGATGATGTGCCGCAGGCCACGGGCTGACACACCTTTCAGCTCAATGACGTCCTGGCTTGCCTCCCTCATGCCACCCGTGAACATGGCCCTGAAGGTCAGAAATACAGCATGTGGGCTCGGGGCTGCCAAGGGGCATCGTGGCCACCCGGGAATAGCCTGGCCCCCTGGGCCCCATGAGCAGGGCACAGCCAACCAGGGGAAAGAGGCCAGATGCTCATTAAAGACATGCAAAAACAGAAAAGAAAGATTTTTAACCCACCCAAGCCACGTATCTTCCTACAAATGGCAACTCCCCGCTCTACCTCTCCATTTCGGGGCCAGGCCCAGCCCACCCAGGGGTGTGGAGCGCTGGGGCCTGCTCATGGCCGGGTCAGGTACAGGTGGGCAAGAGAAGGCCAAACTTTGGTTTTGGCTCTGGAGACAGGTGCAGCCCCACCTTGGCACCCATCCCTGGAAGACCACATACACAGCAGGCTCAGGAGACAAGGCAGGGTCCCCAAGAACACCGTGCACCCTGGTTCCCAGAGCCCAGCCCCTCACCAGCAGGCACGTGTGGGCCTGTGGCTCCACTTTCCCCAGCCTGAATCTCAGCCCTGTCACACAGGGATGGGGAGGGAGTAAGGGTCCCCAGGTCAGAGTACACACTAGGAGGCCCCGCCCAAAGCGACTGTCATCTCCAGAGAGAGCCCCAGGCAGTTAGGAAAGCCCCCCACGAATGGCCCACAGGAACCCTAGCCCACTGTGAGACTCCCAGTGAGTAACACCAGCTGTCAGCCTTTCTGTCCTGCTCTGAAAGCAGCGCTGACACAAGCATCAGTGAGAGAAACGGGACCTGGGTCACAGCACACAATGGCGTTTGGGGCCCCCCGTCAGGAAGAGGGGACAGAACCCCAGCACCTGCTGGGAGTTCATCAGAGGTTCCTCTCATGGGACAGGTGTGCATTGTGACGGCTGACCGCGGAGAAGGAACCTCCGTCATCCATCTGCCCAGCAGACACCTGTCCTGCAGTCACACAACCAGTGTGGCCTGGGCTCAGGTCCCAGAGTAAAGACAGCCGAGCTTGGTGCTGCTGCGGGGCCACCAGCCAACAGCTGCCCACCATTGCGAGCGGCAGCGCCACAGAGCCTTCTAGGAGCAGAGTTCGGGCAGCCCCCTGGACCCTGCCTCTTCTTGTCCCCATGAGTCCCATCAGCCCATCGAAGGCAGAGGCAGCCACGGCGACGGGAGGGAGCTTTGCCTTTTAAGGCCTCGCCGGCTGCAGTGCCGGCGCAGAGGAGCCTTTAAAGGGCATTTCTGGCTGGGCTGGCCCACCCGTCCCCAAATCCAGAATAAAAATAGAAGCGGCGCCCCAGATGGCTTGGCTGCTCTGTCTCCCCAGAACGGCCTTGTTGAGCCTGGGGGGCGGGCAGCTGGGGGGCGCACCGGGCAAGCCATCCCAGCCTCGCCACCCTAGCCTCGAGGACCACGCAGGCCTCAGAACACACCTAGGCTGGGGGTCTCAGAGACAGTCTGCGGGGGGCCCTCAGCCACCGCTGGCAAAGCGGGGCCAGAGAACCACCCCCAGGACAGCATCCCAGCTCTCTCTGGCAGGGTCACAGCCTGGCAGGGGGAACCAGCCAGCTGGTCACTGAGGAAATGAGGGAGACTGTCCTCAGCCCATGACAGCCCCCAGCTGGTGAGAATGGCCCTAGCCCTTCTCCCAACGGGCCCTCAGTCCCCCGCCCAGCCCAACACAGGAGATTTTAGGAAAGGGGCCCGGAGGCAGACTGACCAGTACACCCAGCAAGGCCTCACCTGTCATGAGGGGACTGCACCACGGCCACAGGTGCACATGGGGACCCCCATCCAGGCATGCCTCCTATCCCTCAGCCTGAGTGCAGGAACCATGAGGAGAGAGACTTATGTCTGTCTTATCCCTGCTGGACCACCAAGGTCAGGCATAGTGCCTGGGACACACTGCTGTCAAATAAAGACAGAATGAAAATGCCAAGCCCTGCCGCTCCCCAGGGCAGAAACTGCTAATCCAGTGCTCACGGGCCCCAGGCATGTTCTGCTTGCCCACACAATGTCCCCCAAAAGTTTGAGAAAGTCACAAACCTAGACAAAGCTACAGGTTTACTGAATGTATGGCCAACACCAGCATCTTCCCTCAGAGGCGTGCTGGCTGGCTGGCACTGAGGTCACTCCCTCTTAGTAGGGTGGGCACTCTCCAGCCTGTCCCCCGAGACCTGTGCTCACCTGAAGTAGTCGCTGCAGGCGGCCAGGACCACCTTGTGCGCGTGGAAGGTCTCTCTGTTGATGGTGAGCACAACATCCAGAAGCTGGCCCTGGGCACGGAGGGCTGCGAGGCCCTGCAGGAGGCTGGTGCTATGGCCGGGTGCCGAGAAGGTGCACTTGAGAGCTCCATTTTTGTCGGCCATGCTGTGGGAGAGCAGAGGTGGGGGCTCAGCTCAGCGGCCTCAGGTCTGTATGATCTCTGCCCCAGGGACACTGGGCTGGCTCGTCTGGGCTCTAAAGCTACCCGAGGCGCAAACTCGCCAGAACCAGCCCCAGAGAAGCAGAAACAAAACCTGGGTCCCCATTGCATCTGTCACCTGGCCACCAACTGGCCTTGGCAAAGGACACCGCTTCTCCAGCCTCCATTTGCCACCTGTGAAAGGGGCAGGGTTTCTCCTAGAACCTGAGGAGGCTCCAATGTCCCTTTTGTTTCTTCACTGAGATAAGATTCACATAACATAAAATGCACCATTTGAAAGCAAACAATTCAGCGACATTTACTACATATACATGTTGTGCAGCCATCACCTCTATCTGGTTCCCAAACATTTTCATCCCCCAAAATGAGATCCCGTCCCCATCAGCAGTCACTCCCCACTCCACCCCCAGCTGCTGGCAACCGCCAATCTGCTTTCTGCCTCTGGATTTGCCTCTTCTGGACACTTCATGTAAATAGGATCATGTACCATATGGCCTTTTGTGTCTGGCTTCTCTCACGCGGCATGTTTTTGAGGGTCGTCCACGTTGTAGCGTGAATCAATGCTTCACTCCTTTTCATGGCTGAGTAATATTCCAGTGTGTGGACAGACTGCAATTTCCTGATCCCTTCACCCATCTGTGGACATCTGAGGTCCTCCCATGCCTCCCCTTAAACTTTATTTCATTATTTTTCATTCTAAACGTGTCTCCTGAGTGCAGGACTCTCCGTGTCACATCACTGTCCCCCATGCCCCAGCAAGCTGCCCCCCAAGGGCAAACCCCTCTATCCCCTGCAGGCGGCGGGGGTGGGACTAAGGTGCGGGCACAGAGCCCCAGCGCAGGTGTGGAGGAGGAGGTTTCCAGCTCTGGTCCCCAGGGTCGGGGGTGTCATGGGCCAGGAGAAGCCAACCTTCTTGGAGGCCCGGCTACTCTGACACCCGCCCAGTGAGCTCTGTGTGCCCTGCACCCCAGGGGAGGGCAACTACAGGACCATAAAGTCATTTCCCGAAGAATTTGGTTCCTGGCTGTACTTGGTGACGGCCCAGTCTAGGCGAAAGGCCCACTGGTCCTACTTTTCAGGGACAGGGACACAATGAGTGGCTTGTCCATAGTCCCAGAGCTATAAGACAGCACAGCAAGATTTGAACCCGGGCCCAGGACATGATAGAGTAGGTGGGCTCTCCCTCTCTGTCATGGCCAACGAAGTGGGGGAGGCAGAGGGGCAAAGCAAATTGTGGGTAAGCCAAAATCAAGAATATCTAGGGGCTCCTGGGTGGCTCAATTGGTTAAGCTTCCGACTTCAGCTCAGGTCATGATCCCACGGTTCGTGGGTTCGAGCCCCGCGTGGGGTTCTATGCTGACAGCTCAGAGCCTGGAGCCTGTTTGAGACTCTGTGTCTCCCTCTCTCTCTGCCCCTCCCCCACTCATGCTCTGTCTTTCTCTGTCTCAAAAATAAATAAACTATTAAAAAAAAAAAAAAAAGCCCAAGAATATCTACCCAATGAGGATGGGTTTACCTGTGGAGGTGGTTCAGTGGGGGGATGGAGACAAATAAAACAGAGGTTCCTGCACCTCAGAATAAGGACTCAGGAGGCAAAGGTCATCTTAGAATAAACGATAAAGCTTTAAAAAAGAAAGAGGTGGAAACAACCCAAAGGTCCACCAAAGGGCAAATGGAGAAACAAAATGTGGTCATCCACACAATGGAATACTACTCAGTCATAAAAGGGAAAGAAGCTGAATCACGCTACAACGTGGATTCAAAAACATCACACTGAATCAAAGAAGCCGGTCACATTAGGTCATACATTGTATGGTTCCTTTTGTATAAAAAGTCCAGAGCAAGCAAATCCACAGACACAGAATCAGTTGTTGCCAGGGGCTGGGAGTCGGAGGTCAAGGGGGGTGACTGCTGTTGGGCACAGGTCTCATTTCAAGGTGACAGAATTATTCTGGAACAAGTTAGAGGTGATGTTTGCACAACACTGTAAATGCACAAAATGCCACTGAATTGTGCCTTTTGAAATGGTGCATTTGGGGGGCACCTGGGTGGCTCAGTTGGTTGAGCATCCAACTTCGGCTCAGGTCATGATCTCGCAATTTGTGGGTTCGAGCCCTGCGTCAGGCTCTGTGCTGACAGCTCGGAGCCTGGAGCCTGCTTCAGATGCTGTGTCTCCCTCTCTCTCTGCCCCTCCCCTGCTTGCACTCTCTCTCTCTCTCTCCCTCTCTCAAAAATAAATAAACGGTTACAAAAATTTTAATAAATAAATAAAATGGTGGATTTGGGGCAGCTGGGTGGCTCAGTCTGTTAAGTATCCGACTCTTGGTTTCGGCTTGAGTCATGATCTCATGGTTCATGGGTTCAAGCCCTGCATTGGGCTCTGCGCTGACATTGTGGAAATTGCTTGGGATTCTCTGTCTCTGTCTCTCTCTCTCTCTCTCTCTTCTCTCTGCCTCTCCCTCTCTCTCTCTTTCTGTCTCTCTCCCTCTCTCTCAAGATAAATTTTTAAAAAATTAAAATGGTGGATTTTAGGTTATGTGAATTTCTCATAAAATTAAATTAATAAAACTAAACAAAAGGACATCTGGGCCTTCTCGGGTCCTGCGTAAAACTCTGCCATAACCACCAGCAGCCCTACAGTATACGAGGATCTCTGTGGTCCAGTCCCCATTGTTTCGTTCACCCCTACATCCCCTCCCTTCCAGCATCACTGTCCCCTCTGCTGTCTCATCTTAGAAAACCTGTTGAATACACTAAAGAATGAATGGTTTAGGAGGCCCTAATACATCATTTCACCTCCCAAACGTTAACAGGAGGGAATAATGCCATCACCTCCAGGATCAGGCCCCTGTAGGGTCAAGAACCCCTGCCAGGACTCTCCCAGCCTACGCCTCACCCCAACCCAAGCCAAGGCCAAGTATTCTGCTCTCCCCCCAAGGCCCCCAGCTCTCTGGAACTTGCCTTCCCATTCCTGGGACTGACGCCTACCCACAAATGAGGGCCAGGAATGTGGGCATTGGTCTTTCCAAGAAAGCAGCAGAAAGAAGGCTCCTCGCCCCCCACTGTCCAGCAGCTCCCAAAACAATACCGGGGATAAAAGAGCTGACTCTAAGCACGGGGCATACTGTCGGCACTCAATCAATGCAGCTGCTGCCAACTGGAGGTCTCTGACCTGGCACAGGCTACCAGCCTCAATGGCCGTTCCACGAGAGCCTCAGGAAAGGGAGTAAACCAACCAAGGGGCAGAAGGGCTGCAGGGCCCTGGGGTGCTGGCGACAGGCCTGCAAGGTCCCAGATCTTTGGGACCCGATGTGTGGGAGAAAGGGACACAGGACACAGCATAGGGGACATGGGACACGGCAGGGAGGGCATGGGGAAGTGGAGGGGACACAGGACATGGCAGGGGGGGACATGGTCTGCACTTGGCAGAAGGCTTTCCCATCCCTGGGAGGATGTAACGCATGTTTGTGAACCCAGCACCGTGGTGGCCAGGGCTAGTAATGCTGGGATGCCGGTGGTGCCGGTGGCCAGACCCTGAGTTCGCCGGCAAAGTTTGGCATGCAGCCCTCCTGAAGGCCACAGAGGGAGGGAAGGAAAGGGGCCCAGAAAGACCCCAAGTCTCTAGCTTGGTCTGGCCGCCTCTCCCTGCCGGTAGAAGGGATGCCCACCGTCACATGCCCTGTGCCCATCCCACATCGCTACATCCGGCCCATCGTGCCTGACCAGGCCACTGCCGGGACTTCAAGTCTCGGCGCTTCCAGTTTCCCGAGACCCTACAATGGCCCCAAGTTCTGAGGATCACAAAGAGAATGTCACTGGTCCACAGACCCACCGGCTTCAAAGTGTGGTCACCCTCCGGCCAGGGCTGCCCTCTAGCGTGCAGCCCGCACTGGGACATCTCCCGATGGGGGCTCACTGCACCCTCTCACCAACACCCTCCGAGGCCACATGCCGCCCAAGCCTCTAAGGACTCAGATCTGTGCGCCCTTCCCCCACTCCTCTCACCTCACGGGCTTTGTCAGCCCCTGTCCCTTTCCCGTGGCAGGGAACATACAGAATGAACAAGATGGAGAGGGCTTGCCCTCACGGGGTGCAGTCAGGGGAATGGAGACCCAAAGTGGTCAAATCATCCAGAATCAGCTTCACACCACAGCTCTGAGTACCCCACAGCTGGGGAAGGGACAGGAGCCTGGAGCAGAGAAGGGCAGAGGCTAAGGCGTCCCTAGCCCCGCCACACCCACAGTTAAACAGTGATGCCCAATCTCTCCCTCGGAGCAGAGGGCTTGGCTGCATCCTGGGTGTTGGCCCCAAAGGCCCAGCTTCCGAAAAGGCCTGCCCTGAGAGGCCAACCCTCTCTCTGGGGCCCCTGGGGCCCTGCCTGCACCCAGACAGCACAGGGAACCACCTTCCCCCACACCACAGACCCCTCTGGCCTGGGGCCATGCGCTCTACCTCTCGGTGGAGGAGAATGGCCCGGGGGTCAGGGATAGCTGGTGTGGCCCCTCAGAGCCTCCCTCCCAGGGCCAGGGAGTGGAGAAGAGGCGCATCTCCAACTTCACCATGTGTGTGAATAACCAGGGGCTACATCCAGATACAGACTCACACTCAGCAGGTATGGGCAGCCCTGGGGATGGCAGTGCCGCTCTCCAAAGACCCCACTCAGCATTGCAGAGGCTGTGGGGTGGAAGAAGGTGACACACATGCAGCATCGACCTGCCACCTTCATCACCAGGATCCCTTAGAGTCCCACAAATCCAGAGCCTGGCCCCGAGCAGTGTGTCTGGAGGGTGGGCCAGGACCCAAAGGTGGGGAGATGCAGCTCAGTGAGTGAGACACACTCCTCCAGGAAGCCTGCCAGGGCTGCACCATGGCTCTTGGCCCACCAGGCTCTGTCCGGCATCTGGTGTGACACAGAGGGCACAATTCTGCCCCCTGCTCTGTCATCTGCCAGCTCCATGACTTAAGCGCATTCCCTGGTCTTCTAGGTCCTCACTTTGTTGGCTGACAAATGGGCCAGGCAGGAGCATGGGTGTCAGAGGGCTGTCATGGGGCTCCCCCTCACCCCCATTGCCTCCTGGAAAATGAGGGACCACAGCTACTTCCCTCAGCTTCCCTTTGGACTAGGGAGTTGGCAAGGCCCAATGAGGGGGAGGATTCCGCCACCTCCTGCACAAGCCACCCACATGCTTGTGAATGGTGCCAAGTGCTTGGAAACCTGAAGCTTAGAACCACTTACAGAGCACTGGCACATGGCAGGTGCCTCTCTGTGGACACCTTGCCTCACAGACTTTGTACATGTATGCCTCCACCCCAGCCTTTGCCATTATGCTTACAGCTGTCTTCATTTTTTTCTTAGAAGTTTCTAGGAGATTATGAGGTAGAGCAAGAGGACTCTGTGTGCTTCCTCTAAGCCCGGGAATTGGCAGGCACATGCATGCTCCCACCAAAAGAAAGATTTCACACTAGGGGCAACTTCATCCTGGAACTGGTTCATTCCTGGCCATATAGCTTCTGTGGTTCTTCATATATAAAGAGCACCAAAAAATCAATACAAAATCAGCAACCTCACAGAAAGATGCACAAAGGTTGGTTCATGGGAAAGGAAGCACAGCTGGCTGGAGAGACCTAAGGGTTAGAATGGCTCACAATAAAATAAGTGCACTCCGCAAGGGCCTGGCTTCACCCTTCATGTGAGCAGAAGCATTGGCTGTCTGGCAGCAGATCACATCAGTTGCCAGTGGGAGCGTGAAGTAAAACAATACCCAGGGAGGCAGTTCAACAGACCTAGCAAGGTTCTAAAGGCTCACATCCTTGACCCAGCAACTCTGCTTCTGGGATTTATCTGAGATACACTTACATGTGCAAGACAAGAGCTGCAGGAGGATACTCACCAAATACCATCTCTGGGGGCCAAAGACGAGAAACTAGCTAAACGCCTTCCAAAGGGGTATAAAGAATTATTGTACCTTCTGACAAAGGGCTGCCCTCCGCTGAGCACGGAGGCCGTGTGCGCTCCAAGCATTAAAATGTTCCTATGCAGGAGTTAGCCCAGAGCCCCCGACCAAGCCCACTGCACAGCTGCTTACAGGGTGTGAGACATGAGCTGCACTGAGTGGGGAGGAAACAGCCCCTTTCTGCACGCACCTCATCCTCCTCCAGGCCCTATTCCTTGAGCCCCTGGCAGGCTCACAGTGCCCTACAAGGCTGTTTTCCTCCTCCCATCTCATAGACGGCACAACGGTCCCTGGAGCCCCATCAATACCCACCACACACACCTCATGGCCTCTGGGGAGTTCAGGGAAGGAGGGAGAAAGCCAGCAGGAGCTGGAGTCCCCAGGACAGACAGGCTCGGCTGGGCGGAGGTGGGCAGGAGGAGGAGGGAGGGCTGAGGCCTGGGACAGATGACTAAGGGTAGGACCCATTACTCAGGCCAGCCCAGACAGGGGGCGGCCGGCGCGGCGGGGCCACGGGCCCCCAGGAAGGCGGCGGCGGCGGCAGCGGCGGCGGCCCTGAGCCTGTCCGAGTCTCCAGACGGCCACCCGAGCCACGGTCACCCGCACTGAGTCATCGGAGCCAGTGCGTCAGCAGCCGGGTCAGGATGTCTCTGGAGGCCGCTTACTGCCGCCCCAGCTGCACCCTTGGCCTGGATCTGGCCTCTGAGGGGCTACACATGCCCCCCTCAGGCCTGGCCTGAGCTCAGGGCCGTCCTGACCCCCTACTCCCACAGTGCATCCCCCAGCACTGTCATTGGGCACCTCTGGCCAGGCCCAGGCCTGTACGGGACACAGGAACACAGCCACTGCGTCCCTTGGAGTTTCCCCTACACCAGGGCTAATGTAAAGTGGGAGTGGGCTGGGGGAACACCCCCAGGTGGACTGCCTGTGGCAAGATCTCCACGGTCCCCTGGGGGTCCACAGCCGGCCGAGCCCTTTGCCCACCTCGTCTCCAGCTCCTTGCTGACATACCCCCGGGTGGTCTCCTTCCCCACACACACAGTCCTTCGTGGGGTCACCCCCAAAATACATCATGGGCTAGAATCCTTGTTTGAGAGTCTGCTTTAGGGGGACCCAACCCAAGATAAGGTGGCCAAGTGGGGCAGGCCCCAAGGAGTGCAGGACCACACCAATTGCAGTCCCCATGTCCCAGTGACAAGGCCCCACAGTGGAGGTGGGGGCTGCCCTGGAAGCAACACCTGGTGGGGTGGGTGCTCCCCAACTCCTGCCCTTGTCTGGCTGCTGGCCCTGGTCCCTACGGTTGGTTTCCCAACCCTACAGGAGAGATCTGAAGCCCCGGAACAGTTCTTTTCATTGGAATGTCAAAAAAAAAAAAAAAAAAAAGAAAAAGAAAGAAAGAAAAAAAAAAGGAAAGGCAAGAACAAGAAAGAATTTCATGGAAACATTTCTTTGGGGTTTTGTAAAATCCTTTCCCACCCCCACATGGAGCCCAAAGCTCGGGCCAGAACAGAGTCTGACGGTATTGCCCCTTTAACATACTGTTCTGACATGCAAATTCCCTCACTTCCCCTCAAAACGGAGAGCACTTCCACTTTCAAAGCCAATTTCGGTTTTATTGTCCATGTGGCTCAGTAGAGCACAGCAGCACAGCACAGCTGGTTGGCTCACACCCCGGCCGAGACGTACCAGGGAGCTCCAGGCCACTCCACCCGAGGGTCCCGGGTGCGTCAGCAGGGAAGATGGTGCATTTCACAGGAGAGAGGGGGACACACACACAGAGAGGGGGACAAAGAGCCAGAATGAAAGGGAAAAGGAGACTTGCGGGAGGTGGGGTGGAATAGAGACCCAGAGAGGGAGACAGAACCCGGGGCGTGGGGGAGTTGGAGAAGCTCTGGCGGCCAGCTGGTCCACCTCTCTGCCCTGTTTCACACAACACCCTCCCCCTACCCCCTGTCCTCCAGCCACACTGGAAACTTCTCTGCCTTCTCTCTCCCATCCACCTCTGACTCTTTACAAGGCCGGCCCACTGACTGAGCACATGCCAGGCACGGTGCTTCACATGCAACCTCATGGATCACCCTTCGAGACAAGGAAACTGAGGCCCAGCACAGCCCTGTGTGCAAACATAGTAGCAGGCAGCTCCAGCACTGGCTCCTACTTCTTGCTATACCTCAGCCTGCTGACTGCCATGGCCATAGCACCGGACGTGCGGCTCCATGGGTAAAGAGTGCATCTGAGCCAGAGTCCCACATGCCCCGCAAAGACAGACACCCCCAGCTACTGTTGCCATGGTTCCCACAATATTTCACGGCTCCGGGTACTGTGCTCCCAGCCCAAAGGATAGAGTCACCATGTTTTGGCACCTTGCGCGGGCCCTCAAATGCTGCGGCTGGCCAGCAGCCTCCGTGCTCACGTCAGTGAGCTTTCTCCTGGGACTGCTCGCCCGAGGCCAGCCCGCCCTCCTCACCCCTCAGGCGGCAAGAGGCCCATTCCTGGGGCTATCCCTCCTGATAAGCTCCCAAGGAGCTGCCGGCAGTTGTCTCACTCCCAGGGGAGCAGACAAAAGACCAGAGCTTCCGGGTGGACAAGCGTGGAGCCCAGCAGTAGATGAAGGTCCTTCACTGCGGTGTCCCAGCCGCCAGGTCACCAAACCACTAACAGAGACCCAGGAGGGACAAAGACTCAGAGGGAGAGGGAACAGAGACCCAGACAGAGGAGGACAGCCAGCCAGAGGGAAGGAGACAGAGACCTAGAGAGGGAGAGAAGAAATCCAGCCAGGGACCCTGGACCCCATGTTCCCCACCGAGCCTGGGCCCTCTCCATGCCACTGGTGGTTGTTTATTTCTCGCTCCTAGTCATCCTGTTGCTTTTTCTCCCGTGTCTTTGATTATTTAAAACAGGATGTCCAGAGCCAAGGCCTGTTGTCTGTGTGCCCTGTGAGTAGGTCTGTGTGTCCTGGGGTGGGGGGCAGGTGCACCGAGCCAATGGGGTCTCACCCACTCCCCTCTACCCAACCTGCCTCCAAGAGCTAGAGATGTGGGCATGACCAGGGCCCTCTGTGAGGCCATCCTGGAAGCACGCTGCCTGGAGAGACGCTCTCGCTGAGCCCTGCAGAGGAGCCCCAGGCCACACCGGCCCACTTCACCTCCCTCATGGCATCACCATCACAAGCCATCTCCCTACATGTATATCCTTACCTCCCGCCCGTCCGGGCTCACCAGGCAGTCACAGGGTGACAGAAGAGAGGGGGTGTCAGGGAGCTCCCAGCAGGAAGTGACCATGTAGCCTATAGGCACCTGGGGCTGGCAACTCCTGAGAGCTCCACGTGACAGCCAGGGAGGCTGCGGGGGGGGGGGGGGAGGGAGGAGAGGTGGGGGCAAGCAGGCAGAGGTTCTAGAACCCACATCCACCTTGAAAGAACCATCCTGAATCCTCCCAAGGGCCCAGCACCTCAGGGTTTGGCGTGGAGGCTGGGTTCTGCCCCTACACAGCACAAGCCTGACCGTCAGAGCCCGGCAAGCCCACCTGGAAGCCACCCCCCCCAATTCCAAGTACACAGAGCCTGGTATGGGGTGGCCACGCTCAAGTGCCGGCTCTACTCAAAGGAGGCCCTGATGGCTTGGCCATTCTGCCCTTCGATGACAGGGACAAACCACATGGATTCCTGCCTCCCCAAATATTTCCTGGATCCCAGAGGTAACTCTGCAGATACTGCCCACCCTCCCACCTGGGTAAGGCAACAATAACAAACCCCATCATTCTCCTGCCTGAGCCCCCCCATGGCCCTCCGCAGCCTCATTCTTCACGGGCCGCTGTCAGCCCAGTGCCCCTCAAGCTGGGCTGTGACCTCCTGCCCAGGCCCCGGGCCACACCCCAACCTCTGACTGGGCCCAGAACACGTGAGGACCTGGCCACTGCCGATGGACCGGAGGACCCTGGGGGCAGCACCCCTCCGATCCCAGACCTGCCCAATTCTGGCCCTTCTCAAGCCTAACAAAAGAAAAGGGGACACCCAGACCCCACTTCCCTCACCAGCAGCAAGCTCTCTGCCTTCACAGTACCTCCGCCCCCTGCCCCCCCCCCCACCGTCCTGGTGAGTGAGCACCCACTCCGTACCGGGCTGAAGTAGGTACAAACCTGGCTCCCGGCTCACCTCTCAGTAGGCAGTTTGGAAAAGAGGACACCACTCTTATCACCATCTTACAGATGGGGACACCGAAGCACAGAGAGGTTCAGGCACCCACCTAAGGCCACAGAGCACACAAGAAGCCTGGTGTCAGCCTCTCCGTAGCCCCAGGTGGGTAGCCCCATATCAGCTCCGTGCTACAGACGGGGAGACCAAGGCTGGGAGAGCTGAGACCATTCTCTGGGAACACTGAACCATGAGTGAACACAAAGGTGGACAGCAGGAAGGGCAAGATGTGGCTCCTCGGCGCTGGCCAGGGCCAGGGTGCGCGCTACCCCGCTACTCCTCCAGCCACTATGGGGGATGTAATCCCGCTCTGCCAGGACACTGGGAGAGCCGGAGAGCCCCACCCAGACCCCTAGGCTTCTCTGACCCCCAACCCAGCTCTATTTGTCTTCCCTGACCATTGCTCCCTCTGTACACCACCCATCTGTTTCCAGCCTATCTCCCTGAGGCTGAAACAGGAGCCTCACCAGGGCAGGATGGGCTCTGTCTCCTGCTGTGTTCAGAACCTGGCACCGTGCCCAGCATGTGCTCAGAGCTCAGTCATGCTCATTGATTAGATGGCTGGATGGCCGAGTGGGTGGATGGATGGATGGATGGATGGATGGATGGATGGATACGTGGGTAGATGAATTGGTGAGGTGAAAGGTAGATGGCTACCAGGTGGCAGCACTGGCTGGAGCCCGACTCCTATCTTTGCTTGCTGCAGATATCTACTGCCTGTGTCTGCTCTCTTCATCCCATCCATGCAACTTCCTGGTCCAAGTTCTGGGACTGGGTATGTTATCCTTTGATTGGGCTCAATCAGGAAGCCCTCAGCAGGATTTTCTCTGGAATGTCTGGCCTCCACACTTGGCTCATACTGCTCCCCATGTTGAAGGGCTGACTCCTCCTTGCCCCCCCAACTCTCCTCCTTATGCCACACTCCCAAGTCCACCAACTCTTCCATTCACCTCTGCCACATTACCCTCCAAGCCTTCTGAAAGTAGGTCTCCCCCATGGCCACGCTTGCCCTCATGCCCCAGCCAGGGCTCTCCACAACCTCCCTTTCCCCTTAAAGCCCAGCCGGGTCCTCCAGGTGAGGGGCAGCAGGGGAGACTAGTGGACACGTCTCAGGTTGAAGCTATGCCTATTTCCTTCCCACCCACTGACACAAGGCTGATCCCAGTCAGATCCCATCCCCCAACATTACCCCCACCGCACAGGGCTTGACGATGGAGCCACTTGAATAAGCAAATCCCCTCCCCTCTGCAGATCAGGCAAGTAGGTCCATGACTACATGGCCCCAAAAGCCCAGTGAGATTCTAGCACTGCCAAACTCCAGCGTCTCAGTGCCTAGCCCGGCTACCTCCCCTGGCAGCACAGGTGTTAAGGCCCTAAAGGGGACAGTTCTGCCAAATGGCACATGCTTATGACCAGTGGTGCTAGGCCAGACACATGCAGATGCAGACATGGAGATGGCTTCGCCAAGCCCTTCCAACAGCAGCACAATGTAGACATCAGAAGGAGCCTGTCATGAATACCTCCATTTTAGGGGGGTGCCAATACCCCTCCCCTCTTTTGATAAGGGTTTCCTGTTTTCCTCAGGGAGCCTCCTATTCCCCAGTGGTAGGAATCAGGAGACACTATCCCTGGGCTGAAAAGGGAGACCCATGACCAATTAGAGCCTCCCAGATCCCTGGCCACACTGACTGGTCCCAGCGTGGAGGTGTGGCCCATGTGATCCAATCAGAGCCTTCCCTGGGACTTTTGTTGGAGCCACCAAAATGGAGAGTTGCCTTCCCCCTGTGATTGCTAGGATGGCGGGGAGCAAGAGGGAAGGCAGAACTGAGAGAAAGGAGTCACAGGTCAAGGGAATCATTTGAGCCCTAAATCTCAGTGTACATAAAAAACTAGAACTCTCCCTGAACTTTTATTTTATGTGAACAATGAACTTTTCTTTTTTTTAATGGAACACTTTATTATGGTTTGTTTGTTTTTTTGTTTTTTTTTTTTAGAGAAAGAGAGAGAGCACGAGCAAGCAGAAGAGAGGGTTAGAGAGGGAGGAGGGAGAGAGAGAAACAGAGACAGAATCCTAAGCAGGCCCCATGTTCAGCATGGAGCCCGATGCAGGGCACAATCCCACAACCCCAGGATCAGAACCTGAGCTGAAATCAAGAGTTGGATGCTCAACTGGCCGAGCCACCCAGGCGCCCCTGAACTTTTATTTTCTAATTGAAGGCAGAGAGTTGAGTTTCTGGACTTTATAACCAACAGGGGCTTTCAACATCAGAAATCTCTGATCCAGGGCTCCTGTCCTGTCTACCACATTGCAGATGACCCTCAAAGAAAACCACCATGGAATTAACACTTCTCCAGCTGCTGCCTCTCCCTGCTCTACACTAGTCTTCCTACCCTGGGGGGACAGGAGGAGCCTGGGGCGTTGCGGAAGTCCAACCTGGGCAATTTGCAACAAGTGGGTAGTGGCCGTACTCAGCCCGAGTCCTGCCTGCCTGTGACAAGACAGTTGGCTCCCCACGAAAGGTCAGCAGGCCACCCGTGGCCCCCACTGCGAAAGTTCAGCAACTCTAAAGGCTAAAATGCTGGAAGCAAGCCCAAGGCTGGAGCTGCAGGGCTATGCGATGCCATCAGCCTCAGCAAGTAAAACACCACCCATTGCTTCTGCAAGTGACTCACGTGGAGCATAAACATTTGTGTGCTCCCAACTGCCCTGCCTTATCCCCTGCATGACAGAGAAAGGGAGAAAAGAGAGCAAGAGATGCCCTGGAGGGACCCACCGGACTTCACCAAGGCAACCGCGTGGTTACAACTTTTAAACACAGTCCCGTTAAGTTTTCCACACGGAGGCTGCCTCGGGGACCCTCAGTGGGGCTCCTGTACCTGCCTGTCGCCTCGAGGCCACAGTGCCACCCCCTAAACCCCGCCTTGGGAGAGTGCCCTACTCTGGGCTCCGGTCTCCATAGATTCTGGAGATCATGTCTCTCTGCTCGGCTTCCTTCGGCAGGCTGCTTCAAATTCTAACATCCCGTTGAGAGGGGAGCTCTCCGGATATGCAGCCCAGCCCGCTCCCCGCTCCCGGCCCGATCCGTCTTTGACCCCTGTGGAATTTTGCAGTTGTGGCGTCAGAAAACATCTTCAGCCTCGACTCGGGTGACCCCCCTCGGGGCCTTTAAAAGCCCAGAGGTCCACCCCTCAAGATTTCCTCCAGGCTGAGCTGTTCAATTCCGGAAGCTGCTTCCCTCACAGGAAAGGTCTGCGATTCCCCAAAGGTGGTTACTTCCTCCCCGAATCACAATATTTTCAGTGTGCGGTGAGGCGGTGCGCGCGAACTCAGCCGCTCGGCTGCTCGGCGAGGGGTCTGAAACCATGCTGGCCGCGCCCCCCAAAACCCCAAACCCGCCCCGAACCCCGAAACCCACTCCTCTGAGGGGGAGCGCTCTGGTCGCCGTGCGGGACTGAGTTCCATGAATCCCGAGCCGCCTGCTCCGGAGAGAAATGGGGAAGGGGCGGGGGAGGCGAAAGAGACTGGAGACTCGGGGTTAACAAGTGTTAAGAGCTCGTCTGCACAGCTGCAGAGCGGCTACCACAGGAGGAGGGCGGGTCCGCCTGCAGTGGGGACCCCGCGGCCCCCGGCCCCCACTTCCCACTGCAGGCAGCTGGACAGGGAGAGTGGCTGGCCGTTTCCCGTCTTCCGCACACGGCGCAGATCCTGTTCGTTCACTAAGTGAAGCACCCCGCGAAAGGGTACTGCTCACTGGCTTCTCTCTAACGGGCTGATTCACTGACTACATGCCTGCTTTTGGTTCTCTACCCAGACTGTGCCGTTAAATAAAGTGAGGGAAAGGAGGATCCTCACCCAGCGGAGGACAGAAGGCTGTTCCAGAAGCCTCTAGGTCAGGCCAGGTCCCCTTGAAAACCTATCACAGGTCTTTGTGCAGGGTATTTGCTGGATCAAATCAGAGCCACCACCATGGGGAGGCTCTGCCCTTAAGGAGCATACACTCTAGGGGACATGGGTCTTTAAGCACGCAGAATGTACCATGATCACAAGGCAGAGGATGCAGAAAGGCAAGTGGACAGAGCCACCAGGCCCCAAGAAGGCCGCACGGGAGCTGTGCAAAGCACAGGGACAGGACACTCCAGCCAGGGAAGAGCCAGGTCAAAGGCCCGGGAGGGGTGGCAGCAGAGTGCTGTTGGAAGCCGGCAGGGCTGTGGAAGCACAGGAGACACAGTGGGTGGGCAGGGCCTCACTGTAGGGTGGGGGTGGTCGGGGTCACATGGAAAAGTAAAGTTTGTTCTCAAAGTGAGGAAGCCCTCAGGCCGGAGGCAGGCAGAGCCACATGGTCTGATGCCTGTCTTGGGAAGGACCCACTGGCTGGAGTGTGGGGCAGCAGCTAGGAGGGCAAGAGGTGATGGTGGCTCAGAGCAGGGATGAGGAAGAGACAGAAGAAGGGGCCAGACAGGGATGTGGCTCAAAGGTGGAAGCAACATGATATGCCAACGGATGAGGGGAGGAGAGAGCAAATAAATGCGCGTGTGGTGAGTGCTCTCAAGCCAAAGCTCAGAGCAGGGGGTTAGAATCTAAACTGGGGAGACCTTCCTGGGTGGCCAAGACGAGGCCAAAGCCTTTTCTCAGGAGAAGGGACATTCCTAGGACCAGCAACTGCTCGCTGGAAGATCCAAGGCCCTTGAGCTAGGAGAGGCACAAGGGCTTTCCAGAACAGAGACAAGCCCTCCAGGCCGCTGTCCACCTCTGCCCTCCCCCCTCCCCCCCCCGCTCCCCTCCCCCCCCATCTCCACTGGATGCTCACAGGCAGCACAGCCTCAGGCAGGTGGGGCCTCCACCTACCTCCTGCTGGCTCACCTGCCCACCTGCCTGATGACCGATACTCACTCCCCAGTCTCTGGAGGAAACCTGAGAGCCAGTGACTCCGTGCCTGGCCTCCACTGTTGATCAGCATGTGGCACAAGTTCAATCTCAGATCTTCCCCAAAATCATGCCCACCTCGCCATCTCTACAGCTCCTAGCTAGGTCCAGGCCCCCTTGCCTCTCGAAAGAAGGATCCTTCTTCTTCTTTTTTTTTTTTTAACATTTTATTAACTTTTAAGAGATAGAGAGAGACACTGTGATCAGAGGAGTGGCAGAGAGAAAGAGGGAGACACAGAATTGGAAGCAGGCTCCAGGATCTGAGCTGTCAGCACTGACTGAG